>OX451735.1:662732061-663332061 GCA_948472305.1 Vicia faba
TTTGAATTATATCGACGTCAAGACTAAGGGTTGTTATCATTTTGTCAAACGCTTATCCCATTTATAATATTGTGTGATATTATGTACAGTCAGAAGGTCCTTCTTGTTATGCTTTTCTTTATGTAATTTTTAAGTTTTATCTACGTGGCAGTGTCACTAGTTTTAGTTGTGTCAAACTCTATGTAAAATTGGAAGAATATATATATATATATATATATATATATATATATATATATATATATATATATATATATATATATATATATATATATATATATATATATATATATATATATATATATATATATATATAAAGCAATATGTGTAATTAGTTAAGTCTTGTTATTTAAAAGTTTCAATTTTTTTCGTATTTTTATAAAGGTTTTCCTATTAGTAATTCACTAATGGAAAATAGGATTGTAAGAAGAAGATTTGGATATGTGTTTAATCTCTGAGTTTTGATAATAATAAGCATATATTTTTTGAATTTTTTTATAATTATAATGGTTTCATTAAGTGTGCATATACATTATTAGAATTCTGGATAGTCTTAATCAAGATATCATCATAATTACTTTATCACTCAAAAGAAGAACCATTGAGTTATGTTTCTAATGTAACATCAGTAGTTCTATAGAATGTTGAATGTTCGACAAGAAAAGAATCTCAATGAGTTTCCAAGAAGAAAGAGTTTCTGATAAGTTGTTGCTCCAATATCATAAATCAATACTGCACAAGAAACAAGCTTCTAATGCAGAAGATCAAAAGTCAAGATTCGTTCATTAGAAGAGTTGATGCTTGAATTCTAAAAGATTATGAAAACTCAGAGAGTTCATGGAATATGATTCAACATCAGAATTATTCCATAAGAAGAAAGGATACAAAGAAAGAAAGATCTTGTGGACTCATATATAATCAACATCTCAAAGTCTTTCAGAAGACAAGATCAAAGGATGATATCTACTCAAGCCAATCTACTCAACAGAAGTAATATTTGTAAGAAGATAAATATCACCAGAAAGATCAATGCACTCAACAGAAGAAATATTATGACTATTTCTACAGAAACATCAGCAATTCTAAGGAATGTTGAATATTTATTAGGAAGGGAACCAATACAAATATTAAGATATCATGATCAAACAACAAGATGTAGCTGACATTAGCTGTTGCATTCAGCTCAATCCAAATATCAGATTTCTAAAGATCAGAAAGAAGGAATTTAACGTTAAAATCAGATGTACTGATATAAGTTGTTGCTTCAGAAATCAGACATCAGATATGCAGCTTAGAAAAACTGATTATCAAGAGATCAAAATAAGGTAGATCAGAAGAGCTTTCACTCAAATAAGTTGTTCCTCGGATAAGTTGATGCTTGTATATCTAAAGACAATGTTCAAACATATGAAAGACTCTGACTCTACAACAAAGAAAAATCTTCTGGATCATTATCACTCCTCAATCAGAATCAATCTAGCCAGAAGAAAAGAATCAAAGCTCAAGAATTCAAAGGCTTGAGAATCAGATAGGTTGTTATCATAATATCTGATTTCAAGGTCCATCATCTGAAAAGATTTTAATATCTTCATCTGAAAAACTTTCACAAACAACCACAAGACTTGTTTCTTAGATAGGTTGTTGTCGATCATTTTGAAAACAAGAATCCACTATTGAAAGCATGTGAAAAATAAATATTTTCTCAACACAATCTTAATCTCTCAGATCATAAAAGAAATATGCCTTCAAAAGTATTTCTAGATCAGAAGAAAAGCTTTGTGTTTCAAATAGGTTGTTGCCCATAATTCTGAAGACAAGATTTGGTTCTGACCACTCTGGTGTTCCTGCACTACAACAACAAAGTAGTTTTTGAACTACTCATTAGTAAGTCGTTAGAAGAATGAAGACAATTGATTGATCTCTTCCAAGCTTAATACTTCAGAATCAGAAGTACATCATAAGAAGATAAATATCAAGAAACTTAGTCAAGAAGAAAATAGTACAATGATAGTGAAACAACCAGTTGAATAAATCATCAAGATGAAATCAATGAAGTCGCCATCGAACGTTTTTTATCTCACAGGGAGGGAAATGTAAACATCGAGTAAACCTGAGAAGGGTGAAATCAAGGTCAAACGACCAAGAGATATGGGTAAGGGAGTATGTTACGCGAGGGGAACATATTAGCACCCCACACGCCCATAGTACTCTACGGTATCCACTCATGTTGTTCTAATCTAATGGGTGTGTAAGAATCTATATCTAAGATGTACAGAGAATGCATGCAAAAGAAACAAGAAAATAATGTAGGTAAAATAAAGTTGTGCTCGTTCGGGCCCTACCCTAATGCCTACGTATCCCTTTTAAGGAATCAGAGCAGCCGTAGTTCGGCTCAAAAGTTTTTGTTGGTTTGTATTTTTTAATGAACACCATTAATTTCACCTTCTGTCGCAGCTCGACCTTTGGTGACTCACGCATCAGCACAAAAGTGAATTAACATGTTCTTCTAAAAAGGTTTGAAATAAAAGCCCAAAGGCACAAAAAAATTTGCATTGGTTGATATCTTTTACCTTAAAGAAGGATTTGAAAATTGTTTTATGTTTTATGACTTTCCAAGAAAAAGAGTTTTAGTCTTAATGCAAGGATGCAAAAGAAAGAAAAAACATCTGAGGGAGACTAGCCTAGTTATATCCCTAATGTTATCATACAATGGTTGACCCTAAGGTTGAGTTTTAAAAGGGAAATCTCTACCCTATGTTAGCATGCATGGATACCTATCCTAATGTCTAGCTCGAAAATTACTCTAATCGAGTGATCCTATGGGAAGCATGGTATAACAAACAAATAGGAAAACAAGTGATTTGGAAAAGGCACACAATCATGACTAGCACATACTGACTTAAAGGGATGGGGGAAACAAGAGAAATGATTTAGCTAAGGGGATCGTATCACCCAAAGCAATCAAGGGGGAGACAGATGAAATAAAAAAGAAAAGCATTACTTTAGCTAAGGGGAGCAGATCACCCGAAGCAAACAAGCGGGTAGCGAAGTATCAGCAATGGCCATTGTGAACTCCTGACAAAGTGTGGGGGTTAATTACGAACCCTTCTCCAAATGACCGACTCAATACACAAGATCTGCATGACTCCGAAGCATCGACGTACAACGTGAGCTAAGGATGACATGGACTAGAATGTGTGGGGGTCGATTACGGACCCTCCCCACTTGCCTCCTTTTGTGGACTTATCATCTGTAATATAATGCAGACACAAATGTAAACACATGTGCAGAATACCTACTTCAAAGGTAGGATTTTAAACAAACACAAATAACATACAGAAAGCAGTGACTACTACAGGACTTTAAACATCGACTTCGAGCGCACACTCTTTATTTCCTACTTCCTACTTCTCATTGTTGTACCCCAAAATTTTCCCTCCCGTTTTCACTCAAGACATGCTTCTAGAGGTCCTCAATTGCTCAAGGATGACCAGGAATTGACCAGACAAATTCTCCTCCTAAGGCAATGAACCTCAACTAGGGTTTCAATTTTAAGCAAGATGTGTGAGTCCCAAGGACCCAAAATTCTATCCATTGTCCTAATATGTCCTCAATATCATCCATGCCAAATTTCATGCCTTGAACAACAAGTTTGCTCAGTCAATTACTCAAATGCCTGGAAATCAATTGTACTAGGTCAAATGTCAACTGTGGCCCAAATACAGTCAAACTTCAAGATTTTTGGTCAACATCAACATTTTGAAGTGATATCCATTATTTGATCAAGGGTTGATCATGATTCCTCAAGAAATGCTCCTAACTCATCAAAAGTCAAAAATGACAAATTAAGGGTTTTATAGGAAAAGTCAACCAAACTTTGACCAGGCGTAACTTTCTCATACTTTATCATAAATTTACAGCCAAGTCTCATTTTGAAGAGAATCCAATTCCCTACAACTCCTATTCATCCCCCAAGTTCAATAAATTCCTCAATCAAAAGATACAAGCTCAGACATTATAGGTCCTTTCAAAAAGTCAACAAAAACACCTTTTGGGTCAAAGCTCCTTACATTAACATGGAAGATCCAATTGAGATGAAAATAAAAAGGTTGTTTAGAGGACATCCTAAGATCTCTAAAAATTCTAAGAACACCCTCTTAGGGTTAAAAATGAGAGAGATGTGCATTTCTAAAGTTGACCAATTTTTGGAAATGTGCATGAGGCCAATATTGACCAAACTTGAATTTTTTCCAAATGGGCGCATGTTTTCATGCTTGAAATTTGTTCTTAACATGGCCCACGACCTCTGAGCTTTCTCATACATTATCTCATCATTTTTATTATTTATTTTAATTTTTTTATTCATTAAAATTCAAATTAAATAAAAAAATAAAAGAAATAATGTGAGATATGATTTGAGAATCTTTTTATCATCAAATAAGGGATAAGATAGGCTGGCATGACCAAGAAAAAATGCATGAGACAAAAGAAGAAGGCAATTTTTTGTTTTAGCAATTTTTGAAGAAAATCGTTATGCTTTAAAACAAATGATTATAATTGATTCTCTTGTGTTGTGATTAAACCTAATGAGATATACTACATAAGCACAAGAACCTTAGGTAAAAAGGATGCGCAACTAGCCTAACAGGAACCCTGGAGAATTTCAAAATTTCAAAGAATATTGCAAACACATATCTCATGTTCCAGCCACTATCAGGATCCTTCAAGCATTCAAACACCTCCCTGAGGCTTCTAGGACCCCAACCCAGTCTTCAAGAATGCAGTGCAATGTCCAGATCAAGCGTATCACCATTACTCCGTTTGGTATATTTTGAGGATCTCAAACTTTTTCTTCACGTAATATAAATGATTTTAATATTCATATTTGTGTTTATACTAATGATTATATGTGTTTAGAGTCATTACATGAGAGATTTAACGCAGGGATGAAGCTTTGCCATTGTTAGGGCAAAGCTTTAGCCAAGCTTCGTATCTCAAGATACATGCCTCTTCAGAGCAAACCAACCATGCAATTGTGTTCGCAAGGGTCTAATTAGGCTAGTAGGATTATTTTCACATTCGTTTTCATGAGATTTCGCAGGTTTTGATTTTTGTCCAAACAGAGAAGACGACCGGAACCACCATCCACGGTGGTTTGACCAGCCAAGGACTTTGCGTCGCATATTAGGATGAAACAATTGGTCTATTCAAATTGCAGGGGACCCACTTGGCACGGGTGTTTTTCAAAGTCAGCATTAGGACTGGATTTGTTTTATATATTTGTTAATGTCATTATATGAACGAAAGTACAGCCGTCCTAACGGTAGAGACAACGCACTTAAGGCTTTGTATGTATGCAAGGGCAGGGGTTCGATCCCTGCCTCTTGCATATTATTTTTTCTGAATGTTTCTTGCAAATTTAGTGTCACGAAGGCAAGTGTGCGCACCATGCGTCCCACTCTCATCACCTTTGGATCCATCCAGTACCTGATCTAATGCCCAGTGATGCTTCCCCATGGTGGACTTCCCAAGCATGCCTCTCACTGGATCTCACGCAAGCATGGGCCATCAGAGTTGGGCCTGGACAAATTTCAGCAATACACCCCTCCAATTGGGTTTCACACCCCCCTCAGGCCCATCTTCTTTCCTTTATTTTATTTAATTTTTGTTAATTAGTTTATATTTTCTATTCATTCATTTTTTTCAATAAAATCATAAAATTCAAAAATCATAAAAAAATAGGATTTAGAGTTTTTCTTAATAAAATTAACTTTTGCAAATTAATTTAATTAAACTTTAACCTTTTTTTCTTTAATTTAAAATTAATTAGAAATTAGGTTAAACTTCTAATTTTTTTCATAAAATACAAAAAATATTTTTAATGAGCAATTAGATTTTTTAGTGTTTAGAACTTTTTCCCGTCTTAATTTTTGCGCGTCATTACTTTTTTTCATACGATTATTTTTTATCATTTATGTAACTGCACCCAGTTTGTAATAGCTAAATTAGGCTTTTTATTTCCGCACTTTACTTTTCGTCCATTATTTATGTATCTACACCAAAGCCCTGTAATAGCGTAGGAACTTTTATTTCTCGCTTTATATCTTCTTATATTCATGTATATAATTGTTAGTAACTTAGGCGTTCTTGACAAGATTAAATCAAATAATCGTTAGTTCACTAATTGTAAGATAAATATAACTGAAAAACACACTGTTGCACACTTGCACCCTTAGGGTACTCCCCACTTGGTTGCCTAGGAAATGGTCATGTGCCTCGAACGTAGGGATATCTTAGCAAAGACCCTCAGTTTAAAAGTCATCATAAACATCATGGTCCCTTAACATCCCTCGAGTTACCTACGAGAAATGATCTTTTCCCTCGATGTTGCCTATATGATGACAGTCCCTTCGAAATGCTAAGATATCCTTACATGTTGCCTTTAATGACCATAACATCCCTTTCGATAGTTCCTAAACATCCAACGATAGGGCTACCTACTCACTAATAGTAGGATAGCATTATCTAAAGGAAAGGAGGAAAAGAACGCCCTTTTTTGAGTAGGTAGACAATTCTTAAGTACTTGCTAAAAAACAATTTTTTACACTTACACACTTTTCAAGCTTCTTTTCAAAAATGCTTTATCACACTCTTGAGGACTGATACAGGAGTTATCATAAAGCAAACAAAATCTTTCAAAATACACAAACATGAAAATAGTTTTCAAAATGGGCAAGTACCTAAGAGCCCATGGAAAACCACAGATGGAAAGGGTGCTAACACCTCCCCTTTCCATAATATACCCCCTTACTCAGAAAATCTCGAAAAATGTCTTTTTCTGTTCTTTTTACCCTTTCCTTTGTTGGATAAAAGAAAAGTCGGTGGAGACTCTTGCTTACCGCAACATTTAGGAACACAAACGCAAAACCAGTATTAAATAGTCGGTTCTGCCACCGTATCACAGAACTGGCGACTCTACTGGAGAAAATAATAAAGTGGTGTTTACCTTAGGGTCTAGATAATTTTGCTTCTTTGTCTGTTTGTTTACTTTACTTTTAAGGGTACTTTTTGGGTTACTATAGATCCTACACCCGGATCTGGGGAAACCTTTTAGGTAAGTAGCAATAGATCGTGGAAACTGTGCATGGTATACCGACATGGTTAAAGCGATGGATACGTTCATGCGACACTTTGGTTGGTACCGGTAGCCCTTGAATTAATCAAGGAGAATACGGGGCCGCTGCGTGGTGTCATGAAGCGTCAAATGACCTTAGAACCTTAATTGAACAACTTGGCTATTAGGACGTAGTGAGATGGTCGTCTTTGGTGTATTCCCAAAGTCGGCAGATACTCGATGCTACACTCATTGAGATTTGACTCCTGAGTTTTGTTTGGTTGTGAGTTAGTCTCCCATCAGAATGAAACTTGTGGGAAAGATTACTGATATTGAGATCCCTTAGAACCCAGTTACTATTATAAGACAGGTTGAACCAATCCAAACTTCAAGAGGGTATTACCTTAAAACCCATGCAAGCCTTAAACCTAAGGTCTTTGTGTGATTTGCTTGTTGCTTGCTATATATGTGATTTCTTAGCATAATCATGACATCATAACATGGCATATCATACTAACCATTTCAAGGATTTTCTAGGGCTTATCTTTGTCTTGTTTTGTAGGATATGACATCCGCTCGCAGGAACACTATCCAAGTCAACCTTGTGAAAGTACATCCTCAACTCAAGGAATTAGCATCAAGGATTCCTGAAAGCTCCCCCTTCACTGAAAAACATGGTCGATTTCTCAACTTGGTCACTTCAAACCCCGATGAAGAAATGTTAAAGGTGCTTTTTCAGTTCTTTGACCCGTTACATCACTGCTTCACTTTTCCTGATTACCAGTTAGTGCCTATTATGGAGGAGTTTTCTCAATTATTGGGGGTACCTATCCTTAATCAGTTACCATTCAATGGTATGGAAAGAGACCCAAAGCCCGAAGAGATTGCTCAAGCTCTGTCTTTACAACGGTCTGATGTAGTGGCAAATTGGGAAACCAGAAGAAGTGTCCAAGGATTTCTAGGTAAGTTCCTATTTGAGAAAGCTCACTATTTTTGGGATACCCTGGATTTACAAGCTTTTGAAGAAGTGTTGGCCATTCTCATCTATGGGATGGTACTGTTCCCTAACACGGACCACCCCGTAGATGTGAATGCGGTTAAGGTTTTTCTGTCTCATAATCCGGTGCCTACTTTACTTGGGGATATTCTACACTCTCTGCATACTCGCACTCTAAAGAGATGAGGGGCCCTTCTGTGTTACACTCCACTATTGGCTAGGTGGTTTATTTCGCACCTACCCCCGTCTATTTTGAAGAATGAACAGGGTATGAGATGGTCTCAAAGGTTGATGTCTCTTACACATTCATATATTCATTGGTGTTCTCGGTCCTTGGAGAGTGTTACCATCATCGATCGCTGTGGGGAATTCCCTAATGTCCCTCTCTTAGGAATTAGGGTAGGAATCACTTATAATCCTTGTTTGGCGTTGTGACAGTTTTGTTATTGTTGTACCCCAAAATTTGTCCTCTCATTTATCAAATATTTTCTCACAAAGATCTCTCTTGGTTCAAGACTGCACTAGGATTGATCATCTCAAGACACCTCCTTAAGCACTGGTGACCAAAATTAGGGTTTGAGATTTCACAAGGATAATTGAAATTTAAATACTTCATATGACTTTCATGGATCATTAAGGACCCCCAGGATTACTCATGTCAAGTTTCAAGCCTTGGATCACACTTTTGCTCAGTCAATTGAGCAGTTGACCTAAAAATCAGCTGTATTAGGGAAAAAGTCAACTATGGCCAATTTACAGTCAAACTTCGCAATCTTTGATCCACATCAATATTATAAAATCATATTTATCATTTGATCAAGTTTGGACCATAATTCCTCAAGAAATTTGATCAAATCATCAAAAGGGCAAAATGGTCAAAATTAGGGTTTTGACTGAGAAAGGGCAATTTCTGATTTTTGACCTAGCTAATGGTCAATTGGTTTGAAGCATGATTTCAAGAGTTCAATTGCATCATTTTTACCTAATGTCATGACCTAAAACATTGCTCAAGATCAATTGGATTGATAGTGAATTTTCAGTCAACTAATCAAAAGTCAAATGTACACTGAAAAGTCAAACTTTGACTTTTTGGTCAAAATCCAATGTCAAAGATCATAATTCATCAAAACATGTCAAAATATGAAACTTATTCATCAAGAAATCAAAAAGTCAATATTTCATTTTGAAAAGTCAAAGTTTTCTAACTTAGAAATTTTTCTAAGTGTTTAAAACTTCATGTTTTTTCATAAATTTGAGCCAATTTTTCACCATGATCCAAGATGATTCAAAAGAAACTTTCAACATGAAAGTTGTAGATCTACATGATATCTACAACATTTCTTTACACAAATTCTTCTAAAAATGCATGGATCTCAAGTTATTAATTCATAAAGTCATGGTCTTGAAATTGAACACTTAATGAAATTTTGCCCTAGTTTTGGTCAATATTTTGACCTATCTTCATGGCACTTTTTCATATAGTTCCAAGGGAAATTTTAAAAAGTGATTCAAAGAGGGGTTGTAGAGCACATTGCAAGCTTTCCAAAATGTCCAAGAACTTCTTGAGATCATTCTTGAGCAGGGAGAATCGAAGAGAGGAAGTTAGGGTTTTCAAACATGAATTACAAGTCATTTTTTGATAAACAAGAATTCAATTTCAAACCTATGCTGCAAAATCTTGCTTTGCAGGCCTCTAAACCTCAAGATCTATCCATAATCAGAAGATTACACTTGCTTTTGAGTTATTATCCACTTGATTCAAGCTTTATCCAAGTAAATTTTCCATTTATGGCACAAAGTAACCATTCCATTCTTGTAAAGAAGCTTTAATCACAAAGTCAATGCATAGAGCTTTGCACTTGTTCCTTCTGATCATAAGCAATGTCACAGGCAAAAGCAACATGTCTAGAGCCTCCCATAAACTCAGGCCATGCTTGTACTATGCCTTGAAACCATATTGTCACTTTTCTTCAAAATCAAGTAACATAGCCATAACTCTACATCTTGTGCTTCTGACCTCCTCAAGTACTCTAACCTTTTTCTTACTTATGCACAAGCATATTGCAACATAACACACGATTGAAAACACTCCCAAGCTCCCTGAAAACTCAGATTGCACAAAACCTCCATTTTTGTGTCATTTCTGACTTTGAACTTCAATCTTCAAAACCACTCGTGCAATTCTTGGCCTTTTAGTTTCAAAAGCTTCCTCATATCAAATACAAACCATCCATCTCCCAGTTTGCAGACTGTAACATCATCTTCATCAACTTCCATAGCCAAAAACAGAGCATTGCAATTGTACTTCTCCAAGCCATTTCAGCCACTCTTAACTCAAGCTAAGAATTGCATTATCTCCCTAGAGGTCCAATGAAGCTAACCTGATCATCACCACTGCCTAAAACAAGCTCAAATCCATTTCACGATTTCTAGTTTTGAGGTATTTTTCTTGAACTTCTATCTTCATATTCAGGCATCATTTGAGTTTGATTTGTGAAGATAAAATGTAGATATCATTGCCACGAAGCTGTACATATCCATAGTTTGCATTTATATGGCCTGAGCTTAGAGAATTTTAGAGTTGAAGTTTTCTGAAATTTTTAGGTTTTAAATTAGGGCCAGAAAAATTCTCATTCATCTTTGACTGTTAGCTTAAGTTATTTATATGGTTGGATTCATGGGAAGAAATGCCACAACTTTCATGTTTCATCTTTTCATTTTTGTTGAGAGATGAAGAAGATACAGGTCCTTTGGCTGGAGGTTGAAGATGAAGTGTAATCATGGCGCGTTTTGTGTTATGTATTTATCCTTTCACATAAGTTAACGGATGTATCACCACCCCAGTGGTTAAAGCGCGCGCCTGTTCACCCTTAGGTCTTGGGTTCAAGCCCCAGCATGACCTTTTGCTATTTTTTTCCACTATTTTCTGACTTTTTGTGTTTTTGGCAGCGCTTGGGCTTTCATTGGGCCTAATCTTTTTTTCTCATAATACTCCTTGGGTTACTGATTCACCCCCCCCCCCCCCCTTTGACTTTTCTTTACATTTTTTTATTTTTATTTTATTTTTCTTTATTATTATTATTATTACTATTATTATTTTCACAAATCATAAAAAATCCAAATTTATTTTTATTTATTATTTATACTTACATATTTTATTTTATTTTCATAAAACAAAAAGACTAAAAATATTTTTCTAAAACAAATTAATTTTCTTTTTCTTAAGTATATAATTCTTAGACTTAGGATAAATTAGTATATTATTTTATTTTCTTAGTTACAATTAATTTATAACTTAGGTTTATTTTAGTTAATTAATTTTCATATTAATTTTATTAATTTTAAACCTTTTTTCATAAAAAAACTTAAAAAAAATCATTTTCAAATTAGTTTCTTTTCTTAATTAGTTTAAGTTAATTTTATTTAATTTTAATTAATCATTTTCTTTAATTAGGTCAAGACAAAACCATTTCATAAAAACAACAAAAATAATTTCTTTTTTTTTCCATTTATATTCTTGCATTTTATTTTCAATTTTGTACAATATTCAATATGGTTGTAATAGATAATTAGTTTTAATTTCTTGCAATCCCCATTTATAAATTTGTACACCCCCTCCCCTAATGATGTAATAGTGTAGTAATTTTACTTTTCGCAATTTATCGCTTTATATAAATGCTAGTAATTAGGGTTTGTATGAGAAGATAAAATCAACTAGTAGCAAACCCTAATCCAAGACTAAATAAAGCATGCAAATCAATACACTTGCACACTAGCACCCCTAGGGTAAAATCCACTTGGTTGCCTTATTAAAATGGCCATATTATGCATGTGAGGTATCTTAGCAAAAACAAGCAAAAATACAAGATCATAGTCCCTCGATGACGCTATTTATGTTGCCTTTTCAAAATGATCGTAGTCCCTAAAGAAAGATGTTAAGTTACCTTGCAACATTGCTAATCATGGTTATACGATGACCCACACCCGTCCTGTTTACATCCAAAGATAGGGTTACTTACCAAATCAATGGTAAGATAACAATGTCAAAGGAGAAAGGAAATGAACATGAAAGACTTTTGAGTAGGTAGAATGTTCCTAGTTACTTGCTCAATTTCAAAACCAAAAAACGTCCTTGCTATTTTCAAAAACATCTTTCAAACTTGAAAACATTTGCAAAAGATCAACACTTTGTATACATTCTTACGAAAGAGAATCATTACAAAGTTTGCCTAAACGATGGCACCTTTTAAAAATACTTTCCAAAACCACACAAAGCACAATTTCAAACAAAAGCAAGTGATCTAGCAAGTAACTAAGAGCCCATGGAAAACCATGGATGAAAAGGATGCTAATACCTTCCCTTTTCATAATCTACCCCCCGAACTCAAGAAACAATCTCAAAGGTCTTTCCTGTTCTTTTTCACCTTTCTTTTTGGATAAAAGAAAAGTCGGTGGTGACCCTTTCTAACCGCAACTTTTGCGATAAAACGCAAAACAACCAAGTCAGTTCTCCCACCGTATCACAGAATTAGAGAATCTATTGGGGACAATTTTAAAGTGGGGTTACCTTAGGGTTAGATCATATTTACTTGCTTTCTTTGTTTGACTTGTATGCTTTACATTATGGTTCTTTGTTTGGGTTTGAATCATCTACCCAGATTTGGGTTACCTTATAGGTAAGTAGCAATACATTATGGAAACTGTGCGGGGTATACCAACACGGTATAAGCAATAGCTACATTCGTACGACATATTTGTGGGTACCGGTAGCCCTTGAGTAGTCAAGGAGAATACGGGGCTGCTGAGTGATGTCATGAAGCACTAATGAACTTTTAGAACCTTTACTTGACCAACTTGGCCTTTAGGACGTAGTGAGATGACTGACTTTGGTGCAGTCTGAAGTTGGTAGATACTCGATACTACACTCATTGAGGTTTGGATTTTTGGGATATTTCGGTCGCCATTAAAGAGGCTTGCGCTTAAACAATGCCCGAGAAAACAAACAAGTGATATTAAGCTCTTTAGAACCCGGTTACTATTTCTAGGACAGGTTTGAGCCAACTAAACTTCAAGAGGGTACTTACCTATGAGACTCCATGCAAGCCTAAACCTAAGGACTTGTTTGCTTTGTTTGTATATGTTTACTTGTACATAACATCATAAACATCATAACATCATACTCATACTCACTAACCATTTCAAGGATTTTTGGAATTTATCTTTGTTCTGTTTTGTAGGATATGGATTCTATTCGCAGGAAAACCATTCAAGTCAGTCTTGTAAGGATCCCACCTCAACTTAAAGAGTTAGCATCAAGGATTCCTGGAAATTCTCCATTTACCGAAAGACATGGTCGCCTACTAAACTTGGTCACCTTCAACACCGATGAATACATGATGAAGGTTCTCTTTCAGTTCTTTGATCCGTTACACCATTACTTCACATTTCCCGATTATCAACTTGTGCCAACTTTGGAAGAATTCTCCCAACTCTTGAGGATTCCCATTCTCAATCAACTACCTTTCAATGGTACAAAAAGAGATCCAAATCCAGAAGAGATTGCTCAAGCTCTACACTTGCAACCATCTGATATCACAACTAATTGGGAAACAAGAAGTGGTGTCAAATGTTTCTTAGCAAAGTTCTTGTTTGTGAAAGCCCAAAACTATTGGAACTCTTTGGATTTGCAAGCCTTTGAGGAAACTGTGTCTCTCCTCATCTATGGGATAGTTTTGTTTCCAAATCCTGATCAACTCATAGATGTGAATGCCGTCAAAATCTTCATGTCTCGTAACCCGGTGCCTACTTTGCTAGGGGACATCCTACATTCCTTTCACACTCGCACTATGAGGAAAAGAGGTATCCTTATGTGTTGTACTCCTATTTTGGCAAGATGGTTTATTTCGCATCTTCCCCAATCTGTATTGAAGAACGAGCAAGGTTCAAGGTGGTCACATAGGCTGATGACGCTCAAACATTCAGATATTCATTGGTGTTCCCGCTCTTTGGAGATGTTACTATCATCGACCGCTGTGGAGAATTCCATAATGTCCCTTTGCTTGGCATTAGAGGAGGTATCACCTACAACCCCTGCTTAGCCCTATGATAGTTTGGTTACGCCCGGAGGGATGGTCCCCATGAGATGCTTATCCAAGGAGTGGTATTTGACTACGATAATGACGATCAAGGTTACCGCCAAAGGTTTATCCGAGCTTGGAGGATGTTGAACAAGGTGGATAGAAAGACATTAGGACACAAGAACTCCATTCCCCTTGAGCCTTACCTTAAATGGGTACGATCTCGTGCTTAGAAACTTGTGATGCCTTATACTTCCATCTTACCATTCATCATGGAGCTCGTGGTTAAAGGAGATGTTCCTTACACTATCCTCCATCCTGACATGCCTGCCTCTCTCAAAGACTTACAAAAGGGTTGGATCTAGCTGAAGGACGAACGAGATACTTTTGAGGCTCAATTCAATGCTAGTGAAAATAGGGTCTTGGAGCTTATGGAGCAGCTACAAGAAGAGCAAAGTGTGAATGCATATCTCGCACCGAAGAGGATGTGTCCATTTTTTTTATCTTAGAAACTTATTTTGTAAACCCAAGAGGCATGATGTAATATTTCTTGTTTTGTCTAATGAAAATTAACGTTTGTTCATTTTTTTGCCTATACAAATTTAAATTTCATTAATCCTTGAAATCATTTGCATGTACATATTCCATGCATCATAACATGACAGGTTTTCGCATAAAAGGTTTCCTTATCTTTCTGCTATTTATTTCATCAAGATGGATCTAGAGAAAACTGTGCAGGATCTCCAAACCCAGAATTCTCAGTTTCAGGAGACTCTACTAGCCCTAGCCAAGGGGCATCAAGATATGATGGCTTTGCTGGCTGTTAAGAAGAAGCCAAAGAAGAAAGCTCTACTCAACATGGGTAGAAGGTTCAAGGAGACAGTCCGTCAAATCCCAGTAGGAGAAGATTCATCTGAAGAGGACGAGAGCCAAGTGGGTGAGGTCAAGAGTACTCAGGCTGACTGTATCAATGATCAAGTATCTGATGATGATTATTTCAACGAGCAGTATCCACCCGCTGATATAAAATACAAGAAATTAGAAGACATATTAAAAGCTGTTGAAATCCAAGCCATCCCTGGTTTAGATATTGATGATTTGGGTTTGATCTCTGGGGTAGTCATTCCCCACAAATTCAAAATACAAATCTTTGCAAAGTACGATGGGGTTTCTTCTCCAAAACTCCATTTAAAATCTTATGTGCGTAAGATACAACCGCACACCGCTGATAAGAAGCTCTGGGTTCACTTTTTCCAAGAGAGCTTGGCTGGAACACAAATTGAATGGTTTTATCAGTTATATGGTTCTCATATCAATACTTGGGAGGATTTAGCTACTGCCTTCTACCATCAGTATCAGTACAACACTTACTTGGCGCCAACGAGGGTTCAGTTGCAAGATATGACCATGGGGAAGAATGAAGGATTTAAGGAATATGCACAAAAGTGGAGAGACCTTTCTAGTAGGGTCCAACCTCCCTTGACTGATAGGGAGCACATCAACATGTTCATGGGAACTTTATCTGGTCCTTTCTTTAATCTGTTGGTTGGCTGCTCTTCTTCTAGTTTCATCGAATTAATCTTAACCGGCGAAAGAGTTGAAAGTGGCATCAAAAGTGGGAAGATCTCTGTGGCATCTACCTCCACTCCCAATCCTATCAAGAAACCTTTTGCTGCAAAGAAGGAGGTCAATGTTGTGTACGGGGCAAGGGCCCATACCAAGAAGAACGATCACCCGTCTGTCAATGTTGTCCGAATCTCCAATCCAACTCCTACTCCAAGACCATCCGCAAATCATCAACGTTTTGAAAATCCAAGAAGACAATTTACGAGGTTAGGCATGTCACTGTCTCAAGCCCTTCAACATTTTCTCAAGGATAATTTTGTGACATTGCGTGATCCTTCCGCCAACCCTGGCACCTCGTCACCAAAGTATAATCCGAACGCTAAGTGTGCTTACCATTTAAGCAGCCTCGGGAACGAGACTGACCAGTGTTGGGCCTTGATGAACAAAATCTAGGATTTGATTGATAATAATACTATTGAGTTTGATCCTCCTCCAACGCCTAATGTAATTACCGCTCCGATGCCGAAGCATGACAAAGGTGTTAATGATGTCGAAGATACAATTTTTATTGCCTCTGTTGAAGAATTGACTACTACTCTGAATGTAATCAAGAACAATCTGTTGAAAGCTGGGATCTTCCCTGGCTGTGAAAAAGACTGTGTATGATGTACAAGACAACTCAATGAATGTGCAGGGCTGAAGAAAGGCATACAACGCCTGATGGATAGCCACAAAATTTTATTTGAAAAGACTCCACTCGCCAAGAGTTTGATTAACAAATGTGAAGACCTCTCCATTATTACCATCTCAAACAAGCCTCTTAGGATCACCTCTAAAGGTTCTATTAGTATTTCAAATGAACCCATTGTTTCTCCCTTAATAATTACCAATACCAGACCAATTCCTTACTCTTCAAACAAAGAGGTACCTTGGAATTATGGTGTTGAGGTGTTCTATCATGGGATTAAACAAGATGCCTGGATCGAAGAAGAAAATGATGGCAATGTTGGCAACATAGCTGGCTCAAGCAAAGTAAATAGAACTGGGAGAATATTTTCACCCAATATCTCACCACCAGTTGTTACAAGGACGCCCATCCGCATTATTGCTGCCAAGCCAAGTACCGATACAAGAGAGAAGGAGAAGGTTGTTGAGCCTGATGTGATTGAAGTACCCTCCAAGGACGTAGCTGATGAAGAACCCTCCGGTCGCGAGATGGACGAGATTTTGAAGATCATAAAAAGAAGCGACTTCAAGATTGTAGAACAGTTGGGGCAAACCCCTTCTAAGATTTCAATGTTTTCATTGCTGCTTTGCTCCGATGCCCATGCTCGAACATTAATCAAATTCCTGAAAAAGGCTCATGTCCCCCATGAGACAACAACAGACCAATTTGAGAATTGTGTGGCTAGCCTGACAGTTGATAATGGCTTGGGATTTTCATATGCTGACTTAACACCTCTCGGGAAGAATCACAATAAAGCTTTACATGTTTCTATCGAGTGCAAAGGGACTACCTTAGCACATGTGCTAGTCGACACTGGTTCTTATCTGAATGTATTACCCAAAGGGGCGTTAGACCGTCTTGACTGTGAAGATTTAGTCTTGAAGCCAAGTGATATCATTTTAAGGGCGTTTGATGGATCAAAGAGGACTGTTCATGGGGAGGTAGATCTTCCGATCAAAGCGGTCTCCCAAATATTCAACTCCACCTTCTATATTATGGATATTTGTCCTGCCTATTCTTGTCTGTTAGGTCACATGTGGATCCATAAAGCTGGGGAAGTAACCTCAACCTTCCACCAGAAACTCAAATATCCAGTCAAGGGCAGGATAGTCACCATTTGTGGAGAAGAAGAGTTTATGGTGAGCCACCTTAACTCTTTCAAGTACGTAGAGATGGATGGAGAATTCATTGAGACCACGTGTCAAGCCTTTGAGGTTGTACCACCAATGATTGTTGCTACCAAATGTTCTTCTGATGAGTCTAAAGCTATTAAGGCCATGCCAAAGATGGTTTCAATCAAGGATGCCCGTGCGGCAATTGAAGAGGGAAACTGTGATACTTGGGGGAAACTCCTCGATATCCCACTTAAAGCGGACAAGTTTGGTTTGGGCTTCATTGTCAAAGCTCAGAAGGAAGTGAGGCGTGCTCGTGCTTGAAAACCACCTCTCTGCATTGGGAACCATGAAGTCAACGCCATGGGTGATTCTGATGAAGAAGCTACATTTGAAGAGTGGGTGTATCCAACTACAACGAAGTTGAAGAATTTGCATACAAAGGAATTTGTGCCAATCTCCTTCGTTGAGGAGTAATCTACTTGTTTCTGCTTTTCTTTCAATTCAAGAACATGTTGTCTGTAATATTTTAACAATGACTTTTCAGCCATATGCCTGGCCCGGGGCACTTTGGTCCATTTGTCAAGGGTTTTATTTATGTTCATCTAATCATATGACCATTCAGTACATTGGACTCTTTTGCATTCAAATATTTGTGTTCATTGTCTTTCCTTTCTTGCAAATACATTTTTCAAAAAAATAGACATGTATCTTACATGCACACACGCACACTCTTGCAGGTCCACATCCACTCTGGATCCTATTGCCATTGACTATACTATTGCCGACTATGACTTTGAATATCCTATCAACCAAGTTGAAGACGAAGGCGAGGAAGATTGTGACATACCGGGAGAACCAGCCAGACTTCTATTACAAGAGGAAAGAGCTATTCAACCGCACGAAGAGTCAGTTGAAGTCATCAATCTGGGTACTGAGGCAGATAAGAAGGAAATCAAGATCGACGCTAATTTTGAAAGCAGTGTCAAGAGAAGGTTGGTTTATATGTTGCATGATTATGTGGAAGTATTTTCTTGGTCTTATGAAGATATGCCTGGGTTGGATACCGACATCGTAGTTCATCCTCTGCCAACAAAAGACGACTTCTCTCCTGTTAAACAAAAGGTTCGTCGCATGAGGCCTGATATGTTTGAAAAGATCAAAGCTAAAGTGATGAAACAATTTGATCCAGGGTTCTTAGCTGTGACATCCTATCCCTAATGGGTTGCTAATATGGTTCCAGTGCCGAAGAAAGACGGAAAGGTTCGCATGTGCGTATACTATAGGGATCTAAATAGGGTAGGCCCCAAAGATGACTTCCCTCTACCACACATTGACGTTTTAGTTGATAATACTGCTCAGCATAAAGTCTTCTCTTTCATGGATGGCTTCTCAGGCTATAATCAAATAAGGATGGCTCCCGAAGACATGGAGAAGACTACTTTCGTCACGGAGTGGGGCACCTTCTGCTACAAGGTCATGCCGTTCGGATTGAAGAATGCAGGGGCAACATATCAAAGAGCTATGGTAGCTTTGCTTCATGACATGATTCATCATGAAATAGAGGTCTATGTGGACGATATGATTGCTAGATCACAAACTGAAGAGGATCATCTCGATCACCTGTACGAACTATTCGAAAGGCTGAAGAAGTACACGCTGAGGTTAAACCCTAACAAGTTTACATTCAGAGTATGATCTGGAAAACTTCTAGGTTTTGTTGTCAGTAATAAAGGCATTGAAGTTGATCCTGCCAAGGTAAAGGCCATCCAAGAAATGCCGATCCCACATTTTGAAAAGGAAGTTATAGGATTCTTGGGTCATTTGAATTACATTGCCCGTTTCATATCTCACTTGACTGCTACTTGTGAGCCAATCTTCAAACTCTTGAAGAAATATCAGATAGTCAGATGGAACGATGAATGCCAAGCTGCCTTCGACAAAATAAAAGAATACCTACAAGAACCTCCTATTCTCATGCCTATGGTTGAAGGAAGACCCTTGATCATGTACTTGAGAGTATTAGAGAACTCTATGGGGCGTGTTTTGGGCCAACATGACGAGTCTGGCCGAAAAGAGCATGCTATTTATTACCTGAGCAAAAAGTTTACCGACTGCGAAACCAGATATTCACTGCTCGAGAAAACTTGTTGCGCTCTGGCATGGGCTGCTCGCTGGCTAAGACTGTATATGTTGACTCATACCACTCTGTTGATTTCTAAGATGGGCCTAATCAAGTACATCTTCGAGAAGCCTGCCCTTTCCGGATGGATAGCCAGATGGCAAATGATCTTGACTGAGTACGAAATTTGATACATGACTCAAAAGGCCATCAAAGGAAGTGTAATAGCAGATCATTTGGCCCATCAAGCTGTGGATGATTATCAGTCAATGAACTTTGACTTCCCTTATGAGAACATCATGCTGGTAACTGACTGTGCGAAACCTGGACCATATGACAAACCTGAACAAGGATCCCGATGGACTATGGTATTCGATGAGGCTTCCAACGCCTTAGGTAACATAATTGGTGTTGTGATCATCTCTTTTGAAGGTTGCCACACTCCTTTCACTGCCAGACTATGCTTCGATTTCACAAACAATATGGCCGAGTATGAAGCATGCATCTTAGGTCTGAAAGCTGCTATTTACTTAAGGATCAAGCATTTGGATGTGTTCGAGGATTCCTCCCTAGAGATCATCCAAGTAAAAGGAGATTGGGACACTAAACACGATAATCTTATCCCTTACAAGGAACTTGTGCTATCCCTAATTCCTTACTTCGAAGAGATCACTTTTGAGCACTTCCCTAGGGAGGAAAATGAGTTGGCTGACGCTTTGGCAACCATGTATTCAATGTTCAAGGTCAGATGGGACAACGAAGTCCCTATGATAACAATTGAAAGATTCGATGAACCTGCACATTGCTATGAGCTTGACACCGATGCAGAAAAGCGATGGTACCATGAGGTGATGAGATACCTTGAAGCACAAGAATATCCAAAGGGGGAATCTATCAATGACAGAAAGTTCTTGTGAAGATTTTCAGCCAAATTCTTCCTAAGTAACGGGATATTATACAAGCGCAACCATGATTCAACTCAACTCCGATGTGTGGACAAGAAGGAGGCAGAGAAAATCATGGAAGACATGCACGATGGCCTCTTCGGTACTCACTCAAGTGGACATACGATGGCTAAGAAAATCTTAAGAGCCGGTTACTATTGGTCAACGATGGAGACTGATTGCCATCAACATTCAAGAACATATCAAAAATGAAAAATCTACGCTGACAAGGTCCATGTGCCTCCTATCCCTATGAATGTCATGACCTCTCCATGGCCATTTGTAATGTGGGGAATTGACATGATTGGAGAGATCAAGCCCACCACTTCCAACAGACATCGCTTTATTCTTGTGGCTACCGACTATTTTACCAAATGGGTCGAAGCTGCCTCATTTTCCTCACACCAAAAATGTGGTAGCCAGATTCATCAGACACAACCTTATCTACCGTTATGGTATTCCCGAAAGGATCATCACCGACAATGGGACTAACCTCAACAATGCTATGATCATTGAGCTTTGCACTCAGTTTAAGATCAAGCATCACAATTCTTCTCCGTATAGACCGAAAATGAATGGTGCAGTCGAAGCGGCCAACAAAAATATCAAGAAGATTATGCAGAAAATGGTAGTAACCTATAAGGATTGGCATGAGATGTTTCCGTTTGCTCTACATGGCTACCGTACTTCAGCTAGAACATCAACTAGGGAAACTCCCTTTTCTCTAGTCTATGGCATGGAAGTTGTTTTTCCAGTAGAAGTTCAGATTCCCTCGCTGAGAATTATGAATGAGGCAGGCCTAGGCGAAGACGAGTGGATTCAAACGAGATTGGATCAGCTTGAACATGATTGACGAAAAATGGCTAGCTGTTGTTTGCCATGGTCAGACGTACCAAAAATGGATGATCAAGGCTTTCAACAAAAAGATCAAGCCTCGAGTATATCAAGTTGGTGACTTGGTGATAAAACTCATCATTCTACCACAAGGTGACCCCAGAGGCAAATGGACTCCCACCTATGAAGGGCCATTTGTTGTCAAAAGAGTTTTCTCTGGCGGTGCCATGATGCTGACTACCATGGATGGTGAAGATTTCCCACATCCTATAAACGCAGACATAATTAAAAAATACCACGCATAAGAGACCCGCTAGGTTGACACACCTAGGCAGAATAAGGGCATCCCGGCAAACCAAAAGGTTTGGGAAAAAATTAGGGATATATGCAAAAGATTGTACACCCGGCAAGTTGAAAACCCGAAAGGGCGACTTGGGCAAAAAAGGGTATCCTGGTGGGATGAAAAACTGAAAGGGCGGTCCAGGAAAAAATTAAGGATTAAAAGTGTATGACTATGTCCCGTGGAATCAACACAGTCAATTTTATCACCAAGGTCCAAGTTCAAACGGTCCAAGATCAATCCAATCAACTTCTATCAACGGCAAGGGACATTCGAAGACATTGGGGCAATAGTAGAGTAGGAAGGCAATGAGATCATTTCACATGGCTATTTGTTTGCATTTTCAATTTTGTTTTCCTTTCGACGATTTCCTCTTACTAGGATATCCGTCTCTCTGTACAAAAATGCCTATTCATGGGCAAAATATCAATACAAATATACTTTGAAGTGCAAAATTTATGTCTTTGTTTTGAATGCAAAATTGTCCAATGGCTAAAATTGAATGAATATATGCATATGAACATAATTAAAACTATTTGACACATGTGTACTGCTAAGCAGCAGCAAGAATATCTTTAATGTATATGAAATATCCCCACAGAGTTATCTCATTATCATTATCCCCACAAGGACGGCTACAACAAACCTTTCCCCAACGGAGTTGCCCACAAAGTCTCTTTGCATAGGATAATCCCTGACCAGAGTCTCAACGTCTTGACAACTCTCTATCCAACTAAGTCTATTTTTACAAGTTGAAGCCTCGTGGATCTCTTCCTAAAAAGAAACTCATTTTCCCAACAGGTTTTATTTCCCCAACAACAATCAAGGAACCACAAAATTCCCCAGCCGAGTACATCCTCCCCAATCGAGTCTGTATTCCCCCGGCATAGTCCATCCTCTCCAGCTGAGCCCGTTATTCCCCAAATGTGTATATCCTCCTCAGTTGAGTGTATCCTCCCCAATCTGAGTTTGTCCTACCCGACTGAGTCTACACTCTCTAGTAAAGCCGTTAGCAAAGCCTTTACTATTTCCAAAAAGATACTATGAACCCTGGACCCGACCAGATATTAGCATAATTTTCAATTTATTAATGAAGCCTGGACCCGGCCAGATAATAGTTTGACTTCTTCAATTTACGAAGCTTGGGCCCGACCAAATAGCAGTTTAATTCCTACAAAATCATTAGCAAAACTCCTCTTCTCCAAGTAGAGTTTGCCACTATCCCTAGTGAATTATTGAAACCTGGACCCGACCAGATAACAGTTTGAGTATCTGAAACCTGGACCCAACCAGATAACAGTTAATCTCAATTTCAAGATACGATGAAACCTGGACCCAATCAGATAATAATCTAACTCTTCAAAGATATAGAAGAACCCGGACTCAACCCGACTGAGGTTTAACTTCTTTTCCCCAGTAGAGTTTTCCTCTGCCCCAACAAATTACTATGAAACCTGGATCCGACCAGATATCAGTTTTCAATTTCATCTTTTCAAGCAAGTTGTTGTGAAGCCTGGATCCGACCAGATAGCAATTACCCTCAAAGATTCGTTGTGAAACCTGGAAACTGACCAGATAACAACTAAATCCCCAAACAGTTTATGGTGAAACCTGGACCCGACCAGATAGCAATTGACCTCATCAACCTCAAATCTGCAAAGCCTGGACCCGACCAGATAACAATTTTTCGAACAATTTATTATGAAACCTGGAGCCCGACCAGATAACAACCAACTATGATCCCTAGAGAGACACTATGAAGTCTGGACTCGACCAGATAATAGTACAACTTTCCAAAAAAACCATGAAACCTGGACTCGACCAGATAGTAGTTACCACTTCAAGTTACTGCAAAGCCTAGATCCGACAATATAATAGTTAACTTCTGCATCCCCAACAAGTTGTTGTGAAGCCTGGATCCGACCAGATAACTATTCAATTTCAAGAAAATTTTCTTCAAATCCTGGAATTCGACCAGATAACAGTTAATTCATCTCTTCCCCCAGTAAGTAACCGTGAAGCCCGGATCCGACCAGATAGCAGTTGACTACTTCATCCTCACCAAATTTTGAAGCCTGGATCTGACCAGATAGCAGCTGACATTCAAGAGATATTCTCTTGTGAAAGCATCCTTTCAACAAAGTTTGAAGATATGCATATTCTTCATCCCTAACGGCAATCAGGGATTCAACCCCCCAGAATTTACTCATCAGCAGTCAGGGATTTATTTTCCCAGACAAAAACATACATCTCACATTCAAACATCATAGCATGTACATACCATATGCATTTAACATAATACCACATCTGGTGAACATCATACAGGCATCTACATTTTACTAACTCTTTTTCTCACAGGTAAAACATCAAGTTTTAGTATAAATCAATAAAAGATTTATGCTGATACTTCTTCTAGTGTTTACCAACATTCCTCCAAATGGCATCTATAATCCCATTCACCATCCATCTTTGAGTGCAAATTTCTGGGCAATCTAGTGTCCAATCATCTTTCACCTTTAAGTCACGAATGGCGGATCCGCCAATCTAACTCTTCAGGTTTAACAAGATTGAACAGGGGAAGATGTTGTACCCTAAATTTTTCCCTCTCATTTATCAAATATTTTCTCAAAAATATCTCTCTTGGTTCAAGACTGCAATAGGATTGATCAGCTCAAGACAAGTACCACTTCATGCGAGTGCAAAATTCTGGGCACTCTAGTGTTCAATCATCTTCCACCTTCGGATCACGAAAGGCAAGCAAACCAATCTACACCCCCGGGTTTAAGAAGATTGAACAGGGGCAGATGTTGTACCCCAAAATTTTCCCTCCCATATTTCTCAATACATTTAAAGTGAGGTCCTCAAATTGCTCAAGGAAGTCCAAGGGTTGACCAGACAAGCTCCCTCCTAAGGCAGTCTACCTAAAATTAGGGTTTCATGTTGCATCAAGATACTTGAGACCAAAGGATCCAAAATGCTCACCATTGTCCTAATATGTTCTCAAGATCATCCATGTCAAGTTTCAAGCCCTACAGAGAAAGTTTGCTCAGTCAATTGCTCAAAGGCCTGAAAATCGACTATGCTAGGGCAAAAGTCAACTGTGTCCTACATACAGTCAAACTTCAAGATTTTTGGTCAACATCCTCATTTTGAAATTTTATTCATCATTTGATCAAGGGTTGATCATTATTCCTCAAGGATTGCTCACAATTCATCAAAACCCAAAAGTTGCTAAATTAGGGTTTTACAGGAAAAGTCAACTCAACTTTGACCAAGCATAACTTTCTCATACTTTATAAAAAATGACCCATCCAAAGCTCATTTTGAAGAGGGTTCAATTCCCTACAATTCATATTCATCTCCCAAGTTCAAAATATGCACTCACAAGAAGATATAAATTTGGACATTATAGGTCATTTTGAAAAGTCAACAAAAACACCTTTTTTGCCAAAGCTTCATACATGAACATGGAAGACTCAACTGAGATGAGACCAAAAGGGTTGCTTAGAGGACATCTTGAGCTTTCTAAAAAGTCCAAGAAAACATATCTAGGGTCAAAATTGAAGGAGTTATGCATTGGCAAAGTTGACCTTTTTTGCAAAATTGCCAAAAGTCAAATATGTCTCAAATTGCAAATTTTGTCAAATGGGCCCAACTTTTTGTGTTTGTATTGAGTTGGCAACATGGTCCACGACCCATGATACTTCCCACTTGCCTTTATTTTATTTTTGTCATTTACTTTGATTTTTACTTCAAATAAATCAAAATAAAATCATGAAAATATTAAAACTAATCAAAGCTTGAGATTTTATGCATGTTTAGGTCTCTCATACAGCTAGGAAGAGAATCAAATTGTGCAAGGCTGGTTTGGACAGAAGAAGATTGAATTTTTCTTGTTTTGGAAAGATTTGATGCAAGAGTGAATCAATGATCAAATCTTCATAAATGGCCAAGATTTGATGCAAGTTTTCACCCTAATTGATTCTATGATATATATTGAACAAATCCAAAGCAAAAGCAAAAGGGTTGGGGGCGTGAGAGAGCATAACCAGATTCAAAAAAGTCATTAAAAAGTGTGAAATCATTCTTGCAGTTAGAAGGAAATTCAGGCCATTCCAAGATCACCATTCGTATCCTGGACCTTCTCTGAAGCAGATACGATCGTTTGTAAGCATCTATACGACCATAAACTCAAACTACAGACCCAAAGTTTACCCTTCAAACTCAAAATCCATTCTTGCAATTTATGCAGCATTAGCACATTTCAATGACATATATGTGTTTGTTAATGCATTTGCAATATTCTCGTTATACTCAATTGAGTTTTTGATGCACATACTGAGATCCATCATTGCTAGGTTTTCCATGCTCGTTTTAGGGTTTTCTCATGCAGGTAAAATTGGCCCAAAAGAGGGGTACCATGGTGTTCACAAGGCCAAGACGAACTGACCTGTACCATTAGTTTTCATTTATCATGCTTGTATGAGATTATGGGACTACGCAAGGGTTATACCTACAGAGAACGTCTGTAGGTAAAAGTCGTTTTACCTAAGACGACGAACGCTGGAGAAGATGATGAGGTGTCCAGTCACTATTGGTCCATTCAAACTGGCGCGCGCTTTTTTCTGTTTTCATCCACTAACTCATGTTAACATATATTATTAATTGTTATTTTATGAAAAAGAAGCAACGTGGCACATATGGCAACAAGGTGGTGGTTTGAAGCATAAGGACCTGGGTTCGATCCCAGGTCCCAGCAAACCTTTATTTGTTTATTTTTCTTTTTAGATCCAGTGCGCCTCCTATCGAAGTGTCTTCCATACACCCTCATCTCCAGCCAATGGATCCATCACGCAGCCAGATGTGCATTCCAGCAAGCAAAGACCATGGTGCACCTTCCACTCAACGCCACACACAATCCAGCGTGTTGACTGGACTCACCAGATCTAGGCCTAAAACAATTTGCAATCAGCACCCCCCCATTTGCTTTAGCACAGGCCCATTCTCACCTTTTTTATTATTTTCTTTATTTATATTTTTTTAGTTTATTTATTTATTTTATTTCCTAAAATCATTTTTTTAAAATCATAAAAATCAAAAATCAGAAAATTAGAATTAGTTTTTTTTATTAATTTAATTTTTCACTAATTGATTAGATTAATATTTAAATTAGGGTAATTTTAATTTGTTTTTTTTACAATTAAAATAAATTAGACAATTAGGTTTAAAATCTTAATTTAATTATTTCCTTTTGTAAAAATATAAAAATAGGTCAAATTAATTATTTTTCTTAAATTAAATTAATTAGTAATTAGATTTGTATATATTTAATTAAAACCTTATTTTCTTAAAATAATCGAAAACAACAAAAAATGATTTTTCTTTCAATTAGGTTTAGACGGGGTCAAAACCCTAATTTTTCTCGTTCTCGTTTCACCGCGCACGTTTATTTATTTTTACAATATTAATGTAACTGCTCATGGTATGTAATAGTTTAATTAGGGTTTTTCTTTCATTTATCGTTTTATGGGTTTTTGGCTATGTAATTAATCCCCCTCCCCGAAGCCTTGTAATAGCGTAGTTTTACTTTCCGCATTTTAATTCTCGCAAATATTAACTGTTAGATGTATGATAATAGGATTGCATGACAAGAATGTATGTTAATTTTAAAATGGTTAGCAAACCCTAAATGTGCAAAGATAATAACTTGAAATCAAATCACTCGCACATGCGCACTCCTAGGGTATACTCTCACTTCAGTTGCCTTTGGTAAACGATCATTAAGTATAGGGTGTCTTAGTGATTGCCCTCTTGTCTAAACAAAGATCAAATGTCCCGTTCGAAAATGTTGCCTCGGAAAGGTTGCCCCGGAAATGTTGCCTCGAAAATGATCTTAAGACACTAGGGTTATTACTAAGACGTCCTAACATTGTTTTAGTGATTGTACGTCCCTTTCGAATTGACCCTTACAAACTCCAACGACGGTGCTACCTACTCATTAATAGTAGGATAGCGCTGTCTAAATGAAACAAGAACAAAAACATTCTTTTTTCGAGTAGGTAGATGCTAGTAGGTACTTGCTCAAAATCAAACTTTTCCACACTTACACTTTTTTCAAACAAAGTTTTCAAAACGACTTCGTAACACTCTTGAAGACAGAAGCAAGGGTTAAATCGAAGTAAAACAAAAACTTTTCAAAACACAAAAACACGAAAGCAATTTTTAAAATGATGAGCAAGTACCTAAGAGCCCGTGGAAAACCACGGATAGAAAGGGTGCTAATACCTTCCCTTTCTATAATTTACCTCCCGTACTCAGAATATCTCGAAAAAGGAATTTTTCTATGCTTTTTTCCTTTCCAGTTGGATAAAATAAATGTCGGTGGCGACTCTTGCTTACCGCAACATTTTGCAAACAAAAAAATGTAAAACGCAAACCAGTATTAAACAGTCCGGTTCTGCCACCGTATCACAGAACTGGCGACTCTGCTGGGGACTAATAAGTGGGGTATACCTTAGGATTTAGTTCATCATAAATTGCTTCTCTTGTTTGATTTGGTTGCTTTACTTTTAAGGGTTTTGTTTGGGAGTTACTATAGATCCTAACCCGGATCTGGGGAAACCTTTTAGGTAAGTAGCAATAAACTGTGAGGGAACTGTACGGCATAGACCGATACGGTTGAAGCAGTAGCTACGTTGATGCGGCACATTGGTTGGTACCAGTATCCCTTGTGGAGAAACGAGGAGAATACGGGACCGCTATGTGTGTCGTTAAGCATCAACTGACCTTAGAACCTTCAATCAACCAACTTGGCCATTAGAAAGTAGTGAGATAGCCGGCCTCGGTGTAAAGCTGAGAACTGGTTGATACTCGATGCTACACTCATTCAGACCATACTCTCGAGATAGTTCCGGCCGCAAGAAAAGATTGCGTGAGCTGCAACCATGACCGATGGAGGATGGTCAGTGATATTGAGAACCTCTAGAACCTGGTTACTATTATTAGGATAGGTTGAAACCAACTGAACTTCAAGAGGGTAATACCTAGACCCCATGCAAGCCTTAAGCTTAAGGGCATTTGTGTGACTTGTTTGCCTTTACCATGTCTGTTATCTGTTATACCTGTTGTGTGTTTTATCATGACATCATGCATCATAACATGCATACTTCATTATACAAACCATTTCAAACACCGAGGGGATTTATCTTTGTTCTGTTTTGCAGATTATGGCTTCCGTACGCAGAAACACCATCCGAGTTAACTTTATGTAAATACCTGCTCAACTCAAAGAATTAGCCTAAAAAGTTTCTGATACTTCTTCATTCATTAGAAGACATGGTCAGCTTCTTAGCTTGGTTACCTCAAAGTTTGATGAGCAGATGATGAGTGTGCTTTTCCAGTTCTTCGATCCTGTGCATCATTGCTTCACGTTCCCGGATTATCAGCTAGTTCCTACTATGGAAGAGTTTTCTCACTTATTGGGCATATCCATCCTTGAGCAGATGCCCTTCACAGGTTTGGAAGAGACTCATAGACCAGAAGACATTGCTTCAGCTCTACATTTGAAACGGGCTGATGTAGTATCTAATTGGGAAACACGAAGCGGGGTTGAAGGTTTCTTAGCCAAGTTTCTGATAGATCAAGCTCAACTATTCTGGGATAACTTGGATTTTCAGGCTTTTGAAGACGTCTTGGCTCTCCTTATCTACTATTTGGTTCTTTTCCCGAATCCAGATTCCTTCATAGATGTGAATGCGGTTAAGATCTTCCTTTCTCGCAATCCTGTGCCTACTCTACTGGGTGATATCTTGCATGCCCTCTATACTCGTACTGTGCAAAGAAGAGGGACTCTCATGTGTTGCATGCCTTTGCTGGCGAGGTGGTTTATTTCGCATCTCCCCAAGTCTGTGTTGAAGAATGAGGAAGGTTTAGGATGGTCTTACATGATAATGTCCCTTGCCCATACAGACATCCTTTGGAGTTCCAAGGCTATGGAAAGCATTGCTGTCATTGATCGATGTGGGGGATACACTAATGTCCCGTTTCTTGGAATCAGAGGGGGAATAGCCTACAGTCCTTGTTTAGATTTGCGATAATTTGGTCGTGCTCGTAGAGATAATCCTCATGAGTTACTTCTTACAGATATTGCCTTTGACTACAAGGAGGACGTGGACGAGCATCGCCAAAGGTTTATACGAGCTTGGGGCATGGTGAACAGGTCTGACCCTCAAGAGCTAGGACCAAGGACTTCCCTCCCTATGCAGCCTTATCTCCAGTGGGTCCGAGCTCGTGCTCAGAAGCTTGGGATGCCTTATGAAGCTGTGTTGCCAGTGATTGTGGAGCCCACGAACGAAGAGGGCATTCCTTATACCGTCCTTTATCCCTACATGCCCAGTGATCTTGGGGCATTAAAGAGATCTTGGATTTAGCTGAAAGAGGAAAGGGATACCTACAGGGAAAAGTATCATGAGCAAGAAAGGAAGATCTTGAAGCTCACCAGGCAACTTGAGAATGAAAGAACAATCAATGACTACGTCATCACCAAGGGGAAGCATCCATGGGATTTCTGATTTTGCTTTTTCTAGTTTAGATTTGTTTTTCATTTACTTCTTTGTAAACGCCTTAAAGGCATTGTCGAACCTTTTTACGAGTTTAATCTAATAAAGTTTGTGCATTTATTGGTTTGCAAATTTAAATCTCCCAAAGTCTTTGAAATTATTACATACACATCCCATTATCATGCACACCATTACAAGTACCATTACAGGTTTCTCATCTTCTTCGTTGTTTATTTCAGCAGAAATGTCTTCCGATCAAGCTATCAAAGATCTTCAGACACAAAATGCCAAATTCCAAGAGATGTTCTTAAGCTTGGCTAAAAGGCAAGAGGACTTGAAAGCTCTCATTCTGAAAGAGAAAGAGAAGAAGAAGAAGAAGAAGAAGGTTGTTTTGTTGAGTATGGGTAAAAGGTTTGGGGATAGGTTGAAACAGCAAGTTGATCTGTCCTTTTCATCCAAGGGAGGAGAGGACCAAGAAGAAGAAAAGGGCCCCAGTCCTGCAGTTTCTGATAATGATACAGATTATGATGAGGAACAGTATCCTCCTACTGAGGATAGGTACAAACAACTTGAAGACCGGCTGGGCGCTATGGAGATTCAGAAGATCCCCGGTTTGGATTTCGAAGATTTGGGACTGGCATCTGGGGTGGTGATCCGTCATAAGTTCAAAGCTCCGGTTTTTGCCAAGTACGATGGAGCATCGTGTCCAAAACTCCATCTCCACTCGTATGTCAGAAAAATCCAGCCTTACACTGCTGATAGAAATTTGTGGGTGCATTTCTTTCAAGATAGTCTGTCAGGGACTCAACTTGAATGGTTTTATCAATTGGAAGGAGCTAATGTCCGAAACTAAGAGGACCTTGCTGCTGCTTTCTACAGGCAGTATCAGTATAACACCGACCTTGCTCCCACTCGTACTCAGCTTCAGGGTATGCCTATGGGTGCAAGTGAAGGTTTTAAGGACTATGCTCAGAAGTGGAGAGATTTGGCTGGAAGAGTCCAACCCCCTTTGTCTGACAGGGAGTTGGTTGATATGTTTCTTGGGACGTTGTCTGGTCCATTTTTCAATCATCTAATCAGCAATTCGTCATCTGGGTTTACTGAGTTGATCTTGACTAGGGAGAGAGTAGAAGTTGGTATCCGAAGTGGTAAGATACAGAAGGATACGTCGTCAAGTGCAGTAAAGAAGCCTTTCACTGGTAAGAAAGAAGTTAGTGCAGTTTACGGCCCGAGGGGCCAAAGCAGACCTGAACACCGTTAAACAGTGAATGCAATGGTAATATCAAGACCTACAGTTGCTCCACAATGCAACAATCAGCAAAGGGTGGAGAGACCACAAAGAAAGTTCATTCGGCTCAATATGACCTTGTCTCAAATTCTACCATAATTGTTGAAGACCAACCTAGTAACTCTAAGGGAAGCCCTAAAGAATCCCAACACCACATCTCCACTGTATAACCCGAATGCCCGCTGTTCCTATCACTCTAATGGCCCAGGCCATGATACAAACAACGGTTGGGCCTTGAAGAATAAGGTGTAAGATTTGATCGAAGCCAAAGAGATTGAGTTTGACGCTCTGGAGAAACCCAACGTCATAACTGCTCCCATGCCCAAGCATGACTCAGGAATCAATGCTATTAAGGTTGTCTCCACCACAGAGGATGCTAATGATGAGAACCCGAATGTTGATAGCTGGATCTACCCTACAACTAATGGTGGCTTGAAAAACTGGACGGCGAAATACTTCGTACCCGTTTCTTTTATGACACAGTAATTGACTTTTGTTTTGAGATTTGTAACAGACAGTTTGAAACTTTATGGCCCGGTGCCTTGGCCGAGGCACCTTGGCTTTGTTTGTGAGGGCTTATTATTTGTCATTTTCATATATCATCAATAAAGCATTGGACGTTTTCTTGCATTAAAAATTTTGCGCTCCTTGTTTTTCCTTTCTATCTCGCACTTTATCAAAACAGCTATTGTCTTACACACACTCACGTATCATAATTTAGATCCACATCCACTCTGGATCCATTGCTAACGACTCTGCTATTTCCAGTTATGACTTAGAAAATACGATCAACCAAGCCGAGGACGAAGGTGAGAATGATTGTGAAGTGCCTGGGGAACTTGCTAGACTGCTACTACAGGAAGAGAGGGCCATACAGCCTCATGAAGAGCCAGTTGAATCAGTGAATTTGGGTACAGAGGAAGATAGGAAAGAGGTCAAGATAGCTGCGAATCTGGAGCCTAGTGTCAAGCAATGGTTAATACAAATGCTACGTGACTATGTTTAGATCTTCGCTTGGTCTCATGAAGACATGCCTGGTTTGGACACCGATATTGTGGTTCATCGCTTGCCAACCAAAGAAGACTGCCCTCCAGTAAAGCAAAAGGTTCGCTGTATGCGCCCAAAGATATCAGAGAAAATCAAAGCTGAGGTCATGAAACAGTTTGACGCCGGGTTTCTAGCTGTCACTTCTTACCCACAGTGGGTTGCCAACGTTGTGCCGGTGCTGAAGAAGGATGGTAAGGTACGGATGTGTGTGGACTATAGAGATCTGAACAGGGCGAGCCCCAAAGACGATTTCCCACTGCCTCACATCGATGTTATGGTCGAAAACACCGTGCAGCATAAGATCTTATCCTTTATGGATGGTTTTTCTGGTTACAATCAAATCAAGATGGATCCCGAGGACACGGAGAAGACAACTTTCGTTACATAGTGGGGCACCTTCTGTTACAAGGTAATGCCTTTCGGGTTGAAGAATGTCGGGGCAACTTATCACTGCACCATTGTCGCTTCGTTCCACGACATGATTCACCATGAGATTGAGGTTTATGTTGATGACATGATTGCAAGGTCTCAGACTGAAGAAGAACACCTTGACCATCTCCAGAAACTGTTCGACAGGTTAAAGATGTACAAGCTGAGGTTAAACTCGAACAAGTGCACCTTCAGGGTAAGGTCTGGTAAGCTGCTGGGTTTCGTCGTTAGTAATAAAGGTATTCAGGTGGATCCCGCAAAGGTGAAGGCTATACAGGAGATGCCAGCTCCCTAAATGGAAAAGGAAGTCAGAGGCTTTTTGGGATGTCTGAACTACATCGCCCGATTCATTTCACATCTGACTGCTACTTGTGAGCCAATCTTCAAGCTGCTGAAGAAAGATCAAGTGGTAAAATGGAACGATGAATGTCAGACCGCTTTCGAAAGGATCAAAGAATATCTTCAAGAACCACCTATGCTAATGCCTCTAGTTGAAGGAAGACCTTTGGTTTTATACTTGACAGTGCTGGATAATTCAACGGGGTGTGTGCTGGGGCAGCATGACGAGTCTGGCCGAAAAGAGCACGTTATTTACTACCTTAGCAAAATGTTTACTGACTGTGAGACCCGATACTCACTGCTCGAGAAAACTTGTTGTGTTTTGGCATGGGCTGCTCGCCGGCTGAGACTGTATATGCTGACTCACACTACCCAATTGATATAAAAGATCGACCCAATCAAGTATATCTTCGAAAAGCCTACCTTGTCCGGAAGAATAGCAAGATGGAAGATGATCTTAACTGAGTATGATATCCAATACACAACCCAAAAAGCAATCAATGGGAGTGTGTTGGCAGATCATTTGGCACATCAGGCCGTGGATGATTACCAATCCATGAATTTCGAATTCCTGAATGAGAACATCATGTTGGTGATCGACTGTGAAGAACCTGGACCGGATGAAGGACCTGAGGAAGGATCCCGATGGTCTATGTATTTTTATGGAGCCTCAAACGCGTTGGGTAATGGCATTGGCGCTGTGATCATATCTCTTGAGGGCTGTCATACTCCGTTCACTGCCCGATTATGTTTTAATTGCACCAACAATATGGCGGAGTATGAAGCGTGCATCATGGGTCTTCGAGCAGCTATTGACCTAAGGATTAAGTTCTTGAGTGTGTTCGGAGATTCCGCTCTAGTGATCAGTCAGATGAAAGGCGAATGGGATATGAAACACCCAAATCTTATTCCTTACAAAGAGTATGTACTGACATTGCTTCCACACTTTGAGGAGATAACCTTTGAACACTTCCCGAGAGAGGAGAATCAGTTAGCGGACGCGCTAGCTACCATGTCTTCTATATTCAAGGTCAGGTGGGACAATGAAGCTCCCCAGATCACCATCAAGAGGTTGGACGAACCCGCGCATTGCTGTGACATTGAGACTGAAGAGGTAGCAGATAAACCCTAGTTCCACGAGGTAAAGAGGTATCTTGAAGCTCAAGAGTACCCCGAGGGTGCATCTGTTAATGATAAGAAGTTCTTGAGGAGGTTCGCTGTGAAGTTCTTCATCAGTAATGGTATCCTTTACAAGCGTAACCATGATTCAACCTTATTGTGATGTGTGGACAAGAACGAGGCAGGAAGGATTATGGTAGAATTACATGAAGGTACCTTTGGAACTCATTCCAGTGGACATACCATGCCAAAGAAAATCCTACGGGCATGATATTATTGGTCTACTATGGAAGCCGATTGTTATCAGCATTCTCGGACCTGTCATAAGTGCGAAGTCTATGCTGATAAGGTGCATGTACCTCCAGTTCCTCTGAACATCTTGACAACTCCTTGGCCCTTTGCAATGTGGGGAATCGACATGATTGGCGAGATCAGACCTACTGCGTCCAACGGGGCATCGTTTCATCCTGGTGGCTATTGATTATTTCACAAAGTAGGTTGAGGCAGCTTCCTTTGCTACAGTAACCAAGAACGTTGTGGCGCGGTTTATCTGACACAATCTGATCTGTCGATACGGTGTACCAAAAAGGATAATTATGGACAACGGTACAAATCTCAACAATACAATGATCACTGAGCTCCGCAAACAGTTTAAGATACAGCATCACAACTCTTCTCCTTACCGGCCGAAGATGAATGGGATTGTTGAAGCAGCTAATAAGAATATCAAGAAGATTGTGCAGAAGATGACAGTGACATATAAAGACTGGCATGAGATGTTACCATTCGCTCTTCATGGGTACTGTACCTCAGCACAGACTTCGACAGGGGAAACACCCTAATCTTTGGTGTATGGCATGGAGGCAGTCTTACCCATTGAAGTCCAGATACCCTCTCTTCGGATTATGAAGGATGTAGGTTTGAGCAAAGACGACTGGATCCAGACCCGGCTTGATCAGCTGAATTTAATCGACGAGAAGAGACTTACTGCTATTTGTCATGGTCAGACGTATCAAAAGCGGATGATCAAGGCTTTTAACAAGAAAGTCAGACGTATCAAAAGCGGATGATCAAGGCTTTTAACAAGAAAGTCAGACGACAAGAATATCAAGTCGGGGACCTAGTGATCAAACGCATCATATTGCCGCAAGGTGATCCCAGGGGCAAATGGACCCCCACTTATGAAGGGCCATTTGTGGTTAAGAACATTTTCTCAGGAGGAGCTATGATTCTAACCACCATGGATGGTGACGACCTTCCTCACCCCGTCAATGCAGACATAGTGAAAAAATACTACGCATAATAAAAGACCCGCTAGGTTGACTGGCCTAGGCAAAAATAAGGGCTTCCCAGCGAACCAAAGGGTTCGGGCAAAAGTAAGGGATGAAAATGAAAAGACTGTACACCGAGCAAGTCGAAAACCTAAAAAGGAGGCTTGGGCAAAAAAGGGTATACCGGTGGACTGAAAACCCGAAAGGGCGGTCCAGGAAAAAATTAGGGATCAAGGCGTAACACTATGTCTCATTGGATCATCTTGCAACCAGAATTCGGTATCAACTATCAAGCTCGGACGGCGCCAATCAATCTGATCTACCTTCAACCAAGTAGCAAAGTGATGAGATGCTTGAAGATATAAAGGAAATAGCAGAGTTGGAACCCAGTGGGATTGTTCACATAGCTGTTTTTCTTTGTTTTTCATAAATTGTATAAATTTTGTTCTTTCGGCGGCGTTCTCTTACTAGGACGTCAGCCTCTTGTACAAAACACTTATTACTGGCTAACTTCAAAAATCAATACAATTCATTTTCACAAAGAAATTTCAACTTGTTTTTCTTTTTCTGTCTTGTTTTGCAAGAGCGTCCAATGATTCATTTTTGATATATGCATTTAAAAATAATTGTTGCTCATAAATATTTACATGCGAAACAAAAGACAATTACTCGTAATTCCAGGAACAGGGGCAAACAAGAAATGTCCAAACCTTACAGTTGCTCTGCCCACCAGGTACAGGGACAGAGCCAGCTTGAGAATATGACTAAAGGTACATATACTCCCCGCAGAGTAAGAAATACCCAAAACAGTGGTGTTAATTCTCCCCAAGCAGAGTTTATCTATCACCAGCAATAGAAGATTATCCCCAATGGAGTTTATTTCTTCCACAAGCAGAAACTCAATCCCCAACAGGGTTCATTATCGCCAGCAACGGTAATTCATCCCCAGCCGAGGATATTTCTCCAAATCAGCAGATCTTCTGACAAAGTATCTCTTTCCCACAAAGTCATTCTCTCGCCAGTTTATTCTCAAGCAGAGTTATTCTCCCGCCAATTTATTCTCAAATTATCTTTGATCGTTATCCCCAGCGAGAACGAAGAATTAAACTCCTTGCACTCTCCAGCAGCAGTCTGGGATTTATTTTCCCCAGCTAAAGAACATCACAAGAACATTGCATATTCATACATCATGGCATACGCATATACATCATGCAGCACAATCTCATTTATTTTGAGAACATCATTGCTCAATACATTTCATACATCATGACATTACATACGACTAACTCTTTACCTTTCAGGGAAAGGTACAATCAAATTCTCAGAAGTTTTCTCTGGTTCATTCAAATTAATGCTAAGATTTCTATTCCAGTTCAAGCTATGAAGCTCGGGTCCGACCGGATAGTATCTTGATTTCTCCATCATATCGTGAAGCCTGAAGAACGATCGGATAACAGTACCAAAATACCGTGAAGCCTGGAATCGAGCAGATAGTGGTTTATCTTAGATTCAAGCTATGAAGCCCGGATTCGACCAGATAATAGTTTAATCCCCAACAAGGTACTGTAAAGCCTAGATTACGACCAAATAGTGGTACAGGACACCATGAAGCCTGGATTCGACCAAATAATGGTATAAGACATCGTGAAGTCTGGATTATGACCAGATAGCGGTAAAATACACTGAAGCCTGGGACTACGACCAGATAACAATAAGGGACACTGTTAAGCTTGGATTTCGACCAAATAGCAGTTTACCCGGCCAATTACTAAGAAGCCCGGAAATCGACCGGATATTAGTAGGCCTTAAAATCAAATGGAAGCCCAGATGCAACTGGATAACCACTTGATTTCTTCTGAAGCCCGGAATATGACCAGATAAGAAGTAAGAAGTTGCGAAGCCTGGATTACGACCAGATAGCGGAAAAGGACTGAAGCCCGGAATCGACCAGATAACAGTATGGGACACTGCGAAGCTTGGATTTCGACCAAATAGCAGTTTACCTGGACAATTACTAAGAAGCCCGAAATCGACCGGATATTAGTAGGCCTAAAATTCAAGTTGAAGCCCGGATGCGACCGGATAACAACTTAATTCCTTCTGAAGCCTAGAGTACGACCAGATAAGAACTGAGAAATCGCGAAGCCTGGAAAACGACTGGATAGTAAGTTTAATCTCATCTCCCCGTTAAGTCACTGTAAAGCCTGGAACACGACCAGATAACAGTCGATCTTATTACTATAAAGCCTGGATTATGACCAGATAGTAGTTCATTTTCACCTCTTCGACCAAGAGACTATTCCCCAGTAGGATAATGGACGACCGAAGCTCCTAAAATTCAACTTTTACCAAGACAGAGACCAGTATTCCACAGCGAAGTCCTCCTTAACAACAGGTATACAGACTCTCGCAAAGGAATCTCTTATGCGATCAACACTCCTCTGATGGAATCTTTAAGACCATCCTCTGTCATCAATCTCCAAATGGCATCTATAAGCCCATTCACGATAACACAAGACAAGTACCACTTCATGCGAGTGCAAATTTCTGGGCACTCTAGTGTTCAATCATCTTCCACCTTCGGATCACGAAAGGCAAGCAAGCCAATCTACATCCTCAGGTTTAAGAAGATTGAACAGGGGAAGCTGTTGTACCCCAAAATTTTCCCTCCCATATTTCTCAATACATTTCAAGTGAGGTCCTCAAATTGCTAAAGGAAGTCCAAGGGTTGACCAGACAAGCTCCCTCATAAGGCAGTCTACCTCAAATTAGGGTTTCATGTTGCATCAAGATACTTGAGCCCAAAGGATCCCAAATTATCACCATTGTCCTAATATGTTCTCAAGATCATCCATGTCAAGTTTCAAGCCCTACAGAGAAAGTTTGCTCAGTCAATTGCTCAAAGGCCTGAAAATCGACTGTGCTAGGGCAAAAGTAAACTGTGTCCTACATACAGTCAAACTTCAAGATTTTTGGTTAACATCCTAATTTTGAAATGTCATTCATCATTTTATCAAGGGTTGATCATGATTCCTCAAGGATTGCTCACCATTCATCAAAACCCAAAAGTTGCTAAATTAGGGTTATATAGGAAAAGTCAACTCAACTTTGACCAAGCATAACTTTCTCATACTTTATCAGAAATGACCCATACAAAGCTCATTTTGAATAGGATGCAATTCCCTACAATTCATCTTCATCTGCCAAGTTCAAAATATGCACTCACAAGAAGATATAAATTTGGACATTATAGGTCATTTTGAAAAGTCAACAAAAACACCTTTTTTGCCAAAGCTTCATACATGAACATGGAAGACGAAATTGAGATGAGACCATAAGGGTTGCTTATAGGACATCTTGAGCTTTCTAAAAAGTCGAAGAACACATCTCTAGGGTCAAAATTGAAGGAGTTATGATTTGGCAAAGTTGACCTTTTTTGCAAAATTGCCAAAAGTCAAATATGTCTCAAATGGCAAAAAAATTTCAAATGGGCCCAACTTTTTGTGTTTGTATTGAGTTGGCAACATGGTCCACGACCCATGATCCTTCCCACTTGCCTTTATTTTATTTTTGTCATTTATTTTTATTTTTACTTCAATTAAATCAAAATAAAATCATGAAAATATCAAAACTAATCAAAGCTTGAGATTTTATGCATGTTTAGGTCTCTCATACAGCTGGGAAGAGAATCAAATCGTGCAAGGCTGGTTTGGATAGAAAAAGATTGAATTTTTCTTGTTTTGGAAAGATTTGATGCAAGAGTGAATAAATGATCAAATCTTCATAAATGGCCAAGATTTGATGCAAGTTTTCACCCTAATTGATTCTATGATATATATTGAACAAATCCAAAGCAAAAGCAAAAGGGTTGGAGGCGTGAGAGAGCATAACCAGATTAAAAAAAGTCATTAAAAAGTGTGAAGTCATTCTTGCAGTTAGAAGGAAATTCAGGCCATTCCAAGATCACCATTAGTATCCTGGACCTTCTCTGAAGCAGATACGATCGTTTACAAGCATCCATATGGCAAGAAACTCAAACTACAAACCCACGATTTACCCTTCAAACTCAAAATCCATTCTTGCAATTTACGCAGCATTAGCATGTTTCAGTGACATATATGTGTTTGTTAATGCATTTGCAATATTCTGGTTATACTCAATTGAGTTTTTGATGCACATACTGAGATCCGTCATTGCTAGGTTTTCCTTGCTCGTTTTAGGGTTTTCTCATGCAGGTAAAATTGGCCCAAAAGAGGGGTACCATGGTGTTCACAAGGCCAAGACGAACTGACCTGTACCATTAGTTTTCATTTATCATGCTTGTATGACATTCTGGAAATACGCAGGGGTTATACCTACAGAGAACGTCTGTAGGTAAAAGTCATTTTACCTAAGACGACGGACACTGGAGTAGATGATGAGGTGTTCAGTCACTATTGGTCCATTCAAACTGGCGCGCGCTTTTTTCTGTTTTCTTCCACTAACTCATGTTAACATATATTATTAATTGTTGTTATTTTATGAACATAGAAGCAGCGTGGCACAGATGGCAACAAGGTGGTGGTTTGAAGCATAAGGACCTGGGTTCGATCCCAGGTCCCAGCAAACCTTTATTTGTTTATTTTTCTTTTTAGATCCAGCGCGCCTCCTATCCAAGTGTCTTCCATACACCCTCATCTCCAACCAATGGATCCATCACGCAACCAGATGTGCACTCCAGCAAGCAAGGACCATGGTGCACCTTCCAGTCAACGCCACACACAATCTAGCGTGTTGACTGGACTCACCAGATCTTGGCCAAAAACAATTTGCAACCAGCACCCCCCATTTGCTTAAGCACAGGCCCATTCTCACTTTTTTTTATTATTTTCTTTATTTCTATTTTTTTAGTTTATTTATTTATTTTATTTCCTAAAATCATTTTTTTAAAATCATAAAAATCAAAAATCAGAAAATTAGAATGAGTTTTTTTTTATTAATTTAATTTTTCATTAATTGATTAGATTAATATTTAAATTAGGGTAATTTTAATTTGTTTTTTTTTACAATTAAAATAAATTAGACAATTAGATTTAAAATCTTAATTTAATTATTTCCTTTTGCAAAAATATAAAAATAGGTCAAATTAATTATTTTTCTTAAATTAAATTAATTAGTAATTAGATTTGTATTTATTTAATTAAAACCTTATTTTCTTAAAATAATCGAAAACAACAAAAAATGATTTTTCTTTCAATTAGGTTTAGACGGGGTCAAAACCCTAATTTTTCTCGTTCTCGTTTCACCGCGCGCATTTATTTATTTTTACAATATTAATGTAACTGCTAATGGTATGTAATAGTTTAATTAGGGTTTTTCTTTCATTTATTGTTTTACGGGTTTTTGGCTATGTAATTAATCCCCCTCCCCGAAGCCTTGTAATAGCGTAGTTTTACTTTCCGCATTTTAATTCTTGCAAATATTAACTTTTAGATGTATGATGATAGGATTTCATGACAAGAATGTATGCTAATTTTAAAATGGTTAGCAAATCCTAAATGTGCAAAGATAATAACTTGAAATCAAATCACTCACACATGCACACTCCTAGGGTATACTCTCACTTAGGTTGTCTTCGGTAAACGATCATTAAGTATAGGGGGTCTTAGTGATTGCCCTCTTGTCTAAACAAATATCAAATGTCCCGTTCGGAAATGATGCCTCAGAAATGTTGCCTCGGAAAGGTTGCCCCGGAAATGTTGCCTCGAATATGATCTTAAGACACTAGGGTTATTACTAACACGTTCTAACATTGCTTTAGTGATTGTACGTCCCTTTCGAATTGACCCTTACAAACTCCAACGATAGTGCTACCTACTCATTAATAGTAGGATAGTGCTTTCTAAAGGAAACAAGAACAGAAACATTCTTTTTTCGAGTAGGTAGATGCTAGTAGGTACTTGCTCAAAATCAAACTTTTCCACACTTACACTTTTTTTAAACAAAGTTTTCAAAACAACTTCGTAACACTTTTGAAGACAGAAGCAAGGGTTAAATTAAAGTAAAACAAAAACTTTTCAAAACACACAAACACGGAAGCAATTTTTAAAATGATGAGCAAGTACCTAAGAGCCTGTGGAAAACCATGGATAGAAAGGGTGCTAATACCTTCCCTTTCTATAATCTACCCCCAGTACTCAGAATATCTCGAAAAAGGAATTTTTATGTGCTTTTTTCCTTTCAAGTGTATAAAAAAAAATCGGGGGCGACTCTTGCTTACCGCGACATTTTGCAAACAAAAAAACGCAAAACGCAAACCAGTATTAAACATTCCGATTCTGCCACCGTATCACACCTGTGCTTTTTCACCTTTCCTTTTGGATAAAAGAAAAGTTGGTGGTGACTCTTGCTAACCGTAACATTTAAGAAAAAACGCAAAACAACCAAGTCAGTTCTCCCACCTTATCACAGTTATACTAGAAGGGATCACGACACACTTGTCCAAGGAATCACATTTGACTATGAGAATGATGTTCAGGGTTATCGTAAGAGGTTCATTCGAGCTTGGGGCATGATAAACAGAGTTGATAGCAAGACACTAGGGCACAAGAATTCCATCCCTCTTGAGCCTTACCTCAAATGGGTACGAGCTCATGCTCAATGTCTTATGATGCCTTACCCTACCATCTTACCTGTGATTTTGGAGCCAATTGTTGAGGGAGACACTCCTTACATTGTGCTTCATCCTGACATTCCAACTGATTTTGAGGAGCTAAGGAAATATTGTTTCCAACTCAAAGAAGAACGGGATTCCTTTGAAACCCAATTCTACACCAGCGAGAAGAAGGTTTTAGAACTCACCAGGTTACTTCACGAGGAGAAGAGTATAAATGCTTACATTGCGCCAAAGAGTATGCGCCTATAGGAAGCTTAAGTCTTCCTTTGCTTGGAGAGTTTTATTTTTGCTTTGTTCCCTTGTGAGCCCAAGAGGAATTATTGTGATCAATAAAACATCTTAATACAATTAACGTTTGTTCTCTTTCTGTTTAAGCAAATTTGAGTCTTAGAAATCCTTGAAAAATTTGCATACATATATCATACATATCATTGCATAAGCAGGTTTCGTAGCAGGTTTCTCATCTTCTTCGTTGTTTATTTCATCAATGGATCTAGAACAAACAGTAAAGGATCTACAGACTCCGAATGCTCAGTTTCAATAGATGATCATATCTATGGCCAAGGGGCAAGAGGAATTGAAAGCCCTGATTGTTAAGGAGAAGACCAACAAACCAAGGAAGACAGCTGGTGTGGTGAACTTGGGAAGGAGGTTCAAAGGACCGCTAAGGCAAGTTGTAGAGCTGACATCTTCATCAAAAGAAGGAGATAATCAAGAAGGGGAGACAAGAGAGGAAGACCCCAGTCCAAGGGAATCTGACAATGAGAGTGACTACAATGATGAGCACTACCCTCCAGTCGACGAAACATACAAACAGATGGAAAAATGTCTGAGTGCAATGGAAATCCAGAAGGTGCCCGAGCCGGATTTTGAAGAGTTGGGTTTGGTTTCTGGGGTTGTCATCCCGCAAAAATTCAAGGTGCCAGTATTCTCCAAATATGATGAGGTTTCATGTCCCAAGATGCACCTCCGATCTCACGTGAGGAAGATCCAGCCGCACACTGCTGACAAGGACTTATGGGTCCACTTCTTTTAAGATAGTCTATCCATAACTTAATTAGAGTGGTTCAACCAGCTGGAAAGGACCAACATTCGTAATTGGGAAGACCTGGCTTCTGCTTTCTACAAGCAGTATCAATATAACACAGACCTTGCTCCCACCCGTACACAACTCCAAAGTATGTCTATGGGTTCGAGAGAGGGATTTAAAGACTATGCTTAAAAGTGGAGGGACTTAGCAGGAAGAGTCCAACCCCCCTGTCTGATAGGGAGTTAGTGGATATATTTTTGGGTACCCTATCTGGTCCGTTTTTAAAACATCTGATTGGAAGTTCCTCAGTCGGCTTTACTAAATTGATTTTGACATGAGAAAGAGTGGAAGATGGAATTAGGAGTGGTAAGATTCAAAAGGATGCATCCTCTAGTACAGTAAGGAAACCATTTTCTGGGAAGAAGGAAGTTAGTTCCACTTATAGCCAAAGGAATCATGATAGAACTGAACACCGTCCAACGGTAGGGGCTGTTATAATTTGTATACCTGCACCTACTCAACAAAGGAACAATCAGCCTAGAGTAGAAAGGCTGATAAGACAGTTCACCCGGATAAATATGACTATGTCTCAAGTTTTGCCACAATTATTGAAGTCCAACCTGTTAACTTTGAGGAAAGCTCCGAAGAATCCTAATATTGCCTATCCCCGCTATAATCCAAATGCTCGATGCACCTACAATTCTGACTCTAGGGCATGACACGAACGACTGCTGGGCTTTGAACAACAAGGTGCAGGATCTGATCGAGGCAAAGGAGATTGAATTCGATCCCCCTGAAACTCCCAATGTCATAAATGCACTCATGCCCAAGCACGGCCCGGGAATCAATGATATTGATATGGTCCCCACCATAGAAGATGCTGACAGTAGCTATGACGTGGATAGCTAGATCTTCACTACTATCAACTGTGGACCCAATAACTGGACATCAAAGGACTTTGTACTAATTACTTTTATTCATAAGTAATTGTCTTTCTTGTTTTTGGATATGTAATAAATAATATAAACTTTATGGCCATGTGTCTTACCCGGGGCACAATGGTTTATTTGTGAGAGTTATCATGTTTCAATTTCATATGGCGTTAATAAAGCATTGGACATTTATGCATACAAATTTTGCGCTCTTTGTTTTTCTTTTCTGCTTTTTTTTACCTTGTCTATACATCTATGTTCTTACACACACTCACATATCAAACTGCAAATCCATATCCACTATGGATCCCATTGATAATAGTTCTGCTATAGTCGGTTATGACTTTGAAAATCCGATCAACCAAGCCGAGGACAAAGGTGAGGAAGATTGTGAGGTACTCAGAGAACTTGCTAGGCTGTTACAGTAGGAAGAAAGGGCTATACAGCCTCATGAAGAGCCAGTTGAGACAGTAAACTTGGGCACAAAAGAGGACAGGAAAGAAGTCAGGATAGGTGCAAATTTGGAGCTTAATTTCGAAAAGCGGTTGATACAAATGTTGCATGATTATGTCGAGATCTTTGCCTGGTCATATGAAGACATGCTAGGACTAGACACGAATATTGTGGTTCACCGTCTGCCAACTAAAGAGGATTTCCCTCCGGTAAAGAAGAAGGTCCATCGTATGCGCCCTGAAATGTTAGAGAAGATCAAAGCAGAGGTTATGAAACAGTTCAATGCTGGGTTCTTAGCTGTCACGTCTTATCCCTAATGGGTTGCTAACTTAGTCCCGGTGCCTAAAAAAGACGGCAAGATGCGGATGTGTATGGACTACCGAGATTTGAACAGGGAAAACCCCAAGGATGACTTCCCGCTTCCCCATATTGAAGTTCTGGTTGACAAAACCGTGCAGCACACGATCTTTTCCTTCATGGACGGTTTCTCTGGATACAATTAGATCAAGATGGCACCCGAAGACATGGACAAGACAACCTTCGTCACATAATGGGGCACTTTCTGTTACAAAGTGGTGTCGTTTGGGTTGAAGAGTGTTGGGGAAACCTATCAGCAAGCTATGGTAGCTCTGTTTCATGACATGATTCACCATGAGATAGAGGTCTACACTGATGACATGATAGCCAAGTCTCAAACTAAGGAAGAGCACCTTGATCATCTATAAAAGCAGTTTGATAGGTTGAAGACGTATAAGCTGAGGTTAAATCACAACAAGTTCACCTTCGCGGTAAGGTCTAGTAAACTCCTAGGTTTCATTGTTAGTGACAAGGGCATTCAGGTAGACCCTGAAAAGGTGAAGGCCATACAAGAGATGCCGTCTCCTCGCACTAAGAAGGAGGTTAGGTTGGGACGCCTAAATTCCATTGCTAGGTTCATTTCCCATCTAACTGCTACTTGTGAACCAATCTTCAAATTCCTGAAGAAATATCAAGTGGTAAAGTGGATTGACGAATGCCAGACTACCTTCGAGAGAATCAAGGAATACCTTCAAGAGCCTCCAATTCTGATGCCTCCGATTTAAGGAAGACCTTTGATAATGTACTTAATAGTGTTAGATATTTCAATGGGGTGTGTGCTGGGGCAACATGACGAGTCCGGTCGAAAAGAGAACGCAATATACTACCTTAGCAAAAAGTTTACCGACTGTGAAACAAAATACTCACTGCTCGAGAAAACTTGCTGCACTTTGGCATGGGCTACTCGCCGACTGAGACAGTATATGTTGACCCACACCACTTTGTTGATATCTAAGATGGATTCGATCAAGTACATCTTCGAGAAGCCCGCTCTCTCCGAAAGAAAAGAAAGATGGCAAATGATCTTGACCGAATACGATATCTAATACACGACCCAAAAAGCAATCAAGGGAAGTGTACTAGCTGATCATCTGGCTCATCAGGATGTGGATGACTACCAGTCCATGAATTTTGAGTTCCCTGATGTGAACATTATGTTAGTGACTGACTATGAAGAACCCGGACTGGATGAAGGACCTGAGAAAGGATCCCAATGGACCACGGTTTTGGACGGAGCTTCCAACGCACTCGGCAATGGCATCGGTGCTGTAATCATATCTCGTGAGGGTTGTCATACTACTTTTACCACCAGATTATGTTTCAACTATACCAACAACATGGCGGAGTATGAAGCATGCATCATGGGTCTCAAAGCTACTATTGACCTGAGGATTAATTTCTTGAGCATTTTCGAGGATTCATCTTTGGTAATAAGTCAAATCAAAGGAGAGTTGGACACGAAGCACCCGAACCTTATCCCTTACAAAGAACATGTGCTGACATTGCTTCCACACTTTGAAGAAGTTACCTTTGAACATTTTCCACGAGAAGAGAACCAATTAGCAGGCGCGCTAGCTACTATGTCGTCTATGTTCAAGGTCAAGTGGGACAACGAGGCTCCTCGGATCACTATTTAGAGGTTGAATGAACCAGCATACTACTATGAGATTGACATTGAAGAAGTAGCAGACAAACCTTGGTTTCAAGAAGTAAAGAGGTATCTCGAGGCTCAAGAATATCCTGAGGGGGCATCTGGCAACGATAAGAAGTTTCTGAGAAGGTTCGCTGCAAAGTTCTTCCTTAGTAATGGAATCCTCTACAAGCGCAACCATGACTCTACTTTACTTCGGTGCATAGACAAGGGCGAAGCATAAAGGATTATGGTAGATTTACATGAAGGTACCTTTGGCACCCACTCTAGTGGACACACCATGGCTAAAAAGATCCTACGAGAAGGATACTATTGGTCCACTATGGAAGCAGACTGTTATCAACATTCCCGAACTTGTCATAAATGCCAGATCTACGCTGATAAAGTACATGTACCTCTGGTTCCTTTGAATGTCTTGACGGCTCCCTGGCCCTTTGCAATGTGGGGAATTGACATGATCTGAGAGATTAGACCTACCGCTTCTAATGGGCATCGCTTCATTCTAGTTGCCATTGATTACTTCACAAAGTGGGTTGAGGCTGCCTCTTTTGCTACCGTTACCAAGAATGTTGTGGCGCGATTTATCTAGCATTACATGATTTTTCGGTATGGTGTGCCAGAGAGAATCATCACTAACAATGGTAAAAATCTCAACAATACAATGATCACCGAGCTCTGTAAACAATTCAAGACACAACATCATAATTCTTCCCCTTCCCGTCCGAAGATGAATGGCGCTGTAGAGGCTGCTAACAAGAACATTAAGAAAATCATACAGAAGATGAAGGTGACATACAAAGACTGGCATGAGATGTTACGATTTTCTATTCATGGTTACCTCACCTCAGCACGTACGTCAACAGGGGAAACACCTTATTCTCTGGTATATGGTATGGATGTTGTCCTACCTATTGAGGTCCATATCCCTTCTTTGAGGATCATGAAGGATCCGGGCTTGAACGAAGATGATTGGATCCAGACTCGACTTGATCAACTGAATTTGATTGATGAGAAAAGGCTAGCTGCTGTTTATCATGGTCAAATGTATCAAAAACGGATGATCAAGGCATTCAATAAAAAGGTCAGACGTCAAGTATATCAAATGGGTGATCTAGTAATCAAGTGCATCATACTGCCACAAAGTGATCCCAGGGGAAAATGGACTCCCACGTACGAAGGGCCATTTGTGATCAAAAGCATATTTTCCGGTGGAGCCATGATTCTGACCACCATGGATGGTGACTACCTTCCTCACCCTGTTAATGCAGACATAGTGAAAAGATACTACGCGTAAATAAAGACCCACTAGGTTGACTGGCCTAGGCAAAAATAATGGCATCCCGGCGAACCAAAAGGGTTAGGGAAAAAATTAGGGATGAATACAAAAAGAATCTTTACACCCGGCAAGTCGAAAACCTGAAAAGGCGACTTGGGAAAAAATGGGTATCTCGGTGGATTGAAAACCCGAAAGGGCGGTTCAGGCAAAAGTTAGGGATTTGAAGTGTACAACTATGTCCCATTGGATCACCTTGCGATCATATTTTATTATCAACTACACATAGTTGTTTTCTCTTTGTACACTGTTTTGTATAGTTTTCACTTTCACGATGGTGTTCTCCTACTAGAACATCAGTCTCTTTGCACAAAATGCCTGTTATAGGTGAACTTCAGAAATAAATACAAATCATTTCTTTGAAAGTACAAAACTATTTGTTTTTCTTTTTCTGTTTTGTTTTGCAAAAACATCCAATAATTATTTTTGACATATGCATTTAAATATGATCAATGTTCACAAATATTTGCATAAGAAACAGAAAGATGGTTACTAATGATTTTAAGAAATGGGGCAAAGTCTAAAAAACAATTTGTAGTCCCGACAGTTACTCTTCCCAGTATGGTACAGGGGAAGAGACATTTTAGGACGAAGTCACCATTACATACGTCCCAGTAACGTCTATATTCCCCACAGAGTAGAAACGACCAAAGTTTTGATCTCTCCTCCAGCAAAGTTCCTTCCGAGAGCTAAAATATGTATTCCCCAGCCGAGTTTTATAATTTCAAACAATTTATAAAACCTCCTCCAGGGTAGAGTTTATTTCTCTAACTGCGGAAGAATCCCCAATAGAGTTTATTTCTCTACATCGGCAGAGCCTTTCAACAAAGCATTCTCTCTCCACAGAGTCAATCCCCGACAGAATATCCTCAAACAGAAAGAGGAAATCCCCAGCGAATCATCTCCATTCATCATCCCCAGCGGCAATGAAGGATTCAGCTTCCCAATACTCTTCAGCAGCAGTTAGGGATTTACTTTCCCATACTAGCAAACATCGCAATAACATTCCATATTCATACATCATGGCATACGCATACACATCGCATATAGAACAATCTCATTTATTTTGAGAACATCATCACAATGCATTTCATACATCATGCTATTTCATATGACTAACTCTTTACCTTTTTCAGGGAAAGATCAAATCAATAAACACCGCTAACTAATTATGTGACTTGTTAGTCTTCTCAAAGGCTACGTCTGATAAAGGGCTATTTTAGAAATTTCCTCAGAAAGACGTTCTTAAAATACCTTCTCTGGTTCATTTAGATCGATACCAAGATCTCTCTGATTTCTATTCCAGTTGAAGATATTCTAAGACTTTTTTCTGGTTCAGTAGGATCGATACTAAGATTCTTCTGATTTCCATTCCATTCAAAGTTAATTAAAGATCTTCTCTGGTTCAGTTAGATCGACACTAAGATATCTCTGATTTCTATTCCAGATGAAGATATTCCAAGACTTTTGTCTAGTTCAGTTGAATCGATACTAAGATTCTTCCGATTTCCATTCCAGTCAAAGTTAATTCAAGACCTTCCTCTGGTTCAACTAAATCAATACTAAGATTTTCTTGATTTCTATTCCAATTGAAGACAACTCAAGACCTTTCTCTGGTTCAGTTAAATCGATACTAAGATTTTTCTGATTTCTATTCTAGTTAAAGAAACTGCAAAGCCTGGAATACGAACAGATAGCAGTTCACCATATTGTGAAGCCTGGACCCGACCAGATAACAGTTAACATCATGGCTGAAGCCCGAAATCCGACCAGATAATAGTCAATCAACAATTCAAGACATTGTGAAGCCTGGAATCCGACCAGATAACAATATAAGGTGTTGCGAAGCTTGGAATCCGACTAGATAGCAGTTTACTCTGTCAATTACTACGAAGCCTAGACTCGACCAGATAGTAGTATACCTCAAATTCAAGTTGAAGCCCGAATCCGACCGGATAACATCTTAATTTCTTTAAATCACTGAAGCCTGGACACGAACGGATAACAGTTCAAGTAACTACAAATCCTGGAGTACGACCAGATAACCGTTTAATCTCATTTCCCCAGTAAGTCACTGTGAAGCATGAAATACGACCAGATAGCAGTTAGCATTATTATCCTCAGCAAGTCACTATGAAGCCTGGATCCCGACCAGATAACAGTTCACTTCCGTATCTTAAATCAAGAGATGATTCCCCAGTAGAGAAACAGACAACTTAAACTCCTAAACTGTATTTCTAAAGAAAAATACCAACATCCCTCAATGGAGTCCTCCTCAACAACAGGATTAAGAATTTCCCACAAAGGAATATCTCATGAAATCAGCATTGTTCTGGATGGCATCTCTAAGCCCATCTCTGACGAATCTCCGTCACATTATCTGGATGGCATCTCTAAGCCCATCTCTGATAATCTTTTGTCACCTTCTCCAAATGACATCTATAAGCCCATTCCCGATATTATCTACACAGTCAAGTATCATTTCAGACGAGTGCAAATTTTTGGGCACTCTAGTGTTCATTCATCTTCCACCTTCAGATCACGAAAGGTAGACCGGCCAATCTACATCCTCAGGTTTAAGAAGATTGAATAAGGGCAGATGTTGTACCCAACCCCCCCCCCCCCCCCCCCCCCCCCCCCCGTTTTCACTCAAGACATGCTTCTAGAGGTCCTCAATTGCTGAAGGATGACTAGGAATTGACCCGACAAATTCTCCTCCTAAGGCAATGAATCTCAACTAGTGTTTCAATTTTAAGCAAGATGTGTGAGTCCCAAGGACCCCAACTGTTCTTCATTATCCTAATATGTACTCAAGATCATCCATGCCAAATTTCATGCCTTGAACAACAAGTTTGCTCAGTCAATTACTCAAATGCCTAGAAATCAACTATACTAGGTCAAAAGTCAATTGTGGCCCAAATACAGTCAAACTTCAAGATTTTTTTGTCAACATCAACATTTTGAAGTGATATCCATCATTTGATCAAGGTTTGATCATGATTCCTCAAGAAATGCTCCTGACTCATCAAAAGTCAAAAATGGCAAATTAGGGTTTCTGTAGGAAAAGTCAACCAAACTTTGACCAGACATAATTTTCTCATACTTTATCAGAAGTTTTCCCACCAAGGCTCATTTTTAAGAGAATCCAATTCCATACCACTCCTCTTCATCCCTCAAGTTCAATAAATGCCTCAATCAAAAGATACAAGCTCAGACATTATAGGTCCTTTCAAAAAGTCAACAAAACACCTTTTGGGTTAAAGCTCCTTACACGAACATGGAATATCCAATTGAGATGAAACCAAAAAGGTTGTTTATAGGACATCCTAAGAAATCTAAAAAGTCCAAGAACACTCTCTTAGGATTAAAAATGAGAGAGATATGCATTGCTAAAGTTGACCAATTTTTGGAAATATGCATGAAGCCAATATTGACCAAACTTGAATTTTTTCCAAATGGGCCAATGTATTCATGCTTGAAACTTGTTCTTAGCATGGCCCACGACCTCTGAGCTTGATCATACATTATATCATAATTTTTATTATTTATTCATTAAAATTCAAATTAAATAAATAAATAAAAGAAATAATGTGAGATATGATTTGAGAATCTTTTTCTCATCAAATAAGGGATAAGATAGGCTGGCATGACCAAGAAAAAACGCATGAGACAAAAGGAGAAGGAGATTTTTTTGTTTTAGCAAGTTTTGAAGAAAATCTTTATGCTTTAAAAAAAATGATTAGAATTGATTCTCTTGGGCTGTGATTGAACCTAATGAGATATACTACATAAGCACAAGAGCCCTAGGTCAAAAGGATGCGCAGCCAGCCTAACAGGAACCCTAGATAATTTAAAAATTTCCAAGAACATTGCAAACACATATCTCATGTTCCACCGACTATCAGGATCCTTTAAGCATTCAAACACCTCCCTGAGGCTTCCAGGACCCCAGCCCAGTCTTCAAGCAAGTAGTGCAACGTCCAGATCAAGCGTATCACCATTACTCTGTTCAGTATATTTTGACGATCTCAAACTTTTTCTTAACGTAATATAAATGATTTTTATATGCATATTCGTGTTTATACTAATGATTATGTGTGTTTAGAGTCATTACATGAGATATTTAACGCAGGGATGAAGCTTTTCCATTGTTAGGGAAAAGCTTCAGCCAAGCTTCGTATCTCAAGATATAGGCCTCTTCAGAGAAAACCAACCATGTCATTGTGTTCGCAAGGGTCTACTTAGGCTAGTAGGATTCTTTTCACGTTCGTTTCATGAGATTTTGCAGATTTTGATTTTTGTCCAAACGGAGAAGATGACCGGAACCACATCCACGGTGGTTTGACCGGCCAAGGACTCTGCGTGGCATATTAGGATGAAACAATTAATCTATTCAAATTGCAGGGGACCCACTTGGCACGTGTGTTTTTCACACTCAGCATTAGGACTGGATTTGTTTTATATATTTATTAATGTCATTATATGAACGGAAGTACAACCGTCCTAACGGTAGAGACATCACGCTTAAGGCTTTGCATGTGTGCAAGGGCAGGGGTTCGATCCCTGCCTCTTGCATATTATTTTTCTGAATATTTCTTGCAGATTCAGTGTCACGAAGGCAAGCGTGCGCACCATGCATCCCATTCTCATCACCTTTGGATCCATCCAGTACCAGATCTAATGCCCAATGACGCTTCCCCATGGTGGACTTCCCAAGAATGCCTCTCACTGGATCTCACGCAAGCATGGGCCATCAGATTTGGGCCTGGACAAATTTCAGCAATACACCCCTCCAATTGGGTTTCACACCCCCTCAGGCCCATCTTCTTTCCTTTATTTTATTTAAATTTTTTTAATTAGTTTATATTTTCTATTCATTCGTTTTTTTCAATAAAATAATAAAAATCAAAAATCATAAAAAAATAGGATTTAGAGTTTTTCTTAGTAAAATTAGTTTTTGCAAATTAATTTAATTAAACTTTAACCTTTTATTCTTTAATTTAAAATTAGTTATAAATTAGGTTAAACTTCTAATTTTTTTCATAAAATACAAAAAATATTTTTAATGAGCAATTAGATTTTTTAGGGTTTATAACTTTTTCCCGTCTTAATTTTTGCGCGTCATTACTTTTTTTCGTATAATTATTTTTTATCATTTATGTAACTACGGCCGGTTTGTAATAGCTAAATTAGGGTTATTATTCTGCATTTTACTTTTCGTCCATTACTTATGTATCTACACCAAAGCCCTGTAATAGAGTAGGAACTTTTATTTCTCGCTTTATATCTTCTTATATGCCTGTATATAAATTTTTAGTAACTTAGGTGTGCATGACAAGATTAAATCAAATAATGGTTAGGTCACTAATTGCAAGATAAATATAACTGAAAAAACACATCATTGCACACTTGCACCCTTAGGGTACTCCCCACTTGGTTGCCTCAGAAATGGTCATGTCCCTCAAACATAAGGATATCTTAGCAAAGACCCTCAGTTTAAAAGTCATAATAAAGATCATGGTCCCTTAACGTCCCTCGAGTTACCTACGAGAAATGATCTTGTCCCTCGATGTGGCCTATATGATGGCAGTCCCTTTGAAATGCTAAGATATCCTTACATGTTGCCTTCAATGACCATAACGTCGCTTTCGATTGTCCCTCAACATCCAATGATAGGGCTACCTACTCACTAATAGTAGGATAGAATTATCTAAAGGAAAGGAGGAAAATAACGCCCTTTTTCGAGTAGGTAGACAGTTCTTAAGTACTTGCTCAAAAACAATTTTTTACACTTACACACTTTTCAAACTTCTTTTCAAAAACACTTTATCACACTCTTGAGGACTGATACAAGAGTTATCAGAAAGAAAACAAAATCTTTCAAAACACACAAACACGAAAACAATTTTCAAAATGAGCAAGTACCTAAGAGCCCGTGGAAAACCACGGATGGGAAGGGTGCTAACACCTTCCCTTTCCATAATTTACCCCCCTTACTCAGAAAATCTCGAAAAAGGTCTTTTTATGTTCTTTTCACCCTTTCCTTTGTTGGATAAAAGAAAAGTCGGTGGTGACTCTTGCTTACCACAACATTTGTGAACACAAACACAAAACCAGTATTAAATAGTCGGTTCTGCCACTATATCACAGAACTGGCGACTCTGATGAGGAAAATAATAAAGTGGGGTTTACCTTAGGGTCTAGATCATTTTGCTTCTTTGTCTGTTTGTTTGCTTTACTTTTAAGGGTACTGTTTGGGTTACTATATATCCTACACCCGGATCAGGGGAATCCTTTCAGGTAAGCAGCAATAGATCTTGAAAACTGTGTGGGGTATACCGACACGGTTGAAGCGATGGCTACATTGATGCGACACTTTGGTTGGTACCGGTAGCCCTTGAGTTAATCAAGAAGAATACGGGGCCACTGCGTGGTGTCATGAGGCGTCAACTGACCTTAGAACCTTATTTGAACAACTTGGATATTAAGACGTAGTGAGATGGCTGTCTTTGGTGTATTCCCATAGTCGGCAAATACTCTATGCTACACTCGTTGAGATTTGACTCCTGAGTTTTGTTTGGTTGTGAGTCAGTCGCCTATCGGAACCAAACTTGTGGGAAAGATCAGTGATATTGAGATCCCTTAGAACCCGATTACTATTATAGGACATGTTGAACCAATCCAAACTTCAAGAGGGTATTACCTTAAAACCCATACAAGCCTTAAACCTAAGGTCTTTGTGTGATTTGCTTGTTGCTTGCTATATCTGTGATTTCTTAGCATTATCATGACATCATAACATGGCATATCATACTAACCATTTCAAGGATTTTCTAGGGCTTATCTTTGTCTTGTTTTGTAGGACATGACATCCGCTCGCAGAAACACTATCCAAGTCAACCTTGTGAAAGTACATCCTCAACTCAAGGAATTAACATCAAGGATTCCTGAAAGCTCTCCCTTCACTGAAAAACATGGTCGACTTCTCAAATTGGTCACTTCAAACCCTGATGAAGAAATGTTAAAGGTGCTTTTTCAGTTCTTTGACCCGTTACATCACTGCTTCACTTTTCCTGATTACCTGTTAGTGCCTACTATGAAGGAGTTTTCTCAGTTATTGGGGGTACCTATCCTTAATCAGTTACCATCCAACGGTATGGAAAGAGACCTAAAGCCCCAAGAGATTGCTCAAGCTTTGTCTTTACAACGGTCTAATGTAATGGCAAATTGGGAAACCAGAAGAAGTGTCTAAGGATTTCCAGCTAAGTTCCTATTTGAGAAAGCTCACTATTTTTGGCATACCATGGATTTACAAGCTAAGTTCCTATTCACTTCACCTACAGCAGCGTAACACCTCCGCCTCTGATAAAAATATGAACATCACTTCCCTCTCTATTCGTCGATTCCTTTCCGAAACCACCACCGTGACAACATTCTCTCCAGTTATTCGGTGAACTGTAGCTCGCCTTGCCCTCATTAGATTACATATTTGAAACATATATTCTTCACCAAAACCGAATGAACGGTCTCTAAGTCATTCTGGATCGAACACAAACATCAATTTTTTTATCATCGTTTATAGATTTGCATCTATTAACAGAGAAAAAGATGAAAACAAACACAGAGATTTGAAGTTTCAATGAAACTTACCCACCAGAGCAACACAAGTGGTTCTTAAATTTCAAGGGCGATGACGCGAAGATTAGAGAATTCTCTTAAATGATCCAATATGTTTTCCTTTCCAATTTTCTCTTTTCCTACTCACTTCTCCTTCTTCTTATGCATTATCATTGTGATGTTGTTGATGATTAAGATGAAGCAGGTTATGTTTACAGAAGATTTTGCAATGATGATGATTTTATTGTTTGTTGCAGATGGAGATTGAGGAATCAATGAAGTGATTATGGGAGATTGATGATTGGTGAATGGCGATGATGAAGGTTGAAGTAGAATACGATTGAGGCAGAGATAGAGAGGACTTCAGTTGCAGAAGTAGAGAGATGATGATGATGATGTGAGGATGATGATGATGATGAATGTAGTGTTGCAGAGGAATTTTTTAGGCTCTGAGAATTTTGTGAATGGTGATATGCGTTGAAGATTCAAGCAACGATTTTCAGAGAGAGAAGAGTCAAATTTTTGTGGTGATTTTCTAAGATGAGTGAAGACTTGTGGAAGGTTGAATAAGAAAGCAGAGAGAAGATGAGAGAGTTTTGTTCTACTTTTTTGGTGGATGAAGATGAAGATGGAGAATGAAGAAGGATCGATGGAAGAAGAAGGTGTGATCTTTCTGCAGAATGAAGAATCCAAAAAAAATTCTGGTGAGTTTTCTATTTTATGTTTTTATTGTTGTTAGGAAAAGTTAGTTACATGAAAATGAATCTGAGCTGTTAGATTTGCCTTTTCCATTAGAGATTTGGATGGATGAAATTTAATATGAAATTTTGTTGTGATTCAGTTAGAGATTAGTTTGGATTCTGTTATGGAAGTTAGTTATTGTGAAAGTCAGTTATAGGGTTTGAAATTCTGTTGAAAGTTAGAAGCTAGAATTCAGTTAGGGGTTGTTAGGGAGGTTGTGGACAGTTGGCTGTTAGGATGGGATGGATTTAGATTTAAATGAAACTGAGAGTTAGTTGTTAATTGTAATTTCTGTTAGCTAATTGTTAGTGTGAAAAAGAGTTAAAATAGTCAATACTGTTAGGGCCTGACTGTTAGGAACATCAATTGAAATGGATAATTGTTAGCTTAAAGCTGTTAGAAATTGTTATGTGAGGGATTGGGTTTGTGAAGTGGATATTTAAACTGACTTAAATATGTGATTGACTGAACCGATTTTGCTATGCATTGGCCTTTATAATTTTATGAATGAGTGGACTATTTTTTGGTATTCCTGAACCGATTTGATATTTTGCAGAGTTGTTAGCTGATGTAATGATCGATATTATTTCTGTTTCATTTTTCTCTTGCTATGTCATGTGGTGCAATTTTTTTGCTGTAAATATAAGCCTTTTTTAATTGTTTCATCTGGTTTGCATGGAAGGCTGACTCGAATATGGCACATATTCGAATATGGGGCAAGGCAGGTTGGTATTGACAATATGTTTGTGGCTACTGGTGTAGCAGCAGGGCACAATTATTGATAGGCTAAAGACATGTCAACGTTGCTTAATACCAAACTAGGTCATAGTTCAAGAGATGATTATTATAGCGTGGTTGTTTAGTTTGTACAGCTTTAGAAGATTATGATTAGGACTAAATTTCCATGTATAATCTTGTGAATGACTTGTAATGTATTTTAGAACTTGAATGTTCTTTGAAAGGATTTGGATGAACTAGACTTTTGGTTATAAATGGTGAACACGGATTTTGTACGATGAACATAATGATATGTTTGAACATGGCATGGTAAAGTTTTGATGAACAGAACTTTGAATAATAATGATGAACGTAATGCCTTGATAACAACTTGATCTTGGCATTATGACCTTACGTGAATTTGACCTTTGTCTTGAATAATAAAGCCTTTTAAGACAAGAATCATTGCTTGAATAATTATTTTTTGATGAAGGATAATGATGATTTTTAATGAAATTTTGAATGATATTGAAAGGTAATGATACTTGGATAATGCTTGCCCATAAATCACTTTTTATTTCCAATGCTCAAAATCTGATTTCCTTAATACTTGCATTTGAATCAACCATTGTTTAAACCAACCTTAAGTGATGAATGATGTAAAAATGATCTCACGTCCATCTTCTCTTGAATAAGAACCAAAAGATACCATGTAGCCTAAGCAACACATGTATTTCATGGTTGCTGGAAAATAAACTCCTCAGATGAGACCTCGATGTGCACCTTGTCTTGACCAACCCTTGACATACTGGAAGGTACAACATAGGAATATCAAGTTTGAATCACAAGCCTCAAAACAAACTTCATGTCCTGCTTGAAGCCTCTTGAGTTTTTTTGGAAGGAAAATCCTCTAGTCTTGACTTGTAACGTAAGTAATTAAGAGGAGTATTCAAATGTACTTCAAGATGGATGTATTGAAGGTAAAATGATCATGATATCTAGAAAATTAATTCTAATTCAATAAACATTAACTAAAGCATAATAGATGCAAAACTTTGATTTTTTAATCAATTATAGGAGATAAACCCTAATCATTGGAATTGACAAAATTTGATGGAGAATAGCCTTTGAAGAAGAGGTTATTGATAACCATGCTTCCCTAAACCCTAATTCACACCTCACTTGCTCTAAGAACCAAATGCATCATACTCTATTTGAAACATACATTTCAATCCACTGTGAAACCCTATCTTGTACACCCACTAAACTTCTGAACCTCAGGCGCTTTATTCAATGCAAATGCATGCTATGTTAGTGCAGATGACCTAATGAAAAGATGTGAATGCAAAAGCCTAAGCCAGATAACGGGACAATTAGGAGGTAAAATTTTGGGGTGTAAGAACTGCCCCTATTTAATCGTGTTGTACCCCAAAATTTGCCCTCCCATTTTACTTAACATATGTTCATTGAAATCCTCAACTTGCCAAAGAATGCCGAAGGATTGACCAGAAAAATTATCTCTTAAGGAAATGAACCTTCAACTAGGGTTTCCACTTTCATCAAGATATGTGAACTCCAAAGGTATCAAATATTTTCCATGGTCCTCATTTATCCTCAAGATCATCCATGTCAAGTTTCATGCCTTAAACAACAAGTTTGCCCAGTCAACTGCTCAGATGCCTGAAAATCAACTATACTAGGTCAACAGTCAATTGTGACCCACATACAGTCAAACTTCAATATGTTTGGTAAACATCAACATTTTGAAGTAATATCCATCATTTGATCAAGGTTTGATCATGATTCCTCAAGGAATGCCCAAAATTCATCAAAACTCAAAAGTTGCTAAATTAAGGTTTCTATAGGAAAAGTCAACCCAACTTTGACCAGTCATAACTTTCTCATAATTTATCATAAAGTTTCCATCCAAGGCTAATTTTGAAGAGGATGAAATTCCCTATAATTCATCTTCAACCCTCAAGTTCAAAAAATGCACTCATGAAAAGATATAAATTAAAACATTACAGGTCATTTCAAAAAGTCAACAAAAACACCTTTTGGGTCAAAGCTTCTTATATGAGCATGGAAGATCCAATTGAAATGAAACCAAAAGGGTTGTTTAGGGGACATCTCAAGATTTCTAAAAAGTCAAAGAACCCCCTCTTAGGGACAAAATTGAGGGAGATATGCATTGTCAAAGTTGGCTTTTTTTGGAAATTTGCCCAAAGTCAACAATGCCCAAAAAGAATTTTTCTTCAAATGGGCCCAACTTTTTATGCTTGCATCTTGTTCCTAACATGGTCCAAGACCCATAAACCCCTCCATACATAATTTGCTTATTTATTTGATTTATTTTGATTTTTAATCATTTAAAACCCAAATTAAAGCAAATAAATGATATAAAAATATTTTGGGATAATTTTGCATTAAAGAATGAAGATACAGGTTGTATGTGAACAAACAAAGAGTGCAATGGTTGATTGCATTAAAAATGCCATGATTTGGACAATTTTGGAAACAAATAATATGACTTGAAAATCAAATATCTTGCTTATCAATTTCCAAGATTGAATAAAAAATTGTTAACCATTTTGATTCAGATACATATAACAGGGCAGGGAAAACCCTAAGGCAGAAGAGAGAGTGGCGCAACTTATCCGAAAACTCAAATAAAGTTCCAAAATTTTCAAAGGAAAGTGGAGGTTGGATTTTCAGTTACAGTCCCATTCAAGTAATTTCAAGGCCGACAACGCGTTCCTGGACGTCTCCTAAAGCCAACAACATCAATTGCACGCATCAAAGCATCCATAATCGCATCTTGATACTCAGGGTTTGATCACGTTTTCTTCAATCTCAATTTTATCATTCATACGTTATACATGCTATTTGATTATATTTTCGTGTTCATAATCATCACATGAAGGTGTCTGAATAGTCTAATTTGAGTTTTAGTGCAGGAATGGCCTTATGCCATCGCTAGGGTTTCAAAGCTCAAAATTTGGGTTTCCTTTTTCAGGACAAATTGAGGGGAATTCTGGGTATTACTGGACTCAGGGAAAAATCCCTGATTGATCCTGTTGTACCCTAAATTTTGCCCCTAACTTTTTCAGTCGCACTTTCATAGCATATTTTATCATTCAGTCACAATCATTAATAAATAGCTTCATTCATCACATTTTCATCCTATCTTTAAGTTTTCTCTTGTGTTGTTGACTAACTTCTACTCAAAATGCAAAAAAATATTTGTCTTTGTCTTTGCATATTTGTGTTTTGTAGGTACCGAGTCGAAGCATATGGAAAATAAGGTTTTCCGGTATTATTTCCCTAAAATCTCTATTTGCAAAGAAAAAGAATTAAAAATCTTCATTTTTTTCACTAATGCAATCGATTGCTCTTAGAGTGCAATCGATTGCACATAGTGCATTTTGCGCCATTTTTGAAAAAAAAAACATTGTGGTGCAAAACGATTGCACGGCGTGAAAATTTGAAAAAAAATCAGCATTTTAAAATTGTCAAATTTTGGCTCCAATTTTCCTTCATTTTTTAAAGATGTATCATTAATTCAAATTTTAGTGTCAATCTTTCATTTTTAAGAAGAATTATCATTAATTCAAATTTTGGCTCTAATATTTGAAAGAATTATCATTAATTCAAATTTTGGCTCCAAGAATCAATTACCAAATTACCACTAATCCCAATCCTAAAACTCTATAAATAGAGCCCTCATTTCATTCAAATTTCAAGCTTTTGATAGCCAAATCCACCTTGCTAAAAAATCTCTCAATTCTCTCCATCTACCAAATTCACTCAAAGCTCCATTTTCAAAAGGTTAGTAAGTTTTGCATTGAAGCTTACTAATCTTTGAGCTAAACCTTCATCCAAACACTTTTTCTCCATCAATTCTCTACATCCAAGCTTGTTCAATTGATTCTTGTGGTTGAATTGAAGCAAATTCTTGAAGTTGTTTTGATAATTCTCTAGATCTACCTTTGGTAAGTTAGATAATTCATCTTTCACAATGTGATCTCTTGTTGATCTTTGGGTTTGATTCTTTGAGCATTATTTTGTGATTCCATTGGTGTTATTTTCTCATAATTTGATGGAATTTTCGTGCTCAATTGGATCCATGATCATAAGGTGTTTGATGGAAAGTTTGAACAAGAAATTGCCCTTTTAAAATGCTGTTTTTGCTATTGCTTCTGTGTGCAATCGATTTGCACTGTATTGCAATCGATTGCACAGAAGCAATTTTGCATAATTTTTTGAAAACTGTACTGTGTAAATCGATTTACACAATAGTGCAATCGATTTACACAGGGACATAATGCATTTTTTTGCCTTATTTTGGGGCAGCTTTGATCCAAAATGCTTTTTCTACTCATTCCTTTTGATTGTTGGTTTGGATTGCAATTTTAAATGTCCAATTTGTCTTTAAACTCAATGGACTTTGTGATGTAGATGAAGTTGGATAAATGTTCATCAATTCAAATCTACCTAAGAGTGAATTATTTAATTCATTTTTGGTGCTTTGGGTTAATGATATGTTTAGTGCTTTAATCCATCTAGAGGAGTGGTTGAATTTAAAGATGAAAGAATTTTGAAATGGTGATCCAAATTAGCTTATCATTTCCCTCCCTCTTAATCTTATCCCTTTCTTTTTTTAATTGTGATACATGTTAAGGGATGGTGATCTCTATATCATTTATCCAAACATGAAGTACATAGATTTTTATTGACCGGCCTCAAAATAGGTGTGACTTCTACATAAGTCCACTTACGATTGCTTAACATAGCGCTAAATTTTGTCCCGATTCGAATAAATGATCATTCGTGGACCAAACTTATGATTGCAATCCCAAGTATGTTAATTTGATCTCTTTGATCCAATAACCTTGAGATTCATTGTGTGGAGGCTTTGGTTCTAACAATCCTCTAATGGATCTACAACACCTTTAGTCAATGCAGATCACTTAAACATCGTTGATCATTACATGTTACCTTGTAAGAATTCCAAAATGGATGATATACTTCACAAAAAGCAAATGCAACTTGTTGTGTGGAGGCTTTGGTTCTAACAATCCTCTAATGAGTTCCAAATGCAAGTTTCAAGATGGTCATCCAACTAACCACTAATTACTAACAATTAACTTTATTTTACGCTTTTATTTCCATGCTTTATGTACCATTTACTTTTAGCATTTTACATTTCATGCTATTTTCATCTTTGCTCACTTGAGCATTTACTTTTATGTCATTTTTATTTTGCTCACTTGAGCTTTTCTTTCTTTTTAAAGACACCTAATAATCAACATGAACCATAAAAATCATTAATGATACTTGGACTACATGGTTACTATCCTTTGCATTATGGAGTGATGGACTTCTTGGACTTAGGATTAGAGACCTTGGCCTATCTTGGAGATTTTGTGACTTTATTTGATATTTTTTCTGGAGTTCTTGAGGTTTACCTTAAGACATTGGGTTGTTTGTTTGTTTTGTGTGCAGGTTATTGTGATTACATACTTTGTTTGTAATCTGGAATTCACCCGTATACAGTTGTTACCCTGCCCAATTTTTGCGAAGACTTAAAACACTTAAAGCATGGTTCTCTCAAGAGGTCTAGTATATTTTCTTGCCTTATTTCACTCGAAAGAATGGGAATTCTACATTGGGTTATAATGTCAAGTATCGGCTTCATGTTGGTTAGACGGTTCTCTTCGTTAGCTTTTACCTTATGCTTTAGGATAGTCCCTTCATCTCCTCCCATCTTCTTTAATTTTAAAGACCTTCTCATCTTCTTTCAAAATCTTCTTTGTTTTTAAACTCGAACCGCTTTCATAATAAACCTCGACTTTGTCGAGTGCCTTTTCTTTTAAAACTTATTTTCTTTAAACAAACTTCAATTCATTTAATCATACTTTGACATTTCTTTGAAAATTAACAAAACACTTCAACTCATTCAAACTCTTTTGTGCGCCCAAACACCTTTTCCATTCAAAACTTTTTTTCAAGGTGAGACATGATTCATTGATAGTCGAGCAACATTCTTCTATCCCTATGGTTATAAAGGTGTCGACTTTTCCACTTGAGTACTAGAGGCGTTCTCAAACCCTCACTCTTGTTTACGCATGGTCCATCTTTCTCATACCTTGTGGGCGTTAGTCGAGATTTCTCTCCTAACAATGATGACTTGTCTCCTTGTTTAAAAACAATCAACAAACAAGTCTTTTCTAGATGAACTACGTGTACCCTGATCCCTTATTGCACGAAAGGTGGTACGTAGGCACTAAACGTTCGCAACCGCGGCGGGTGCAAAAATCATAAAAATATTTCTTTTCTCACCTCCACCATTCATTTTATATACAACACATTTTTATAGCCAAAATATACAGATTTTTCAAAGAGGTTCCTGCGGAGTACCGTAGATGTTTAGGGTGCTAATACCTTCCCTTTGCATAACCAACCCCCTTACCTTGAATATTTCCCCCTCTTTTTGGGTTATTCGCTCTTTTCCCATTCCTTTGGAAACAATAAAGCGCGGTGGCGATTTTTATTTTGATTTGTATAAAGTCTAGTCAATCTAATGGCTTAGTCTTGCACATTTCTACCGCTACAGAGAAAAATGGCGACTTCACTGGGGAAAGATTAACCTCTTGCTGGTTCATCCCTAAGTGGGTTGAGCCTATCTTTGTTTATATCTGTATATGTGCTATTGTTGTTTATGTGTTATATTTTGTATATATGTTTGTCTGGATTTTCCTGGTTTATAGGGTCCTTGGGGATATCTTATAAGTCTTCTACCCGGACTTTGGGAAAACTTAAGATAGGACGGGAGGTATAGTCATGTTAACTTTGAGGGAGTAATCCCAAAAAAGGAGGCATGAGATCCCCCACTCAGTGGAGGCCCCTTTGACTGTAGTATCGTTTACCGAGTAATCGGGAAGACGTACTGCTTTTGACCTGGGAGCCTACTGAAGCTGAGGACCGTAGATTACCTAACCCATCTTGGCCTTTTAGGTGTAGTGCGGAAACTATGATGGAGTAATCCTGAAATAGTTGTCACGCGATACTACGCTCGGACGAGTCTTTCTTGAGAATATTACTAATTACCGAGTTAATCAGGAAGTTGGTAATATCCAAAGGAAGGATGTAGACTCTGGGAACCTCTTAGAACCTTGTTCGGCAGGTGATAACAGTTAGTCCATACCTTATGGGTTGTACCTTTGACTCCAGGCTCGTGACTCTGAACCATGTGATCTTGTTACTGTGCAGTGCATTGCATAACATTGCATATCATTTGCATCCTCTGCATCATCCTGCATACATCCGGGTTGTTCAAGATCTTATTCCCAGTTGCTTCTTCCTTCCAGTTAGTCATCTACCGTCAAGCTGATTCCTCAACATAACTACGGGACTAGAGCTGCTGTCAGATTGAGAATGGAAAACCAAGAACAACACAACATGGAAGTCAGAATGGAAATCGATGAGTTAAAGTCAGGCATGGCCAAACTTACTGAGATGACACAAGTCCTAATTTCCAGAGGAGAGCCACCTCTAAGGACTGTGATATCTGAAATCCCAACTGCTGCTGTTGACACTCAACCTATCCAGCATACATCTACTGCATGGCCAGAGTTTGGGTTACCTCATAATTACTCTCCACCTGTTGTAATTACTTCAATGGTTGGCCAGTCTTCCCGACCAGTCTTTCAAGTTCCAGTTTTCACTGAACCTCAGCCAATCGTTCATATTGCTTTTCGTCAACCTGCTGCACAAGCTGCTTTTGGGAATCCTCTCTTTGAGAACCATGCTTCCAGTCCTCGAAGTGTGAGTTAAGGAGACTTCGGTGAGTTTGAAGATTTCAAAGAACAATATCAAACTTTGGAGAAGAGACTCAGAGCTATGGAAGGAAATGAGTTCTTCAGTGTTGATGCTAACAACATGTGCCTAGTTTCTGATCTGGTTATGCCTGCAAAGTTCAAGACTCCTGAGTTTGAGAAATATAAGGGGCACACTTGTCCAAGAAGTCATTTGGTGATGTACTTTCGAAAGATGTTTGCTTACACAAAGAATGACAAGCTTCTTATCCATTGTTTCCAAGACAGTCTGAGTGGAGCTTCATTGAAATGGTATATGGGACTTGAGAAAGGTCGTATCCAATGCTTCCAAGATCTTGTTGATGCTTTCATAAAGCAATACAAATACAACCTCGAAATGACACCTGATCATCGCCAACTACAAAATATGTCTCAGAATTAGAAAGAATCTTTCAAGGAATATGCTCAACGATGGAGAGAATTGGCATCTCAAGTTGAACCACCTCTGGCAGAGAAAGAGATAACTGGTTTGTTCATGGATACTTTGTCCCCTTTCTTTTGGGAGAAGATGATTGGTAGTGTGTCCTCCAGCTTCACAGACCTGGTGACTATTGGCCAGAGATTAGAAGAAGGAATCAAGAATGGTAAAGTGTCTAAAGCTGCTGAATCTTCTAATGGTGCAAAGAAATACCTTGGGAACTTTCAGAAGAAGAAAGAGGTAGAAGCCAATGCTGTCTCGACTGAGAGAAGAGGACCTCGTTGTAGGCCTCAATACACTGATCAACCACAAGTAGCGGCCGTTACTCCTGCGGTTAATGCTCAACCAGTTCATGTCCCTCAACGACAGAATATTACACAGAATCAGAATCGGAATAGGGCTCAGTTTGATCCCATCCCTATGACTTACACTGAATTGTATCTTGCATTGGTGCAGAAGGGCTTGATTACAACTAGGCCTTTGATTCCTCGAAATCCTCCTCCAGCCGGGTTCAGATCTGACCTTCACTGTGAGTTTAATCAAGGAGCTGCCGGTAATGATTTAGAAAGTTGTTATGCTTTGAAAAATAGAGTGCAAGAATTGGTGAAAGCAAATATTCTCACTTTCAAAGAGGCAGGTCCTAATATCATCAACAATTCTTTGCCAAAACAAAGTGGCTGAAGACTGAGTCGGGGTACCCTCAAGTCACCTCCTAAAGCCAGTGTTTCAGACAGGACAACTCATCCTTGTTACTGATTAGTCACTAGGCCATGTTTCTTTCTATTTGCATTTGTCCCTTGTTTATGTTAAAATTGTTGCTTTCAAATTTTGTTTGTACTTTCATGTTAATTCTAATGAAATGAGCATTGCAATATTTTGATTCAAATCATTTTTCATTTACTGCTTTCAAATATATTTCTCTTGTTTACTCCCTTTATCAAGATTTTGTTTATGCAAATATTTGAGGGAGGATGATGAAAACGAAATACACATAATTGTTGTTGGTATGCTTTCGAATAAAACTCTGCTGAGGATATACAGGCATTGTTTCAACTCCCAAACACTGGAGAAATAAGGAAGTTAATCCCTCGTTCACCCCTTTGAGCCTAGAAGTTGGAGTTTCTTTCTATACAGAAAAACCCGCAATCTTAACCTGGGGATGGGTAGTTCTAAGTTAATTTGGCTGTGCATTCAATTAAAAGAGAAATCATGCAAGACACCTTTCAACAAAGGCCGTGATCAAGATTTCCTTTGCACACAGCAAGAAGTGTCAAAGATGCTCTCAAACAAAAAATGACGAAGATGGTTCCCCGTAATCATTGAGCAAGGCAGTCATTATCTTTCCAAAAAAGGAAAAAAGAATGAAAAGAAAAATCAAAAGGAAAATCCCGCTAAGTAAAAACCTATGAAGGAGACTTAAGCAAAAAAACTGGGGCATCCCGCTGACTGTAATCTCAAATGAAACAGTTCAGGCAAAAACTGGGGCATCCTGCTGACTATAATCTCAAATGAAATAGTTCAGACAAAAGTTGGGAATAATAAATTCAATAAGAAGAGGTCTTAAAATCCTCAAAATTCTCCACCAGAGTTGACAAATGTCCTCAAAACAACATAAAGATGTAAGAAGAAATGATTGTCATTCTCAAGAATCCTTTAGTTTCTGAGCCATCGTCATTGCTACCATCAGTGCAACTCTAAAATCTCTTGGAACCTGAATGCATAGTCTGAATTAACTGAACGTAGGGCTGAAGGACATCACGAATATTGGGTTGGGTACAAATAAACTTTGAGCCTTTATCCTTTATTTCTTAAACCTTGAACCAGACCACGTTACAACCCTTAAAAGACCTAATTGAAGCCAGGTTTATTTTGAAAGCATACTACAGCAAGGTTGCATAAACTGACTCCTATGATCTTTTGCGAATCATTTGTTTTGGTTTCATACCTTTGTTTTCACTTTAAAAGTATAAACCACTGTGTTTTAACCAGTGATGCATTTTCTATACACCAATAATACCATTTCAAAAATGATTTTGGATTCAAAACTTTTGCATGAACTTTGCATTAAAAATACCATGTTTGAATAAACAATTTTTGCTTGCAAACAAGCTTTCCTCATCAAGGAATTTCAAACAGCTGAGAAACTTGGTCAGTGACCCTATCAGGGGCAAGTATCTTCCAGATCCTGTTGTGAATCAGTTCAAGATTTACTGCTCAATGCAAGTTTTCTCAGAATTGGCCAGCCAGGAAATCATTTTCAAGACTCTATCTAGGACATTCTTTCTAATTATCATTTCAGAGCTGAAGCCACGATCATCTCACTTCCGGCAACTCTCGACTGAAGCCATGATCAGTTTATCTTCAACAGTCAGCTAATCTGGGACAAATCCCCAAACAGCTCTCTGTGTCCTTCCCTAGAAGATCATCAGTTCAATACAGTTTACAAGTGTGACAAATTTGGGTTCAGGATATTTTCTTTCCAATTAAATTTGGCAGAGTTCTCCGTGTTGAGGAATTAAACTTCCAATCTTACCTTCACAAAAGAGTCAAACTCCATTGTCGTAAACGTCGGCATTACCTGCATAGATCATTCACATATCATGCATAACAAAATTCATACATAATTCATAACAAGAGTGTTTCATTCTCATTTTCATTTTCCAAGGTCTTATTGCAGTTGACATGTCACCTTGAGATTAAAGTCCAACTTACTTGGCACCTACCAAAGAAAACATCAGTTCAACTGTCTCTTTTTCCATCCAAAGCCAATATTGGATGTTGTTACCTTTTCTGCCGTCCAAAGCCAGTATTGGACTCCTTGAGTTTTTCACTCATCCAAAGCCAATATTGGATGTTGTGATATTTTCTCTCGTCTAAAGCCAGTATTAGACGTTGAGTTTTCCCTTCATTCAAAGCCATTATTGAATGTCAAGATCTCTTTCACTCATTCAAAGCCAGTATTGGATGTTGTGATCTTTTCTCTCGTCTAAAGACAATATTAGACGCTGAGCTTTTCTTTCATTCAAAGCCAGTATTGAATGTCAGGATCTTTTCTTTCCACCCAAAGCCAATATTGGATATTTTGAGCTTTTCTTTCATTCAAAGCCAGTATTGGATATTGTGATCGTTTCTCTCGTCTAAAGCCATTATTAGACGTTGAGTTTTCCCTTCATTCAAAGCCAGTATGGGATGTCGTGTTTCTTTTCCGTTCAGCGTCTTTCCTGGACGACTCTGATGTAGCTTCAGATTTGGTCTCATCCCACATCTAGTGTTCTTCTAGATTCTTCTGATTGCCTTTTCCAGAGAGTTGCTCGCCTCATTCAATGCCATTCGTGGATGTCGCTGCTTGCCTTCTCGAGTTTCATCTTTTTCCAAGTATTGATGGTTACTTTTTGTCACCCTGACAGATATCCGGAAGTATCTTGTTGTTCCCCGGCGTGTCTTTCCACGTAATTTCATCTGAACTACCACAAGTTTCCAGTTTCGAGTCTTTCCACATTCCCACAGAGTCTGTCTCATCTCATACATCATTCAAAAATATATATATGTCAAAAAAGAGTCCATTCATTCATTCATGATATATGTTATCATCTCATCGCATCAGGGACAAAATTCAGGTCTATTTGTACTTAATTACTTTCAGCCTATCTGGCTAAAAGATAATTAAATAGGGGCAGCTGTTGTACCCTAAATTTTGCCCCTAACTTTTTCAGTCGCACTTTCATACCATATTTTATCATTCAGTCACAATCATTAATAAATAGCTTCATTCATCCAATTTGCATCCTATCTTTAAGTTTTCTCTTGTGTTGTTGACTAACTTCTACTCAAAATGCAAAAAAATATTTGTCTTTGTCTTTGCATATTTGTGTTTTGTAGGTACCGAGTTGAAGCATATGGCAAATAAGGTTTTCTGGTATTATTTCCCTAAAATCTCTATTTGCAAAGAAAAAGAATTAAAAATCTTCATTTTTTTCACTAATGCAATCGATTGCTCTTAGAGTGCAATCGATTGCACATAGTGCATTTTGTGCCATTTTTGAAAAAAAAAACATTGTGGTGCAAATCGATTGCACGGCGTGAAAATTTGAAAAAAAATAAGCATTTTAAAATTGTCAAATTTTGGCTCCAATTTTCCTTCATTTTTTAAAGATGTATCATTAATTCAAATTTTAGTGCCAATCTTTCATTTTTAAGAAGAATTATCATTAATTCAAATTTTGGCTCTAATATTTGAAAGAATTATCATTAATTCAAATTTTGACTCCAAGAATCAATTACCAAATTACCACTAATCCCAATCCTAAAACTCTATAAATAGAGCCATCGTTTCATTAAAATTTCAACCTTTTCATAGCCAAATCCACCTTGCTAAAAAATCTCTCAATTCTCTCCATCTACCAAATTCACTCAAAGCTCCATTTTCAAAAAGTTAGTAAGTTTTGCATTGAAGCTTACTAATCTTTGAGCTAAACCTTCATCCAAACACTTTTTCTCCATCAATTCTCTACATCCAAGCTTGGTCAATTGATTCTTGTGGTTGAATTGAAGCAAATTCTTGAAGTTGTTTTGATAATTCTCTAGATCTACCTTTGGTAAGTTGGATAATTCATCTTTCACAATGTGATCTCTTGTTGATCTTTGGGTTTGATTGTTTGAGCATTATTTTGTGATTTCATTGGTGTTTTTTTCTCATAATTTGATGGAATTTTCGTGCTCAATTGGATCCATGATCATAAGGTGTTTGATGGAAAGTTTGAACAAGAAATTGCCCTTTTAAAATGATGTTTTTGCTATTGCTTTTGTGTGCAATCGATTTGCACTGTAGTGCAATCGATTGCACATAAGCAATTTTACACAATTTTTTGAAAACTGTACTGTGTAAATCGATTTACACAATAGTGCAATCGATTTACACAGGGACAAAATGCATTTTTTGCCTTGTTTTGGGGCAGCTTTGATCCAAAATGCTTTTTCTACTCATTCCTTTTGATTGTTGGTTTGGATTGCAATTTTAAATGTCCAATTTGTCTTTAAACTCAATGGACTTTGTGATGTAGATGAAGTTGAATAAATGTTCATCAATTCAAATCTACCTAAGAGTGAATTATTTAATTCATTTTTGGTGCTTTGGATTAATGATATGTTTAGTGCTTTAATCCATCTAGAGGAGTGGTAGAATTTAAAGATGAAAGAATTTTGAAATGGTGATCCAAATTAGCTTATCATTTCCCTCCCTCTTCATCTTATCCCTTTCTTTTTTTAATTGTGCTACATGTTAAGGGATGGTGATCTCTATATCATTTATCCAAACATGAAGTACATAGATTTCTATTGACCGGCATCAAAATAGGTGTGACTTCTACATAAGTCCACTTACGATTGCTTAACATAGCGCTAAATTTTGTCCCGATTCAAATAAATGATCATTCGTGGCCCAAACTTATGATTGCAAGCCCAAGTATGTTAATTTGATCTCTTTGATCCAATAACCTTGAGATTCATTGTGTGGAGGCTTTGGTTCTACCAATCCTCTAATGGATCTACAACACCTTTAGTCAACGTGGATCACTTAAACATCGTTGATCATTACATGTTACCTTGTGAGAATTCCAAAATGTATGATATACTTCACAAAAAGCAAATGCAACTTGTTGTGTGGAGGCTTTGGTTCTACCAATCCTCTAATGAGTTCCAAATGCAAGTTTCAAGATGGTCATCCAACTAACCACTAATTACTAACAATTAACTTTACTTTACGCTTTTATTTCCATGCTTTATGTACCATTTACTTTTAGCATTTTACATTTCATGCTATTTTCATCTTTGCTCACTTGAGCATTTACTTTTATGTCATTTTTATTTTGCTCACTTGAGCTTTTCTTTCTTTTTAAAGACACCTAATAATCAACATGAACCATAAAAATAATTAATGATACTTGGACTACATGGTTACTATCCTTTGCATTATGGAGTGATGGACTTCTTGGACTTAGGATTAGAGACCTTGGACTATCTTGGAGACTTTGTGACTTTATTTGATATTTTGTCTGGAGTTCTTGAGGTTTACCTCAAGACATTGGGTTGTTTGTTTGTTTTGTATGCAGGTTATTGTGATTACATACTTTGTTTGTAATCTGGAATTCACCCGTATACAGCCGTTACTCTGCGCAATTTTTGCGAAGACTTAAAACACTTAAAGCATGGTTCTCTCAAGAGGTCTAGTATCTTTTCTTGCCTTATTTCACTCCAAATAATGGGAATTCTACAATGGGTTATAATGTCAAGTATCGGCTTCATGTTGGTTAGACGATTCTCTTCGTTAGCTTTTACCTTATGTTGTAGGATAGTCCCTTCATCTCCTCCCATCTTCTTTAATTTTAAAGACCTTCTCATATTCTTTCAAAATCTTCTTTGTTTTTAAACTCGAACCGCTTTCATAATAAACCTCGACTTTGTCGAGTGCCTTTTCTTTTAAAACTTATTTTCTTTAAACAAACTTCAATTCATTTAATCATACTTTGACATTTCTTTCAAAATTAACAAAACACTTCAACTCATTCAAACTCTTTTGTGCGCCCAAGCACCTTTTCCATTCAAATTTTTTTTTCAAGGTGAGACATGATTCATTGATAGTCGAGCAACATTCTCCTATCCCTATGGTTATAAAGGTGTTGACTTTTCCACTTGAGTACTAGAGGCGTTCTCAAAACCTCACTCTTGTTGACGCAGGGTCCATCTTTCTCATACCTTGTGGGCGTTAGTCGAGATTACTTTCCTAACAATGACGACTTGTCTCCTTGTTTAAAAACAATCAACAAACAAGTCTTTTCTAGATGAACAACGTGTACCCTGATCCCCTATTGCATGAAAGGTGGGACGTAGGCACTAAAGGTTCGCAACCGCGGTGGGTGCAAAAATCATAAAAATATTTCTTTTCTCACCTCCACCATCCATTTTATATACAACACATTTTTATAGCCAAAATAAACAGATTTTTCAAAGAGGTTCCTGCGGAGTACCGTAGATGTTTAGGGTGCTAATACCTTCCCTTTGCATAACCAACCCCCTTACCTTGAATCTTTCCCCCTCTTTTTGGGTTATTCGCTCTTTTCCCATTCCTTTGGAAACAATAAAGCGCGGTGGTGATTTTTATTTTGATTTGTATAAAGTCTAGTCAATCCAATGGCTTAGTCTTGCACATTTCTACCGCTACAGATCCCTAATATTGGTTTTGATTTATATTGCTTGTATCATGTTTTGGAATAACGCAGGGTTTTAGTTACAGACCAAATCCGTCACTACATCTTATAATGACGAAAAATTATTGTAGGTAAAAGGTTAGCATCAAAGACGACGCTCTAAGGAAAGAGATGAGGATGTGTCTAATAACCACTGGCTCGTTTGAATTCAAGCGCGTTTTCCTGGGCATAGCATTTAAATTTCCTTATGCTTTATTTGTTTCATTATATGTACGAATAAACAGTCCAACGCAGTTGGTCAGGGAGCGTGTATATAAGGCAAACGTCCTAGGTTCGATCCCAGGCGTCTACTTTTACATTTTTCTTGACAATTTCTTGTAGATCCAGCGTATACTACCCAGGAAAGCTATCATACACCCTCCAAATCCAGCCAGTGGATCATCCTTAGATCCAGATCTAGCGCCCAGTGGAGAGACGTCTATGGTGCACCCTCAAACGTGGCCATCACTGGATTCTAACGCCTGATTGGGCCAAAGGATTTGGGCTTCAGCAATCCAGCTTCACACCCCCCAACTGACTTTTGATATCATGCCCATCTTACATTTTTGTTTTAATTTCTTGTTTTCTTTTTTATTGTTTTAATTGTTTTTGTTTTGTTTATTTCAAAAAATGTTTTTAAAAAAAAATCATAAAATCAAGAAAACCACAAAATGTAGAGTTAGTTTTTTTTATTAAAATTAGTTTTTTTTGTTGGAAATTAATTAATTTAATGATATTGACTTGATTATTTTTATAATTAAAATTAATTAGACAAATTAGGTTTAATTCACAAATATTTAATTTTCTCAATAAAAAAAAATCAAAAATATTTTCTTTATTTAAATAGATTCCTTAGGACATTTACTTTATTCTCGCGCGCATTTATTTATTTATTTTTTCCAATTATTGTAATTGTTTCAAGCTTGTAATAGATTAATTAGGATTTTAATTTCCGCATCTTTATTTTCAGTCAAATATTTGTGTATCTGGCCAAAAGCCTTGTAATAGCTAGGACTTTAAATTCTCGCACTTTTTAAGTTCCGCAACTATTAAACTGCTAGATGTATGGACATTAGGATTGTATGCAAAAGAGAAATCAATGATTAAAAAGGTAGATAACCCTAAATGCGCAAGATAAATGAAACTGAAATCAAACACTTGCACATGCTCACTCCAAGGGTTTTGCCTCACATGGTTGCCTCAAAAATAATGGCCGTGTCCCTCGAACGTAGGGATACCTTAGCAATGACCGGCAGTTCAAAGTCGTCATAAAGATCATAGTCCCTCATTGTCCCTCGAGTTGCCTACGAGAAATGATCTAACGATGATAGTCCCTTCTAAATGCCAAGGTATCCGTACTTGTTGCCTTCAGTGACCATTTCGTCCCATCGAATGTCCCTTAAAACTCCAACGATGGAGCTACCTACTCCTTAATAGTAGGATAGTGATGTCTAAAGGAAATAAGAAAACGAACACCCTTTTTTCGAGTAGGTAGAAACTCTTAAGTACTTGCTCAAAACAAACAATTTTTCACACTAACACTTTCAAACACTTTTTCAAACAAAGTTTTCAAAACACTTTATCACACCCTTGAGGACTGATACAAGGGTTACCATAAAGTGAAACGCCGCACTAAGGAATTTTCAAAGCTTTTCAAAACAAACACACACAAGCAATTTCAAAACGAGCAAGTACCTAAGAGCCAGTGGAAAACCATGGATGGAAAGGGTGATAACACCTTCCCTTTCCATAATCTACCCCCCGTACTCAGAAACTCTCGAAAAAGGTTTTTTCTGTTCTTTTTCCTTTTCCTTTGATTGGATAAAATAAAAGTCGGTGGCGACTCTTGCTTACCGTACATTTGCAAGTACAAAACAAAAACCAGTATAAACAGTCAGTTCTGCCACTGTATCACAAATCGTCTTAAACATGAAGGTGAGATTGGCGACAACCTTTCGAACTTTCAAGGTGGAAGAAGATTAAATACTAACAGAACCCGAAAATTTGTGCTCCGAAGCCAGTCAGATATTATATTTTTTTGTTTTCTATATTTTCATTTTTTTCTCTTTGGGTTAAAGGGGTTATCGGGGATAAATGTTTGTCAGACCAGGGTTATATACACATAAGAGAACTTGGTTATCATGGAACGTTTGTTCGGAGTTAGTAGCAAACAGATGACAAGGAATATATTGAAAATACATGTTCGGGGTTGGTAGGGAACACATACAAGAAAGATAACGAAAGTACATGTTCGGGGTTGGTAGTGAACGTATACGAGAAAGATATCGAAAGTACATGTTCAGGGTTGGTAGCAAACACATACGAGAAAGATATTGAAAATACATGGTCGGGGTTGGTAGCAAACACATACAAGAAAGATATCGAAAGTACATGTTCAGGGTTGGTAGCGAAGACATACAAGAAAGATATCAAAAATACATGTTCGGGGTTGGTAGCGAACACATACGAGAAAGATATTGAAAATACATGTTCGGGGTTGGTAGTGAACATATAATAAGAAAGAGAGAGGAGGAAAGGACTCTTTACAAAGATATCACGAATGTAAGACTCAATAGTAAGGTTAATGGGTAATGACCAAGTTTTGAAACGAAACCTCTGGTGAAAAATGTTTGGACTTCAGTATGGTTACATGACTATGTACCGACTACGTGGTTGGAACGACAAACATTTAAATTGATAGACATCAGTAGGGTTACCGAGAGATGAGTATTTTGGAAAGATGATCATGGTAAGGTTACCAACATTGGTAGGGCTACCGGGAGGCTCGAATCAGGTGATTGGGCAAAAAATGATATCAAAGTGGATGACATCGGTAGAGTTAACAAGTATCATAATTGGGTGATTGGGAAAGAAAGCCATAGTGAGATAATTTTATCATCAATAGGGTTATTAGAAAAAAAAAGAGGTAGTAAGGTTGATAACATTGGTGGGGTTACCGGAAGACATCAATCAGGTGATTGAGACAACAAGGATAACAAGGTTTCTAGCATCGATAGGGTTAACGGGAAGCTTCAATCGGGTGATTCGGGAAACAAGGATAGCAAGGTTGCTAGCATCGGTAGGATTACCGGGTAACAACAAAACAATTTGGTGAACAATAAGGTTACTGACAATGGTAGAGTTACTAAAAGCCATCAATCAGGTTATTAGAAAACAAGGATAGCAAGGTTGCTAGCATCGGTAGGGCTACCGGGAAAGATTCAATCGGGTGATTGGAGAAGGATGAAATCTAACACAACGAATTCAACCAAATATATCAAAGAAGGAAGAGACCTAACACAACGGACTCGACCTAAGATATCGAAGATGGAAGAGATCTAACAAAGCGATCTCAACCAGATATATCGAGGAAGGAAGAAATCTAACACAGTGATTTCAACCAAAGATATCAAAGAGGGAGGAGACCTAACACAGTGGACTCGACCGAAGATATCAAAGATGGAAGAGATCTAACAAAGTGATATCGACCAGATATTTCAAGAAAGGAAGAAATCTAACACAGTGATTTGAACCAAAGATATCAAAGAGGGAGGAGATCTAACACAGCGGACTCGACCAAAGATATCGAAGATGAAGAGATATAACAAAGCGATCTCGACCTGATATATCAAGGAAGGAAGAAAGTTAACATAACGACTTCAACCAAATATATCAAAGAAGGAAGAGACCTAACACAGCGGACTCGACCGAATATATCAAACAAGGAATACTAACCACAGATAGACTCCTGGAAAAAGAACACCAATTGAAGGCGAACTAGGGGTAAAATATATGTGTCTAGTCAGAGTTAAACACACATAAGAAAGGGACCGACCGAAGTAGACTCTTACCAAAGGATGCCTGCACAAAGGCGAATCAACAAGGAGGCTTAGCCAAAGGTAGACCCCTAAGAAATTGACACTGATAAAGGCGAACTCCACAATGAAAAGAGGACTAACCGAAGCTAGACTTTTGGAGAGAAAATGTTGACCAAAGGCGGACTTTCTGGGGATACAACGTGACATTCACTCTAAATAGAATGTCGATCAAAGGTGAACTTACAAATAAAAAATACCAACCGAAAGGGACTCTTGGGAAAAGAAATTACTGGGAATTCACGTTTGTATTGAACCCAAACAGAATGTTGGTCGAAGGCGGACTTGCGATTAGAAAAAAAAGAAAGACCAACTGTAGGGACTCTAAACAAGGATTGCCAACACACGTTGGGCTTTAAGAGATTGCAAATATGAAAGAACTATAAAATCTCTCAGGCCAAAGGAGGGGTGTAATTCTTCAAGAGTGGCAATTATCTGAATTACCACACACCATGTATGGATACTCAAATACTTGAGAAGAAAGAAAGACTATACACTGACTCTTACTCGCACTCTAATCGTAATGGCAAACACTGGTAAAATAACCAAGTGCTTGCAAGGGAAAGAGAGAACCACTACTCAATGGGGAAATGGAAGATACCAAAGACCCAATTGGTGGTAAACCAAGCAGACTCCATTGGGAAAACATTATAGGATCACCCTGAGCTTGCTGTGGAGATAATTCAAACTTGAACACATAACGATCTGTTCATTGCATGTAACCACAATTTGCTTATACTCATGCATATTTGAAATCTTTTATAGAGTAATGATCCATACAATGGAAATGCTACGTGTTTTGGTAGATGCAATGTAATGATGCATGTTTAGAAATGCACTGGGGAAAGCACGTCAATAATTGGCTGCCGAGAAGACAATGAACTCCCGAACGATTATTCTTGCACATCTGATCTTCTATAGAGAAAAGGTAATCTGAACTTCAATGGGAAACTGAGATTCAGAACCACCAACCTCTAAAGACTGATATTAATGAGGAAGTAACTTCTTGGAGAGCAATACTGCAAAAAAAAATTGCTGTTTCAGAGAAAATCTTGAATTCTGATCAAACTCCCAACTTCCTAGGGAACAAATTCTTTTTCTTCTATTAGAAAGAGGATAGCTTTGCTGAGCATGAAAACTTTCTCGCGTAGAATTTCTTAACGAAGATAACTTCTACTGGGGATTATATAAATTCTTAAGTAAAAAGAGTCATACTCATACCACACTAGGGATAACACCGCCCGGGGGGTAAAAAAAATCTTCACTTGGGGAATAAACAAACATCCTGGGACAGAAAATCGACTGGGGATATCTCAAAAAAATCTTTTATCACCAGGGACGAAAGATTTATGACTGGCACTCCCATGTACACCACACTGAGGAGACATGACACTTGCTACACTATGGAGAAAAAGCTAGCTCCACTGGGGAATAATAGGTACCTTACTTCGGAAGGTCCTCAAAATTCGACTTCGACTGGGGATAAAGACTGCCTCTTATACTGGGGAGCCAAAAAACCTTGAATGACAACATCAACCATACCCATTGCAATAGGTGTAGCCATCTCAGCAAGATTCAAGCCGACAATGGATTTTTGTACTGGAGAGTAGAAATCACTTCATTGTGGATGATGGTCATCCTTATGAGGATGCCAAACCTGAATCTTCCATAAATAATCATGAATCTCTTCAAAAAAATCTGATATAGGCAGGCCGCACTAGAGAGAGAGAGAGTGCATCCTTCACTGAGGAGGAAAATGCATACTTCATAAGGAGAACGAGTGCCAACCTCACTGGGGAAGTCGTAGAATGTCGACTTCAAAGAGAGTATACCAAGAATCTCCAGTTGGTGAATAAAATGATTCTTATGAGAAAACCTGGAAAGAAACAGACTGCACTGAGAAGAAGGAATTATACTCGGGAGAGATTACACCTTTACTGGGGAAAATACTACAAAAATAAATTGCAGTTTAGAGAAAAATTTGAAATCCGATCCAACTCCCGACTTCCTGGGGGAAAAAATCCAACATCTTTTTCCATGGATAAAGAGAACCTTGCAGGGAACTGGGACCTTCTGATGTAAGTCCTCAATGAAAGTGACTTTGGATGGGGAATTGTAGAAATTCTTAAATAAAAGAATTCTACCTAGGCCACACTGGTGATATCACCGTTGAGAGAAACAATCTTCACTCGGGAAGAGGGGGGCATCTTTTAACCATAAGCTTGAGGTTCAGAACTCCACTGAGGAAATATTTCAGCAATACTCTATCACTGGGGATAAAATAACCCTAACGACATTCGTCTATGAACACCGCTCCAGGAAAACATGAAACTTTCTCCACTGGGGCATAATAAGCATGTTGAATAAGCAACTTTTCAAGAAAACCTGACTTGGGAAAACTTCCCTGGGGAGAAAACATACGAACTTCATAGGGATGATGAGTGACAACCTCACGAGGGGGATAAATGCCAACCACAAAGATGCAAGGTATCAACTTCAATGGGATATAAGAAAGGTATCCAATCTGATGAAATAATCCTTCCCAGATTCTTCAAGATGGAGTAAACTATGTTGAAGAAGAAGATTGTACAGAATTATTCTGAAATGCACTTCTTTGGAGATAAGCCCTCTGGAAGAGACAAACTCTTAAACAAACTCTTATCAAGAGTGATGACTTCAGTGGGGATTACACATGGCTATACTTTCACCGGAGATAAAGAATTCTGTTTAGGCGAGAGTACGCCTCCAATAGGGTTGAAGGATTTCGTCTTGAGCAGAAGTGAGCATTCACTGGGGAAAATTTGATTTCGTTCTATAGAAATCCTCATATTGGTCACACACAGACCCTCTTTGATTTATTTACTCGTATGCTTCTTGTCATAAAATACCAACAACACTTGAAAAAAGAGAAATTGTGGCAATATACCCCATGTGTGGAATGGCAACCTCTATTGAGGAATAAAAAATTTGAACTACCAACCACTGGGTAAGAAATGCGATGCAAGATTACAACTTCAATGTCAACTCCAAGGAGGAATGCCACTGAAAGGTGGACTTTGGAGAGGATGCTGCAAAACTAAATTCCAGTTCGCTGAAAAGAAATCATCTTGACTTCAAACAACTCCTAAATTTATGGGGATAAGATCCATTATCCTCCTTCAAAGAAATGAGGATGCTTCTCTAGGAAATAAAGATCTCAGAAGAGAAACCCCTTAGCAGACAGAAATTTGTCAAGTAGCAATGGATCTTTTACTGAAAAGAGTCTTTTTAAGAAAAAACATTTCCATCATGAACCTCGTAAGGGTAACAAACCTCACATGCTCTTTGCGTTCCTGCTCACATCCTTCTGAGGGTAACAATCCAAGCTTCAATTGGAGATAATGATCCTGACTTCTGATGAAGTAACATCAATAAATTGACTTCAGTCTCTGATGAGCCTAGGATAATGATCCTGACGTCCCAACATACTTTTCAAATTCGCAAATTGTTTAGTCCATGCTTCGAATTAATCTGATCAACCTTTAAAGAGGAGAAAATACCCCTGTATAATTTCTTGCCCCAATCTATAGGGATCTAACAGAGAGTTGCCTCGAGAGGACTTTCTGAGATGTGTACTAGTAAGATAAACAGCCCCAGTGTTGTGAACCTTTGAATATTTCCCCTGACTGACCAGTTTTGGAAGCGGTTTCAACCATGCTTTGGCGAACACTCATTCATCTTCATATTCTGAAAAGATTCTCCTCTAATCAACAAATCCTCAGAGAGATTTGTCAAATCTCGACATAACTTCCCTAGTTTAGTTGTACTTTGACAGATAAAATCCCGACTTGAGTGCCTCAGATTAGCTGATCACTTACTCAACAGAGTATTTAGCATGCTTGCCCCTGCTCAACAGGGTCTTGAAAAACCTTTTCCTCATCTCATGCTCACGGAGAAAAGAGAAGCTCGCAGAGTTATGAAGACAACACAACCTTAGGGCAATTGACTTATGTCTTGAAAGCAGGTTATTACAACCGTACTTCTTAACTTGCAATGCTTCGTGCTCCAATCAGATTCTTGAATAAAATATGTCCCTTGGGATTGTAATACGGTGGGAGAAATGACTTGGGTGTTTTACGTTTTATCACAATTATTGCAGATAGCAAGAGTCGCCATCCACTTTTATTTTATCCAATAAAGGAAAAGGTGAAAAGAACAGGAAAGACCTTTTGAGAATTTTCTTGAGTTCGAGGGGTAGGCTATGAAAATGGAAGGTGCTAGCACCCTTTTCATCCGTAGTTATCTACAGGCTTTTAGTTTCTAGCTCACTTTGAAAAATTCTTTGTAAATGTGCTTGTGATTATTTGAAAGTAATTTTGAAAAGTTCCTTTGTTTAGGCGAACTTTGTAATGATTCTCGTCTCTATAAGAATGTATGCAAAGTGTTTACTTTTGAAAATATTTCATTGAAAGTGTTGGTGTGTTTGAAAAATGTTTTTTTTAAATGTTTGTGAGCAAGCAACCACGAGCGTTCTACCTACTTAAAAGAAAGTCTTTGTTCTTTTCCTCCTTCTTTGGATAATGTTACCTTACCATTAGTTAGTAAGAATCCATATCATTGGATATGAAGGGACATGTGTGGGTCATTATACAATCATAGAAGGCAGCATTGTAGGATACCTTAGTAATTTGTCAGAAGGGACTAAGATCATTTACTGAAGGCAACATCGAAGGTTCATCGAGGGAATACGATCTTGTAATCGAGGGTCTTTTCTAAAGTATCCCACGTTCGAGGAACATGATTGTTTTTAATCTAAGGCAAAAAGTGTCGGTTAACCCTAGAGGTGTATGTGTGCAAAGTGTATGTTTTTCATTTATTTTATCTTGAATTAGGGTTGTCTAATGTTTGGTTTTAAGTCTTTCCATATAAACCCTAATTACTAGCAATAATATGGAAAATGATAAATTGCGGAAATTAAAAGTCCTACGCTATAACAATATTTTGGGATGGGGGATACAAATTTACAAATGAGGATCATAAGTAAAATAAACCCTAATTACTATTACAACCAAATTGAATAATACAAAACAAAATATACAAGAATATAAAGATAATGTAAAAGAAAAGAAGATTGTTTTTATGATTTTTTGTATGGAAAGAGTTTTGATTACCCTAATTAAATTAATTAATTGCAAGAAGTTTAAATAAACCTAAAATCTAGATTAATTAAAAGAAAATAAAAATCTAAGTCTAAATTAGTTTAATTTAAGAAAGGAAATTAAATAGTTAAGAAAATATTTTTAATGTCTTATCTATACAAAATAAATAAAAAATGAAATGGAAAAGTTTTAATACAATTATTTATAAAAATATATTTTTATGTTTTTTTTAGTTTTTAATAAAAATAAATAGGTAAATAAATAAGAAAAATAATGAAGATATAAAATAAAATGAAAAGAAGTTGGCTCAGAGTTTTGAAGAGTAAACAGGATGTTAGAGATAGCAAAAGGAAGGTTTTTAGGCCCATGTAGTTTTTGTATAAGTCAGGAAAAAAAGTTAATAAAAATAAGAATATTTGGGCCCGTGTTTTATTGAGCAATTAGGGGGTGATGCTGAAGAAAAAATAAATAGGCCCAGACCCTGGGAAGCCCAAGCACGCTAGTGAGAAAAAATGAAACAAGGAAAAAATGTTGAGAAAAATAACAAAAGGTGTCAATGGGGCTCGAACCCAGGACCCTTAGTACCAATGCCTTACGCGCGCTCCTTCTACCACTGGGGTGGCTGTTTCATCCGTTATAGAGACAACAACTAATAAATATAAAATAAACTAAGTTCTAAAGGCAACTTCATCTTCTTCCTCGCGCCATCCCCTTTATCAGATTTTTTTAAAAAATCGTATCTTGCTCATCTCTCAACCATTTCAGAAATTGTAAACATAAAACTTGTTAGAAATTTCACCACGATTCTAAATATGTAAACAACTTAAACAATGGATCAAAGATGAGCACGAATTTATGATGGTACCAAATTTGACCTAAATTTTATAGAAAGTTCAAAGTTAAAATTCACATTACTCTGAAAATATAAATGAATTCTAAGGATATGGTTAGTTTCAGGGTTATGATGTCTACATTTTATCTTTAAAAAATCAAATCCAAATGATGCTTGTATGAAGATATAGAAGTTCAAAAAAATTACCTTGTAGATGGAGATCGTGTTTTGAGTTAGAGCATTTTTCAAGGTATTGTGATGATCTGGTTAGCTTCAGTGGACCTCCAGGAAGCTAATGCAATGCTTACTTTAGATTGAGAGTGGTTGTAATGCTCTAAAGAAGTCAATGTGCAGGTTGCTGATTTTGAAAATGGAGGAAAGTAAAAATGGAGTTACATAAGTGATTCAGGTGTTTGAATCACCTCTATATAGTGTATAGATGATGTTTGAAGGATTAGAATAAAAAACTCACGAGCGAATTTAAAGCTTGGGTTTCAAAATAAAAAATGAAAAGTTTTGAGGTATTTTTGGTGATTCTGAGTTTGAGGAGGTTTGAGGGAGTTTCAATGCTTTCCCTATTCGTCCCTTAGCTTGCAAATAATGTCTCAATTTATAGGCAAGAGTTTTAAAGGCTTGGAGTGATCAGAATCACAAGATCACATGTTATGGATCTTTGGCTTGTTTTTGAAGCAATCTTGACAAACATAGTTTCAATGCAAGGTTCATGGCTATCTAGAGTGGTTATAAGCTTTAAACATGTTTATCTGACATTGTAGATGAAGCTTGTGCAGAAGGAAGAAGTGAAAAGCTCAAGACAAGTTGACTTTGTGATTAAAGAAACTTTTCAAAAATGGCAATGGTGCATTTGTGCCATAAATGAAAATGCAACTTGGATAATGGCTCAAACGCTTGGACAATGGATCTAACATTTGTGTAATCAATTAATTATGGAGTGAAACACAAGTTAGAAGCCTGCAATGTGATATTATGCAGCATGGTTGGATATTTGGTCAAGTGTTCATCCTAAAAATGACTTGTAATTTAAGAATGAATGCCCAACTTCTTGCCTTTGATTCTCTTAGATCAAGCATGATCTCTTCAAGTTCTTGGACATTTTGGAAAGCTTGAAACATTGTCTACAACCTTCATGTTTACCATTTTGACAAAATAAAATTGTAACTAGGTGGAAATTCGTCAAGAAGTTTGGTAAAAAATCTGCCTAAACTTGTCAAAATTTTCACTAAGTGTTTTATGAAAATGTTATGACTTCATGGGCTTATATCTTCAAATCTAAACATTTTATGGAAATAAACCCTGTAATATAAAGTTTTATAATTTATCAAGATCTACAATTTTCATGTTGAAAGTTTTCTTTAAATCATCTTGCATCTTGGTGAAAAAAGGTCATGAAGTAGTGAAATTATCAAGGTTTAAAACACTTAGAAATTTTTCTAAGTCTTGAAAAGTTTGACTTTTTATATTTACTTTTTACTTTATTGATTCCATGATGATAAAGCTTCATATTTTTGAATGTCTTGATTAATCTTGACTTTTGAAACTCAATTTTGACCAAAAAGTCAAAGTTTTACTTTTGGTATACCAGTTGACTTTTTCATCAGTTGACCAAATTTCAACTATCAATTGTTTTATCTTGAGAAATGTTTTGAACCATGAAATTAGGTAAAGATTTTGTCCTTGAATTCTTAAAAATATGCTTCAAGTCATTAGATCATGTATTAGGTCAAAGGTCAAAAATCAGTCATTTTCAGTCAAAACCCTAATTTTGATCATTTTGCCCCTTTTATGACCTGAATACTTTTCTTGAGGAATTATGATCCAAAATTTATCAATTGATGAATATGACTTCAAAATGTTGATATTGGTAAAAAATCTTGAAGTTTGACTGTAAGTTGACTACAATTGATTTTTTAACCAATACAACTGATTCTTAGTCATTTGAGCAATTAACTGAGCAATTTTGAGATGCAAGACTCGAAACATGGTATGAGCATTCTTAGAGATCTATAATAAACCATAAAAGTCATTGGAAGCATTAGAAGTCCAATTGTCCTTGTGAAAATTAAAACCCTATTTGGGGTCTCAATGCTTAGGAGGTGGTTTGACCTATTCAACACTTGTGCAAGCTTGAGCCATTGAGGATCTTTGTGAGAAGTGTATTGAGATTGGGGGGGAAATTTTGGGGTACAACAGCTGCCCTTGTTCAATCTTCTTAAACCTGGAGAGTTAGATTGGTATGTTCACCATTCGTAACTTGAAGGTGGAAGATGAATGAACACTAAAGTGCCCAGAAATTTGCACTCACCGGTGCACAAAGTAATGTCGTTAGTTGATTATTGAAATAGGCTTAGAGATGCCATTTAGAGAAGTGACAGGGATGGGCTTACAGATGCCATCTAGATGTAATTTTTCATAGGAGTATCAAAATTAGTTTATACTCGCCTGAATCTGAGGGGTGTTGTAACACCCCTTCTAATAACCCCGAATAAAATGGTGTAATTATATTAGAGAAATAAAATTGCATGCAAGGAGTGTCACAAGTCACTTTCCATATTTCATGAAAAGCCAAATGTAACATATTCAACAATACTTTTTATCATGTAAACCATAATATCCATACATGGCATATTCTTTCACTTCATGCAATACGCAATAGAATCATAATAATAACCATCTTCTCCAAAAGGAGGAACCAAAATGTAACATATAAGGTATTTATGCCACATGGTTCATACACAATTCATGTTATCAAGTCTCATATACATACATCAAAGTATGATCAAAATAAAGGATTATATACAAGTATAATCCATATACAAAACATGAGTTTGAATGCAGACACTAAACCCCCAAGTGTTACAATCAGAGCATCGACTCAATAACCAAAACATAACGGACTACAAGCCTAAATGCATCCGCTAATCCTTGTGCCTCGCACTACCATCTTCGGTACCTAAGCGATACCGTATCAAGCATCATTCCAACAGAAGGGTGAGAATTCCAATAATCATGAAATATATAATTTAAAGCAATGGAAAGCAATAAATAAAAGGAATTATCTATACTTGAATATATGTGTATATCACTAACATAAGCACATTCATATATTCCATATTCCGCTATATTCAAGAATTATCTCTTTAACCATTTATCATGCTAACAATATAATCACACTCATTCACATATCATAACCAATTTCACAAACTCGATCATCTTCACATAAACTCATAATATATATCATTATGTATGTGACTCACAACTCGATGCAACCAATGCAAATGCGGTACCGACTTGTGAACCCAAAGTTCCACCGCTTATTTTTCCACATAGGATCAAAGCCACCACGTATATTTCCACTCTAGGATCAACGTCTATTTTTTTTGTGAACCCAAGTTTCACCGCCTATGTTCCCTTTCTGGGTCAAAGCCACTACGTATATTTCCATTCAAGGATCAACGTCTATAAAATGTGAACCCACTATTTCACCGTCTCTATTTCAAGACCAACCATGCCATGCAATGTACCATCAACAACTCGTATGCAATTAAGACCACTCCCGACCTCAACATACACATACCACATATTTCAACACAATGAAATACCAACAATTGTACATGCATTGCAAATATAATTCACAAATCAAGTAACATACAAGTTTAAATAATGTTACTTCCATAATTTATTTAAATCAAACACAATTCTGGTTAGTCCCTGAAAATGTCGAAATCTCAAAAAAATAACACAACCACAATTATCTACTCGTCAAACTTCGTTACTGTGTCCATTTTCATTAAATTCCGGATAACTAATTTTTACCGCCTATACCGGCAAATTAGACCGAATGGAACCCATTCCACTTATTTCCAACTTAAACAATTCCTCATCGATTCATAGTTATAGGCTCAATCGTTAATTATTTATTAACCGATTAATACTACTCTGGTATTAGCCCTTTCCATTTTAGTTTCACAGAACAATCTAAAAGAACACACCATCATCTATCTTAAAACCCTAAAATAATTCCTATTCCAAAGATAAAAATCACATACAACATAATTAGCGAAAGTCAAACCCTTACCTCATGTAGCTTTTATTTTGCAAGCTGTGGATTTTCTACAGCAACTTCTTCTTCTTCTTAACTCTAGCTTTCCTTTTTTTCTCTTCTTCTCCTCTCTATCTCACATCTCTCTCTGTTTTTTTTTCTTTTCTTACTCTCTCTTTCTAACTTAACATAACATACTATATATATATATATATATATATATATATATATATATATATATATATATATATATATATATATATATATATATATATATATATATATATATATATATATTGTAAACGTAACATATATATATAATTTGTTTTATTTAATAAAACTAATTTATATTATTTAATTAAACTAACTTAATATAATTAAATAAATACTTTAATAATTCAATTATCACTAATTAATCAATTAACACACATATTAATATATACACATCAAAAATACGGTATTATCCTATAAAATTAATCATTTTCCGATAAACCCGAATAAACTAATTTAATCCACTACCAGACCGAATAACCGACTAAATAATTATCAAATTACAAAAATAAATATCAACCGGTCATTTCTAGAAAATAATAATATAAATACTATTAATTAAATCGGGATGTTACAGATGCTTTCAAGAATGATCCTCTAGGAAAGGTGTTTGAGAAGCTGCTTATCATATAGATAGTCGCCCTGTCCTGTTTTTGGGAATTGATCTACGATCAGTTTGTTACTAAACCCGTCCTGTTTTGGGAGTTTATACCACTTGGTGATAAAGATAGTCGCCTCGTCCTGTTTTGAGAATTGATCTTTATCTGACCAAAAAGAAAGAAAGATAGTTTCCCCGTCCTGTTTCAGGAGTTAATCTTCAATCTGTTCATGTAAATAGTTGTCTTGTCTTGTTTCAGGTATTAATCTACAATTGGTTTGTTGGTAAACCCGTCCTGTTTTGGGAGTTCATACCACTTGGTGATAAAGATAGACGCCCCGTCTTGTTTTGGGAATTGATCTTTATCTAACCAAAGAGAAAGAAAGATAGTTTCCCTGTCCTTTTTTGGGAGTTAATGTTCAATCTTCTCATGGTTATCCTGTCTTGTTTTAGGTATTAATCTACAATCGGTTTGTTGGTAAACCCGTCCTGTTTCGGGAGTTCATACCACTTGGTGATAAAGATAGTTGCCCCGTCCTATTTCAGGAATTGATCTTTATCTAACCAAAGAGAAAGAAAGATAGTTTCCCCGTCCTATTTAGGGACTTAATCTCCAGTCTGTTCATGTAGATAGTCACCCCGTCTTGTTTCGGGAATTGATCTACATTCAGTTTTGTTTTACATATGGTTTCCTTGTCATGTTTCAGGTATTAATCTGGAATCCGTTTTTTGTTGGTCATAGAGATAGTTTCCCCGACTTGTTTCGGGAATTAATCTCTGACCTATTTGAGAAATGTTGATGATACTTGTTTGGTTGAGAACTTTTACTCGAAAAGATAAAGAGTTAGTTGTATGAAATGTCGTGATGTATGAAAGGAATTGCATAATGATGTTCTTAAAATAAATGAGATTGTGCTATATGCGTTTTGTATGCATATGCTATGATGTATGAAAGTGAAATGTTTGTCTAGGAAAAAAGACTCCTCGACTGTTGTTGGGGATGAAGAATATGTGTGTTTTCAATTTTGACTAGAATACTTCCGTTGGGTATTCCTGTTTGCTTTGCTTGGGGAAAATCCGCTGGGGATGTTGATCTCTGCTTGGGGAGTAGAAATTTAGGAACCTTGGCTGTTTGTCGCATTATTGGGGAATTTAACTCTTATATCCTGACTGGGGATAAAAAAGATAGTTAAACTTCTGACTCGTCTGGGTAAGATAAAGTTAATTGGTATCTGGTTGGGTTCCAGGCTTTGCAGTAACTTTTTGGGGGTAGTACTAACTCTACTGGGGAAGAGGAGTTTTGTCAGTGATTTGTAGTAATCTGAGAAATAGACTTAAGCTGGGGAATTTGTAGGTTGTTGGGGAAATCAACCCTGTCAAAGAAAGTATTCTGGAAACCTTACTGGGGAAATGAATTCTTCTAGGGAAGAACTTTGCAAGGTTTCTCTTTCAGTTTTGGAAGGCCGAACTCGGCTGAGGAAAATAATTCCCAAGAGATGTGCTTGATTGGAACTACAAAAGGAAATTGTGGTGAATATAAATATTTACTTTGCGGGGATTTATGGACAATATGAGTGTTATATTGGCTCCTAGAGTAAGTACTTATTCTTGTTCTTATGCCTATATTTATTAACAGTTAATCATGTTCATATGCATATGTTCATTCAATTTTAGTCATTGGATGTTTTTTGTAATCAAAACAGAAAAAACAAAAAGTTTGCACTTCAAAGTATATTTGTATTGATAATTTTCCTATAATCAGGCGTTTTTGTACAAAGAGACAAATCCTAGTAAGAGGAATTCGCCGTGAAATGAAAAGAATACAAATTTAAAATATATATAGCCACGTGGAAGTGATCTCATTGGGTTCCAACTCTGCTATTTCCCCTATGTCTTCGAACACCATCCCTTGGCGTCAGAGAAAGTTGATTAAACTGATCTTGTACAATTTGAACCTTCGAATTTGGTAATAAAGTTTGCTATAGTGATCCAACGAGACATAGTCATACGATTTTAATCCTTAACTTTTTCCTGGACCGCCCTTTCGAGTTTTCGGCTAACTAGGATACCCTTTTTTTCCCAAGCTGCCCTTTCAGGTTTTCGACTTGCCGGGTGTACAACCTTTTGTATATATCCCTAAATTTTTCCCATACCTTTATGGTTTTTCGGGATGCCCTTATTTTTTCCTAGGTATATCAATCTAGCGGGTCATTCTTTATGCGTAGTATTTTTTGACTATGTCCTCATTCAGAGGATGCGAAAAATCATCACCATCCATAGCAGTTAGCATCATAGCACCGCCCGAGAAGACTTTCTTAACAAAACATTGTCCTTCGTAAGTGGGATTCCATTTTCCCATGGGATGGACTTATGGTAAAATGATCTTCTTGTTGAATGCCTTGATCATATGCTTTTGATACATTTGACCATGACAGACAGCATCCAGCCTCTTTTCATCAATCAAGTTTAATTGATCCAACATAGTCTGAATCCATTCGTCTTCGCTTATGTTTGCTTCTTTAATAATCCTTAGAGAAGGGATCTGAACTTCGATAGATAGGACGGCTTTCATGCCATTGATTAAAGAGAATGGGGTTTCCCCAGTTGATGTTCGCTTCGAGGTATGATAGCCATGAAGAGCAAATGGCAGCATCTCATGTCAGTCTTTATAGGTCACAACCATTTTTGCACAATCTTCTTTATTTTCTTGTTGGCAGCTTCCACCGCTCCATTCATCTTAGGTCTGTATGGAGAAGAATTGTGATGCTTGATTTTGAACTACGTGTAGAGTTCAGTAACCATAGCGTTGTTGAGGTTGGTTCCGTTGTTAGTGATGATCCTTTCAGGGATGTCGTACCAATAGATGAGGTTATACTTGATAAATCGGGCTAAAACATTCTTGATGATTGAGGTAAATGAAGATGCTTCGACCCATTTGGTGAAGTAATCAATGGCGACGAGGATGAAACAATGTCCATTAGATGCAGTGGGCTCGATTTCCCCAATCATGTCAATGCCCCACATTGCAAACGGCCATGGAGCAGTCATGACATTTAAAGGTATTGGAGTCACATGAACCTTGTTAGCATAAATCTGGCATTTATGGCAAGTCCTCGAGTGGTGATGACAATTAGTTTCCATGGTCGACCAGTAGTAACCAGCTCTCAGAATCTTCTGGGCCATATTATGCCCGCTAGAATGAGTACCAAAGATGCCTTCATGCACGTGTTATATGATTTTCTCTTCTTCCTTCTTGTCCATATAATGGAGTAAAGTTGAATCATGGTTGTGTTTGTACAAAATCCCATTGTTTAGGAAGAACTTGGATGAGAACCTTTATGATACGGTGGCAGAACCGACTGTTAATACTAGTTTGCGTTTTTTGTTTGCAAAATGTAGCGGTAACAAAAGTCGCCACCGACTTTAATTTTATCCAATTAGGAAAAGGAAAAAGAGCAGAAAAAACCTTTTTCGAGATATTTCTGAGTACGGGGGTTAGATTATAGAAAGGGAAGGTGTTAGCACCCTTTCTATCTGTGGTTTTCCACGGGCTCTTAGGTATTTTCTTATTTTGAAAACTGCTTGTGTGTGCTTTGTTTTGAAAAGTTTTGTTTTACTTCGTGTTAACCCTTGTTTCTGCCCTCAAGAGTGTTACAAAGTTATTTTGGAAAACATTGTTTGAAAAGTGTTGGTGTGAAAAAGTTCTTATTTGTTTGAGCAAGTACCTAGGAACTAATCTACCTACTCGAAAAAGGTCTATTCGTTTTCCTTTTAGACAATGCTATCCCATTATTAAGGAATAGGAAGCACTGTCGTTGGAGTTTTTTAGGGACATTCGAAGGGAAATGTACGATCATAAAAGCAATGTTAGGAAATGTTAGTAATCATCCTAAAGCCTTAAAGATCTTTTTCTGAGGCAACATCCGAATGGGTCATTTTAGGTCTTTCGGGGCTAGAGGACAACCACTAACAAACCCTATACTTCATGACCGTTTAACCGAAGGCAACATGAGTGGAGTAAAGCCTAGGAGTGAGCATGTGCGAGTGTATTTTTTCAGTTAATTTATCTTTGCACAATTAGGGTTTTCTACTATTTTAAATTTCAGTTAGTCTTTCCATACAATCCTATTAACATACATCTAAGCAGTTTATAGTTTGCGGAAATTAAAGCGAGAAAGTTAAAGAGTCCTAGCTATTACAAGGCTTTTTCATATACATAATTATTTTGGACTGAAAATAAAGATGCGGAATTTAAAAACCCTAATTAATCTATTACAACCTCGAAACAGTTACAATAATAATAAAAAGGAAATTAAAATGCGCGGGCGAAATAAATGCGAGGATGAATTAAGAATCCTAAAAAACTAATTGAGAAAATATTTAGGTTATTTTTTGAGAAAAAATTGAATTATGTACAAATTAACCCTAATTTCTAATTGTTTTAAATTATGAAAAAAAAAGGAATTAAATTTCCCTAAATTAAATTAATCTAATTAATTATGGAAATAAAATATCTTTTGAAAAAAATGATTTTAATGTTTTTTGTGATTTTTGATTTTATGATTAAAAAAATGATTTTTTTGTAATTTTGTAAAAAAGAAATTAAGTAAATAATAAAAAATAAGAATTAAAATAAGAAAAGAAAAGAGATGGGCCTGTATTTGCTGAATGGGGGGTGTATCATGAATTTGTTAGGCCCATTAGTTGCTGAGCCCAATCCTTGCGGGGGATCAAGTGGAATTCCCTTCTGATGGTCTACCATGCTCCTTGCTTGCTTGAGCGCTAGATCTGGAATTTGAACGATCCATTGGCTGGATTGTACTAGTGCATGGTAGGCGTATGGAAGCATTGAGTATAGGATCTGCAATTAAATATGAAGAAACAACAAAACACTGGGACCTGGGATCGAACCCAGGTCCTTTCGCTTACCAACGTGTGCCTTTGCCATTGGACCACATGTTCTATTTATTATAATAATAAAAACAATGAATAATATATAAAAACAAAGTGGGTTACTGAATTAAAAAAACACGCGCGTTTTATTTGAATGGCCCAATGATGGTTGAACACATCATCTTCTTCTTCCTCCTCCGTCGTGTTAGGTTCGCAATTTTTACCTACGGATAATGTGATACGGTGGGAGAACTAACTTGAGGGTTTTGCGTTTTATCGCAAATGTCGCGGTTAGCAAGAGTCACCATCGAGTTTTCTTTTATCCAAAAGGAAAGGTGAAAAAGCATAGGAAAGACCTTTGAGATGTTTTCTTGAGTTCGGGGGGGGGGGGGGGGGGGTAGATTTTGAAAAGGGAAGGTGCTAGCACCCTTTTCATCCATGGTTTTCCATGGGTTCTTAGTTACTTGCTTAGATCACTTGCTTTGGTTTGTTTGAAATGGTGTTTGGGGTGGTTTTGAAAGTAGCAAGGATGTTTTGTTTTGAGAGTGAGCAAGTAACTAGGAGCATTCTACCTACTCAAAAGTATTTTATGTTCATTTCCTCTTTCCTTTGACATTGTTATCTTACCATTGATTTGGTAAGTAACCCTATCTTTGGATATAAACGGGATGGAAGTGGGTCATCGTATAACCATGATTAGCAATGTTGCAAAGTATCTTGGCATTTTGAGGGACCAAGATCATTTTGTAAGGCAACTTTTGAATAGCGTCATCGAGGGACTATGATCTTATATTTGTTTTGTTTTGCCAAAATACTTTGCATGCGTAACATGGCCATTTTGTTTTAGGCAACCAAGTGAGGAAACCCTAAGGGTGCCTGTGTGCAAGTGTATCATTTTTCATGCTTTGACTTTGTCTTGTATTTAGGGTGTTCTATTTTGTTTTGTTTTGTTCTTGTCATACAAATCCTAATTACTAATCATGGCATATGAAAGCGATAAATTGCATAATGTAAATATACTAAGCTATTACAACAATTTTATGGGAGGGGGGAATACAAGTTTGAATGGGGATTTGCACAAATATAAAGCTAAATATATTATTACAACCAAATCGAATTTGTACGAATTTAAGATAAATACTAAATAATATTTAAAATGTAATGCAATATACATGTAAAAATATTTTTTAATGTCCTATTTTTATGTAAAAGAAATATTTAATTTAAACCTAAAAATATAAGGAAAAGGATTTAAATTTTGAGAGGGGTTTAACCCTAATTTTATTTAAGAGAAAATAAAGTTTCTATATTATTATTTTTGTATATTTTCTTGTATAAAAATAATAAATAATATTGTAATAAAATATAAAAGTGTATATGTATGTAAAAAAAAGATTTATAAATATGAAATGCAAAATAAATAAACTAAGTATATTTAATTATATTTACAAATTTAATAAGAAAATGAATTATATCCTATCAAAATAAAATGTATTTTTTATGTGAGAATAAATAAATAAATAAAATAAAATAAAATTGTAATATGATTAAATTATTTTTTAGGATTTTAATCATTAAATAAAATAATTAAAATATAAAATATGGAAGTAAAATAAAAAAATAAAAAAATAAAAATGTGAAATAAGTTGGCAGGGGGTAAGATAGCAGATTAATGGTGATGATGAGCAAAACACTGGCCCATAGCATAAGCCCAAACCTGCAGAAAATGTCAAAAAACTGAAAAGGAAAAAAATGCCAAAATGCAAAAGTAGCGCGCAGGTTCGAACCCAGGACATAGGTCTCACCAGCGTGCTGCTTTACCACTGGGGTGACCATACATCCATTGTCTTTACTGAAACAAAAATAATATGTTACAAAACGCGTCCTTGCCGTGTTTCATCTTCTTCCTCAAGCCTTGGCCGGATCCCCTGTAACTTCCTCATACTTCCATAAAAATGAAAACTTATAACATGAAAAATGTAGCATTTGAACTCACGATTCCAACCATATAAGTTATGTAATCTAACTATCAAAGATCAAAGAGAATTTTAAAAGCCCTAAATTTTAACCTAATATTTTCAGAGATTTCAACTTCCAAATTCTCTTAGCACAAGTAAAATTAATGCAAGATAATGATATGTACAGCTTCGTTATGATGAGAACTACATTTTTTATTCACAAATTGTGGCCTAAGGTTGCCTGTACAAGTAGATAGAGTTTGAAAATTTACCTCCTTCAGCTGGATTCGTGTATGGAAATGTAGTGACTTTAATGGAGGCCTGATGCTTGCTTGAGCTTTCTTGAGCTTCCCTGAATCTATTCCAACCCTTGCCTTGCTCTGAAAGTGGCTAGAACTCCCTGACCAAGTCCAACTGCAAGCTTCAAAGTCAACAATGGAAGATGGTGGAAAAGAGAATACAGAACAAGGATGATGGTTTGGATGGGTTTGATATCAAGTATGTAAGGTATTGGAATGATCTAAACACCAAACGCACGAGCCAAATGGAAGCTGGATGTGTTTGTGCAGAAACTGTATGTTTTGGACAGTTTTTTGGTGTTTTTCTTGCTCTGAGTGTTTCAGGTCTTGGCTTAGTGTTTTATGTGTTGCATATAGTTTGTATATTAGTATTGAAATGATCTTAGGTCAGCTTCCCAACAGATCTGCCAATGCTAGCCTTTTTGCAAACTTTCTTGTACTTGAAGCAAAGTGACAAGACCAAAGCTTCACATGCTTGTACCAGCTTGCTTAGGGTTGGTATGGGTTTGTACAACATTCTTAAGACCCGTGTGGTTTGTATGCATCAAGGGGACGAGTTCAAAGCTTAAAATTGAAAAGTTTGCAAAAGTGGTTCTTTATGAAAATGGCAACGAAACCTTTTTGCCATAAGTGGAATTATAAGTTGGATAAAGGTTCAAAAGCATGGATAGAGGCTTTGTCAACTGAGTAAGCATTTAATTAAGGAGTGTAGAAAGGGTTTAGGACCTGTACAGCATGATATAGCCAACATAGGATTGATTTGCAACTTGGTTCTTCATGAAATGGCTTGAACAAAAAGTGAGAAAATGTTAACTTCCCCTCTTCGATTCTCCCTACTCAAAAATGATCTTGAGGAGTTATTTGAAATTTTAGAAAGATTTCAATGTAATCTATAATCCATCTTTGAAATGAATTTTGAGATACCTCTGGGAACTAGGTGAAAAATGGCCATGAAGTTGGGTCCAAAACCTGCCTAAATTAGGGCAAAATTTCACTAAGTTAACCAGTTCATGACCATGTATTCACAAATTTATATCTTGAGATCCAAGCAAAGTTGTAGATTTCATGGAGATATACAACTTTCATGTTGGGAACTTTCCTAGAATCAATATGCATCATGGTGTAAAAGTGGTGTAAAGTTGAGAAAAAATAAGAAAAATTTTATACTTAGAAAATTTCTAAGTAATGAAAATTTTCAAATTCAAAACCCTAATTTTCAAATTTGGTTTACTTGGTGAACAAGTTTCACATTTGGAAATGTTTTGATGAATTATGACCCTTTGTACTTGATTTTGACCAAAAAGTCAAAGTTTGACTTTTCAGTATACAGTTGACTTTTGAACAGTTGACTGCAAATTTCATCTGTCAATCCAATAAATTTGAGATGTTTTGAGCCATGTAGTTAAGTAAAGATAATGTAATTGGATCCTTGAAATCATGCTTGAACTCAATTGGTCATTTGCTAGGTTAAAAATCAGAAATTGCCTTTCCTCAGTCAAAACCCTAATTTTGACCATTTTGCCCTTTTTGTGATTTGATCAAATTTCTTAAGGAATTGTGATCCAAACTTGACCAAATGGTACATGTGAGTTTAAAATGTTGTTGTGGATCAAGAATTATGAAGTTTGACTGTAAATTGGCCATGTTTGACTTTTTCCCCACTACAGCTGATTTTTAGATCAACTGTCCAATTGACTGATCAAAAATGTGGTTTAAGGCTTGAAACTTGTCATGAGAAATCTTAGGGATCCATAATGATGTTTGAAAGTCACATGAAGCATTGATAGTCCAAAAATCCTTGTGCAAACTCAAACCCTAATTTGGGGTTATCAGTGCAAGATGAGATGTCCTGAGCTGACCAAATCCTAATCTTGTCTTGAGTCAAAGAAACCTTGTGAGAAAAATCTTGATATATGAGAGAGAAAATTTTGGGGTACAACAGCTTCCCCTGTTCAATCTTCTTAAACCTGAAGAGTTAGATCGGCGAGCTTTGCCATTCGTGACTCGAAGGTGAAAGATTATTGGACACTAGAGTGCCCATAAATTTGCACTCGACTAGGTGTAGTTGAGGGAATGGGCTTAAAGATGCCATTTGGAGAAGTGATAGAATCTTGTTGGAGATGGGCTTGTAGATGCCACCCAAGAATGTTTGTTGAATTGTAAGTTATAAGCTAAAGGAATGAGCGTCAGAATGGTGTCCTCGTTTGGAACGTATCTGAGCTGTATCTGAATTTGAAATCTGAATAAGTATCAGAATGGCATCCGGGTCTGGAGCGTATCTGAACTGTATCTGAACTCGAAATCTGAATGAGTATCATAATGGCATCCGGGTCTGGAGAGTAGCTGAACTATATCTGAACTTGAAATCTGAATAAGTATCAGAATGGCATCCAGGTCTGGAGCGTATCTGAACTGTATTTGAGAACTGAATCTGAATGAGTATCGGAATGGCATCCGAGTCTGGAGCGTATCTGAACTGTATTATGAAAGTTGAATCTGAATGAGTATCAGAATGGCATCCGGGTCTAGAGCGTATCTGAACTGTATCATGATTGCACATGGTTTAATAGTAGCTATTAATCTTATCCTGAAAAGGGTAAAATGTTAGTTGGAGCACAAAATTATGTTGCATGAGATGTCTGATGCAATATATGTGTTTTATCAATGTTTATGGTATGTAGATTTAATGTATGCGCATGTAAGCTGATTTGCTGTATTGATGCATGATTGAGGAAAATAAATCCTTGATTGCTGCTGAGGATACGTAAATTCTTCATGTCTTGGAGTATTTGAAAAAAATTCTGTTGTTAGAGCAATGCCATATACTGCTTGAGGAATATGCTTGGAGAATCCAGAGAATTTTGATGTCTTCTACTGGGGATTAATTAATGGGAGTCTTTGTTCCGTTGGGGAGTCTCAGTAGTCAGCTGATATCCGGATGGATTTCAGGTTTCAAATAACTTGCTGGGGAATTTGGAGGAACTGGATGGTTTCCACCAGGGATTGCTAAACTAGAAGCTTCATTCTGTTGGGGAGTTGGGGAGTTTTGTTTCGCTGGGGATTATTGAAAACTCTGCGGGGAATATGGAGTGGTCTAGGAATACTTTCCTGTTCCTTCAACCTATCAGTAACTATTCCTTTCATTTTGTTTATTTGTAAACAGTAATTATGTTCAAATGCATATGTTCATTAATGAATCATTGGACATTTTTGAAAATAAAATACAAGTGTAAAGGAAAAAGACAAATAGTTTTATGTACTTTAAAGAGATATCTTTGTATTCACTTTGAATAAGTATTTTGTATAAAGGAGACATACATCCTAGTAAGAGGATGATGCCATAAAAGTAAGAAAAAATTTATACAAAGAAAGACAACTATGTGTGATAATCCCATGGGGTTCCCATTCTACTATAGCCTCCATATCTCTGAATATCTTGTCTATCTGTTGCTTCGTCCGAAGATGATTGGATTGATCAGAAACCTTGAGTTTGTCAGTGAAGAGATTGTCTTCAAAGTGATCCAACGTGATATAGTCATACGCTTTAACTCCCTAACTTTTGCCTGGACCGCCCTTTCGGGTTTTCTGTCCACCGGGAAACCCTTTTTTGCCCAAGTTGCCCTTTTAGGTTTTCAACCTGCCGGTTGTACATATTTTTTTTAAATTTTATCCCTAATTTTTGCCCGAACCTTTTGGTTCGCCGGGATGCCTTTTTTTTCCTAGGTATGTCAACCTAGCGGGTCTCTTATGCGTAGTATCTTTTTACTATGTCCGTGTTCGCAGGGTGTGGCAAGTCGTCACCGTCCATGGTGGTTAAGATCATTGCCCCACCGGAGAAGATGTTCTTGATTACAAATGGTCCTTCATATGTAGGAGTCCGTTTGCCCCTGGGATCACTTTGTGGCAAGATAATGAGTTTGATCACTAGATCTCCAACTTGATATACTTGGCGCCTGACTTTCTTGTTGAAAGCCTTGATCATCCGTTTTTTATACATCTGACCATGGAAAACAGCAGTAAGTCTCTTTTCATCAATTAAGTTCAGTTTATCAAGTCGAGTTTGGATCCAATCGTCCTCATTCAATCCTGCATCCTTCATAATTCTCAAAGAGGGGATCTGAACCTCACTGGGCAAGACAACCTCCATGCCATAAACCAAAGAATAGGGAGTTGCCCCAGTTGATGTCAGAGCCGTGGTACGGTAGCCGTGGAGAGCAAACTGTAGCATCTCATGCAAGTCCTTGTAGGTGACTGTCATTTTCTGTATGATCTTTTTAATGTTTTTATTAGCAGCTTCGACTGCACCATTCATCTTTGGCCGATAGGGGGATGAATTATGATGTTGAATCTCGAACTGCTCGCACAAGGCGGTGATCATAGTATTGTTAAGATTTGTACCGTTATCAGTGATGATCCTTTCTGGGATACCATACTGTTAAATAAGATTCTGTTTAATGAAGCGGGCAACAACATTCTTAGTAACGGATGCGAAAGAAGCTGCTTCGACCCATTTTGTAAAATAGTCAATGGCCACTAGAATGAAGCGGTGTCCATTGGAGGATGTAGGCTTGATCTCCCCAATCATATCGATTCCCCACTTAGCGAAGGGACAAGGAGCTGTTAAGACATTTAGAGGAACCGGAGGCACGTGCACCTTGTCTGCATAGATTTGACACTTATGACAGGTCCGGGAGTGTTGATAGCAGTCTGCTTCCATGGTAGACCAATAATAGCTGGCCCGTAGGATTTTCTTCACCATCGTATGCCCACTAGAGTGAGTGCCAAAGGTACCTTCATGTAATTCAACCATGATCTTTTCAGCTTCAATCTTATCCATACAATGGAGCAGAATAGAATCATGATTACGTTTGTACAGGATGCCATTACTTAGGAAGAACTTAGCGGAGAATCTCCTTAGGAACTTTTTATCATTGATTGAAGCTCCTTCTGGATATTCTTGAGCCTCGAGATACCTTTTAACTTCATGAAACCAAGGCTGGTCCACTACTTCTTCAGTATTAATCTCGTGACAGTGTGTTGGTTCGTCCATTCGTTCAATGGTGATCTGGGGAGCCTCCTTATCCCAATTAAGTTTAAACATAGATGACATCATGGGTAGAGCATCTGCTAGCTGATTTTCTTCTCGCGGGAAGTGCTCGAAGGTAATCTGCTCGAAATGTGGTAATAATGTCAAAACATGTTCTTTGTAAGGGATAAGGTTTGGATGCTTAGTGTCCCATTCTCCTTTGATTTGACTGATGACCAAAGCTGAATCTCCAAATACAACTAAAGATTTTATTCCCAAGTCTATGGCAGCCTTGAGACCAAAGATGCACGCTTCGTATTCCACCATGTTGTTCGTACAGTTGAAGCAAAGTCTGGAGGTAAAGGGAGTGTGACACCCTTCCGAAGATATGAGTACAGCACCGATACCATTACCAAGTGCATTGGATGCCCCATCAAAGAATAGGGTCCATCGAGATCCTTTTTTGGGTCCATTATATGGTCTAATTTCTTCACAATTGTCTAATGTCATGATGTCTTCGTCTGGGAATTCAAACATCATGGACTGATAATCTTCTACAGCTTGATGAGCAAGATGATCAGCTAGTACACTGCTCTTTATAGCTTTTTGGGTAGTGTACTATAAGTCAGATTGATCGGGACTTTATGAGTCTATTGGGATATTAACTGCAAGTATACAATTTAGTCGTTCTAGTTTTAATTGATTATCGAACACACAGAGACTGAGGATCAATCGCATACGATCTAATGCTACAATTTGTTTAACTAAGCGATGAATATTTGATTTTAGGGGGGAAATAGTTTAATTAAAAATAATAGTAATAGTTATACCGGTATGTGATAGTCGGACTTCGGGAATTCGGTGAATCGCTTGGCCTATAAAGTATTTCGGTAAAAACTAATTTTTTAAAAACCTGAGACACACTCTCGTGTTCATGAAATAAGTCATGCTACTAAACCTAGTGGATGCACTTTAAATTTAATAAAACTTTTTTAAAACAATTTGAGTTTAATTAATTTATTAAAACACTCTCGTGTATTTAAAAATTAATGTTTCGTTACCATTATCTGGGTTGAACCCCACCTCTCGCATGTGGGTTGTTGCCTTAATTAATTTCCCACTCTCGTGGCAAAATCGTGTTAATTATCCTCTCACTCTCGTGACAAGGGTAGTTAAATTAAACATGGAAATTGGAAACCAGAAATTGTTTTATAAATATTTTTGGCCAAGGTATCACTGAATTCTTTCGGTTCTTAAGAGTCACATATCGGTACAAATAATTTAGCCGGACATAATATATTTAATAACAATGCAATTCAAAATATAATCCATAGAAATAATTGGCATAATACAAGAACGAATAAATATTAATTGCAATAAAAAAAACCTAGAAATAACGTTGCTATGGTAATCTTGAAATGTTACAATATTCCTTGCATCTTGATCGAGATCAACAAATTGTGTTAATTCTTAAATGAAGAATTAACACCCTAAAACTAATGCTTGAAATAGTGCTGGAAGTAGAAATTACAGTACGTAGAAAATGCTCAAAAACAAGGAAATAAAAATAATTGCAAAAAGTAGTAATTTTGTTCTGGGAGAATTCCTTCGACCTCTTTCCCTTTGCACTACCACACATATATATAGGAGAAAATATAGCAGTTGAAAGAATCCTGGAAAAAGGCTTGAGTGGAGGAAATATAGGGTGCATGGTTACTGAGTGGAGGGAATATAGGAGAACACTTCTGCCCTCACGTTGCCCACGTCTCCACCAATTCACAACGTTCATCTTTACGCGCGTGACGGTCGTCACGGGTGGGTGACGGTCGTAATGCGCTTAAATAGCACATTACGCTCATCAATGATGTGTGATGAGCGTTGTTTCAAGTTGGGGGGTCGTTACGGTCGTCACTGCTCCAAAATCTCCAAACTTTGCAGATTTGGTTCTTTTCTCTTCTGTTTATTATCTAGCCTCCTTCATGTAGTCATTTTTCATTGGTTTGAGTTGACAAATGTTATACCTGTGAAAAGACATAAAAACTCGGAATAATCGGGAGTTAGACGACTCAATGTATTATAAAATCAGTAAAAAGCGTAGTAATTATATGATACGATTTCTTGTTATCAAATTCCCCCATACTTAAACCTTTGCTTGTCCTTAAGAAAATAGTCATTCGAAAGGTCGGACAAGTTTTGTCAAGCGCATATGCATGACATACCTTGGATTTTTAAAGCAATTTCGGAAAATCCTCGTCGGTTCGGCCAATACTTGAGTGAAACACTAAAGATACGCTAGTGACACAAGCAATAAGCTTAGTCGTAGGCTTCCATTTCAAACGAGCTATCCAACAGTTCCGTTATAATTCTGCCCAAAGTTCCTCGTATCTATTTCACCCGGTTTCGTTCTGGCGCAATCACATTAAGCTCTTTGTCTTAGCACGCACGTAGTGGAGTAACCGGTTAGTGACTTTGATCCTTTTAGCACGGGGTTTGGTACATGAATGTGGCAACCCTACATATGTTATCCAAGTTGGAGGTTGTGAGGGATCGGTCCGTAGCACGCCCTACCGAGTTCAGAAACAGATACCTCTGAACCAACCTACACTGGATTCCTTCGTTATTTTCTCAACTCTTATATGTGACATATATTTTGGTGCACAAAATTTCTTTTCTTTTAGCAGCGATATAGGAAGGATATTTTAATGATCAGGCATCAAACACTTATATTCATCGATTCTCCACGTGGTTTGTGTCAAGAGGGTGCTGACTGCCAGTATAAACTACTAGGGGTTACTGTAGAACTAAAAACTCTAGATGTCGGTATAATGGTTATTGAAACGGATCGCGTAAGTAGGAAGTCTATGGTGTCATAACCGTATCGATCTTGTTATGTCGTTTTCGGCTTTCCTAACTGGGGATTTCGTTAAAATAGGTATGTCGGGCTAATGCGAAGATAAATTTTTTTGGTATGGCTGAATAAAGTGATGAATTTAAATCGAGATATATCATAAAAATTACTAGTTTATAAAGGAAGGAAAGGTACCTCTCCCACACTAAATTCGACATTGTCCTCAATGTTGCGGTATATAGGCGGGGAAGTACAATTACAAAAACAAACGGAAAGGAAATGAAACAGAAAAAATAATAAACTACATAAAAAATAAAGAAAAACTACTGGTGACCACATCATCTACTCCTGGTGCGAGAGCGTCTGGTAGGAGTGGCTTCTGTGTCAGTATCTTGGAAACCAAGGGTGCTGACGTCCAGCCTTAAGGAGTTGAGCTCTGACAGGGCCTCATCTAACCTTTCGTTCATGTTTCGCTGTCCAGTCAAGATCTGAGCGTTTTGAGCGCACAGAGACTCATATTGCTCATGTTGCCTTCTTTCAAGCGCTGCGCTCATTTGGTTTTGCATATGAATGGCACGGAGGATCTCTTTAAGAGTAATAAGAGGTGGTGCAGATGAGGATCCTGGAATGTCGTGGATGGGAGGAGCACTATCCAGCTCTTCTTGCATTTCGTCTGAAGGGGCTGCAGGTTGGTCTTCATGAGTAGGTGCACACCCCACGGGAGCTACAGGATCGAACAACCAGTTTGCTCGGTTTCGTGGATCGATTCGGTCCCTGCAAGGAAAAATGATGTTCTGATAAACAGTGTTCCTGATCACAGGGTGGAATCTTCCATCCTCCCGCTCATAAATGAGATGTGCGGCTTTGCAGTGATCCAAAGTTAGCAAAGCCGGTGCCATAGAAGGTATAGTCGCGAGAGCAGCACCGTAGTTCAGACCTATGGTAAGTGAAGTGACCATCCCTCTGAAATAAAAGGGTTTTCTACCTCTAGCACAAATAGAGTGGATGTGAGCGAGTAAGAATGTGGCGACATTGATCTTTTGCCCTGTGAACGCGCAATGCATAAAGAAGAGCTCCTTGGAGTTGCTGTCACGGGTGAAGATTGTGTTGCTGAGGATGCGGTGGAAATAGCGGATGGCCGGATTATGAATGTGGGTGGCATTTAGGTGGTCGTAGGATCCGACACGGATATTCGTCAGACTGTGCCATAGGTTGAAGGCTTCCTCACCAAAATTATCCAGCACCCGAAGATGGACACCTTCGTCCGAACAGAAGCCTAAAAGTCACACGATGTCAGGTTGGGGCAACTCGTGCTCAATTCCAAACATGCGAAATTTGGCCAGGCCTGACAGTTGGTTCGTGGCACCTGGCGGAGTGATGTAAACAAAGGAACTCAAAAACTCAAGAGTAAGAGTTTCATAAATCGGTCTTGGTTCGCGGAACAAGTTCCATAAATCCACACTTTGCAACAATTGGCAGACACTGTCGAGGAGTCCCAAACTCCTCAAGCAGTCAAGATTAACATACTGTGTAGGTTGGAAACCTCGGCGTTGAAACTTCTAAAATTTGATCTGTTGGTTTTCTCCTTGTTCGCCGGATCTGAAAGTGAGAGCGGGAGCTTGTTGATTGTTGGCCATGGTGTTTGTAGAACGGATTGGAAAAAAGGTTTGGAATGAAAATGGGGTAGTGGGTGGATAGTATTTTAGTGTTGGAAATTTGGAAGTTTGAGAAAAAAATGGAGTGGAGTGGGTATTTTTCGTGTGGTTCTGTAATAATGGAGGAAATGGTTAAGAAGACAATGGTCGGAACGGTTCTGTAATAGCCGTTCTGATATATTGTACGCGTGACGGTCGTCACGAGGGTGTGACGGTCGTAACACGGCAAAAATGCGCGTTACGCTCGTCACGAGGGTGTGACGGTCGTAACACGTTTAATGTCATTAATGAGAAGACCGTTACAAGACCGTTAGAGATGTTTATATAATTTTTTTATTATTTTCTTAATATTCTAAGTTTGAAATATTCTAATAATTAAAGTTTTGAAATATTATTTACTAACACATAATGAAATAATATTCGCGTGAAATATAAACAGTAAATTAAAAGAAGTAAAAAATATACTGAAAATGAAAATTAATGAAAAATAAAATAATAGAAACTTGGTACTTGATAAATAATTGAATTAATCCATAAAAATTGTTTCGAAATAACTAAAATAAAAATGATAAAATGCTAAAACAACTAGAATCCTCCCCACACTAAAACTAAACAGTGTCCTCACTGGATGTACAAATGCGAGAGAAAAGATCAAGATAACAACGATAACTCTAGCCACGAGGAGTAGGGAACATATGTTGGTGCATGAAATCCAGTTGGTCGGTCATCAAATCCATGAAAGCGATGAAATCCACTCGGAGAGATGTAAGCTCGCCCACATTTCAGTAATTTCTTCATGCAGAGAGTGCAGGGTAACAGTAGGTGGAGGCGATGGTGGGATCTCTAGAGCCTGGGTGGCGGTCTCAGTAGAAGCTACCTGCTGCTCCCATGGATCGGGGAACTGATGGTATCCTGGTGGTGTGGCAGGGTCTTCAGCATCGTGAGAGGTGTTGGGTACTTCGTAAATGTCAATAGTAGAAGGAGACGAAGGCGGTGTAGCAGGATGGTGGAGGTCAAAAAGCCAGTTTTCTCTATTATGCACACTAGTGATAGGGTTCAGGAGCATAAACCGGTGGACAATCTCATGATTAATTAACAGCTCAAATTGATCTGGCCCAAGATTCCCGATAAAGCTAGTGTTGAAGATAAAATTCAATGTTCATCGGCTTTATTCCATAATGCGGGGCTGATCCTAGCATAGGCCTTCAGAGTCCAATTGCATTTGATATCATAGTGACTAAACCACCCAACAGGATTGGTGCATTCAGAGTCTGGATAATACGCTCCATGTTAGCTAGCATATAAGAGGCACCGTTTACCGGACGGCTCTGGGAGGCACAATACATAATGAAGAGCTCATCGCGGGACACGGATGTAACATTCTGCTTTTTACCAAAAAGGGTATGGGCGATGATCTTATGAAAGTACCTGATAGCCGGGTTGTGGATGCACTCAGAGTAAAGGTCAGACGGCTCTGGATGATTATTGCCAGTAATGCTTCCCTAGAAAAAATCAAGGTCAGAATCAAGCAAGAGGTCCTCCTGGGTCATAGTAATAACATCAGGGCCAAAAGGGAATCCTAGCAGGTGGGAAAACTCCCTAAGGTTATAGCGGTAGTCCATGTCAAACAACTTGAAAGTGATCAACCCACAGTTGAATCCTAACCCGTGATTTGGAATGTAGCTCGGGGTGCTCAGGAACTCAAGGGTCAGCTTCTTGTAAGTACAATACCGTCTCCGGATAGGAGCAGTGTCCCAGCCAATCTGATGTAGCAAATACATGACACTCTCACGAATGCAAAGAGCAGTCATAGCATGGTCATCAGCGTAGATTGTAGGGCACATTTCCCGCTCAGCGAGATCCTCAAAGAGTCTTCTTTGGTGTCTGCTTTTCAAAGTGATATTCATGAAGTTTACACGTGCCATGGAGCTAAATATGAAAGCAAAAGAATTACCCCCTGAAAATATTTAATAAATGTTTGAAAAACTAAGTTAGTATTTTCAGGTTAAAAATGCTGAAGTTAAATCAAGAAGAAAAAGAAAGTTTAAAGGAAAAATAAAAATAAAAGAAAAAGAAAATAAAAAGGAGTAAGAGATGCAACATGAAAGTTTTAAAGATTAAGAAAAAGAAAAGAAAAATAAAAACATGTTAAAACAATAAAAATAATTAAAATAAAACATGGGTTGCCTCTCACGAAGCGCCTTTGTTTTATGTCGACGGCTCGATAGATAATACCTATTCAGTTAGGTATCGGGGTAGGTGGCTCACTTAACTGAAGGTAAGCCGAATAGTTTATATTTCCGACGTTAAAGTAGTGCTTTAAGCGCTGGCCATTGACTATGAATGGTTCGATAGAATTTCCTTTAATTTCTATCGCACCACTTGGGAAAACTTTGTTAATTTCGAATGGTCCTGACCATCTGGAACGTAATTTTCCCAGGAAAAGTTTCAGCCTAGAATTGAATAGGAGTACGATGTCTCCTTCCTTAAATTCTTTCTGTGAGATACGCTTATCGTGCCATTTTTTTGTTCTTTCCTTATAGATTCTAGCATTTTCATAAGCGTCTAAACGCAATTCTTCTAATTCGTGGATATCTAATACTCGTTTCTCGCCAGCAATCTTGTAATTTAAGTTAAGGGTTTTAATGGCCCAATAAGCTTTATGTTCTAATTCTACTGGCAAATGACAAGATTTTCCATTAACTAATTTAAACGGCGTTGTTCCGATAGGGGTTTTAAAAGTTGTCTGATATGCCCAAAGAGCATCATTTAGCTTGGAGGACCAATCTTTCCTGGATGTGGCTACGGTTTTCTCAAGGATTTGTTTTATCTCCCTATTTGACACTTCCACTTGTCCACTCGTTTGAGGATGGTATGGTGTGGCTATGCGATGTTTAACCCCATATTTTGAAAGTAATTTTTCGAAAATTCTGGAGATAAAATGGGAACCGCCATCACTGATTACTAGTCTTGGTACACCGAATCGTGGGAAGATAACATGCTTGAATAGTTTAAGTACCATTCGTGTATCGTTTGTGGGTGCGGCGATGGCTTCAATCCATTTTGATACGTAGTCAACGGCTACCAAAATATACTTATTTCCAAAAGATGCGGGGAATGGTCCCATGAAATCAATTCCCCATACATCAAAAATTTCTACTTCGAGGATTCCTTTTTGCGGCATTTCGTCGCGTCTAGATATATTTCTTGTGCGTTGACATCTATCGCAGTTCATAATTGCTACGTGGACATCTTTCCATAAAGTAGGCCAAAAGAAGCCAGCTTGAAGTATTTTTGCACAAGTTTTCGATGTACTAGCGTGTCCACCACAAGGGGCGGAATGACAATGGGAAATGATGTCGTCTATTTCATTGTTAGGAATGCAACGACGGTAGATACCATCGGCGCCTCTTTTAAAGAGTAATGGTTCATCCCAAAAGTAGTGTTTAAGATCATGGAAGAATTTCTTCCGCTATTGGTACGTTAAATCAGGTGGTAAAACACTGGCAGCTAAATAGTTGACGAAATCAGCGTACCATGGTAATGTGGTGTTTGTACAAATGGTTTTTACTACCGTAGTTGTTAAAGGTTCATTGTGTTGATCTAAACTGTCGGTAGGAGCCATCTCTAGCTTAGCAATAAGGCGTTCATAAGGGAAATCTTCGTTTATGGGAACACTCTCAGTTTGGATTCCATCTAATCTTGATAAATGGTCAGCTACCACGTTTTCAGTCCCTCTTTTGTCTTTTATTTCCAAGTCAAACTCTTGTAGGAGTAAGATCCATCTGAGTAGTCGCGGTTTGGCGTCCTTTTTACTTAGTAAGTATCGGATCGCTGCATGATCCGTGTAAATAATGATTTTGGCGCCCACTAAGTAGGAACGAAATTTATCCAATGAGAATACAACAGCTAAGAGTTCCTTCTCCGTAGTGGTGTAATTCATTTGTGCGGGGTCGAGTGTTCTGCTTGTGTAGTAGATAGCGTGAAGCTTTTTATCTTTGCGTTGTCCTAGGACTGCGCCTACAACATAATCGCTCGTATCGCACATTATTTCAAATGGTAGGTTCCAATCAGGAGGTTGCATAATAGGTGTTGAAATTAAGGCTTCTTTAAGCGTCTCAAATGCGTTTAAGCATTTATCGTCGAAAATAAACTCAGCTTCTTTCATTAATAATTCAGTTAGTGGCTTAGTGATTTTAGAGAAATATTTTATAAAACGTCGGTAAAAACCAGCGTGTCCGAGAAAACTTCTTATTTCTCTAACTGTTTTGGGTGGTTGAAGGTTTTTGATAATTTCGATTTTTACTTTGTCGACTTCAATCCCTCTGCTTGATACAATGTGACCCAACACAATTCCTTGTCTCACCATGAAGTGACATTTTTCCCAATTGAGCACTAGGTTGACATTGACACAGCGTTTCAGTACTAATTCAAGATTTGATAAACATCTGTCAAAACTTTCTTCACAGACAGAGAAATCGTTGATGAATACTTCCATAATTCCGTCTAAAAAGTATGCGAAAATCGCCATCATGCATCGTTGGAAAGTTGCAGGTGCGTTACATAGTCCAAATGGCATTCTTCGGTATGCGAAGGTACCATAGGGACATGTGAACATGGTTTTCTCTTGATCATCAGGATGAATGGGAATTTGGAAGAATCCTGAGTATCCATCAAGATAGCAGAAATGGGAATGTTTGGCTAAGCGCTCGAGCATTTGATCAATGAATGGTAATGGGAAATGGTCCTTGCGTGTAGGTTTGTTTAGTTTTCTATAATCGATACATATTCTCCATCCTGTTTGGGTACGTTGTGCTACCGATTCGCCTTTTGTGTTCGTTATAACCGTAACACCTCCTTTCTTAGGCACCACGTGAACTGGGCTGACCCAGTTACTATCCGATATTGGGTATATGATGCCTACCTCTAGTAGTTTCTGCACTTCTTTCTTAACGACTTCACTTAGGATAAGATTTATTCGTCTTTGATGTTCTCTAGAAGTCTTGCAGTCCTCCTCCAGCATAATGCGGTGCATACAGAGAGAAGGGCTTATTCCTTTTAGATCTGATATGTTATAGCCTAACGCGGTTGGATATTTCCTTAACACACTAATAAGTTTTTCGGTTTCGATCTTCCCTAATTTGTCATTAACTATAACTGGTCGTTCGAGTTCTTTATCTAAAAATTCATACCTAAGATCTTCAGGTAATGTTTTAAGTTCTATACCAGTTTTCTTATCAGTTGGGGCAGGATCAGGTGTTAAGGCGAAACATTCGCTTAGGTTGACATCTAGATGTTCTTGTTTCCTGTCATCATCTTTGAGGATAGTCGGTGTTGGAATTTTCAGCATCTCAGAGTAGGTGTCTTCTTGGCTTTCTAGTTCTTTGACACATTCATCAATAATATCTAGGAGACAGCATGAGTCATCTATAGCAGGGGCTTTAAAGAATTGGGAAATAATGAATTCTACTTTTTCTTCTCCTACCTCGAAGGTAAGCTTTCCTTTCTTAACGTCAATGATGGCTCCTACAGTAGCTAAAAATGGTCTTCCTAGTATGATGGGAATGTTTGAATCTTCCTTGATGTCCATTATTATAAAGTCAGTCGGTATGTAAAACTGTCCTATTCAGACAGGGATGTTTTCTAGCGTACCAACAGGGAATTTTACTGATTTGTCGGCTAGTTGTAGGGACATCTTGGTAGGTCTCATGTCGCCTAATTTGAGCTTCTCGCAAATAGATAAGGGCATTAGACTAACACTTGCTCCTAAATCGCATAGAGCTTTGTCTATGATAGATTTTCCGATTACACATGGTATGGAGAAGCTACCAGGATCTTTTAGCTTTGGAGGCATGTTATTTTGAATTATGGCGCTACATTCGGCAGTTAGCATAACGGTTTCGTTTTCAACGATTTTTTTCTTATTAGACAATATTTCTTTTAGGAATTTAGCATATGACGACATTTGGGTTATAGCTTCTGTAAATGGAATAGTAATGTTTAATTATTTCAGAAGTTATACAAATTTCTTGAATTGCCCCTCGTTCTTGGATTTTGCAAGTCTTTGGGGGTATGGAATTGGTGGTTTATATGGTGGTGGAGGCACGTAAGGTTTTTCTGAATCCTCTTTGTTCTCATTCGCGTCTTCCTCTACATTCTCAGATTGATCTTTCGACTTCTCTACTTCTTTTTTAGGTTTCTGATACATGGTCGGGTTTTGGAGTCTAGGATCTAACGGTCCATCAAGGGATGTCCCACTTCGTAATGTGATAGCATTTGCGTGTCCTTTAGGATTTGGTTGTGGCTGTCCAGGAAATGTACCAGCGGGTGCGACAGAACTAGCTTGGTGTTGAGCTACTTGGGAGATTTGGGTTTCTAACATTTTATTGTGAGTTGCTAGGGCATCTACCTTATTTGCTAATAGCTTTAATTGTTCACCAGTATGAACATTTTGATTGAGGAATTCTTTGTTTTGTTGAGCTTGATTAGCGATAAAATTTTCCATTAGGATTTCAAGGTTAGATTTCTTAGGAATGTTAGGAACATTAACAGCGGGTTTTTGATAACCTGGAGGTACAGCAGGTGCTTGGCCAGGTGCATATAAAGCGTTATTTCTCTTGTAAGATAAGTTAGGATGGTTCTTCCAACCAGGATTATAGGTATTAGCATAAGGATTACCTTGAGCATAATTTACCTGATCAATTGATATTCCTGCTAAGATTTGACATTCGGTTCCAACATGACCAGGGACTCCACAAACTTCGCAGTTTGGGGTAAGTGCAGCCACAATGGCTGCAGGAGGTAAGGTCAAGCTTTCTATCTTTCGGGTAAGAGCATCTACCTTAGCATTAACTTTATCTAGGCTACTAATCTCGTACATCCCACCTTTGGTTTGAGTTTTCTCCACAAATGTTCTTTCTCCTCCCCACTGATAGTGGTTTTGAGCCATATTTTTAATGAGTTGGTTAGCTTCGTAATAAGGCTTGTCCATCAGTGTACCACCTGCGGCGGCATCTATAGAGAGTCTTGTGTTGTACAAGAGTCCATTATAAAACGTGTGGATGATTAACCATTTTTCTAGTCCGTGATGTGGGCACATTCGCATCATATCTTTGTAGTGTTCCCATGCATCGAATAGCGATTCAGTATCCTTCTGCCTAAATCCGTTGATTTGGGCTCTTAGTGCAGCAGTCTTGCTTGGGGGAAAGTATCGTGCTAAAATACAATCTTAAGTCCTTCCCACATAGTGACAGAATTTGATGGCAAGGATTGCAACCAAGCCCAAGCTCTATCTCTTAGCGAGAAAGGGAAAAGACGTAATCTTATTGCATCTTTACTAACACCATTTTCTATAACTGTGTAGGCAAATTGAACGAATTTTGTAAGATGTTCATTTGGATCCTCGGAAGGATCTCTAGAGAATTGGCGTTGTTGGATAGCTGATATCAATGACGGTTTCAACTCAAAATCGTTTCGATTTATTGCTGGAGCAGCAATGCTGTTGTGAGGTTCTTGTTGTGATGGAGCTGCATACTCCTTCAGTGGACGGGTCATTTGTTCTTCGGCCATGTCTAATTCTGGATTAGTTTCGGTCTCAGAGGAAGACTTAGAATCTGTTTCAGAATCAATCTTGATTTTGGGTTTGGTTAAAGGAATAGCGTGATTTAAACAGTAATCCCTGACTGCACGTCTTACGGAAAGGATGCGTTCAGGTTCGTCCGTCGATTTGTCAAGTGGTTCGCCTTGTGAGCGAGTCCTTGACATACAAATCGAAAAAGGGTTTTCTGTTGCCTAGTCTAAACGCGCAACAGAAGAATCGTAATTAATTGACTAATCAGTCCCCGACAACGGCGCCAAAAACTTGATCGGGACTTTATGAGTCTATTGGGATACTAACTGCAAGTATAGAGTTTAGTCGTTCTAGTTTTAATTGATTATCGAACCCATAGAGACTGAGGATCAATCACATACGATCTAATGCGACAATTTGTTTAACTAAGCGATGAATATTTGATTTTAGGGGGGAAATAGTTTAATTAAAAATAATAGTAATAGTTATACCGGTATGTGATAGTCGGACTTCGGGAATTCGGTGAATCGCTTGGCCTATAAAGTATTTCGGTAAAAACTAATTTTTTAAAAACCTGAGACACACACTCTCGTGTTCATGAAATAAGTCATGCTACTAAACCTAGTGGATGCACTTTAAATTTAATAACACTTTTTTAAAACAATTTGAGTTTAATTAATTTATTAAAACACTCTCTTGTATTTAAAAATTAATGTTTCGTTACCACTATCTGGGTTGAACCCCAGCTCTCGCATGCAGGTTCTTGCCTTAATTAATTTCTCACTCTCGTGGCAAAATCGTGTTAATTATCCTCTCACTCTCGTGACAAGGGTAGTTAAATTAAACATGGAAATTGGAAACCAGAAATTGTTTTATAAATATTTTTGGCCAAGGTATCACTGAATTCTTTCGGTTCTTAAGAGTCACATACCGGTACAAATAATTTAGCCGGACATAATATATTTAATAACAATGCAATTCAAAATATAATCCATAGAAATAATTGGCATAATACAAGAATGAATAAATATTAATTGCAATAAAAAAAACCTAGAAATAACGTTGCTATGGTAATCTTGAAATGTTACAATATTCCTTGCAGCTAGATCGAGATCAACAAATTGTGTTAATTCTTAAATGAAGAATTAACACCCTGAAACTAATGCTTGAAATAGTGCTGGAAGTAGAAATTACAATACATAGAAAATGCTCAAAAACAAGAAAATAGAAATAATTGCAAAAAGTAGTAATTTTGTTCTGGGAGAATTCCTTCGACCTCTTTCCCTTTGCACTACCACACATATATATAGGAGAAAATATAGCAGTTGAAAGAATCCTGGAAAAAGGCTTGAGTGGAGGAAATATAGGGTGCATGGTTACTGAGTGGAGGGAATATAGGAGAACACTTATGCCCTCACGTTGCCCACGTCTCCACCAATTCACAACGTTCATATTTACGCGCGTGACGGTCGTCACGGGTGGGTGATGGTCGTAATGCGCTTAAATAGCGCATTACGCTCGTCAATGATGTGTGACGAGCGTTGTTTTAAGTTGGGGGGTCGTTACGGTCGTCACAGCTCCAAAATCTCCAAACTTTGCAGATTTGGTTCTTTTCTCTTCTGTTTATTGTCTAGCCTCCTTCATGTAGTCCTTTTTCATTGGTTTGAGTTGACAAATGTTATACCTGTGAAAAGACATAAAAACTCGGAATAATCGGGAGTTAGACGACTAAATGTATTATAAAATCAGTAAAAAGCGTAGTAATTATATGATACGATTTCTCGTTATCACATATTCTGTTATGATCATCTGCCATCTAGCTATCCTCCCAGACAGAGCAGGCTTCTCAAAGATGTACTTTATCGGATCCATCTTAGATATCAGCGTAGTGGTATGAGTCAACATATATTGTCTTAGCCGGCGAGCAGCCCATACCAGAGCGCATCAAGTTTTCTCGAGTAGTGAATATCTGGTTTCACAGTCGGTAAACTTTTTGCTCAGGTAGTAAATAGCGTGCTCTTTTCTGCCAGACTCGTCATGCCGCCCCAATACACACCCCATTGAGTTCTCTAAAACGGTCAGATACATGATCAGTGGTCTTCCCTCGACTGGTGGCATTAAGACAGGAGGCTCTTGTAAATACTCTTTGATTTTGTCAAAAGAAATCTGGCATTCATCATTCCATCTGACTACTTGATCTTTCTTCAACAGTTTGATGATTGGTTCACAAGTAGACGTTAGGTGAGAAATGAATCTGGAAATATAGTTCAGGCGTCCCAAGAATCCTCTGACTTCCTTCTCAGTGCGAGTAGAAGGCATTTCTTGTATTGCTTTGACCTTGGCAGGATCAACCTCGATGCCTTCGTTGCTGACAATGAAACCTAAGAGTTTACCGGACCGGACTCCGAATGTGCACTTGTTTGGATTCAATCTTAGCTTGTACTCCTTCAACCTCACAAACAACTTTTGCAAGTGATCAAGGTGCTCCTCTTCAGTTTGTGATCGGGCTATCATGTCATCTACGTAGACCTCTATCTCATGATGTATCATATCATGGAAAAAAACTACCATGGCGCGTTGATAGGTTGCCCCAGCATTCTTTAGCCTGAATGGCATTACCCTATAGCAGAACATGCCCCACTGTGTGACAAACGTAGTTTTCTCCATGTCCTCAGGTGCCATTTTGATTTGGTTATAGCCTGAGAATCCGTCCATGAAGGAAAACACTTTGTGCTGGGCCGTATTATCAACCAGGATGTCGATGTGGGGGAGTGGAAAATCATCTTTAGGGTTGGCCCTGTTTAAATCTCTATAATCCACACACATTCGTACTTTATCGTCCTTTTTAGGCACGGGAACAATGTTGGCAACCCATTGAGGATAGGAAGTGACAGCCAGAAATCCAGCATTGAACTGTTTCATGACTTCCGCTTTGATCTTCTCTGACATGTCAGGACTCATGCGGAGGACTTTTTTTTTCACTGGTGGACAGTTTTGTCTTATGGGTAGACGATGTACCATGATGTCTGTATCAAGTCCTGGCATGTCTTCGTATGACCAGGCAAAGATCTCAACATAATCATGCAATAGCTGAATTAGGCGCTCCTTGACACTCGGCTCTAGATTGGCGCCCACTTTTATTTCCTTTTTATCTTCCTCGGTACCCAAGTTGATTGTATCCAACGGTTCCTCATGAGGTTGAATATCTCTTTCCTCTTGTTGTAGTAGTCTAGCCAATTCCCCTGGCACCTCACAATCTTCCTCACCTTCGTATTCGGCTTGGTAGATTAGATCTTCAGAGTCACTGAAGGCTATAGCAGTATCGTTACCCCTGGGATCCGGAATGGAAGGGTACCTGCATTTATGAGTGTGGGTGTGTGTAAGGGTATATCCATCTTTAAACAATAAAATGTAAAAGAAAGACAATGAGCACAAAGGGTTTGTATGTGAAAAAGCGTCCATGATTCATTGAATGTCATATGAAGATGAAATAAAAACCCTTACAAATGGACCATTGTGCCTCGGGTAAGACACAAGGTTTTTAAAGTGCGAATTGTTTGTGAATATTACAAGTCCAACTGAAATGTAAAAGATAAATTACTGAGAGATGAAAGTTATTGGGACAAAGTCTTTGGCTTCCCAGTTGCGAAGTCCTCCGTTGATAGTAGGAAATATCCAATCTTCCAAGTTGCCATCTTCTTCAACATCTTCCACTGTATTGACCTCTCGGTTACTAATCTTCAAAGGTGGCCCTCCAGCATGGGCACGACGCACAACCTTCTGAGCAGTTGAAGTAAACCCCAAGCCAAACTTGTCTGATTTATACGGGATGTCCGGAAGCTGCCCCCAGATGGTGTATCCACCCTCTTCTACTACTGCCTTAGCGTCCTTTAGAGATGACATCCGAAGCAGAGGTCTTGTGATCTTGGGAATCGAGGATACCGCCTTGGTCATCGCTAATTCTTGAGAAACCTCTTAGAAATGTTGAAAAGGAGTTTCAATGAACTCGCCATCCAACTCCACATATCGGAAAGAATTCAGATGACTAATCATGTACTCTTCCTCCCCATGGACAGTTATTATCTTTCCTTAGACCGGGTATTTAAGCATCTCATGTAGCATAGAGGTGACAGCACCCGCATTATGGATCCAGGGCCGTCCTAACAGACAGGAGTAAGAGGGGCGAAAGTCCATGAAATAGAAGGTTGAGTTGAAAGTATGAGTTCCCACCTTTATCGGGATGTCCACCTCCCCATGGACCTTCCTCTTCGAACCATCAAATGCTCTCACAACTATATTACTGGGTTTTAATGTCAGCCCTTTGCAATCCAATATGTCAAGGGCTTTCTTCAGTAAGACGTTCAAAGATGATCCTGTGTCCACCAAGACATGGGCCAGAGTCGTCCCTCTACACTCCACAGAGACATGTAACGCCTCGTTGTGTTTTCTCCCTTTGGGTGTCAAATCAGCATCAGATAAGCCTAGGCCGTTATCAGCTGTCAAACTGGCCACACAATCTTGGAATTGGTCAGCAGACGTCTCTTGTGGCACATGAGCTGTCTTCAGAAATTTTACCAGAGCTTTCGCATGTGCCTCAGAGCACAGTAGCAATGCTAGCATGGAGATCTTGGAGGGGGTTTTCCCCAACTGTTTAACCACATCATAATCACTCTTCTTTATTATCCTCAGGATCTCTTCCATTTCCTCTTGGATGTTTCGGGGATAGCTAGTGATTGAGCCTTCATTCGGACAGGCTCTTCTTGAATGCTTTTTCCTCTATTTTTAGCAGTAGAAGTATTTGTAGGGACATGAATTGTTGCGTCTTTGTCGGTAGGTACACTTGCAGGTATGATCATTGGTACAAAGGTAATCTTCGGAATGGCCACGGGTCCAAAAACTGCCTTTGGAGGGGCAATCTCTAGAGAGAAGATTCTACCACTATGGGTAATCTTGCTAGTTCCGGCAATATTGCTAATGTCGGAATTGTCTTCTTCGGAGCTCTCTTCTTCGGTGGTCAACCCATCTTGTTTAATACCATGGTAGTAGATTTCTCCACCGTAATTCCATGGTATTTTTTTATCTGATTCGTACGAGACCGGCCCGGGCATTGTAATCTTAAGTGGAGCAGTCTTTGGAGCAGATGTAATCCTAACGGGCCTTTTAGGGACCCTGGAAGGATTGGCGGAGATGGTTATGATTGAAATGTCTTTAACAGGAATAGGTAAAACGGGAGCATTCTCAAACAGAATTTCTTGGTTGTCAATCAGGCGTTGGATACCTGTCTTCAGCAGAGGGAAATCATTCGGTGAGGACAAACACAAATGGAAGTCTCTATTGCAACCTGGGAATATTCCAGCTTTCAACTAATTCATTTTAATGACCGGGAGTGGAGTCAACAGTTCATCCACTGTAGCAACAAACAAATATTCTTCGATAACATTGGCATTGTGACCATGCCTAGGCATCGGAGCGGAAATGACATTTGGTTTCTCAGGCGCATCAAACTCAACTTCCTTTGCATCTATTAGGTCTTGAATTTTGTTCTTCAAAGCCCAACAGTTGTTAGTGTCGTGCCCTGGACTTTCAGAATGGTATGCGCATCTGGCATTCGGGTGATAATGAGGGGACGCAGTATTGGGATTCTTTGGGGCCTCTTTTAAAGTCGCCAGATTCAATTTCAGAAGATGTGGTAGAACCTGGGCTAGAGTCATACTAATCCTGGTGAATTGCCGGACTCGCCTTTCCACCCTTGGCTGGTTATTTCTTGGCTGGTCAGATGCGGGCTTTGGAATTATAACGGCCCCACCACTGGTCGGTGTTCAGTTCTTCCTTGATTTCTTTGTGAATAAACAGCAGATACTTCCATCTTCCCAGTGAAAGGTTTTCTCATGGCTGTAGAGGCAGACGCGTCCTTCTGAATTTTTCCGCTTTTTATACCAGCTTCCACCCTCTCTCAGGTTATAATTAACTCAGTAAGCCCAGCAGATGAGCTTCGAATTGAATGGTTGAAGAAAGAACCCGATAGAGTGCCTAAGAACATATCCACCAACTCCCTTTCAAACAGAGGGGGTTGCACTCTTCCATCTAGATCTCTCCATTTTTGCGTGTAATCTTTGAAACCCTCATTTGAAGCCATAGCCATACTCTGAAGTTGAGTACGGGTAGGCGTCAAATCTGCGTTATACTGGTATTATTTATAGAAAGCTGCGGCAAGTTCTTCCCAGTTGTGGATGTCGGCCCTTCCCAATTGGTAAAACCAATCAAGTTATGTTCCGGATAAGCTGTCTTGGAAGAAATGGACCCATAAGTCTTTATCGGTAGAGTGCGGCTGAATCTTTCTGACATATGATCGGAGGTGCATTTTAGGACACGACACTCCATCATATTTTGCAAATAATGGCACTTTAAACTTTGGTGGGATCACAATTCTTGATACTAGCCCCAATTCCTCAAAATCTAGCCCCGGTACCTTATGTATTTCCATAGCGGTTAAACGCTCTTCCAGGTGTCTGTACTTATCATCATCTGGAGGGTATTGTTCTTCAGAGTAGTCCTCCTCTTCCTCCTCTTCTTCAGAGTCTGACGGAACTGCCGTTTCTTTTCCTTTTCTTTCCCCTTCATCAGATGTTGCTGGAAAATATAAGGTCCTTCTAGCTTGTCCTTGAAACCTTCTTCCCATGATTACCACACCAGTTGGTTTCTTCTCTTTCTTCTTTTTCTCTTTTTCCAGCAGAGTCTTCAGCTCTTCTTGCCCCTTGGCCAGGGTCATGAGTAACTGTTGAAATTGTGTGTTTTGAGCTTGAAGGTATTTGAACGTCAGTTTGAGATCCATATTACTGAAATAAATAGTAGAGAGATGACGAAACTGGTTGCAAAGACCTGTTTATGTTTATGATGAATGATATGTATACATGAAATGCTTTCAAGGATTTAAAAATTCAAATTTGTTTTAAACAAAAAGAAACACACGTTATATTAGTAAGATAGAATTTGAGTACATCAATGCCCCTTGGGCAAAATAATACAAAATTCTAAGATAAAAAGACATTGCGCATCCTCTTTGGTGCAATGTAGGTATTTAGAGTCTGCTCCTCATGAAGCAGCCGAGTGAGTTCCAAAACCTTCTTCTCGCTTGCGTAGAATTGGGCTTCGAAAGTATCACGCTCCCCTTTGAGCTGGATCCAATCCCTTCTTAGATCTTCAAGTGATGTGGGCATGTCAGGATGTAGGATAGTGTATGGAACTTCGCCTTCCTTAACGGGCTCAATAATCACTGGGAGAATGGAAGGATAAGGCATCATAAGACTTTGAGCGCGGGTTCGTACCAACTTGAGGTAAGGCTCAAGAGGGATGGAATTCTTGTCGTCGGATGAATCTCTGGCGAAGTCCTTGATCATCGTTGTCGTAGTCGAATACAAAGCCTTGAATTAGCATATCATGTGGGCCATCCTTTCGGGCATAACCAAACTATCTTAGAGCTAAGCACGGGTTATAGGTGATGCTTCCCCTAATGCCAAGTAGAGGGACATTAGGGAATTCCCCACAACGGTCAACAATGATAACATTTTCTTTGGATCGAGAGCACCGATGAATATCTGAATGTTTAAGCATCATTAACCTTTGTGACCACCTCAAACCTTGCTCATTCTTTAAGAATGATTGGGGAAGATGATAAATAAACCATCTTGCCAGGAGAGGAGTGCAACACATAAGAACACCTCTTTTCCTCATTGTACGAGTGTGAAAAGAGTGTAAGATATCCCCAAGCAATGTAGGCACCGGGTTGCGTGACATGAAGATTTTGACAGCGCTCACATCTATGAGTTGGTCAGGATTGGGGAACAAGACCATCCCATAGATGAGAAGAGCTACAATCTCCTCAAAAGCTTGCAAGTCTAGGGAATTCCAACAACTTTGGGCTTTCACAAACAGAAACTTTGCCAAGAAGCCTTTGACACCACTTCTAGTTTCCCAATGAGTTGTGACATCAGATGAGTGCAAGTGCAGAGCTTGAGCAATCTCTTCTGGCTTTGGATCTCTTTCCGTACCGTTGAAAGGTAGTTGATTGAGAATAGGAATCCTTAAGAGTTGAGAAAATTCTTCCAAAGTAGGCACAAGCTGATAGTCAGGAAATTTGAAGCAATGATGCAAAGGGTCAAAGAACTGGAAGAGAACTTTCATCATATCCTCCTCTGTGTTGGAGGTGACCAAGTTGAGTAGACGACCATGCCTCTCGGTGAATGGAGAGTTCTCAGGGATCCTTGAAGCTAGCTCCTTGAGTTGTGGAGGAATTCTTACAAGGTTGATTTGGATAGTTTTCCTGCGAAGTGAATCCATAACCTACAAAACAAGAACAAAGATGAATCTCAAAAATCCTTGAAATGGTTAGTGGATGCATATGATATTCATGATGTCCATGATGTTATGCACAAGTATGTATATACAAGCAAAATAAACAAGTTCTTAGTTTAGGCTTGCATGGGGTTTTATAGGTAACTACCCTCTTGAAGTTTAGTTGGCTCAACCTGTCCTAACAATAGTAACCGGGTTCTAAGGAGCTCAATATCATTAGAGTGTTTCCTTGGTCATTGTTTCAGCTCAAACCTCTTTAATGGCGACCGAAATATCCCAAGAAACCAACCCTCAATGAGTGTAGTATCGAGTATCTACCAACTTTGGACTGCACCAAATCCGGTCATCTCACTACATCCTAAAGGCCAAGTTGGTCAAGTAAAGGGTTCTAGAAGTTCATTAGTGCTTCACGACATCACTCAGCGGCCCCGTATTCTCTTTGATTAACTCAAATGCTACCGGTACCCACAAATATGTCACACTAACATAGCTATTGCTTAGACCATGTCGGTATACCCCGCACAGTTTCCACAACGTATTGCTATTTACCTATAATGTTTCCTAAATCCGGGTGGAGGATTCAAACCCAAACAAAGAACCATAATGTAAAGCAAACAAGTCAAACAAATGTAAGCAAATAAATGTGATATAAGCCCTAAGGTAACCCCACTTTTATTTTTAAAGTCCCCAGCAGAGTCGCCAGTTCTGTGATACGGTTGGAGAACTAACTTGAGGGTTTTGCGTTTTATCGCAAATGTCGCGGTTAGCAAGAGTCGCCACCGACTTTTCTTTTATCCAAAAGGAAAGGTGAAAAAGCACAGGAAATACCTTTGAGATGTTTTCTTGAGTTCGGGGAGGTAGATTATGAAAAGGGAAGGTGCTAGCACCCTTTTCATCCATGGTTTTCCATGGGCTCTTAGTTACTTGCTTAGATCACTTGCTTTGGTTTGTTTGAAATGGTGTTTGGGGTGGTTTTGAAAGTAGCAAGGATGTTTTGTTTTGAGAGTGAGCAAGTAACTAGGAGCATTCTACCTACTCAAAAGTCTTTCATGTTCATTTCTTCTTTCCTTTGACATTGTTATCTTACCATTGATTTGGTAAGTAACCCTATCTTTGGATGTAAACGGGATGGAAGTGGGTCATCGTATAACCATGATTAGCAATGTTGCAAGGTATCTTAGCATTTTGAGGGACCAAGATCATTTTGTAAGGCAACTTTTGAATAGCGTCATCGAGGGACTATGATCTTATATTTGTTTTGTTTTGCCAAAATACTTCGCATTCGTAACATGACCATTTTGTTTTAGGCCACCAAGTGAGGAAACCCTAAGGGTGCTTGTGTGCAAGTGTATCATTTTTCATGCTTTGACTTTGTCTTGTATTTATGGTGTTCTATTTTGTTTTGTTTTGTTCTTGTCATACAAACCCTAATTACTAATCATGGCATATGAAAGCGATAAATTTCATAATGTAAATATACTAAGCTATTACAACAATTTTATGGGAGGGGGGAATACAAGTTTGAATGAGGATTTGCACAAATATAAAGCTAAATATATTATTACAACCAAATCGAATTTGTACGAATTTAAGATAAATACTAAACAATATTTAAAATGTAATGCAATATACATGTAAAAAGATTTTTTAATGTCCTATTTTTATGTAAAAGAAATATTTAATTTAAACCTAAAAATATAAGGAAAAGGATTTAATTTTTGAGAGGGGTTTAACCCTAATTTTATTTAAGAGAAAATAAAGTTTCTATATTATTATTTTTTATATTTTCTTATATAAAAATAATAAATAATATTGTAATAAAATATAAAAGTGTATATGTATGTAAAAAAAAAAGATTTATAAATATGAAATGCAAAATAAATAAACTAAGTATATTTAATTATATTTACAAATTTAATAAGAAAATGAATTATATCCTATCAAAATAAAATGTATTTTTATGTGAGAATAAATAAATAAAATAAATAAATAAAAAGTGTAATATGATAAAATTATTTTTTAGGATTTTAATCATTAAAGAAAATAATTAAAATATAAAATATGGAAGTAAAATAATAAAATAAAAAAATAAAAAAGTGAAATAAGTTGGCATGGGGTAAGATAGCAGATTAATGGTGATGATGAGAAAAACACCGGCCCATAGCATAAGCCCAAACCTACAGAAAATGTCAAAAAACTAAAAAGGAAAAAAAATGCCAAAATGCAAAAGTAGTGCGCAGGTTCGAACCCAGGACATGGGTCTCACCAGCGCGCTGCTTTACCACTGGGGTGGCCATACATCCATTGTCTTTACTGAAACAAAAATAATATTTTACAAAATGCATCCTTGCCCTGTTTCTTCTTCTTCCTCAAGCCTTGGCCGGATCCCCTGTAACTTCCTCATGCTTCCATAAAAATGAAAACTTATAACATGAAAAATGTAGCATTTGAACTCACGATTCCAACCATATAAGTTATGTAATCTAACTATCAAAGATCAAAGAGAATTTTAAAAGCCCTAAATTTTAACCTAATATTTTCAGAAATTTCAACTTCCAAATTCTCTTAGCACAAGTAAAATTAATGCAAGATAATTATATGTACAACTTCGTTATGATGAGAACTACATTTTTTGTTCACAGATCGTGGCCTAAGGTTGCCTGTACAAGGAGATAGAGTTTGAAAATTTACCTCCTTCAGCTGGAATCGTGTATGGAAACGTAGTGACTTTAATGGAGGCATGTTGCTTGCTTGAGCTTCCCTGAATCTATTCCAACCCTTGCCTTGCTCTGAAAGTGGCTAGAACTCCCTGACCAAGTCCAACTGCAAGCTTCAAAGTCAACAATGGCAGATGGTGGAAAAGAGAATACAGAACAATGATGATGGTTTGGATGGGTTTGATATCAAGTATGTAAGGTATTGGAATGATCTAAACACAAAACGCACGAGCCAAATGGAAGCTGGATGTGTTTGTGCAGAAACTGTATGTTTTGGACAGTTTTTTGGTGTTTTTCTTGCTCTGAATGTTTCAGGTCTTGGCTTAGTGTTTTATGTGTTGCATATAGTTTGTATATTAGTATTGAAATGATCTTAGGTCAACTTCCCAATAGATCTGCCAATGCTAGCCTTTTTGCCAACTTTCTTGTACTTGAGGTAAAGTGACAAGACCAAAGCTTCACATGCTTGTACCAGCTTGCTTAGGGTATGTATGGGTTTGTACAACTTTCTTAAGACCCGTGTGGTTTGTATGCATCAAGGGGACAGGTTCAAAGCTCAAAATTGAAAAATTTTGTGTGATGCGGTGGGAGAACTGACTTTAGGTTTTACGTTTGTGTTCGCAAATGTTTCAGTTTAGCAAGCGTCGCCACCGACTTTTTATTTTATCCAAAGGAAAGGTCAAAAATCACAGGAAAGACCTTTGAGATTGTTTTTGGGTTCGGGGGGTAGATTATGAAAAGGGAAGGTGCTATCACCCTTTTATTCCATGGTTTTCCATGGGCTCTTAGTTACTTGTTTTAGAATACTTGCTTTTGCTTTTTAATTGTTTGAAATGGTGCTTTAGTGTGTGGTTTTGAAAGTATTTTGAAAAGAGGCCATCGTTGTGGCAACCTTTGTAATGATTCTTGTTTGAATGTATACAAAGGTGTTTGTCTTTTGAAAAATGCTTCAATGTTTGAAAGTTTGTTTTTGGAAAATGTTTTGAAATTGTGTTGTGATGTGTTTGAAATTAGCAAGGATGTTTGCAAGTTTGATCACGTAACTAGGAGTTTTCTACCCTACTCAAAGATCTTTCCTACAAATTTTTAACCCTTTGACATTGTTGTTTTACCATTGCATTTGGTAAACAACCTTATGTTTGGATGTTAAACGGGACAGGCGCGGGTCATCGTATGATCATGATAGCAATGGTGCTAAGTATCTTTAGAAAATTTTTTGAGGGTCTAGATCTTTTTTGTATAGGCAACCAAGATAGCGTCATCGAGGGACTATGATCTTTTTGTTTTTTGATTGGTTTTGCCAAGATACCTAGCATGCATACCATGGCCATGTTTTTTTAAAGCAACAAGTGGATGAAACCCTAGGGGTGCTTTGTGTGCATTGTGTTGTCATTTTTCATGCTTTTTTGTCTTGTCTTAGTCAAGCTATTTTGTTTGATTTTTGGTTATCATACAAAACCCTAATTTACTAATCATGCATATAAAAGCAATAAATACGTAAAAGTAAATCTACGAATATTACAACATTGATATGGGGAGGGGGATACAAGTTTGAATAGGGGGATATTGCTCAAAAATAAAGCCCTGAAACTATTACAACCATATTGAATTTAATTGTACAAATAAATAAATAAGACAACTATTTAAATAAGCAATTAAATATAAATATGCAAAAATGATTTTTTGTATTTATTTTATGTATGTAAAATAAATTATTTAATGTCCTAAAAATATTAAAAATATTAATGATTATTTTTGAAAAGGGTGAAGAAACCCTAATTTTGTTTTAAGAAAATATATATATTATATTATTTATTTTTGTACAAGAAAATAAATAAAAATATATACAAAAGTGTTAAAAATAAAAATGTGTGAGAAAATATTATTTAAGTGTATAAATAATGAAAATAAAAATATATAATATTTTTATAATATTTATAAGTTTTTATTTAAGAAAATACAAGTATATTATTTAATAAACTATTCTTATGCTAAAAAAAATAACAAAAATAATAAAATAAAATGTGAAAATTTAAGAAAATATTTTTGATGATTTTTAATGTTCAAGAAAAATAAATAAAGTCAGAAAATGAAAATAGAAATGGAAAATATGAAAAAATAAAAACAATGGGCCAAGGGGGTGTAGGAAGTAAACATGGGGTGTCAAAAGTAGAAGCAACTAAGCCCAACCCAAGTTCCTCTTCATCCCTGTCCTTGAGACAGAAATACGCGCTCCATGGTTCAAATCTCTATCTCCTGCATATGTGCTCAAAAAAAAATACTTGCAACATGAAAGTTATAGCTCTTGATAACACGATTCTAACCATGTAAAAAACTTGATCTAACTCTCAAAGACCAGAGAGAATTTCATTGGCCCTAAATCTTGACCTAGTTTTTTCAGAAAGTTCAACTATCAAATACTCCTAGCTCAGTTAACATAAATGAATTCTATGCATATGTACAGCTCAAGGACAATGAGGACTACATTTTTTCTTCACAAACCTAAGCCTAATGATTCCTAAATAAGGAGATAGAAGTTTGAGAAATACCTGTTTCAGTCAAGTTCGAATATGGCAATGTAGGGGTTGTGAGTCAGGCCAGAGATACTTGTGAGCTTGCTTGAAGTTCCTTTGAGCTTTCCCAATGCTTAGCTTGCTTTGAACTTGCCTGAGTCTTCTTGTAGAACTCAACCTGCAAACTCAGAATTTAAAAATGGTGAAGTGTGTAAATAGAGTTACAGTGGCTTGGGAATGGTTGGTATAGTTTAGGTATGTTGTATGGAGTGTGTTGGAACTGGTTTCAAGCAAAACGCACGAGTGGATTTGGTTTTGGCTTATGATTTGCAAAACCTGCCCTGTTTTGGCAGAAAATGGGGGTTTTTAGTGTACAAGGGTGTTTGAGAGGTGGTCAGCTAGTGTTTCTGGCTTAGTGTAATGTGTAAAAACTTGTTTGGAATGTTACAAAGACTTGGTTATATCAGATTACAAAGTTATGTGGTTTTTGCACAATGACTTGTTTTTGAAGCAAAAGGTGAGTTGACAATGCAAAGGGTTGTATTTGCTAGCTCCAAGCCTGCTGATAGTTGGTGTACCTTACCCCAAATTTGTGGACTCTGTTTGCTGCAAAAGATTGGGTTCAAGGGAAACAAAAAATTCATAAAGTGAACTTTATCAAAATGGCATTGTTATCTTTTTGCCAAAAATGGATTAAACCTTTGTATAATGCTTCATTGATCATAAAAAAAGCCTTAATCCAATTTGTTTGCATTGAATTTATGAGTGTGAAGAGGTTTAAGGCCTGTAAAACAAGTACAAGCAAGGTTTGGACAGATTTGCAAGTTGTATCAATGTGCAAAATGCCTTGGCCAAAAGTGATAATTTTCCATTTTCAAACTTTCGATTCTCCCTAACCATGAATGATCTTGGAGAGTTATTGGGCATTTTGGAAAGCTTGTAACATGCTCTATAATCCATATTTTAAATTCATTTTGAGATTCCACTTGGAACTATGTGAAAAATTGCCATGAAGATAGGTCAAAATCCTGCCTAAACTAGGGCAAAATTTCACTAAGTTAAAAGTTTCATGGACCCTTGTTCATAAAATCATATCGTGAGATCCAAGCATCTTTTGGGAAAACTTTGTGATTCAAAGTTGTACATTTTGTGGAGGACTACAACTTTCATGTTGGAAGTTTTGTTTAAATCCAAATGCATCATGGTGAAAAAGTTGGGAAAAAATAAGAAATTTTCATAACTTAGAAATTTTCTAAGTTATGAAAATTTTCTATTTTAAACCCTAATTTTTAAAACTAGGTTTCTTGGTGAAAAAGTTTCATGTTTTGACACAACTTGATGAAAAATGACCCTTGGCACTTGATTTTGACCAAAAAGTCAAAGTTTGACTTTTCAGTGTACAATTGATTTTTGATCAGTTGACTGGAAAATTCATCTGTCAATCCAATGCATTTGAGATCTTTTGAACCTTGTGATTAGGTCAAGATGATGCCATTGAGTCCTTGAAACCATGCTTGAACCCAATTTGCCATTGGCTAGGTGAAAAAACAGAAATTGCCTTTCTGCAGTCAAAACCCTAAAAATGACCATTTTGACCTTTTGATGATCTGATCAAATTTCTTGAGGAGTTGTGGTCCAAACATGATAAAATGGTTCATATGAGTCTATAATGTTGTTGTGGATCAAAAATTATGAGGTTTGACTGAATTGGCCACAATTTACTTTTTCCCCAATACAACTGATTTTTAGGTCAACTGTCAAATTGACTGGGCAAAAATTGTGATTCAAAGCTTGAAACTTGGTATGAGCAATCTATTAGGTCCAACATGAAGTATGAAAGTCACATGAGGCATTGGAAGTCCAAAAATTCTTGTGCAAACTCAAACCCTAATTTCAGGTCAATAGTGCAAGGAGATGTCTTGAGCAGAGCAAACCTTAATCCTGTCTGGAGTCCAAAGAGTCTTGTGAGGGGAAATCTTGATAAAATGAGAGGGAAAATTTTGGGGTACAACAGCTGCCCCTGTTCAATCTTCTTGAACTTGAAGAGTTATATTGGCGAGTTTGCCTTTCGTGACTCGAAGGTAAAAGATGATTGGACACTAGAGTTCCCGTAAATTTGCACTCGTCAAAATGTAGTTGAAGGAATGGGCTTAAAGATGCCATTTGGAGAGGTGAAAGAATCTTGTCGGAGATGGGCTTAAAGATGCCATCCCAGAATGTTTGTTGAATTGCAGGAGAATGAACATCAGAATGGTATCCGTATCTGGAACGTATCTGAGTTGTATCTGGAGATTGAATTTGTATGAGCAATGGAATGGCGTCCGTGTCTAGAGCGTATCCAAGCTGTAACTATATTTGATTCTTAATGAATAGCAGAATGACTTCCGTGTCAGGAGTGTATCTGTATTGTATCTGAATCTAAAATCTGAATAAGAGACATAATAGCATCCGTGTCTGGAGCGTCTCTGGGCTGGGGAAAAGGTTTGAATGAGTGACAGAATGGCTACTGCGTATGGAGCGTATCTGAAGTTGAGATCTATATGAGTAGCAGAATGACTTCCGTGTTTGGAGTGTATCTGAACTGTAACTGGGATCTGAATAAGTGACAGAATGACTTCCGTGTTTGGAGTGTATCTGAACTTGAAATTGATAGTTGAATCTAAATGAGAAATAGAAAGGCTTCCGTGTCTGGAGCGTATCTAATCTGTATCTGATTGTTGAAGTCTGAATGAGTGACAGAAAGGCTACCGTGTTTGGAGCATCTATGTACTGTATCTGACTTTGAATTCTGAATGAGTAATAGAATGACCTCCGTATCTGGGGTGTATCCATACTGTATCTGAATAAGAGATCCGAATGAGTAACAGAATGACTTCCGCGTCTTGGAGTGTATCTGTACTATATCTGAAATCTTTGAATATTTGTTAAAGATAGCTTTTAATATTATCCTGAAAAGGGTAAAATGTTAGCTGAAACACAAAGTTATGTTGCATGAAATGTATGATGCAATAAAATGTGCTTTATCAATGTTTATGATATATGAATGTAATGTATGCGCATGTAAGCTGATTCGCTGTCTTGCTGAGGAAAATAAATCCTTGATGGCTGGATATAATAAAATCCTTGACTGCTGCCGGGGAAAATAAATCCTTGACCGCTGTTGGAGATTCAAAATCTTTGATTGTTGAGGATGAGAAATCCTTGGACCACTGCTGGGGATAGAAAATCCTTGGCAACTCGCGGGGATTATAAAAAACTTTGACAGCTTCTGTGGGAATGTGAGAATCCTTCATGACTTTCTTGGAGATGTAGGGATCCTTCAAGTCTGCTTGAGAAACCTGCTTGGGGAATTCAGAGAACTTTGATGACTAAGGTTGGGGATTACACCATGGGAATCCTTACTCAGCTGGGGAATAAGGAAAACTCTAACAATCTCTATTGGGGATCAGATAAAAGAAAAACCTTGATCTGCTAGAGAATAAGGAAAACTCTGATGGCTTCTGCGGGGAACTAAAAATTAGAAACTTCGATCTCCTGGGGAAATTGAACCCTTGGGGGCTTCACTAGAGAAGTGAGAATGAGAATCCTCGATCTGCGGGGGATTAAAAATTCTGACAAATTCATGTTGGGATGTAATGAAAACTATGGCAACTTCACTGGGGAACCAAGAATGAGAATCTTAAATCTTGCTAGGGGAATTTGAATCCTCGAGGACTTCAAATTGTGGAGTTAAGAATGAGAATCTTCATTCTGCTGGGGGAGTAAAAACTCTGTGGGGAATAGCTATACTGCTGGAGAGTAAGTTATCCTTCTGGAGGGTAAGTTCAAGACTCTCTGGGGAAAAAGCTTATTCCTGTTTGGAAAAAGTTCAAGAGTTTGGGTTGTATGCCAATTTACTGGGGAATTATCCGGAGGTTGGGGATAAAGGTTAACTGTTATCTGGTTGATTCTCAGACTTTAAGATAACTTGTTGGGGAATCTGGGGAAAACTGAATGGTTTCCGCTGTAGATTGATAGTTGGAAATTTGACTCCGTTGTGGAAGAAGGTTTCATCTTCGCTGAGGGTCTGTAGTTCAAAGTTTTGCTCCGTTGAGGATTGGGAGTTTGGAGGTTTAACTCTGGTGAGAATTAAAGGTTTGAAATATAACTCCGCCAGGGATTGGGAGTTTGAAGCTTTCACTCTGGCGAGCATTTTGAAATTTAATTCCGCTGGGGATATGTATTTCAATGGTTTTAGCTCCGTTGGGGATCTAGATGTTGTACTGCATGGGTTTTCTCTTGGAATAGCCTAAAGACGTTTTCCTATACTTTCAACCTGTCAGTAATTATTCTTTCACATTTTGTTTATTTGTAAACAGTGATTATATTCAAATGCATATGCTCATTTAATAAACCATTGGACGTTTTCAAATAAAACACAAGTGTAAAGAAAAAGAAAAGGCAAATAGTTTTCTTCACTTTGAAGTATCTTTGTATTGACTTTGTATAAGTATTTGTACAAAGGAGACAGACATCCTAGTAAGAGAATGTTGTCATAAAAATTGAGAAAAATTTATACAAAGAAAGATGGCTATGTGTAAAAATTCCATGGGGTTCCCATTCTACTATAGCCTTCACAACTCTGAATATCTTGTCCATTCGTTGCTTCGTCCGATGATGATTGGATTAATCAGAAGCCCAAAGCTTGTCTGGTGAAGAGATTATCCTTAAAGTGATCCAACGAGACATAGTCATACGCTTTAATTCCCTAACTTTTGCCTGGACCGCCCTTTCGGGTTTTCAGTCCACCGGGAAACCCTTTTTTTCCCAAGTCGCCCTTTCGGGTTTTCAACTTGCTGGGTGTACAAATTTTTTTGTTTATCCCTAATTTTGGCCTGAACTGCCCTTTCGGGTTTTTGATTCACCGGGATGCCCATTTTTGCCCAAGTCTCCCTTTCGGGTTTTCAACTTGTCGGGTCGTTTATGCGTAGTATCTTTTGACTATGTCTGCGTTCGCAGGGTGCGGCAGGTCGTCGCCGTCCATGGTGGTTAAGATTATTGCCCCACCAGAAAAGATGTTTTTGATCACAAATGGTCCTTCGTAGGTAGGAGTCCATTTTCCCCTGGGATCACTTTGCGGCAAGATGATCCGCTTGATTACAAGATCCCCGACTTGATATATCTGGCGTATGACTTTCTTGTTGAATGCCTTGATCATCCGTTTTTGATACGTCTGACCGTGACAAACAGCAGTAAGTCGCTTTTCGTCAATCAAGTTAAGTTGATCAAGTCGGGTCTGAATCCAATCGTCTTCACTCAAACCTGCATCTTTCATGATTCTCAAGGAGGGAATCTGAACCTCGATAGGTAAAACAGCTTCCATGCCGTATACCAAAGAATAGGGTGTTTCCCCAGTTGATGTGCGTGCCATGGTACGGTACCCGTGAAGAGCAAACGGTAACATCTCATGACAGTCCTTGTAGGTGATTGTCATCTTTTGTATGATCTTATTAATATATTTTTTAGCAGCTTCAACTGCACCATTCATCTTTGGTCGATAGGGAGATGAATTGTGATGTTGAATCTGGAACTGCTCGCACAAGGAAGTAATCATAGTGTTGTTCAGGTTTGTACCGTTGTCGGTGATGATCCTTTTGGGGATACCATACCAGCAAATGAGATTCTGCTTGATGAAGCGGGCAACAACATTCTTTGTGACGGATGCGAAGGAAGCGGCTTTGACCTACTTGGCGAAGTAATCAATGGCCACCAGGATGAAGCGGTGTCCATTGGATGTTGTAGGCTTGATCTCTCCAATCATGTCGATTCCCCACATAGCGAATGGCCAAGGAGCTGTTAAGACATTGAGAGGAACTGGAGGTATATGTACCTTGTTCGCATAGATTTGACATTTGTGACAAGTCTTGGAATGTTGATGGCAGTCAGCTTCCATGGTAGACCAGTAATAGCCTGCCTGTAGAATCTTCTTAGCCATCGTATGTCCTCTAGAGTGAGTGCCAAAGGTACCATTATGCAGTTCATCCATGATCTTCTCAGCTTCAACATTGTCCATACAACGGAGCAGAATGTAATCATGATTGCGCTTGTATAGGATACCATTGCTCAAGAAGAACTTTGCTGAGAACCTCCTTAAGAACTTTTTGTCGTTGACTGAAGCTCCTTCAGGGTATTCTTGAGTCTCGAGATACCTTTTGACGTCATGAAACCATGGTCGGTCCACTACTTCTTCGGTATTAATCTCGTGACAATGTGCAGGTTCGTCCATCCGTTCAATGGTGATTTGGGGAGCCTCATTATCCCAGTTAAGTTTAAACATGGATGACATTGTAGCTAGCGCATCTGCTAGCTGATTCTCTTCTCGCCGGAAGTGCTCGAAGGTAATCTGCTCGAAATGTGGTAACAATGTCAGTACATGTTCTTTGTAAGGAATGAGGTTTGGATGTTTAGTATCCTACTATCCTTTGATTTGACTGATAACCAAAGCTGAGTCCCCAAATACAATCAAGGATTTGATTCCCAAGTCGATAGCGGCCTTGAGACCAAAGATATAAGCTTCATATTCGACCATGTTGTTGGTGCAGCTGAAGCAGAGTCTGGCAGTGAAAGGTGTATGGAAACCTTCTAGAGAAATAAGTATCGCGCTGATACCGTTGCCAAGTGCATTGGAGGCACCATCAAAGTACAGGGTCCATCGGGATCCTTGTTCAGGTCCGTCATACGGTCTGTTCTCTTTAATGTTGTCCAAAGTCATAATGTCCTCGTCGGGGAAGTCGAATCTCATGAATTGGTAATCTTCGACAGTTTGATGGGCCAGATGATCGGCTAGCACACTTCCCTTTATAGCTTTTTGGGTCGTGTACTGTATATCGTATTTTGTTAGGATCATCTGCCACCTAGTGATTCTTCCAGATAGAGCAGGCTTCTCAAAGATGTACTTGATCGGATCCATCTTAGAGATCAGCAAAGTGGTATGAGTCAACATATATTGCCTTAGCCGGCAAGCAGCCCATACCAAAGCACAACAAGTTTTCTCTAGCAGTGAGTATCGGGTCTCACAGTTGGTAAACTTTTTGCTAAGGTAATAAATGGCATGCCCTTTTTGGCCAGACTCGTCATGTTGGCCCAGTACGCATGCCATTGAATTCTCTAGGACAGTCAGATACATGATTAGCGGCCTTCCTTCGACGGGTGGTATCAAGATAGGAGGTTCTAGCAAATACTCCTTGATTTTATCGAAAGCAACTTGGCAGTCATCATTCCATTTAACCACCTGATCTTTCTTCAACAGCTTGAAGATTGGTTCACAGGTAGATGTTAGGTGAGAAATGAACCTTGCAATGTAGTTTAGGCGTCCCAAGAATCCTATGACCTCCTTCTCAGTGCGAGGGGCAGACATTTCTTGTAAAGCTTTGACTTTGGATGGATCAACCTCGATGCCTTTGTTGCTGACTATGAAACCCAAGATTTTACCGGACCTGACTCTGAAAGTGCACTTGTTAGGATTCAGTGTGAGCTTGTACTCTTTTAACCTGACAAACAACTTTTGTAGATGGTCGAGGTGTTCTTCTTCCATTTGTGAACGGGCTATCATGTCGTCTACATAGACCTCTATCTCATGATGTATCATATCATGAAACAAAGCCACCATGGCGTGCTGATAGGTTGCCCCTACATTCTTCAGTCCGAATGGCATCACTTTGTAACAGAACGTACCCCACTGTGTAATAAAAGTAATTTTCTCCATGTCCTTGGGTGCCATTTTGATCTGGTTGTACCCTGAAAATCCGTCCATGAAATAAAATACCTTGTGCTGAGCTGTATTGTCAACCAAGATGTCAATGTGCGGTAGTGGAAAGTAATCTTTAGGGCTAGCCCTGTTTAAGTCTATGTAATCCACGCACATTCTGAATTTGCCGTCCTTCTTAGGCACGGGCACAATGTTAGCAACCCATTATGGATAGGAGGTAACAGCAAGAAATCCATCATTGAACTGCTTCATAACTTATGCTTTGATCTTTTCAGACATGTCGGGCCTCATGCGCCGAACTTTCTGTTTAACTGGTGGACAGTCTTCTCTTGTAGGGAGACGGTGAACCACAATATCTGTATCAAGTCCCGGCATGTCCTCGTATAACCAGGCGAAGATCTCAACATATTCATTAAACAGCGGAACTAAGCGCTCTTTGACACTTGGCTCTAGGTTGGCACCCACTCTAACTTCTTTTCTGTCTTCCTTTGTACCCAAGTTGATTGTCTCTAACAACTCCTCGTGAGGTAGAATAGCCCTTTGTTCCTATTGTAGAAGTCTTGCCAATTCTCCAGGCACTTCACAGTCTTCATCACCTTCGTATTCGGCATGGTAGACCAGATCTTCAGAGTCACTGAAGGCCATAGCAGAATTGTTACCCATGGAATCCGGAATGGATGGGTACCTGCATTGGTGAGTGTGGGTGTGTGTAAGGGATAGCCACCTTTAAACAAATAAAATGTAAAAAGAAATAAAATGAACACAAAAGTTTATATGTGAAAACTTCCATGATTCATTAAAATGGCATATGAAGATGAAAAATCAAACCCTTACAAATGGACCTATGTGCCTCGGGTAAGGCACAAGGTTAAAAGTGTACGAATTGTTTAAGAATTATTACAAACCAACAGAAATGTTTGAAATATAAATTACTGATTGATGAAAGTAATAGGAATAAAGTCCTTTGCCTCCCAATTGCATAATCCCCCTTCAATAGTGGGGAAAATCCAGTCTTCCAGATTGCTCTCCTCTTCACTATCCTCCAAAGCATTGACTCCATGATGGGTGATCTTCACTGGTGGGCCTCCAGCCCGGGAGCGACGCACAACCTTTTGAGCAGAAGCAGTGAAACCCAAGCCGAATTTATCAGATTTAAAAGGAAAATCGGGAAGCTTCCCCCAGATTGTGCTTCCTCCTTCTTCAATCACAACCCTTGCATCTTTGAGGGACGACAACCGAGGCGGAGGTCGGGTAATCATGGGTACAGAAGGCACTGTCTTGGTCGCTGCAATCTCCTGAGCTACCTCTTCAAAATGATGAAAGGGGGTTTCGATGAATTCACCATCTAATTCCACATAGCGGAAAGAATTAAGATGGCTTATCATGTATTCCTCTTCGTCGTGAACTGTTACAATTTTCCCCTGGACAGGGTACTTGAGCTTCTGATGCAGAGTTGAAGTGACGGCTCCAGCATGATGAATCCAGGGTCTTCCCAATAAGCAAGAATAGGAAGGACGAATGTCCATGACATAGAATGTGGAGTTGAAGGTTTCAGTTCCCACTTTAATCAGGATGTCCACCTCCCCGTGGACCATTCGTTTAGAACCATCAAAGGCTCTGACAATGATGTTGATGGGCTTCAAAGTTAGACCTTCACAATCTAGCCTATCCAATTCCTTCTTTGGTAAGACGTTCAATGATGAACCAGTGTCTACTAGAACGTGTGCCAGAGTAGTCCCTCTGCATTCCACCGAGACATGCAAGGCATCATTATGTTTTCTCCCTTTGATTGTTAGATCAGCATCAGAGAATCATAAACCGTTGTCTGTTGTTAGGCTAGCTACACATTCCTGGAACTGGTCCGCGGAGGTTTCCTGGGGAACATGGGCTGTCTTCAAAAATTTGATCAAAGCTTTGGCATGAGCCTCTGAACAAAACAACAAGGCCAGCATAGAGATTTTTGAGGGGGTTTGCCCCAGTTGCTCCACAACATTATAATCGCTTTTCTTGATTATTTTCAAAATCTCTTCCATTTCTTTTTGATAGGTTTCAGGGATGATCAACGGCTGAGCCCTCGTCCTGACGGGCTCTTCTTGGATCCCTTTCCCTCTATCATCAGCAGCAGCAGAGGGGACAACTTCAGGAGTCACAACTTCTTCAATAACTGGAGTTCTCGTAGATATGTTGACCGGTACAGGGGTAACCTTAGGAGTAGCTGAGGGTCCGAAGATTTCCTTTGGAGGGGCAATCTCCAGAGAGAAAATTCTTCCACTGCGGGTGATTTTACTCGTTCCAACAATGTTTCCAATGTCGGAAGTCTCTTCATCATAACTTTCTTCAGTTGATTCAATTTGTTTAACGCCGTGGTAAAAGATCTCTCCGACATAGTTCCACAATATTAATTTGTTGGACTTGTACAAGATAGGCCCCGACATGGTTATCTTCAAAGGTACAATCTTCGGATCAGATGTAATCTTAACAGGTCTTTTGGAGACCTTGGAAAGATTGGCGGATATGGTAATTATTAAAATATCATTGACAGGAGTTGGTGTAACAGGAGTCTTCTCAAAAAGGATCTCTTGGTTATCCATTAGGCGTTGGATGCCTAACTTCAACAACGGACAATCGGTCGGTAAGGAGGAACAAAGGCAGCAATCTTCTTCACAACCTGGGAAAATCCCAGCCTTCAGCAAATTCAACTTGATTATCGGTAGCGGAGTCATCAAATCATCAATAGTAGCAACAAAAAGATCCACTTCAACAGCATGGACATTGTGACCATGTTTTGGCATTGGAGAAGAGATCATGTTAGGCTTTTCAGGGGCGTCGAATTCAACTTCTTTAGCATCTATCAAATCCTGAATCTTATTTTTGAGGGCCCAACAATTGTTGGTGTCATGCCCCAGGCTGTCTGAATGATAAGCACACTTGGCATTTGAATGGTAGTAAGGAGAAGATGTATTCGGATTCTTCGGTGCCTCTTTCAAACTTGCAAGGTTTAACTTCAATAGATGAGGGAGAACCTGAGCAGGTGTCATATTGATCCGAGTGAATTTCCGTGCAGGGCTTTCCACCCTTGCTTGGTTGGTTCTGGGTTGATTGTTTCGAGGCTGATCAGCTGCAGACTTCTGAATCATTATAGCCCCCACCGATGGCTGGCGCTCAACTCTTCCTTGACTTCTTTGAGAGTAGACAGCTGGGACTTTCTTCTTGGCTGGAAAATTCTTTTTGATGGAAGCAGAAGCAGATGCATCCTTTTGAATTTTCTCGCTCTTTATGTCGTCTTCAACTCTCTCACCAGTCAAAATCAACTTGGTGAACCCCGCAGACGAACTTCCAATCAGGTGATTGAAAAAGGGGCCTGACAGTGTACCCAAGAACGTATCTACCATCTCCCTCTCAGATAGAGGTGGTTGCACTCGTCCCACCAAGTCTCTCCATTTCTGGGCATACTCTTTGAAACCTTCATTTGAGACCATGCCCATACTCTGTAATTGAGTACGGGTTGGTGCTAAATCCGCATTATATTGATACTGTCTGTAAAAGGCGGCTGCCAAATCCTCCCAATTGTGCACATCAGACCTCTCTAGCTGTTAAAACCAATCTAACTGCGTCCCCGAAAGACAGTCCTGGAAGAAATGAACCCATAGATATTTATCAGAAGAATGCGGTTGGATTTTTCTGACGTAAGACCGCAGATGCATCTTTGGACAAGACAAACCATCGTACTTAGAAAATATAGGCACCTTAAACTTAGGGGGAATCACAATCCCAACAACCAACCCTAGCTCTTCAAAGTCCAGCCCAGGCACTCTTTGTACCTCCATAGCTGCCAGACGCTCTTCCATATTCTTGTACTTGTCATCTGCAAGAGGGTACTACTTCTCAGAATAGTCTTCATCCTCTTCATCTTCTTCTTCCTCAGACTCAGATTTCACTGCAGTTCCTTTACCCTTTCCTACCCCTTCATCAGATGTTGAGGGGAAATCCAGGACCCTTCTAGCTTGACCTTCAAATCTTCGACCCATGGTAGCCACACCAACCCTCTTCTTTTTCTTTTTCTCCTTTTCCTTTTCCAATAGAGTTTTGAGCTCCTCCTGACCCTTTGCCAAGGTTATGAGTAGTTGTTGGAACTGTGAATTCTGCGCTTGTAAGTCTTTGACCGTCTGCTCTATATCCATCTTACTGAAATAAACAGCAGAGAGATAAGGAAACCTGGTGTGAAGACCTGCTTATGCATATGATGAATGATATGTTATTCATGTAATGCATTCAAGGATTCAGAAATTCAAATTTGTTTTAAACAAAGGAACACACGTCATATTAATAAGATAGAATTTGTTAGTACATAAATGCCCCATGGGCAAAATAATAAAAAATTCTAATGTAAAAATATGTTGCGCATCCTCTTCGGTGCAATCTAGGTGTTGAGAGTCTGCTCCTCGTGAAGTTGGCGAGTAAGTTCCAAAACCTTCTTCTCACTGGCGTAGAATTGGGCTTTAAAAGTATCGCATTCTCCCTTGAGCTGTATCCAACTCCTTTGAAAATCTTCAAGTGATGTTGGCATGTCAGGATGTAGGAGGGTGTATGGAACCTCTCCTTCCATAACAGGCTCTTTGATCATAGGGATAATGTAGGGGTAAGGCATCATAAGACTTTGGGCGCGGGTTTGTACCCACTTGAGGTAAGGCTCGAGGGGGATGGAATTCTTGTGTCCCAGAGTCTTACTGTCCACCTTGTTGGGCATTCTCCAAGCTCGGATAAACCTTTGTCGAAGTCCTTGATCGTTGTTGTCGAAGTCAAAAACCAAGTCTGGAATCAGCATGTCATGTGGCCATCCCTTCGGGCATACCCAAATTGTCTCAGAGCCAAGCATGGGTTGTAGGTAATGCCTCACCTAATTCCAAGTATAGGGACATTAGGGAATTCCCCACAATGATCAATGATGATAACATTTTCTCTGGATCGAAAACACCAATGAACATCTGAATGTGTAAGAGTCATCAATCATTGTGACCACCTCAAACCTTGCTCATTCTTAAAAACTGATTGGGGAAGGTGAGAAATAAACCACCTTTCTAGAAGAGGAGTACAACATATGAGAAAACCTCTTTTCCTCATTGTTCGAGTGTGAAATGAGTGGAGGATATCCCCAAGCAATGTAGGCACCGGGTTGCGAGCCATGAAGATTTTGACAGCATTGACATCTATAAGCTTGTCAGGGTTTGGGAACAAGACCAACCCATAGATGAGAAGAGCCACAATCTCCTCAAAAGCTTGTAAGTCCAATGAATTCCAGCAGCTTTGGGCCTTCTCAAACAGAAACTTTGACAAGAAACCCTTGACACCACTTCTAGTCTCCCAATGGCCTATGATATCAGATGGTTGCAAGTGTAGGGCTTGAGCAACATCTTCAGGCTTTGGATCTCTTTCCGTACCGTTTTAGGGTAGTTGATGGAGAATAGGAATCCTCAGGAGTTGAGAAAATTCCTCCAAAGTAGGAACAAGCTGGTAATCAGGAAATGTGAAGCAGTGGTGTATGGGGTCAAATAACTGGAAGAGAACTTTCACCATGTCTTCCTCAGTGTTGGTGTTGACTAAGTAGAGAAGATGACCATGCCTCTCGGTTAATGGAGAATTCTCATGAATCCTTGAAGCTAGCTCCTTGAGTTGAGGAGGAATTCTTACAAGGTTGACTTGAATTGTTTTCCTGCGAAGTGAATCCATTTCCTATAAAACAGGAACAAAGATGAAGATCCAAATCCTTGAAATGGTTAGTGGATGCATATGATGCTTCATGATGTTTATGATGTTATGCACAAGTATATATGTACAAACAAATCACACAAGTTCCTAGTTTCAGGCTTGCATGGGGTTTCATAGGTAAGTACCCTCTTGAAGTTTAGTTGGCTCAACTTGTCCTATAAATAGTATCCGGGTTCTAAGGAGCTCAATATCACTGGATTATTTTTTGTGTTCATTGTTTCAGTTTAGCCACTTTACTGGTGACCGAAATATTCCAAGAAAACAACCCTCAATGAGTGTAGTATCGAGTATCTACCAACTTCAGACTGCACCAAAGTCGGTCATCTCACTACCCCTAAAAAGGCCAAGTTAGTCAAGTAAAGGTTCTAAAAGTCCATTAGTGCTTTATGACATCACTCAGCAGCCTCGTATTCTCTTTGATTAACTCAAAGGCTACCGGTACCCACAAATATGTCGCACTAATATAACTATTGCTTCAACCATGTCGGTATACCCCGCACAGTTTCCATAATGTATTGCTATTTACCTATAAATGTTTCCCAAATCTGGGTAGAAGATTCAAACCCAAACAGTATAGCCAAATGTAAAGCAATCAAGTCAAGCAAGATAAGCATGTAAAGGTGATCCAGAACCCTAAGGTAACCCCACTTTTAGTCTACTCCCCAGCAGAGTCGCCAGTTCTGTGATGCGGTGGAAGAACTGACTTGAGGTTTTGCGTTTGTGTTCGCAAATGTTTCGGTTTAGCAAGAGTCGCCACCGAATTTTTATTTTATCCAAAGGAAAGGTCAAAAAGCACAGGAAAGACCTTTGAGATTGTATTTGGGTTCGGGGGGTAGATTATGAAAAGGGAAGGTGCTAGCACCCTTTTCATCCATGGTTTTCCATGGGCTCTTAGTTACTTGTTTTAGATCACTCGCTTTTGCTTTTCAATTGTTTGAAATGGTGCTTTAGTGTGTGGTTTTGAAAGTATTTTGAAAAGAGGCCATCATTGTGGCAACCTTTGTAATGATTCTTGTTTGAATGTATACAAAGGTGTTTGTCTTTTGAAAAATGCTTCAATGTTTGAAAGTTTGTTTTGGGAAAATGTTTTGAAATTGTGTTGTGATGTGTTTGAAATTAGCAAGGATGTTTGCAAGTTTTATCAAGTAACTAGGAGTTGTCTACCCTACTCAAAGATCTTTCCTACACATTTTTAACCCTTTGACATTGTTGTTTTACCATTGCATTTGGTAAACAACCTTGTGTTTGGATGTTAAACGGGACAGGCGTGGGTCATTGTATGATCATGATAGCAATGGTGCTAAGTATCTTTAGCAAATTTTTTGAGGGTCTAGATCATTTTTGTATAGGCAACCAAGATAGCGTTATCGAGGGACTATGATCTTTTTGTTTTTTGATTGATTTTGCCAAGATACCTAGCATACATACCATGGCCATTTTTTTTTAAGGCAACAAGTTGATGAAACCCTAGGGGTGCTTTGTGTGCATTGTGTTGTCATTTTTCATGCTTTTTTGTCTTGTATTAGTCAAGCTATTTTGTTTGATTTTTGGTTATCATACAAAACCATAATTTACTAATCATGCATATAAAAGCAATAAATGCGTAAAAGTAAATCTACGAATATTACAACATTGATATGGGGAGGGAGATACAAGTTTTAATAAGGGGATATTGCTCAAAAATAAAGCCCTAAAACTATTACAACCATATTGAATTTAATTGTACAAATAAATAAATAAGACAACTATTTAAGTAAGCAATTAAATATAAATATGAAAAAATGATTTTTTGTATTTATTTTATGTATGTAAAATAAATTATTTAATGTCCTAAAAATATTAAAAATATTAATGATTATTTTTGAAAAGGGTGAAGAAACCCTAATTTTGTTTTAAGAAAATATATATTATATTATTTATTTATGTACAAGAAAGTAAATAAAAATATATACAAAAGTGTTAAAAATAAAAATGTGTGAGAAAATATTATTTAAGTGTATAAATAATGAAAATAAAAATATATAATATTTTTATAATATTTATAAGTTTTTATTTAAGAAAATACAAGTATATTATTTAATAAACTATTCTTATGCTAAAAAAAATAATAAAAATAATAAAATAAAATGTGAAAAATAAAGAAAATATTTTTGATGATTTTTAATGTTCAAGAAAAATAAATATAGTCAGAAAATGTAAATAGAAATGGAAAATATGAAAAAATAAAAACAATGGGCCAAGGGGGTGTAGGAAGTAAACATGGGGTGTCAAAAGTAGAAGCAACCAAGCCCAGCCCAAGTTCCTCTTCATCCCTGTCCTTGAGACAGAAATACGCGCGCCATGTTTCAAATCTCAATCTCCTGCATACGTGCTCAAAAACAAAAACTTGCAACATGAAAGTTATAGCTCTTGATCACACGATTCTAACCATGTAAAAAGCTTGATCTAACTCTCAAAGACCAGAGAGAATTTCATTGGCCCTAAATCTTGACCTAGTTTTTTCAGAAAGTTCAACTATCAAATACTCCTAGCTCAGTTAACATAAAAGAATTCTATACATATGTACAGCTCAAGGACAATGAGGACTACATTTTTTCTTCACAAACCTAAGCCTAATGATTCCTAAATAAGGAGATAGAAGTTTGAGAAATACCTGTTTCAGTCATGTTCGAATATGGAAATGTAGGGGTTGTGAGTGAGGCCTGAGATACTTGTGAGCTTGCTTGAAGTTCCTTTGAGTTTTCCCAATGCTTAGCTTGCTTTGAACTTGCCTGAATCTTCTTGTAGAACTCACCTGCAAACTCAGAATTTGAAAATGGTGAAGTGTGTAAATGGAGTTACAGTGGCTTGGGAATAGTTGGTATAGTTTAGGTATGTTGTATGGAGTGTGTTGGAACTAGTTTCAAGCAAAACGCACGAGTGGATTTGGTTTTGGCTTATGATTTGCAGAACCTGCCCTGTTTTGGCAGAAAATGGGGTTTTTGGTGTACAAGGGTGTTTGAGTGGTGGTCAGCTCATGTTTATGGCTTAGTGTAATGTGTAAAAACTTGTTTGGAATGTTACAAAGATTTGGTTATATCAGATTACAAAGTTATGTGGTTTTTGCACAATGACTTTTTTTGAAGCAAAAGGTGAGTTGACAATGCAAAGGGTTGTACTTGCTAGCTCCAAGCCTGCTGATAGTTGGTGTACCTTGCCCCAAATTTGTGGACTCTGTTTGCTACAAAATATTGGGTTCAAGGCTCAAGGGAAACAAAAAATGCATAAAGTGAACTTTATCAAAATGGCATTGTTATCTTTTTGCCAAAATGGATTAAACCTTTGTATAATGCTTCATTGATTAGAACAAAGCCTTAATCCAATGTGTTTGCATTTAATTTATGAGTGTGAAGAGGTTTAAGGCCTGTAAAACAAGTACAAGCAAGGTTTGGACAGATTTGCAAGTTGTATCAATGTGCAAAATGCCTTGGCCGAAAGTGATAATTTACCATTTTCAAACTTTTGATTCTCCCTAACCATGAATGATCTTGGAGAGTTCTTTGACATTTTTGAAAGCTTGTAACATGGTCTACAATCCATCTTTGAAATGAATTTTGAGATTCCACTTGGAACTATGTGAAAATTTTCCAAGAAGATAGGTCAAAATCCTGCCTAAACTAGGGCAAAATTTCACTAAGTTAAAAGTTTCATGGACCCTTGTTCATAAAATCATATCTTGAGATCCAAGCATATTTTTGGAAAAATTTATGAATCAAAGTTGTAGATTTTGTGGAGTACTACAACTTTCATGTTGGAAGTTTTGTTTGAATCCAAATGCATCATGGTGAAAAAGTTTGGAAAATTTGGGAAAAAATAAGAAATTTTCATAACTTAGAAAATTTCTATGTTATGAAAATTTTCCATTTTAAACCCTAATTTTCAAAACTAGGTTTCTTGGTGAACAGGTTTCATGTTTTGACACATCTTGATGAAAAATGACCCTTGGCACTTGATTTTGACCAAAAAGTCAAAGTTTGACTTTTCAGTGTACAATTAATTTTTGATCAGTTGACTGGAAAATTCATCTATTAATCCAATGTATTTGAGATCTTTTGAACCCTGTGATTAGGTCAAGATGATGCCATTGAGTCCTTGAAACCATGCTTGAACCCAATTTGCCATTGGCTAGGTGAAAAATCACAAATTACCTTTCTGCAGTCAAAACCCTAAAAATGATCATTTTGCCCTTTTGATGATCTGATCAAATTTCTTGAGGAGTTGTGGTCCAAACTTGATCAAATGGTTCATATGAGTCTATAATGTTGTTGTGGATCAAAAATTATGAGGTTTGACTGTGAATTGGCCACATATGACTTTTTCCCCAATACAGCTGATTTTTAGGTCAATTGTCCAATTGACTGGGCAAAAATTGTGATTCAAAGCTTGAAACTTAGTATGAGCAATCTTGTAGGTCCAACATGAAGTATGAAAGTCACATGAGGCATTGGAAGTCCAAAAATCCTTGTGTCAACAGTGCAATGAGATGTCTTGAGTAGAGCAAACCTTAATCCTGTATGGAGTCAAAAGAGTCTTGTGAGGGGAAATCTTGATAAAATGAGAGGGCAAATTTTAGGGTACAACAGTTTGCAAAAGTGGTTCTTTATGAAAATGGCGATGGAACCTTTTTGCCATAATTGGAATTATAAGTTGGATAAAGGTTCAAAAGCATGGATAGAGGCTTTGTCAACTGAGTAAGCATTTAATTAAGGAGTGTAGAACAAGTTTAGGACCTGTACAGCATGAAATAGTCAGCATAGGATTGATTTGCAACTTGGTTCTTCATGAAATGGCTTGAACAAAAAGTGAGAAAATGCCAACTTCCCCTCTTCGATTCTCCCTACTAAAAAATGATCTTGAGGAGTTCTTGGATATTTTCGAAAGCTTGCAATGTTCCCTATAATCCATAATTGAAATGCATTTTTAGATACCTCTGGGAACTAGGTGAAAAATGGCCATGAAGTTGGGTCAAAAACCTGCCTCAATTAGGGCAAAATTTCACTAAGTTAACAAGTTCATGACCATGTATTCACAAATTTATATCTTGATATCCAAGCATCTTTAGGGAAAAGTTTGTGAAGCAAAGTTGTAGATTTCATGGAGGTCTACAACTTTTATGTTTGGAACTTTCCTAGAATCAATATGCATCATGGTGTAAAAGTGGTGTAAAGTTGAGAAAAAATAAGAAAAATTTTATACTTAGAAAATTTCTAAGTTATGAAAATTTTCAAATTCAAAACCCTAATTTTCAAATTTGGTTTTCTTGATGAACAAGTTTCACATTTGGAAATGTTTTGATGAATTATGACCCTTGGTACTTGATTTTAACCAAAAAGTCAAAGTTTGACTTTTCAGTATACAGTTAACTTTTGATCAGTTGACTGCAAATTTCATCTGTCAATCCAATAAATTTGAGATGTTTTGAGCCATGTAGTTAAGTCAAGATAATTTAATTGGATCCTTGAAATCATGCTTGAACTCAATTGGTCATTTGCTAGGTTAAAAATCAGAAATTGCCTTTCCTCAGTCAAACCCTAATTTTGACCATTTTGCCCTTTTTGTGATTTGATCAAATTTCTTGAGGAATTGTGATCCAAACTTGACCAAATGGTACATGTGAGTTTAAAATGTTGTTGTGGATCAATAATTATGAATTTTTACTGTAAATTAGCCATGGTTGACTTTTTCCCCACTACAGTTGATTTTTAGATCAACTGTCCAATTGACTGATCAAAAATGTGGTTCAAGGCTTGAAACTTGTCATGAGCAATCTTAGGGATTAATAATGATGTTTGAAAGTCACATGAAGCATTGATAGTCCAAAAATCCTTGTGCAAACTCAAACCCTAATTTGGGGTTATCAGTGCAAGATGAGATGTCCTGAGCTGACCAAATCCTAATCTTGTCTTGAGTCAAAGAAACCTTGTGAGAAAAATCTTGATATATGAGAGGGTAAATTTTGGGGTACAACAGACACCTTCCATGGCTATAACCCTGTAACTTTCAAAAATCTCAGGCAAGCAAGATAAATTAATTCCAAATATACCAATCAACTCGTTGTGATCTCACGAGTATAATGGCATCCTTCTTTTGCCCTAATTTTCCCTGTATCAAATAGCCCTAAAACGGCCATGAAAACCCTAACAATGGCAAACACGTATACAGGCATCAAAGCTTCAATTAAACCATTCAAACACGTTGCAAATATGTCAATGAACACAAATATATAATTAGAACATGTTTATGATGCAAGAATTACTGTAATCGAATTTGAAAAAATGCAAATCGTGTGACGTCTAGGGGGCAATTCTGGACGTGAGGATGCATGAAATTGATCGTGTTAGCTTCAGAGAGGCTCCAGGAAACGATTGGGAGCCTTGTAATTCTCTGAATTATCCTCTAGAGTAGAAACCGATCCACATTTTTTTGCCAATTTTCTCAGTTTTGTTTTGTGCTCTCACGACCTGCAAACCTTGTTTTTTTGGCTTGTCTATGTTCTATATATGTAGTAGAACTGATTAGGTTAACAAAAACAATTTCAATCTCTTGGAATCATGAATATTGGATTTGATTTTGCTCTTGTATTATATCTTTCCAAATGCATCAAAATCATGCCAATTTGAGCCATTCCACCCTTGCACGATTTTATTTGGTCATGCTAGGTTGATTTGATTTAATTCCTACAAAAAAATTAAATCAAATTCAATCTTTTGTATTTTTTGCCATTTATTTGATTTAATTTGAATTTTAAATAATAAAAAATCGAAATAAAATAAATAATGAAGAAAATAAAGTGTGGATGCTGATTTGGGTCGTGGACCATGTCACAAGCAAGATGCAAGCACAAAAGGTGGGGCCCATTTGACAAAAAATGCATTTTTGAGCATATTTGACTTTTGGCAATTTTGCAAAAATGGTCAACTTTGACTAGGCATATATCCTCCAATTTTAACCCTAGAGAGGTGTTCTTGGACTTTTTAGAAAGCTTAGGATGTCCCCTAAACAACCATTTTGGTTTCATCTCAATTGGGTCTTTCATGTTCATGTAAGAAAATTTGACCCAAAAGGTGTTTTTGTTGACTTTTCAAAAGGACCTATAATGTAGAAATTCATAACTTTTGATGAGTGCATATTTTGAACTTATGGGCTGAAGATGAATTTTATGGAATTGCATCCTCTTTAAAATGATCCTTGGATGGGAAATTTCTGATAAGGTATAAAGAAGTTATGCATGGTCAAAGTTTGGTTGACTTTTCTAAGAAACCCTAATTTAGCAACTTTTGGGTTTTGATGAATTTGGGGCATTCCTTGAGGAATCATGATCAACCCTTAATCAAATGATGGATACCACCTCAAAGTGTTGATGTTGACCAAAAGTCTTGAAGTTTGACTGTATGTGGGCCACAGTTGACTTTTGACCTAATATAGTTGATTTTTAGGCATCTGAGTAATTGACTGAGCAAACTTCTTGTGTAAGGAATAAAACTTGACATGGACGATCTCGTAAACATATTGGGACCATGGAAGGCATTTGGGACCTTTGGAGTACACACATCTTGATGAAAATGGAAACCCTAGTTTGAGGTACATTGCCTTGAGAGAGAGTTTGTCTGGTCAACTCTTGGGCATCCTTGAGCAACTTGAGGACCTCAATGGGCATGTGTTGAGTAAAATGAGAGGGCAAAATTTGGGGTACAACAGCTGCCCCTGTTCAATCTTCTTAAACCTGAGGATGTAGATTGGATGTCTGAGATGGTGCTGGACTGTGTAGGTAGTATCAGGAATGGGCTTACAGATGCCATTTGGAGGAGATGACGGAAGGTCACCGGATATGGGCTTGAAGATGCCATCCGGAAAATATGACGTAGAATCTTCGGAGATGGGCTTAAATATGCCTTCTAGAGGATGTTGATTTCCCGAGATATCCCTTTGATGAGAATTCATGTTCTTGTCATTGAGGAGGAATCTGCTGAGGAATGTGGGTTTCTGTCTTGGGAGAAATAGAATTTTAGGAGCTTCAGTTGTTCGTTCCTCTACCGGGGACTCATCTCTTAGTCGAGGAGATGAAAATGAACTGTTATCTGGTCGTGCTCCAGGCCTTACAGTGATTTGCTGAGGATAATAAGACTGACTTCTATCTGGTCGTGCTCCAGGTTTTACAGTGACTTACTGGGGAGATGAGATTAAACTTGCTATCTTGTCGTGCTCTACGCATTGCAATCTCAAAAACTGTTATCTGGTCGTGCTCCAGGCTTCAGAAGGAATTAAGTGGTTATCCGGTCGCATCCGGGTTTCAACTTTAATTTAAGGCATACTAACATCCGGTCGTTTCCAGGCTTCAATAGTAATTGGCTGAGTAAACTGCTATCTGGTCAAATTCCAAGCTTCGTAGTACTTCATACTGTTATCTGGTCGTGCTCCAGGTTTCACAATGTCTCTTGCCGTTATCTGGTCGTGCTCCATACTTCACAGCGTCTCATACCGTTATCTGGTCGTGCTCCAGGCTTCAGTAATTTGTGGAAATTAAGATATTATCTGGTCGATTTCCGGGCTTCATAGCTTGAATTTGAGATATACCAATATCTGGTCGATTCCATGCTTCGTAGTATTTTGTACTGTTATCTGGTCGTGTCACATGATTTAGTAATTTGGAGAAATTAAGATATTATTCGGTCGATTTCCGGGCTTCATAGCTTGAATTTGAGATATACCACTATCTGGTCTCCTCTAGGCTTCGTAGTATTTTGTACTGTTATCTGGTCGTGCTCCAGGCTTCACAGTATGATGTATTGTTGGTTGACTATTATCCAGTCAATTTCCGGGCTTCATAGCTTTTTTAACTGGAATAGAAATCTTAGTATCGATTTGACTGAACTAGGGAAAGGTCTCGAGTTGTCTTCAACTGGGATAGAAATCTTAGTATCGATTTGACTGAACCCGAGAGAGGTCTCGGATTAACTTTGATTGGCATAGAAATCAGGGGAATCTTAGCGGCGATTCGGCTGACCCAGACGAAAGTCTTAGAATATCTTCAACTAGAATAGAAACCTTAGTGTCCGTTTGACTGAACCAGAGAAAATCTTGAAAAGTGTTGGAATATCTTCAACTGGAATAGAAACCTTGGTATCAGTTTGACTGAACCAGAAAGAACTCGTGACAAATTGATTGCATCTTTCCCTGAAAGGTAAAGAGTTAGTCGTATGTAATGTCATTATGTATGAAATTTATTGAGTAATGATGTTCTCAAAATAAATGAGATTGTGTTGTATAATATGTATGCGTATTTCATGATGTATGGATATGCAATGTTATTGTGATATTCTCTAGCTAGCAAAAATAAATCCTGGACTGCTGCTGGAGAGTATAAGGAGTTGAGTTCTTCGTTTCCACTGGGGATAGTGACCGAAGATGATTAGCTGGAGATTTACATCCATTCTTCTTGAGAACATTCTACCGGAGGAGACTCTGTCTGAGAATAATCCTGCGGCGGATTGACTCTGTGGGGAAGAGAGATACTTTGTTGGAAGATCTGCTAATTTGGAGAAATAAACTCAGCTAGGGATGAACTTCCATTGCTGGAGATAAGAGCTCTGTTGGAGATTGAGCTTCCTCTATCATAGAAATAAACTCTTCTCGGGAGATGGCTTTATAAACTTCTCATGGTTATGAAACTCGGCTGGGGAATGCAGATATCAGCTTCCTGAAGGAACCTTTTGGGGAAGGAATTCCTGCTTGGGGATACGGAGATCGGACTTTGGTTGTCCTTAGTCTGTGGGGAATATAAATATCACATGTGTGTATGTGATAGTGACTTCACTTCCAACTGTCTCTAACCCTTATTCCATGCTGGAAAAAGTACACTCGGAGATTTTGTGGATGGATCTATATCGTGATTGTACTTGAACATGTATTTAATGAGTGTCAAGATGACATCCTTCTCTAGATCATATCTGAACTGTAATTGAAACATGTGTTGAATGAGTTTCAGAATGACATCCGTCTCTGGATCGTATCTGAACTTTATTTGAAACATGTGTCGAATGAGTGTCAGAATGACATCAGTCTCTCGATCGTATCTTAACTGTATTTGAAACATGTGTTGGATAAGTGTCAGAATGACATCTGTCTCTGGATCGTATCTGAACTGTATCTGGAGTAAGTATCAGGATGACATCCGTCTCTGGATCGTACTTGAACTATTTCTCAATGTATGAAAATCTTGAATAAGTAGCAGAATGACATTCGTATCTGGATCATATCTGAACCGTTTCTTGATGTATGAAAATCTTGAATAAGTAGCAGAATGACATTCGTATCTGGATCGTATATGAACCGTTTCTAGATGTATGCTCTTGATGAATGATGATCAAGGTATAAGTCTTCCATTGATAGACAGGTGACGAGACCTAGTCGTACGTTTTAAATCCCTAACTTTTGCCTGGACTTCCCTTTCGGGTTTTCAGTCCACCGGGATACCCTTTTGCCCAAGCCGCCTTTTCAGGTTTTCGACTTGTCGGGTGTACAAATTTTTTTGTGTGTATATCCCTAACTTTTTCCCAAACACTTTTGGTTCGCCGGGATGCCCTTATTTTTTCCTAGGTATGTCAACCTAGCGGGTCTTTTTGTTTCATGCGGAGTATTTTCCGACTATGTCCACGCTTTCAGGATGTAGAGAGTTGTCATTGTCCATAGTGTTGTGTTGTAGTACTGTCAAAAATGTTTTCTTGATGGCACATGATTCGTTACTGGAATGCGTGCGTAATTCCCCAAGCGATTCAGATAGAGATCTGCCCCTGGTTATTTGGCACTTTTGGAGAGACTTTCCCAGGTGTGTTTAGACATCATGTCATGCCCCTTGCTTATGGAAGACCTGTTATTGGAAGTGTCTTTCCCGCTGAGGTGATTATGTCCATTGAGAGGATGTTTGTTCATTGAATATCCATTATGCGGACTTCTCTGATGTCAAACAATTAGTCATATGCAAACAATGTCATTTAAAGAATGCAAAACTCATGTCTGTCTTGAAATTTTTTTTAAAATGTGTTTTGTGTAGTAAAACGAAATTTGCAAGAATGTGATATCAACTCAGGATTCGTAACAAAGCCTACAGGAGTCAGGATACCTTTGTAATTGTATGCTCTCAAACTAACCCATGCTTCAGCGAGGACTTTTAAGGGTTATAACGTGGCCTGGTTCACGATTCAAGAAACAAATGATAAAGGCTCAAATTTTATTTGTACCCAACCCGCTCTTCGTGATGTTCTTCAGTCCTATGCTCAATTAATTACGCGTTTAGATCCTGATTGAGTTTGGAATCTTTGCTCTGATACTTGGCGATGATTCAGAAATTGAACATTTGTTTTGAAAAGGTAGTCATTTTTGTAATCTTCTTTTTGTCGAGGATTTGTAGTAACCTCCTTTTTTTTGGTTTTCGTTATCCCTTCTTTTTCTTGAACTGTTTTTTTTGTGATTACAGTCAGCGGGATGCCCCAATTTTTCTCTTAAGTCTCCTTCATAGGTTTTGACTTAATGGGCTTTTATTTCGAGAGATAATGACTGCCTGACTTGACGATTATACAGAACCATCACCATCTTTTGTTTTAGAAGGACGTCTTTGATGCCATTCATTATGTACGAAGTGGCAGATTGTGACTGAATGCGCCTCTGAATTAACTGAGAAAACTACCCTTCCCCAGGTTATGATTAAGGGTTTTAATTTGTGTGAAAAGAAAAACTCCTACTTCTTTGGCTCGAAGGGGTTGACTAGGGATTATCTTCCTTATAACTCCACTGTTTGGGATTTGAAACAACGCATGTACATTGTCAGCTGGGTCTGTTTGAAAGCGTACTGTAGAAATTGTGGTATCATTTTCGTCATCCTCCCTCTAAGGCTTAGAGTTTTTAATCGAGAGTTGAATACCACCAAAGGAAATAAGAACGCATTTTTGAAATAGTGAATACGAATGAATTGATTCAAGACAAACATGTGTAATGCATTAATGAAATAATAAAGTTTTAACATGACAATAATTGTTCGAATAAGCAAAGAAAATACAACTTGAGAGTTAAATGAACAAAAATGCTTAATCCTAGCCATGTTTTGGCAAGAGAGCAGTGATCACGTTGGGAGTCTTAGAAGGGTCGAATTCGATCTCCTTGGCGTCAATCAGATCCTGTACTTTGTTCTTCAAAGTCCAGCAGTCATTGGTGTCATGGCCTGGACTTTCCGAATGGTAAGCACAACGAGAATTTGGTTTATTGTAGGGAGAGGTGGTGTTCGGATTCTTCGGAGCATCCCTCAGAGTAACAAGATTGGACTTCAGCAACTGAGGTAAAACATAAGACAACATCATGTTGATATGATTGAACTGTCTAGCTGGTCTTTCTGCTCTTGGCTGATTGTTTCTTTACTGAGCAGGTGCAGGTTTGGAAATCATAACAGCCCCTACCGCCGGACGATGCTCGGTTGGCATTGACTTCCTTTTTACCTGCAACCGGCTTCCTTGCCGCACTAGAAGAGGCATCCTTCTAAATTTTTCCACTTCGGATTCCAGCTTCCACTCTTTCTCCTGTTAAGATCAGTTCAGTGAATCCCGCCAATGAACTTCTAATCAGATCATTGAAGAATGGCTCAATCAAAGTTCCCAGAAACATATCCACGAGCTCCCTGTCAGCCAAGGGAGGTTGAACTCTTCCAGCCAAATCTCTCCACTTATGAGCATAATCCTTGAAACCCTCGTTCGAACCCATAGACATATTTTGGAGTTGTGTACGGGTGGGAGCAAGGTCTGCATTATACTGATATTGCTTGTAAAATGCAGCAACAAGGTCTTCCCAGTTACGAACATTGGCTCTTTCCAGCTAATAGAACCAATCCAGTTGTGTTCCAGACAGACTGTCTTGGAAGAAGTGAACCCATAAGTCTTTGTCAGCAATATGAGGTTGTATCTTCCTCACATAGGAACGGATATGCATTTTAGGACAAGAGACCCCATCATACTTAGAAAATATCGGTGCCTTGAATTTTGAGGGGATGACAAGACCCAACTCTTCAAGGCAAGACCCAACTCTTCAAAATCCAGCCCAAGAACCTTCTGGATTTCCATAGCACTCAGACGCTCTTCTAACTGCTTATACTTTTCATCAGTCGGAGGGTACTGCTCCTCATTATAATCAGTTTCATTGTCATACTCTTTAGGACTAGGGTCCTCTTCTCTGGCTTCACCCTCTTGATTCTCTCCCTCTTTAGATGAAGAAGCTGAATCAACAACCCGTCTTGGCGGCCCTCTAAACCTTCTGCCAATATTTACCACACCGGCTATCTTCTTGGTCTTCTTAGTGTTCTTCTTAACAATCAGAGCCTTCAGCTCTTCTTGTCCTTTGGCCAGAGCCACAATCATTTGCTGGAACTGCGTGTTCTGAGTCTGAAGATCTTTCACAGTTTATTCAAGAGCCATTGCTAAAATAACCACCGGAGGAGATGAGAAACCTGTTATGCAATTATATGTATGATACGTATGCAATGTTTTCAAGGGTTCTTAAAGGCTCAAATTTGCTTTAAACAAAAAGGAACAAACGCGAATTGTATTAGTAAACTTGAATTGTTACAAAGAATGTATTTTGAGAGTACAATTAAGCAAAATAAAATAAAAAGAAGACTAGGTTTCCCATGGGCGCATCCTCTTTGGTGCGATGTAGGCGTTGATATTCCTCTCTTCATGAAGTAGCCTAGTGAGTTCCAAGAACTTCTTCTCGCTGGCGTAGAATTGGGCTTCAAACGTATCCCGCTCCTCTTTAAGCTGAACCCAGGACTTTTGTAACTCTTCGTGACCAGTTGGCATGTCTAGATGAAGAACAAGATGAGGAGTGTCTCCATCGGCAACTGGTTCCATAATCATAGGTCGGATAGCGGGATAGGCATCATATGAGTTTGAGCGCAGGCTCGTACCCATCTGAGGTAAGGCTCGAGAGGTATGGAATTCTTATGTCCAAGCGTCTTGTTGTAAACCCTATGTACCATACTCCAAGCTTGTATGAACCTTTTGCGGTAACCCTGAACATCATTCTCATAGTTGAAGGCGATTCCTGGAATAAGTGTATCGCGAGGACCATCCCTTCTTGCAAAACCAAACTATCGTAATGCTAAGAAAGGGTTATAAGTGATTCCTCCCCTAATGCCTAAGAGAGGGACATTAGGGAATTCACCACAACGATCGATGATAGTAACATCTTCTGAAAAACCTTAATAGTGCTCACATCTACAAGTTGATCCGCATTAGGGAATAGCACCATCCCGTAGACAAGGAGAGCCAAAACCTCTTCAAAAGCTTGTAGATCCAGGGTATCCCAAAAATGGTAAGCCTTCTCGAATAGAAACTTAACCGGAATTCCTTGGACACTCCCTCTAGTCTCCCAATTTGTCACTATGTCAGACCGTTGTAAGGACAGAGCTCTAGAAATCTCTTCAGGTTTGGCATGTCTTTTCGTACCTCTGAAAGGTAGCTGATCAAGAATGGGTATCCCTAATAACTGAGAAAATTCCTCCATAGTAGGAACTAGCTGGTAGTCCGGGAAGGTGGAACAATGGTGCACAAGATCGAAGAACTGAAACAGCACTTTCAATAACTCTTCATCAGGTTTTGCCGTGACTAAGTTGAGCAACTGACCATGCTTTTTAGTGAAATGAGAACTTTCAAGAACCCTTAATGCTAGGTCCTTTAGTTGGAGAGACACTTTCACAAGGTTGATCTGTATAGTGTTCCTACGGGCGGATTCCATATCCTATAAAACAGAGCAAAGATGAGCCCTAGAAACCCTTGAATCAATTATTATGATATGCTATGGTATGATGTTTATGATGTCATGATAAATCACGGGTATAGCAAACACAGACAAATCACACCAAGTCCTTAGTTTTAAGGCCTGCTTGAGTTTTAAGGTCATACCCTCTTGAAGCTGGATTGGTTCAACCTGTCCTATAAATATGTAACTGGGTTCTAAGGGATCTCAATATCACTGATCTTTCCCCCAGCTTCGTTCAATCGGCGATTGACTCGCAACCAAACAAAACTAAAGAGTCAAACCTCAATGAGTGTAGCATCGAGTATCTGTCGACCTTGGGCATACACCAAAGTCGGCCATCTCGCTACGTCCTACTGACCAAGTTGTGCAATTAATGGTTCTAAGGTCAGCTGATGCTTTATGACACCACGCGGCGGCCCCGTACATCTCCCTGATTGACTCAAGGGTTACAGGTACCAACCAAAGTTCCACATCAACGTAGCTACTGCTTCAACCGTGTCGGTATACCCCAGCACAACTCCCTCACAGTTTATTGCTACTTACCTAAAAGGTGTTTTCCCGATCCGGGTGTAGGATCAAATAACCCAAACAATTCCGATAAATATAAAGCAAGCAAGACAATCAAGAGAAAGCAATTAAATATGACCTAGATCCTAAGGTTTACCCCCACTTTATATTTATTCCCTAGCAGAGTCTATAGTTCTGTGATATGGCGGCAGAACCGACTATTAATACTGGTTTGCGTTTTTTGTTCGCAAAATGTCGCGGTAAGCATGAGTCGCCACCGACTTTTATTGTATCCAATCAGGAAAAGGAAAAAGTACATAAAAAACCTTTTTCGAGATATTTCTGAGTACATGGGTAGATTATAGAAAGGGAAGGTGTTAGCACCCTTTTTATCTGTGCTTTTCCACGGGCTCTTAGGTACTTGCTCATTTTGAAAACTGCTTGTGTGTGCTTTGTTTTGAAAAGTTTTGTTTTACTTCGTGTTAATTGTTGTTTCTGTCTTCAAGAGTGTTACAAAGTTGTTTTGGAAAACTTTGTTTGAAAAGTGTTGGTGTGAAAAAGTTCTTGTTTGTTTAAGCAAGTACCTAGGAACTAATCTACCTACTCGAAAAAGGTTTATTCGTTTTCCTTTTAGACAATGCTATCCCATTATTAAGGAATAGGTACCACCGTCGTTGGATTTTTTTAGGGACATTCGAAGGGACATGTACGATCACAAAAGCAATGTTAGGAAATGTAAGTAATCATCCTAAAGCCTTAAAGATCTTTTTCTGAGGCAACATCTGAATGGGTCATTTTAGATCTTTCGGGGATAGAGGACAACCACTAACAAACCCTATACTTCATGATTGTTTAAGCGAAGGCAACAGGAGTGGATTAAACCCTAGGAGTGAGCATGTGCGAGTGTATTTTTTCAGTTAATTTAACTTTGCACAATTAGGGTTTTCTACTATTTTAAATTTCAGTTAGTCTTTCCATACAATTCTATTAACATACATCTAAGCAGTTTATAGTTTTCGGAAATTAAAGCGAGAAAGTTAAAGAGTCCTAGCTATTACAAGGCTTTTGCATGAACATAATTATTTTGGACTGAAAATAAAGATACAGAATTTTAAAACCCTAATTAATCTATTACAACCTCGAAACAGTAACAATAATAATAAAAAGGAAATTAAAATGCGGGCGGCGAAATAAATGCGAGGATGAATTAAGAATCCTAAAAAACTAATTGAGAAAATATTTAGGTTATTTTTTGAGAAAAAATTGAATTATGTACAAATTAACCCTAATTTCTAATTGTTTTAAATTATGAAAAAAAGGAATTAAATTGCCCTAAATTAAATCAATCTAATTAATTATGGAAATAAAAAATCTTTTGAAAAAAATGATTTTAATGTTTTTTGTGATTTTTGATTTTATGATAAAAAAATTATTTTTTTGTTATTTTGTAAAAAAGAAATTAAGTAAATAATAAAAAATAAGAATTAAAATAAGAAAAGAAAAGAGATGGGCCTGTATTTGCTGAATGAGGGTGTATCATGAATTTGTTAGGCCCATTAGTTGCTGAGCCCAATCCTTCCATGGGATCAAGTGGAATTCCCTTCTGATGGTCTACCATGCTCCTTGCTTGCTTGAGCGCTAGATCTGGAATGTGAACGATCCATTAGTTGGATTGTAGTAGTGCATGGTAGGCGTCTGGAAGCATTGAGTATAGGATATGCAATAAAATATGAAGAAAACAACAAAGCACTGGGACCTGGGATCGAACCCAGGTCCTTTCGCTTACCAACGTGCGCCTTTGCCACTAGACCACATGTTCTATTTGTTATAATAATAAAAACAATGAATAATATATAAAAACAAAGTGGGTTACTGAATTAAAAAAATGCGCGTTTTATTTGAATTGCCCAATGATGGTTGAACACATCATCATCTTCTTCCTCCTCCGTAGTGTTAGGTTCGTAACTTTTACCTACGGACACCTTCCATGGCTATAACCCTGTAACTTTCAAAAATCTCAGACAAGAAAGATAAATTAATTCCAAATATACCAATCAACTCGTTGTGATCTCACGAGTATAATGGCATCCTTCTTTTGCCCTAATTTTCCCTGTATCAAAAAGCTCTAAAACGGCCATGAAAACCCTAACAATGGCAAACACGTATACAGGCATCAAAGCTTCAATTAAACCATTCAAACACGTTGCAAATATGTCAATGAACACAAATATATCATTAAAACATATTTATGATGCAAGAATTACTGTAATCGAATTTAAAAAAGAACGCAAACCGTGTGATGTCTAGGGGGCGATTTTGGGCGTGAGGATTCGTGAAACTGATCGTGTTAGCTTCAGAGAGGCTCCAGGAAACGATTGGGAGCCTTGTAATGCTCTGAATTATCCTCTAGAGTAGAAACCGATCCACACTTTTTTGCCAATTTTCTCAGTTCTGTTTTGTGCTCTCACGACCTACAAACCTTGTTTTTTTGGCTGGGCTATGTTCTATATATGTAGTAGAACTGACTAGGTTAACAAAAACAATTTCAATCTCTTGGCATCATAAATATTGGATTTGATTTTTCTCTTGTATTATATCTTTCCAAATGCATCAAAATCATGCCAATTTGAGCCATTCCACCCTTGCACGATTTTATTGGTCATGCTAGGTTGATTTGATTTGATTCCTACAAAAAAAATCAAATCAAATTCAATCTTTTGTATTTTTTGCCATTTATTTGATTTAATTAGAATTTTAAATAATAAAAAATCAAAATAAAATAAATAATGAAGCAAATAAAGTGTGGATGCTGATTTGGGTCGTGGACCATGTCACAAGCAAGATGCAAGCACAAAAAGTTGGGCCCATTTGACAAAAAATGCATTTTTGAGCATATTTGACTTTTGGCAATTTTTCAAAAATGGTCAACTTTGACAAGGCATATCTCCTCCAATTTTAACCCTAGAGAGGTGTTATTGGACTTTTTAGAAAGATTAGGATCTCCCCTAAACAACCCTTTTGGTTTCATCTCAATTGGGTCTTCCATGTTCATGTATGAAGCTTTGACCCAAAAGGTGTTTTTGTTGACTTTTCAAAAGGACCTATAATGTAGAAATTCATATCTTTTGATGAGTGCATATTTTTAACTTGTGGGATGAATATGAATTGTAGGGAATTTAATCCTCTTCAAAGTGAGCCTTGGATGGGAAATTTCTGATAAAGTATAAAGAAGTTATGCTTGGTCAAAGTTTGGTTGACTTTTCTTGAGAAACCCTAATTTAGCGACTTTTGGGTTTTGATGAATTTGGGGCATTCCTTGAGGAATCATGATCAACCCTTGATAAAATGATGTATACCACCTCAAAATGTTTATGTTGACCAAAAATCTTGAAGTTTGACTAAATGTGGGCCATAGTTGACTTTTGACATAGTATTGTTGATTTTCAAGCATCTGAGCAATTGACTAAGAAAACTTCTTGTGCAAGGCATGAAACATGACATGGATGATCTTGAGAACATATTGGGACCATGGAAGGCATTTGGGACCTTTGGAGTTTACACATCTTGATGAAAATGGAAACCCTAGTTTGTGGTACATTGCCTTGAGAGAGAGTTTGTCTGGTCAACTCTTGGGCATCCTTGAGCAAGTTGAGGACCTCAATGGGCATGTGTTGAGTAAAATGAGTAGGAAAATTTTGGGGTACAATGTGATACGGTGGCCAGAACCGGGACGGTTTTTTAGGAATTGTTGGTTTGCATTTTGCGTTTGTGTTTGCAAAATGTCGCGGTAAGCAAGAGTCGCCACCGACTTTTATTTTATCCAACAAGGAAAGGAAAAAAGCACAGAAAAATTCCTTTTTCGAGATATTTATGAGTACGGGGGGTAGATTATAGAAAGGGAAGGTATTAGCACCCTTTCTATCCGTAGTTATCTACGGGCTCTTAGGTACTTGCTAATCACTTTTAAAATTGCTTCTCTGTGTTTGTGTGATTTGAAAAGTTTTTGTTTTGACTTCGATTTAACTCTTGCTTCTGTCTTCAAGAATGTTACGAAGTGTTTTGAAAACTTTGTTTGTAAAGGAGTGTAGGTGTGAAAAGTTTTGTTTGGATTGAGCAAGTACTTAAGAGCTAATCTACCTACTCGAAAAAAAAGAATCATTCTATGTTCGTTTCCTTTAGACAATGCTATCCCACTATTAGTGAGTAGGTAGCATCATTGTTGGAGTTTTGAGGGTCAATTCGAAAGGGACGTACGGTCACTAAAGCAATGTTAGGACGTCTTAGTAATAATCCTAATGTCATAGATCAATTATCCGAGGCAACAATATCTGAGGCAACCTTTCCGAGGCAACTTTGATCTTTGGACAAAAGGACGACCACTAAAGAATCCTATACCTAATGACCGTTTACCGAAGGCAACCAAGTGGTAGTGTACCCTAGGAGTGAGCATGTGCGAGTGATTCAATTTCAGATTATTTATCTTTGCACATTTTAGGGTTATCTAACTGTTTTAAAATTAATCATACATTCTTGTCATGCATCCCTATTATTTATACATCTAACAGTTAATAGTTTGCGGAATTTAAAGTGCGGAAATTAAACTACGCTATTACAAGGCTTCGGGTATTTACATAGCCAAAAACACACCCTTTAAAAATAAAGCGATAAATGAAAAGTAAAAGTCCTAATTAACTATTACAACCTTGTGAGCAATTATAATAATAGGATAAAAATAAAATAAAGTGTGCGCGATGAAATTTAGATCGGGAGAGAACTAGGGTTTTGACCCTTCTAACCTAATTTAAAAGAAAAATGTTTTTTTTGTTGTTTTTAATATTTTTTAAGAAAAGAATTACGTTTTAAAATTAAATATACAATTAATTAGCTAATTAAATTAATTAATAAAAATAATTACATGGCCTTTTTTTTTTGTGTTTTTGTTATTTTTAAGAAAAAGAAAATATTATTAAGTTAGAAGTAAAATCCTAATTATTCTAATTAATTTTAATTATTTACAAAAGGAATTAAAATTATCTAATATTAACAACCTAATTAAATTAATTAAATTTTTGTATAAAAAATAAATATCCTATATTTAATTGGATGAAAAATATTTTTTGTAACGTTTTGATAAATAGGAAATAGTTAATTGGTTAGTAAAATAAAATAAATAAGTTAAATTAAATTTAAAAAAATATAAAAAAAATAATAGAGAAGAAATTATTGGGCCTGAGAATAGCAATTTGGGGGGGTGCAGATAGTGATTCTGGGCCCAAAAAGATAAGGTCCACGTTGACCTTCTGGATCTGATGTATTGCATTGAACGAGGCATACCATGGTCACCACATCATAGCCATCAAATCTGGCTTCTGGGACACCTGGATGGTTGGATTTTAGGGAGCATGGTAGTCTTCATGCCTTATAGAACGCCTGATCACTAAAAGAAAAAATGCATGAAATAATTGGGGGACCTGGGATTCGAACCCAGGTCCTGATGCCTTTTGCCCTCATCCTGTAACCAACTGGGCCACTTGTTTTTGTTCTATATAATATAAACAAGAATTATTATAAAATAAACAAGCGAAACAAAGAAATATGCGAGCGAATTTTCAAACGGACGACTGAGGTGATGCCACGCCATCATCCCTGTCCTTGGTCCGTTGCTAAAAGTGAAACACTTTTACCTACAGAAGTTTGTCCGTCACTACAAACAGAGCTCGTCCCAAAATCCTCCATGAGAAATATAAATGACATCTAATGGCATGGATCGAACCGTCTTGTCATCCTGAACATGATGGTACCCTTCATGAAGGCTAATTTTTCCTGCAAACAAAAAGCCTAAAACGAAAACCCAAACCCTAACAATGGAAATTCTCAATTCAGTCCATATAAATGCAATTAAACATTACAGAAAGCTTGCTAATGTCTTAAGGATCAAGAATATATCATTAATTTATGCTTTCAATGTCGAAATCATGGAATACGAATTTAAGAAAAGCCCAAGGTCGTGGTTGACTTACAGTGCATTTCAAGGCCTGGAAATGCTTGCTCTTGATTGCTTTTGCTTGCCTACACTCCCAGGAATCGATTGAGATGGTCCAAGGATCTTGAAACTGCTTCAAAGTAGGAATTCGTGTTTGCTCTTTTTCTTGTTTTTTTTTAAAGTTTTAGTTCTGATTGTTGCGCCTCCTTCTAGCCTTGCTTTAGGTCTACATATGTTCTTTATGTACTAAGGAGTGAATTAGGGTTGAAAGAATGTGCTCAATCTTCTTCCATCATTGCATTTGATTTTGATTTGATTCCTTTGAATAACCTTCCAAAAATAGGCCTAATCCAATCTTTTTGTGCACCCCATTCCTTTACACGAATTTGATCTCATACGCTAGAATTTAAGACCTGAATCATGTTAAAAATCTTGAGTTTTCAATATTTTGGATTTTCTATGATTTGTTTTGATTTAAATTAATTTAATTCAAATAAAAATCAAAATAAATCATAAAAATAAGATAATGACAAGTGGAAAAGGCTAGGGCTCTTGGACCATGTTTCCAACTCAAAACAAGTGAAAAAGATTGGGCCCATTAAGCAAAATTTGCAATTTTAGGCATAGTTAACTTTTGGCAATTTTGCAAGAAAGGTCAACTTCACCAATGCATAACTTCCTCAATTTTGACTCTTTGAAGGTGTTATTGGATTTTTTAGAAAGCTTGAGATGTACTCTAAGCAACCCGTTTTGTCCCATATCAATTTGATATTTCATGCTCATGTATGAAGCTTTGACAAAAAAGGTGTTTTTGTTGACTTTTCAAAATGACCTATAATGTCCAAATTCATAAATTCTTGTGAGTGCATATTTTGAACTTGGGAGCTGAAGATGGATTGTAGAGCATGGCATCCTATTCAAAATGAGCTTTGTATGGGTCATTTCTCATAAAGTATGAGAAAGTTATGCTTGGTCAAAGTTGAGTTGACTTTTCCTACAAAACCCTAATTTAGCAACCTTTGGTTCTTGATGAATTATGAGCAATCCTTGATAAATCATGATCAACACTTAATAAAATGATGAAATATACTTCAAAATGAGGATGTTGACCAAAAATCTTGAAGTTTGACTGTATGTAGGCCACAATTGACTTTTGCCCTAGCACAGTCGATTTTCAGGCCTTTGAGCAATTGACTGAGCAAATTTTCTCTGCAAGGCTTGAAAATTTACATGGATGATCTTCAGGACATATTAGGACAATGGTGAGCATTTGGGATCCCTTGGACTCAAATATCTTGATGCAACATGAAACCCTAATTTAAGGTAGACTGTCTTAGGAGAGAGCTTTTCTGGTCAACCCTTGGACTTCCTTGAGCAACTTGAGGATCTTTCTTGAAATGTTTTGAGAAATATGGGAGGGAAAATTTTGGGTTACAACAGCTGCCCCTGTTCAATCTTATTAAACCTGAGGATGTACATTGGCTTGCGTGCCTTTCGTGATCCGAAGGTGGAAGAGGATTGAACACTAGAGTGCCCAGAAATTTGCACTCGCATGAAGTGGTGTCTGTCTTGCGATGTCGGGAATGGGCTTACAGATGCCATTTGGAAATTGCTAACGGGGGATGGGCTTAAATATGCCATCTGAAGGAGTGTCGATCGCATAAGAGATTCCTTAGCGAGAGCTTGTGTGCCTGTTGTTGAGGAAGATTTCGCTGGGGAATGTTGTTCTTTGTCTTGAGAGAAATAGAATTTTAGGAGCTTCGGTCGTCCGTTATTTTACTGGTGAATCGTCTCTGTTGAATTTTAGGAACTTCGGTCGTCCGTTATTCTACTGAGGAACCGTCTCTAAGTTGAGGAGGTGAAAAATGAACTACTATCTGGTCGTGGTCCAGGCTTCATAGTGATAAGACGGACTGCTATATGGTCGTAATCTAGGATTTACAGTGACTTACTGGGGAGATGAGATTAAACTTGCTAACCGGTTGTAATCCAGGCTTCGCAATTTCTCAATTCTTATCTGGTCGTAATCCAGGCTTCAGAATGAATTCAAATGTTATCCAGTCGCGTCCGGGCTTTAACTTAAATTTAGGGCACACTAATATCCGGTCGACTCCGGGCTTCTCAGTAATTGTCCAGGTGAAATTGCTATTTGGTCGAAATCCAAGCTTCGTAATGTCTTGTATCGTTATCTGATCGTAATCCAGGCTTCACGATGTGTTATACCATTATCTGGTCGAATCCAGGCTTCGTGGTGTTCTGTACTGCTATCTAGTCGTAATCCAGGCTTCACAATACCTTACTTCTTATCTGGTCGAAATCCAGGCTTCAGAAGAAATCAAGTAGTTATCCGGTCACATCCGGGCTTCCCTTTGACTGTTGGGCCTGCTAATATTCGGTTGAATCCGGGCTTCATAGTAATTTGCCGGGTGAACTGCTATTTGGTTGAAATCCAAGCTTCACAGTGTCCCTCACTGTTATCTGGTCGTAACCCAGGCTTCTGTGTCTTTTACCGCTATCTAGTCATAATCTAGGCTTCACGATGTCTCATACCACTATCTGGTCGAAATCCAGGCTTCATGGTGTTCGGAGGAAATCAAGATACTATCCGGTTGTAATTCGGGCTTCATAACTTGTGTTAAAGATATACCACTATCTGGTCATAATCTAGGCTTCGCGGTGTCTTTGGCTGCTATTTGGTCGTAACCCAGGCTTCACAGGAACTTGTATTGTTATCTAGTCGTAATCCAGGCTTCACAATAATTGTCTGAGTTGTTATCCGGTCGTAATCCGGGCTTCACGTCTGGTTGGGGATTAAACTATTATCCGGTCGAATCCGGGCTTCATATCTTGCTTTTAAGGGATACCACTATCTGGTCGTAATCCAGGCTTCGCGGTACTCTGATACTGTTATCTAGTCATTCTCCGGGCTTCACAATATGCTGGAGAAATCAAGATACTATTCGGTCGTACCCGGGCTTTGTAGCTTGAACTTTGTGAGAATTTGATTGTATCTTTCCTGAAAGGTAAAGGTTAGATGTATGTAATGCATGATATGTATCAGGTAATGATGTTCTCAAAATCAATGAGACGGTGTTGTATGATGCGTTAATGCATGCATGTCATGATGTATGGATGTGAAATATTTTTATGATGTTCTCTAGCTGGGGAAAATAAATCCCGGATTACTGCTAGAGAAAAAAGAGTTGAATTCTTTGTTTCCGCTGGGGATAGTGAATGAAGATGTTTGTGAGCATAATCCTGCAGGAGAGAATAACTCTGATGGGGAATAACCCGACGAGGAAATGACTCTGTGGGGAGGAGATTCTCTTGTTAGAGGACCTGTTGATTTGGAAGAATAACCTCGGCTGGGGATGAATCACCGTTGCTGACAATAATGAAACCTGTTGGGGATTGAGTTTCTTTTTGTGAAAGAAATGAACTCTGCTGGGGATGATTTTCCAATGGCGACTTCACTGGGGATAATCTTTTAGACTCTACTGGGGACAATCCTCCAGAATCTACTGGGGATAATTCTCTAAACTCCACCGGGGATAATCTTCTAGTGCTGATGATAGATAAACTCTGCTTGGGGAGAATCTTGCCGACTCATTCGCAGTTGCGAGCCTCAGCTGGGGAGAGTTGATAATACTGTATTTTCTCTTTACTCTGCGGGGAGTGAATGTACCTTTAATTGTTTTCTCCAACTAGGTATATCCCAATACCTGGTGGACAGAGCAACTGTAAGGTCTGGACATTTCTTGTTTGCCCCTATTTCTGATATTACGAGTAATCGTCTTTTGTTTCATATGTAAATATTTATGAGCAGCACATATTGTCAAATGCATATATCAAAAGTGAACATTGGACGTTCTTGCAAAACAAAACAGAAAAAGGAAAAACAATTTAAAATTTCTTTGCGAAAATGAATTGTATTGACTTTGAAGTTTGACCTGTAAATATGCGTTTTGTACAAGAGGATGACGTCCTAGTAAGAGAACGCTGCCAAACGATAGAATGTTTATACATTTTGTGAAAAATAAAGAAAAACAGCTATGTGAACAATCCCACTGGGTTCCAACTCTGCTATTGCCTTTATATCCTCGAGCATCTCATCACTTTGCTACTTGGTTGAAGGTAGATCAAATTGATTAGTGTCGTCCGAGCTTGACAGTTGATACCGAAGTCTGGTTACAAGGTGATCCAATGAGACATAGTGTTACGCTTTTAATCCCTAATTTTTGCCTGGACCGCCCTTTCGGGTTTTCAGTCCACCGGGATACCCTTTTTTGCCCAAGCCGCCTTTTCAGGTTTTCGACTTGCCGGGTGTACAAGTTTTTTCATTTTCATCCCTTAATTTTTCCCGAACCCTTTTGGTTCGCAGGTAAGCCCTTATTTTTTCCTAGGCCAGTCAACCTAGCGGGTCTTTGATTATGTGTAGTATTTTTTTACTATGTCTGCATTGACGGGGTGAGGAAGGTCATCACCATCCATGGTGGTTAGAATCATAGCTCCTCCTGAGAAAATGTTCTTAACCACAAATGGCCCTTCATACGTAGGGGTCCATTTGCCCCTAGGATCACCTTGTGGTAGTGTGATGCGCTTGATCACCATATCCCCGACCTGATACTCTTGCCGTCTGACCTTCTTGTTAAATGCCTTGATCATCCGTTTTTGATACGTCTGACCATGACAAATAGTAGTAAGTCTTTTCTCGTCGATTAAGTTCAGCTGATCAAGCCGAGTCTGGATCCAGTCGTCCTCTCTCAAACCTGCATCTTTCAAAATTCGAAGAAAGGGTATCTGAACTTTAATGGGCAAGACTTCCTCAATGCCATATACCAAAGAGTAGGGGGTCTCCCCTGTTGACGTCCGCGTTGAGGTTCGGTACCCATGAAGAGCAAACGGTAACATCTCCTGCCAATCTTTGTATGTCACTGTCATCTTCTGCACAATCTTCTTGATGTTTTTATTAGCCGCTTCAACAGCCCCATTCATCTTCGACCGGTAGGGGGAAGAGTTGTGATGCTGTATCTTGAACTTCTTGCAGAGTTCGGTGATCATTGTATTGTTGAGATTTGTACCATTGTCCATAATGATCCTCTCTGGTACACCGTATCGATAGATCAGATTATGCTGAATAAACCGTGTCACGACGTTCTTGGTCACTGTAGCAAAGGAAGTTGCCTTAACCCATTTTGTAAAGTAATCAATTGCTACCAATATGAAACGATGCCCATTGGATGCAGTAGGTCTGATCTCACCAATCATATCGATGCCCCACATTGCAAAGGGCCGAGGAGCTGTCAAGATGTTCAGAGGAACTGGAGGTATATGCACCTTATCAGCATAGACTTGGCACTTATGACAGGCCCGAGAATGCCGATAACAGTCGGCTTCCATAGTGGACCAATAATATCCTTCCCGAAGGATTTTCTTTGCCATGGTATGTCCATTGGAATGAGTTCCGAAAGTACCTTCATGTAGCTCTACTATGATCCTTTCTGCTTCGTTTTTATCCATACATCACAGTAGAGTTGAATCATGGTTATACTTGTAAAGGATACCATTACTGATGAAGAACTTTTCCGCGAACCTCCTCAAAAAATTCTTATCATTAACAGATGCACTCTCGGGGTATTCCTGAGTCTCAAGATACCTTTTTACCTCATGAAACCAGGGTTTATCTGCTACCTCTTCAGTCTCGATATCACAACAATGTGCGGGTTCGTCCAACCTCGAAATGGTAATCTGAGGAGCTTCATTGTCTCACTTGACCTTGAACATAGAAGACATAGTAGCTAGCGCATCCGCTAACTGATTCTCCTCTCTTGGGAAGTGTTCAAAGGTTATTTCATCGAAGTGCGGAAGCAACATCAATACATACTCCTTGTAAGGAATAAGATTTGGGTGCTTCGTATCCCACTCGCCTTTGATCTGGCTGATCACTAGAGCGGAATCCCCGAATACACTTAAGAACTTAATCCTTAGGTCAATAGCTGCTCGGAGACCCATGATGCACGCTTCATACTCCGCCATATTGTTGGTGCAGTTAAAACATAATCGGGCGGTGAACGGAGTATGACAGCCTTCAGGAGATATGATCACGACGCCAATGCCATTACCCAAAGCGTTTGAAGCTCCGTCAAAATACATAGACCATCGAGATCCCTCCTCAGGTCCTTCATCCGGTCCAGGTTCTTCACAGTCGGTCACCAACATGATGTTCTCATCTGGAAATTCAAAGTTCATAGACTGGTAATCATCCACGGCCTGATGCGCCAAATGATCTGCCAACACACTCCCCTTGTTTGCCTTTTGGGTCGTGTATTGGATGTCATACTCGGTCAAGATCATCTTCCATCTTGCTATTCTTCCGGACAAGGCAGGCTTTTCGAAGATATACTCTATTGGATCCATCTTTGATATTAATAGAGTAGTGTGAGTCAGCATATACTGTCTCAGCCGGCGAGCAGCCCATGCCAAAGCACAACAATTTTTCTCAAGCAGTGAGTATCGGGTCTCACAGTCGGTAAACTTTTTGCTAAGGTAGTAAATAACATGCTCTTTTCAGCCAGACTCGTCATGCTGCCCCAGCACGCACCCCATTAAATTGTTGAGTACTGTGAAGTATAAGATCAAAGGTCTCCCTTCAACTGGAGGCATCAGAATAGGTGGCTCTTGGAGATAATCCTTGATCCTTTCGAAAGCGGCCTGACATTCATCATTCCATCTTACCACTTGATCTTTCTTCAACGGCTTGAAGATCAGATCACAAGTAGCAGTCAGATGTGAAATGAATCGGGCAATGTAGTTCAGTCGTCCCAAAAAGCCTCTAACTTCTTTTTCAGTTCGGGAAGCTGGCATTTCCTGTATAGCTTTCACCTTTGCAGGGTCCAGTTGAATACCCTTATCGCTAACAACGAAACCCAACAACTTACCAGATCTCACCCCGAAGGTGCACTTGTTCGGGTTTGACCTTAGCTTGTACATCTTCAACCTGTCAAATAGCTTCTGGAGATGGTCAAGATGTTCTTCTTCAGTCTGGGACCTTGCAATCATTTCGTCAACGTATACCTCAATCTCATGATGAATCATGTCGTGAAACAAAGCAACAATGGTGCGCTGATACGTTGCCCCAACATTCTTCAATCCAAACGGCATGACTTTGTAGCAAAAGGTACCCCACTGTGTAACGAACATTGTCTTCTCCATGTCTTCGGGAGCCATCTTAATCTGATTGTAACCAGAAAAACCATCCATAAAGGAGAAGATCTTATGTTGTGCGGTGTTGTCAACCAGGACGTCAATATAAGGCAGAGGGAAATCATCCTTGGGACTTGCCCTGTTCAAATCCCTATAGTCCATACACATCCGAACCTTACCATCCTTCTTGGGCACTGGAACCACGTTGGCAACCGATTATGGGTAAGAAGTGACAACTAGAAAACCGGCATCAAACTGTTTCATGACCTCAACTTTGATTTTCTCAGACATCTCTGGGCGCATTCGACGAACTTTCTGCTTCACTGGAGGACAGTCTTCTTTGGTTGGCAAACGGTGAACCACAATGTCAGTATCCAACCCAGGAATATCTTCATAAGACCAGGAAAAGATCTCAACATAGTCGCGTAGCATCTGAATTAACTGTCGCTTGACACTAGACTCCAGATTTGCACCAATCTTGACCTCTTTCTTGTTTTCCTCTGTACCCAGATTTACTGATTCTACTAGCTCTTCATGGGGTTGTATGGCCCTTTCTTCCTGAAGTAACAGTCTAGCAAGTTCTCTAGGCACTTCGCAATCATCCTCACCTTCGTCCTCAGCTTGGTTGATCGGACTTTCGAAGTCATAACTGGCAGTAGCAGAGTCGTTATCAGTGGGATCCAGAGTGGATGTGGACCTGTATTATGATATGTGAGTGTGTGTAAGACAAATAGTCGTTTTGATAAAGTGCAAAAAAGAAAAACAAGTATCGCAATATTTGTAATGTAAGAAAACGTCTAATGCTTTATTGATGATATATGGAAATGACAAATGTTAAGCCCTCACAAACAAAGCCACGGTGTCTCGGGCAAGGCACCGGGCCGTAAAAGTTTCAAATTGTCTGTTACAAATCTCAAAACAAAAGTTTATTATTGTGTAATAAAAGAAATGGGAATGAAGTCCTTTGCCGTCCAATTGCTCAATCCACCGTCGGTAGTCGGGTAAATCCAGTTGTCGATATCTGACTCTTTATCATCATCCCAATTGCATTCACTCCCTGATCATGTTTCGTCATAGGAGCATTTATGACATTAGGTTTCTCCGGAGCATCAAACTCAATCTCTTTAGCTTCAATTAAATCTTGCACCTTATTCCTCAAGGCCTATCAGTTGTTTGTATCATGCCTTGGGCTATCGGAGTGATAAGCACATCGGGCATTCGGAATATACAGCGGCGATGTGGTGTTGGGATTCTTCGGGGCTTCCCTCAGAGTCACCAAGTTAGTTTTCAACAATTGTGGCAGAATTTGAGATAGAGTCATACTGAGCCGAGTATACTGTCTTTGCGGCCTTTCTGCTCTTTGCTGATTGTTGTGTTGTGGGGCAACAATTCATCTTGATATTACCACCGCATTCACTGCTTGGCGGCGTTCAGGTCGATTTTGGCTCCTCGAACTGTAAACTACATTAGCTTCCTTCTTGAAAGGCTTTTTCTCTGTACTTGACGAAGCACCTTTCTGTATATTTCCACTTCTGATACCAGCCTCCACTCTTTCCCTAGTCATAATCAATTCAATGAACCCATATGATGAACTACCGATCAAATGATTGAAGTATGGACCAGACAAAGTCCCAAGAAACATATCCACCAACTCTCTATCAGACAGAGGGGGTTGTACTCTTTCGGCTAGATCTCTCCACTTCTGAGCGTAGTCCTTAAAACCTTCGCTCGCACCCATAGACATACCCTGAAGTTGAGTACGCGTGGGGGCAAGGTCGGCATTATACTGGTATTGCTTGTAAAAAGTAGCAGCAAGGTCCTCCCAGTTGTGGACATTAGCTCCTTCTAGTTGATAGAACCATTCAAGCTGAGTCCCTGACAGACTATCTTGAAAGAAATGAACCCAAAGGTTCCTATCAGCAGTATAGGGTTGAATCTTTCTGACGTACGAGCGGAGGTGTAGCTTCGGGCAGGATACCCCATCGTACTTAGAAAATACAGGAACTTTAAACTTGTGAGGGATCACCACCCTAGATGCCAATCCCAAATCTCCAAAGTCTAACCCAGGTATCTTCTGAATTTCCATTGCACTGAGCCAGTCTTCAAGTTTCTTATACCTATCCTCAGCAGGAGGATAGTGGTCTTCATCAAAATCAGTGTCATTGTCGGAGACCACAAGACTAGGCCCTTTTATTTCCTCTTGATTCTCTCCCCCTCCAGATGAATGGGACAAATCAGTTTCCTGTCGCAAATTGTTCCCGAATCTGCGACCCATATTCAGGAGGACCACCTTCTTCTTCTTCTTCTTCTTCTTCTTCTTCTTTTCCTTCAAGATGAGAGACTTCAAATCTTGCTGTCCTTTGGCCAAATTCAAGAACATCTCCTGAAATTGAGCATTATGTTCTTGAAGAGCCTTAATTGCTTGATCAGTAGGTGTTTCAGAAGACATGGTTACTGAAATAAACAACGAAGAAGATGAGAAACTTGTAATGAGGTGCATTGGAATGGAATGCGTATGAAATGATTTCAAAGACTTTGGGAGATTCAAATTTGTAAACCAAAATAAAACACACTTTATTAGATTAAAACTTGTAACAATGTTTAACAATGCCTTCAAGGCGTTACAAAAGAAATACTGAAAAGAAAATCTAAACTAGAAACAATAAAAGACATCAGAAATCCCATGGTCGTATTCCCTTCGTGCTGACATAATCGTTGATTGTCCTCTCATTCTCAAGCTGCCTTGTAAGCCTCAAGATCTTCCTCTCCTGCTCATGATACTTCTCCCTGTAAGTATCCCTTTCTTCCTTTAGTTGGATCCAAGATCTCTTCAATGCCCCCAGATCAGTAGGCATGTAGGGATGGATGACTGTATAAGGAACCCCTTCTTCATTAGTATGCTCTACAATCACCGGCAAATCAGCTTCATATGGCATTCCCAGCTTTTGAGCACGAGCTCGAAACCACTGTAGATAAGGTAGCATCGGGAGAGAAGTCTTCAGTCCTAGCTCATGTGGGTCATACCTGTTCACCATGCCCCAAGCTCTTATAAACCTGTGGCGATGTCCCTCAACATCCCCCTTGTTGTCAAAGACAATGCCTGTAAGCAGCAGCTCATGAGGACCATCTCTCCGACGCGTCCAAACTATCGTAAACCCAAACGAGGATTGTAGGTTATACCCCCTCGAATTCCAAGTAACAGAACATTAGGGTATTCCCCATATCGATCAATGACATCTACTCTTTCCATATCTTTAGAACTCCAAAGGATGTTCGTATGAGCAAGGGACATGATTCTGTAAGCCCAACCTACACCTTTCTCATTCTTCAATACAAACTTGGGGAGGTGCGAAATAAACCACCTCGCCAGCAGCGATGTACAACACATGAGAGTTCCCATTCTCCGCACAGTACGGGTATAGAGAGCATGTAGAATATCACCTAGAAGAGTAGGCACTGGGTTACGAGACATGAAGATCTTAACTGCGTGCACATCTATGAAGGAATCTGGATTCGGGAATAGAACCAAGCCGTAGATGAGGAGAGCCAAGATGTCTTCAAATGCTTGAAAGTCCAAACTATCCCTGAACTGTTGAGCTTGATCGATCAAATATTTAGCCAAGAAACCTTTAACCCCACTCCGAGTCTTCCAGTTAGATACTACATCAACCATTTTTAGATGTAGGGATGAAGTAATATCCTCTGGCCTAGGAGCTATCTCCAAACCTGTAAAGGGTGTCTGCTCTAGAATAGATATGCCTAGTAAGTCAGAAAACTCCTCCAAAGTAGGGACTAACTGATAGTCCGGGAAGGTGAAACAGTGATGCAACGGGTCAAAGAATTGAAAAAAGACGCTCATCATTTGTTCATCCAACTTTGAAGTGACCAAGATAAGGAGGTGACCATGTCTTCTGACAAAGGAAGAAGTATCAGGAACCTTTAAGACTAACTCTCTGAGCTGAGCAGGGATTTGCACGAAGTTGACTCGAATGGTATTTCTGCGCATAGAAGCCATAATCTGCAAAACAGAATAAAGATGAATCTCCTCGGTCCTTGAAATGGTCAGTCTAATGAAATATGCATGTTATGTCATGATGCATGATGTCATGATAAAATACACCACAGGAATCACAGATAGCAAACATGGTAAGGGCAAACAAGTCACACAATAGCCCTTAAATTTCAGGCTGGCATGGAGTTTAGGTACTACCCTCTTGCAGTTTAGTTGGTTCAACCTGTTCTAATAATAGTAACCGGGTTCTAGAGGTTCTCAATATCCCTGACTATCCTCCATCGGTCATAGTTTCAGCTCACGCAATCTTTCCTTACGGCCGGAACCATCTCGAGAGTATAGTCTCAATGAGTGTAGCATCTCGCTACTTTCTATGGCCAACTTGGTCAATTATAGGTTCTAAGGTCAGTTGATACTTAATGACCCATATAGCAACCCCATACTCTCCTTGTTGCTCCATAAGGGATATCGGTACCAACTAATGTGCCACATCAACGTAGCTACTGCTTCAACCGTATCAGTCTACACTGTGCAGTTCCCTCACAGTCTATTGCTACTTACCTAAAAGGTGTCCCCTAGATCCGGGCTAGGATCTATAGTAACTCCGATACAAAGCCCACAAAAATAAAGAAATCAAATCAAACAATAGAAAACAACATGATGAACTAATCCTAAGGTACACCCCACTTATTAACTCCCCAGCAGAGTCGCCAGTTCTGTGATACGATGGCCAGAACCGGGACTGTTTTTTAGGAATTACTGGTTTGCGATTTGCGTTTGTGTTTGCAAAATGTCGTGGTAAGCAAGAGTCGCCATTGAATTTTATTTTATCCAACAAGGAAAGGAAAAAAGCACAGAAAAATTCCTTTTTCGAGATATTTCTAAGTACGGGGGATAGATTATAGAAAGGGAAGGTATTAACACCCTTTCTATCCGTAGTTATCTACGGGCTCTTAGGTACTTGCTCATCATTTTTAAAATTGCTTCTCTGTGTTTGTGTGATTTGAAAAGTTTTTGTTTTAACTTCGATTTAACTCCTGCTTCTGTCTTCAAGAGTGTTACGAAGTGTTTTGAAAACTTTGTTTGTAAAGGAGTGTAGGTGTGAAAAGTTTTGTTTGGATTGAGCAAGTACTTAAGAGCTAATCTACCTACTCGGAAAAAAAGAATCGTTCTATGTTTGTTTCCTTTACACAATCCTATCCCACTATTAGTGAGTAGGTAGCATCATCGTTGGAGTTTTGAGGGGCAATTCGAAAGGGACGTACGGTCACTAAAGCAATGTTAGGACGTCTTAGTAATAACCCTAATGTCTTAGATCAATTATCTGAGGCAACTGAGGCAACCTTTCCGAGGAAACTTTAATCTTTGGACAAAAGGACGACCACTAAAGCATCCTATACCTAATGACCATTTACCGAAGGCAACCAAGTGGGAGTGTACCTTAGGAGTGCGCATGTGCGAGTGATTCAATTTCAGATTATTTATCTTTGCACATTTTAGGGTTATCTAACTGTTTTAAAATTAATCATACATTCTTGTCATGCATCCATATTATTCATACATCTAACAGTTAATAGTTTGCGGAATTTAAAGTGCGGAAATTAAACTACGCTATTACAAGGCTTCAGGTATTTACATAGCCAAAAACAAACCCTTTAAAAATAAAGCGATAAATGAAAAGTAAAAGTCCTAATTAACTATTACAACCTTGTGAGCAATTACAATTATAGGATAAAAATAAAATAAAGCGTGCACGAAGAAATTTAGATCGGGAGAGAACTAGGGTTTTGACCCTTCTAACCTAATTTAAAAGAAAAATGCTTTTTTTTTGTTGTTTTTAATATTTTTTAAGAAAAGAATTAGGTTTTAAAATTAAATATACAATTAATTAGCTAATTAAATTAATTAATGAAAATAATTACATGGCCTATTTTTTGTGTTTTTGTTATTTTAAAGAAAAATAAAATATTATTAAGTTAGAAGTAAACCCCTAATTATTCTAATTAATTTTAATTATTTACAAAAGGAATTAAAATTATCTAATATTAACAACCTTATTAAATTAATTAAATTTTTGTATAAAAAATAAATGTCCTAAATTTAATTGGATGAAAAATATTTTTGTAACTTTTTGATAAAAATAAAATAGTTAATTGGTTAGTAAAATAAAATAAATAAGTTAAATTAAATAAAACAAATATAAAAAAAAAGAATATAGAAGAAATTATTGGGCCTAGGAATAGCAATTTGGGGGGTGGTGCATATATTGATTCTGGGCCCAAAAAGATAAGGTCCACGTTGACCTTCTGGATCTGATGTATTGCATTGACCGAGGCATACCATGGTCACCACATCATGGCCATCAGATCTGGCTTCTGGGACACCTGGATGGCTGGATTTTGAGGGAGCATGGTAGTCTTCATGCCTTATAGAACGCCTGATCACTGAAAGAAAAAATGCATGAAATAATTGGGGGACCTAGGATTCGAACCCAGGTCCTGATGCCTTTTGCCCTCATCCTGTAACCAACTGCGCCACTTGTTTTTGTTGTATATAATATAAACAAGAATTATTATATAATAAACAAGCGAAACAATGAAATATGCGCGCGAATTTTCAAATGGACGAGTGAGGTGATGCCACGCCATCATCCCTGTCCTTGGTCCGTTGCTAAAAGTTAAACACTTTTACCTACGGACGCTTGTCTGTCACTACAAACAGAGATCGTCCCAAAATCCTCCATGAGCAATATAAATGACATCTAATGCCATGGATCGAACCGTCTTATCATCCTGAACATTATGGTACCCTTCATGAAGAATAATTTTGCCTGCAAACAAAAAGCCTAAAACGAAAACCCAAACCCTAACAATGGCAATTCTCAATTCAGTCCATATAAATGTAATTAAACATTATAGAAAGCTTGCAAATGTCTTAAGGATCAAGAATATATCATTAATTCATGCTATCAATGTCTAAATCATGGAATACGAATTCAAGAAAAGCCCAAGGTCGTGGCTGACTTACAGTGCGTTTCAAGGCATGGAAATGCTTGCTCTTGATTGCTTTTGCTTGCCTACACTCCCAGGAATCGATTGAGATGGTCCAAGGATCTTGAAATTGCTTCAAAGTAGGAATTCGTGTTTGCACTTTTTCTGGGTTTTTTTATGTTTTGGTTCTGATTGTTGCGCCTCCTTCTAGCCTTGCTTTAGGTCTGCATATGTTCTTTATGTACTGAGGAGTGAATTAGGGTTGAAAGAATGTGCTCAATCTTCTTCCATCATTGCATTTGATTTTGATTTGATTCCCTTTGAATAACCTTCCAAAAATAGGCCTAATCCAATCTTTTTGTGCACCCCATGCCTTTGCACGAATTTGATCTCATGCTAGCTGGAATTTAAGACCTGAATCATGTAAAAAATCTTGAGTTTTCAATATTTTGGATTTTCTATGATTTGTTTTGATTTAAATTAATTTAATTCAAATAAAAATCAAAATAAATCATAAAAATAAGATAATGACAAGTGGCAAAGGCTAGGGCTCGTGGAACATGTTGCAAACTCAAAACAAGTGAAAAAGATTGGGCCCATTAAGCAAAATTTGCAATTTTAGGCATAGTTGACTTTTGGCAATCTTGCAAAAAAGGTCAACTTCACCAATGCATAACTTCCTCAATTTTGACTCTTTGAAGGTGTTCTTGGACTTTTTAGAAATCTTGAGATGTCCTATAAGCAACCCTTTGGGTCGCATCTCAATTTGATATTTCATGCTCATGTATGAAGCTTTGACAAAAAAGGTGTTTTTGTTGACTTTTCAAAATGACCTATAATGTCCAAATTCATAACTTCTTGTGAGTGCATATTTTGAACTTGGGAGCTGAAGATGGATTGTAGAGAATGGAATCCTATTCAAAATGAGCTTTGGATGGGTCATTTCTCATAAAGTATGAGAAAGTTATGCTTGGCCAAAGTTGAGTTGACTTTTCCTGCAAAACCCTAATTTAGCAACCTTTGGTTCTTGATGAATTATGAGCAATCCTTGATGAACCATGATCAACCCTTGATAAAATGATGAAATATACTTCAAAATGAGGATGTTGACCAAAAATCTTGAAGTTTGATTGTATGTAGGCCACAGTTGACTTTTGCCCTAGCACAGTCGATTTTCAGGCCTTTGAGCAATTGACTGAGCAAATTTTCTCTGCAAGGCTTGAAACTTGACATGGATGATCTTGAAGAATTATTAGGACAATGGTGAGCATTTGGGATCCCTTGGACTCAAGTATATTGATGCAACATGAAACCCTAATTTAAGGTAGACTGTCTTAGGAGAGAGCTTGTCTGGTCAACCCTTGGACTTCCTTGAGCAACTTGAGGATCTTTCTTGAAATGTTTTGAGAAATATGGGAGGGAAAATTGTGGGGTACAACATACAACAACCTCCACAGGAATTTCTTGTTGTTAATTGAAGCTCCCTCATGATATTCTTATGCTTCAAGGTACCTTTTCACTTCATTGTACCAAGGCCTCTCCTCGTGTAAATCTCACAACAGTGTGCCGGTTCGTAAAATCTTTCGATAGTAATTGTGGGAGCTTCGTTGTCCCAATTGACCTTGAACATAGATGACATAGTTGCTAAATCATCTTCCAATTGATTTTATTACCTTGGGATATGTTCAAAAGTGACCTCTTCAAAGTATGGGATCAGGGTTAGCACAAGCTCTTTGTAAGGGATCAAATTCGAATGTTTGGTATCCCACTCTCCCTTAACTTGACTGATTACCAGGGCCGAATCTCCATATATGCTTAAGAATTTGATTCTTAGTTCAATGGCAGCCTTAAGACCCAAGATGAATGCTTCATACTCATCTATGTTATTGGTACAATCGAAGCAAAGTCTGGCAGGGAAAGGTGTATGGAAACCTTAAGGAGAAATGGTCACAACACCAATTCTGTTACCCAATGCATTGGAAGCTTCATCAAAAACCATATTCAATCGGGATCCTTGTTCAGGTCCTTCATATAGTCCTGGCTTTTCACAGTCGGTTATCTGCATGATATTCTCGTCATAGAATTCAAAGTTCATGGATTGGTAGTCATCAACAACTTGATGGGTCAAATGATTCTCCGGTACACTTCCTTTGATTGTTTTTTGCATAGTGTATTGGATGTCATATTCAGTCAAGATCATTTTCCATCTGGCTATTTGTCCGGAGAGAGCTGGCTTCTCGAAGATGTACTTGATGGGATCCATCTTAGAAATCAAGAGAGTAGTATAAGTCAACATATATTGTCTTAGTCGGGGAGCAGCCTATGCCAAAGCGCATCAAGTTTTCTCGAGAAATGAATATCTCATTTCACAGTCGGTAAACGTTTTGCTAAGGTATTATACCGCATGCTCTTTTCGACCAGACTCGTCATGTTGGCCCAGCACACACCCCATTTAATTCTCTAATACGGTCAAGTACATAATCAGAGGTCTTCCTTCAACTCGAGGCATTAGGATTGGAGGTTCTTGTAGATACTCCTTGGTCTTGTTAAAATATGTTTGGTAGTCGTCATTCCATCTGACTACTTGATCTTTCTTCAATAGTTTGAAGATTAGCTCACAAGTAACAATTAAGTGAGAGATGAATTGATCAATATAGTTGAGTCGAACTAAGAAACCCCTAACCCCCTTCTCAATACAGGGAGCTGGTTGTATGGATTTTACTTTTGCATGATTAACTTCAGTACCTTTTCCACTGACGATGAACCCTAGGATTTTTCCAGTCCTCACCCCAAAGGTGAATTTGTTGGGATTCAACCTCAGTTTATATTTTCTTCAGCCTTTCAAATAGATTGTGCAAGTGACCAAGGTATTATTCCTAGGTTTGTGATCTTGCAATCATGTCATCAACATAAACTTCTATCTCATGATGGATCATGTCATGAAATAGAGCTACCATGGCTCGTTGATAAGTCGCGCCTGCATTCTTTAGTCCAAACGGCATGACCTTATAGCAGAATATGCCCTACCGTGTAACAAAAATGGTTTTTTCCATGTCTTTAAGTGCCATTTTGATTTGGTTGTAACCAGAGAAGCCATTCATGAAAGATAACACTTTATGTTGAGCAGTGTTGTCAACCAAGACATCGATATATGGTAGAGGAAAGTCATCTTTGGGGCTTGCCCTATTTAAATCCCTATAATCCACACACATACGGACCTTTTTATCTTTCTTCGGCACTGGAACAACATTTGTAACCCATTGGGGATATGATGTTATTGCCAGGAAACCTGCATTGAATTGTTTCATTACCTCAGCTTTGATCTTCTCAGACATATATGGCCGCATGCGTCGAACCTTTTGCTTGATCAGAGGACAACCTTCTTTCATTGGTAGACGGTGAACTACGATATTGGTATCAAGCCTCAGCATATCTTCGTATGACCAAGCAAACACCTCAACATAGTCATGCAACATCTGAACCAATCTTCCCTTGACACTGTCTGCAAGGTTAGCGCCAATCTTGACTTCTTTCTTATCTGCCTCAGTACCCAAGTTTATCACTTCAACTAGTTCCTTGTGCGGTTGAATGGCCTTTTCCTCTTGTATCAGGAGTCTGGCGAGTTCCCTAGGTATCTTACAATCTTCTTCACCTTCGTCTTTGACTTGATAGATTGGATTCTCAAAGTCATGGATGGAAATAGCAGAATCGTTCCCAATGAGATCCAGAGTGGATGTGGATCTACAATTGTATGTGTGTGCATGTAAGGTCACATGGCTATTTGATAATGCAGTAAAGTGAAAGAAAGACAAAGAGTGCAAAAATTGAATGCAAAATAGTCCACTGTTTTTCATTAAAATGAGCATATGGTATATGAAAATGACAGACCCTTAACAAATGGACCATTGTGCCTCAGGCAAGGCACATGGTTGTCATTGTTTTAATGGAAATTACAGACAAATTTCTCAAAGTAATAAAAACAGGAAATGACAATTACTCCTGGCCGAAGAAGATTGAGATGAAGTCCTTGGTCTTCCAGTTGTTGATTCCTCTATCAACAGTTGGGTAGATCCCGTCGTCCCAGTCACCGTCAATGTCAGAGTCTCCAAGAGAATTAACTTCATTGTTGCTAATACGGAGAGGCGATTTCCCTGCACGAGTATGTCGAACCTCTTTTTGATCCTTGGAAGTGAAGCCCAACCCAAACGTCTTTGACTTGTATGGGATATCAGGAAGTTTTCCCCAAATGGTGCAACCTATGTCTTCAACTACGACACGAGCATCTTTGAGAGAGGCCATCTTGGTGTATCTTTAGCAGCTTTGGGAGTGGTAGGAGTAGTCTTGGCAACAACAATCATTAGAGGGACCACTTCAAAAGCTTGACAAGGAGTCTCAATGAATTCGCCATCCATTTCAACATATTTGAATGAATTCAAATGGCTGATCATAAACTCTTCCTCCCCACAGATGGTGACAATTTTCCCCTGGACCGGGTACTTCAGCTTTTGGTGTAGTGTGGAGGTAACCACACCTTCCCCATGAATCCACAGGCGTCCGAGTAGGAAAGAATAAGTCGGGCGGATATCCATCACATAGAATGTTGAGTTGAAGACTTAAGACCCCACCTTGATAGGGAGATCAACCTCTTCATGGACCATTCTCTTTGATCCATCAAAAGCTCTCACTACGATGCCGGTAGGATTCAGCATTAAACCTTCACAGTCTAATATATCCAGAGCACCTTTGGGTAAGACATTTAGGGAGGACTTAGTATCCACTAACACATGTGCTAAAGTGGTGCCTTTACACTCGATGGAAACATGCAGATCTTTGTTGTGATTCTTCCCCACCGGGGTTAAATCTACGTCAGAAAATCCCAAACCATTGTCAGTAGTCAGGCTTGCTACACAGTTTTCAAATTGGTCAGCCGTAGTTTCTTGTGGGACATATGCATTTTTCAGGAATTATAAAAGGGCTTAGGCATGTGCCTTGGAGCATAGCAACAAATACAACATGGAAATCTTTAAGGGTGTCTTCCCCAACTGTTCTACTATCTTATACATACTTTTTTGGATAATTTTTAAAATCTCCTCCATTTCATGGGTAGATGGGTCCTCAACTGAAATATCTTTTGTGGGCGCCTCCGTCCGGGTAAGCTCAGTCATTTTTTCCTTTCCTCGAGTATCAACAACAAGTTTAACAGCACTAATACGAATGGATGTAGTAGTGTTTGTTGGAGGTGAAATCTCTGGTGAGAAGATCCTTCCTTCCCTAGTAACTTTACTTGATCCAGCAATGTTTGTAATTTCAGCATTCTCATTCTATGTGATCCTAGGTTCTTATTTGATACCATGGTAATACACTTCTGCCCCATAGTTCCAGGGCATAACTTTATCAGAAGAATAGGGGACTGGCCCCGGTGTGGTGATAATTAGTGGCGCTATTCTTGGTTCAGCGGAAATCCTAATAGGACCTTTGGAGGTGATCATAACAGGAGTGTTTGAAATGGTAATGATGGACACGTCTTCAAACTCTTTAGATACACTTTGGGTTAAACTTTTCACAGATGAAGTTTTCTCAAATAGATATTCATGGCTATTTATCAGGTGTTGGAAACCTTTCTTCAGCCATGTGCAACCATTAATTTGTGTAGCACAATGGTAACAGTCTTCAAAACAACCTGGAAATATCCCGGCTTGCAATAAATTATTTTTAACAGTCTTCAAAGGAGTGGTCAAATCATTGATGGAGGAAATAAAATAGGCATCTTCAATAGCATCTACGCCCTTACCATGACTGAGCATGGGTGTGGTGACCATATTGGGAGTTGGCGGAGGGTCGAATTCAATTGTCTTGTTATCAATCAGGTCTTGGATTTTGTTCTTTAATGCCCAACAGTCATTAGTATCATGTCAGGGACTATTTGAATGGTAAGCACATTTTGCATTGGGGTTATATTTCGGGGAGGTTGTGTTAGGATTAGTAGGGGTGTCGTAATGTCACCAGATAAACTTTCAACAGGTGTTGCAAAGCTTGGGATAATTGCATATTGATTCTATCAAATTGTCTTCTCGGGGCATCCGGTCTTTGTTGATTGTTTTATTGATGTGGTCGTTAACTCGGAGTTGGGTTGGAAATCAATACTCCCCCTACTGAATGATGATGATCATTCTTAATACGACTTCTTGATCCACACACAACATTAGTCTCTTTTTTACTAATAAATGGTTTTTTCACAGCATTAGAAGTGGAGGCCATTGGTATCTTCCCGCTTTTAATTCCACTCTCAACCCTCTCACTAGTCAAGATCAATTCAGTGAACCCGGATGATGAACTTCCAATCAGAAAGTTGAAGAAAGGACCAGTCAATGTACCCATAAACATGTCTACCAATTCGATATCAGTTAAAGGTGGATGCACCCTGTCATCCAAGTCTCTCCACTTTTGGGCGTATTCCTTGAAGCCCTCATTTGAACCCATGGTCATGCCTTGTAGTTTCACCCGAGTTGGTGTAAGATCAGCATTATATTGATATTGGCGGTAAAAGGAAGCAACCAAATCCTCCCATGTATGGATCTTAGCCCACTCCAATTGGTAAAACCACTCCAATTGCGTTCCCGATAGACTCTCTTGAAAAAAGTGCACCCATAGTTTCCTATCAGTGGTGTACCACTGAATCTTACGGACATATGATCTTAGATGAAGCTTCGAACATGAGACACCATAGTACTTGGCTAAGATAAGGATTTTGAATTTGTGGGGGATGACTACCCCAGGTACCAAACCCAAGTCTCCAAAGTCCAAGCCAAGCAAAACTTGGATCTCTATAGCCTTTAGTCTGTCTTCTAGCTGCTTATATTTGTCGTCGGCGGGCGGGTATTGCTCATCAGAATAATCCTCGTCCTTGGAAGTTTGGTTATTCCCACCCCTAACACGGGTGCTTCTAGCATCTTCTTCTTGATTATCATCCTCGGAGGAGGAGTCCTCTTTAATTTGAACTTATCTGGCGGGGCCTTTGAACCTTTTCCCCATGTTGATCACAACTTTCTTCTTGGTCTTTTTCTTCGTGACGAGGAGCGTCATCATTTCTTGTTGCCACTTTGCTAAGTTGAGCAGAGTCTCTTGGAATTGAGTGTGTTGAGTCTGTAAGTCCTTGACATTTTTCTCGAGATCCATCTTATACTGAAATAAACAGTAAAAAGATGAGGAAATATGTTTCGGAAAACCTTCTTATGATATGATGCATGTTATGAGGATGTAATTTTTTCAAGTACTTTAAGGAATTTAAATTTGATAGACAAAGAGAAGACAAAAACATCAAATGCGTTAATAAGTTCCAGAATTACAAATGCCTCTTAGGCTTACAATGGAAAAAAGTAAAAAGGTCTTAAAGAGATGACAAAATAAACTCATAAAACAAAAAGACTCAAGTCTCCCATGAACGCATCCTCTTTGGTGCAATGTAGGCATTCAGGCTTCACTCCTCGTGAAGTTGCCTTGTGAGCTCCAGCACTTTCTACTTGCTTTCATAAAATTGAGCTTCAAAGGTGTTCCGTTCCACCTTGAGTTGAATCCATGATCTCTGCAATTCCTCGAAGTCAGTAGGCATGTTACGATGGAGAATGGTATAAGGAACATCCCCTTCGGCAATTGGTTCCTGTTGTACCTCAAAATTTACCCTCTTTTCATACACGCATATTATTGGTTTTATGGTTATGGAATAAAGGTATATTTATCAAGCTTCTTCAAGTTACAAGTGACGTTTATTTCGCCAATGGATGTTCTCAGAGTATTTTCCGTGCTGAAGATCGGTTCGCCATTTTGCAATGATTCGGGGTTCAAAGATTCACAAGTCCAACTCGGCGCGTCATATTCAGGTGTTCTTTTGCCAAGATATCTCTGATAACATATTCTCAAATTCAGGTTCGGCTCAAGAGTAAATTATTTAAATAAGGTCTCCGAATGTGAGAGTTTTCTCGAAGAAATATGGTGAAAAAGTGTGCTGAAAGTGAAGTTTTTACGCACTAAAAAATTTATAACTTGAAGATTGTGGCTTGTTTTGAACCCGTTCCGGTGGATAAAATTCTGTCTTGACGTCATCTACATTTTCATCTCTCACGGCTGGAAGCCAATTTCGATCATAAGGTCTTCAAAAATGCGGATTTATCAAGTATTTTCGTACAGAAAATTTGTGACAAAAGTTTATTTGCGTCATGTTCAGAAAATCATAACTTGGTCGATTTTCATTGTATCGAGCTGGTTCCGGCGCCAAAATTTCAAAAATTGAGTTGGCTAAGTTTTCCCAGGAGGTATTGAGTTCGAACGGTATCCAAAAGTCCTTTTTTTTTCTCAGAGTGTGCGTGACGGGCTGAAAATCCTGAATGCTGAATATTATTTCATCTGGGTCGAAAATTCATAACTCAGTCAATTTTTATCGGATTGGGCCCATCTTTTTACACAAGGTCACTGAATCAGAGATCTACAAATTATCTTACAAAGTAGAACCGGGTTATGCTCCGATCAATACCAGCTTTTTATTGAAGAACGTGTCAGAGTTGACACTGGAGCCCAAAATAAGATTGTTTGAGCCAAAACTTCAAAAATTCATAAGTAATTCACCATTTATCTGATTGAGCCCATTTTCGGACAGGAGTTAGTTCTCGATGTCGGTACATTTTGTTTTCACATTTCAACTTCAAAAATTGCACTTAAACCCCTACGATTTAGCCTGAAACGTGACGGACTCAAGGGAATAAAAATTTGCATTATTGCTTGTGGTTACTGGAGGCCCAATTGCACATTCAAAGCCCATTTTTTCTCTAATTTCCATTATATAATCTCATTCTTTTCACACAAACAAGACCGAAAAAAAACCTTTGCCACAACTCTTTCAAAATATTAAATTCCTTCAAGAACCCTAAAAACAACAAATCCTTGTTACAAACCTCCATCTCACTACAAACAAGCCATCCTCGTTACAAATCAACATCTCATACATACAAGAAATCCTTGTTACAAACCCCCATCTCACTACAAACAAGCCATCCTAGTTACAAATCCACATCTTACTACATACAAGAAATCCCTGTTACAAACCTCCATCTCACTACAAACAAGTCATCCTCGTTACAAATCCACATCTCACTACTTTCACTACTTTTCCAATAAGGCTAAGGCTGGTTTGATCTCCATGATCCAAAGGGTGTAGAAGCATTCATACACGCCATATCGGTTTTAACATTATAAAATTTCATATATTTATTGTCTTGGTATTTCTTGGTATACTAATTTGTTTAATGTGTCTATGAGATTCAACACTACAGGTTTGACTATTATGGTCCCATGCAGATTTATTACAAAACACGGAGGTCGGATCATAACAACCACCAATGTATGGCAAGACAGACATCCTGAGGAGATTAGGGCAACCATCTATTTAAAACTTTTTTCATAAAACCTAATATTTTTCACAAACCTTTGATTTTTTATAATAAACTTGAATAATTAATTTTAGGTTTTTTTTAATTTAATTTTAGATTTTACATTAATTTTTGGTTCAACAACCACCCATGACATTTGCATTATTTTTATTTTCTAACCCTATTTTTCATTGATGTTTCTTCCCCTATCTATTTTTTGGCAAACTTAATCTTTTTTATCAATCATTAGACATAAACTTTTTTTTTAAAACCTTTTTTTAATTAACCTTTTTTTCAAAATTAACCTTTTTTTATTAATTAAAATTAATTAGGTTTTAGGTTTTTTTAATTAACTTTTTTTTCAAAACTAACCTTTTTTTTAATTCAAACTAATTAGGATTTAGGTATTTTAATTAACTTTTTTTCAAAATTAACTTTTTTTCAAAATTAACATTTTTTTATTGATTAAAATTAATTAGGTTTTTAGGTTTATTTAATTAATTATCATAAATCACTTTTTCATAAAAAATCACCAAAATATTGTCTTTGCTATTTTCATCTTATTTTTATTTTCCTAGATAAAGTGTATAGGGCGCATTCAACTGTAATAGCGTAGCTTTGTTTTTCCCGCATTATTTTATTTATCATTATCATGTAATTGCTTCCGGGATGTAATAGTTTTAGGATTTCTTTTCGCCCTCTTCACTATTATGTAACTGCCCCAAAGCTTTGTAATAGTTTAGGTTTACATTTCCACCTTTACCTTCTGCTACTATATTTTATGCAATGCTTAAACTAATAGGATTATATGGAAAGACCAGTAAACTAATTGAACATAGCATAACCTAATTCAAAGATAATATATCTGAAAACAAATACTGTTGCACACTTGTACCCCTAGGGTACTCCCCACTTGGTTGCCTCGAAAAACAATGGTCATGTCCCTCGAACGTAGGGATATCTTAGCAAAAGACCTTCAATCTAAAAATCATCATAAAGATCATAGTCCCTCAATGTATCTCGAATTGCCTACGAGAAATGATCTTGTCCCTCGATGTTGCCTACAAATATATGATGTAAGTCCCTTCGAAATGCTAAGGTATCCTTACATGTGTCCTTCAATGACCATTACGTCCCTTTCGATAGTCCCTCAAACATCCAACGACTAGGGTTACCTACTCACTAATAGCAGGATAACACGGTCTAAAGGATAGGAGGAAAAGAACGCCTTTTTTCGAGTAGGTAGATAACTGTTAGGTACTTGCTCAAAACAACAAATCTTTTACACCATACACTTTCAAACAAAATTTTCAAACTAAAGTTTTCAAAACACTTCGTATCACTCTTGAGGACAGAAACAAGGGTTAAAATGAAGTAAAACAAAACTTTTCAAAGCAAAGCACACACAAGCAATTTCAAAATGAGCAAGTACCTAAGAGCCCGTGGAAAACCACAGATAGAAAGGGTGTTAACACCTTCCCTTTCTATAATCTACCCCCCGTACTCAGAAATATCTCGAAAAAGGTTTTTTCTGTTCCTTTTCCTTTGTTGGATGAAATAAAAGTCGGTGGCGACTCTTGCTTACTGTGACTTTTTGCAAACAAAAAACGCAAACCAGTATTAACAGTCGGTTCTGCCACTGTATCATAGAATTGGCGACTCTGCTGGGGGTGAAGTATAAAGTGGGGTTTACCTTAGGATTTAGGTCATTTTTAAATTGCTTTCCTGCTTGCTTTGCTTGCTTTATCTTTAAGGGGTTTTGTTTGGGTATTATTAAAGATCCTACACCCGAATCTGGGGACACTTTTTAGGTAAACAGCAATAGATCGTTGACACTGTACGACATAGATCGATATGGTTTAAGCGTGTTGGTTTGACAATTTGGTTGGTACCGGTATCCTTCGTGTGGAAACGAGGAGAATACGGGGCCGCCGCGTGGTGTCGTGAAGCACTAACGGACTATATAACCTTAGTTGAACAAACTTGGCCATTAGAAAGTAGTGAGATAGCCGACCTCAGTATAAAGCTGAGGATTGGTTGATACTCGATGCTACACTCATTGAGATCAGACTTTCGGGATATTTCGGCCGTAAGAAAAGATTGCCTGAGCTGAAACAATGCCCGATAAAGGACGATCAATGATATTGAGAATCCTTAGAACCCGGTTACTTTTCTAAGACAGGTTGAGCCAACTAAACTTCAAGAGGGTACTTACCTATGGAATCCATGTAAGCCTAAACCTAAGGCTACTTGTGTGACTTGTTTTCTTTCTTTGCCTAACAATTTGAACTCATTGTAGGGCTTTATTTGTATTCCTTGTAGGACCTTGTTTGTATAAATCCAATAAATTGGTTTCTTACCCTGCATTTTTGCTTGATGCATAGCATACACATCATAGCATCATAACATGACATATCATACTAACTGTTTCAAGGATCTCGAGGGCCTGTGATGCAGGTTATGATGAACCAAACATCTAGCAAGGGGCAAGGGGATTTATTTTCCTCTAGCCAATGTCGTCAGAAGATCAAAACTCAACAACTTGAGTCAGGGGCTATGACCCACTTGATATGGTGAGCTTGACTCTCGTAGAAGGACTCTCAACGATACAAAGTTCTTCAATCAAAGCTGCAAATTTCAACTTCTGACATTTTCTTGTTTACCCCGCGAGATCCTTGAAAACATCGTATATCTATATAATACATATCATTGCATAAGCAGGTTTCAAAGCAGGTCTCTCATGTTCTCGCTGTTTATTTCAGCAATGGCTCTCCAACAAGACAACAGAGATCTCCAAGCTCAAGATGCCCAGTTCAAGGAATTTCTCCTGAATCTATCAAAGGGGCAAGAAGACCTGAAAACACTCTTCGTCGGGAATCTGACCAAGGAACGTCCTGACAACAACAAAGATGAACAATTGGAACAACTATAAGATGAGGTAGATGCAATGAGAACCCAAATACTGGGGCAGATGGCTCTTATCCAAGGCCTAGCCCGGGGACAAGAAGAGTTGAGAACCATTATCAACAAACTTCATCAAGATGGATACAACCGTATGAAGCAAGCAGTCGAGGCTAGGGACCAAGTTATTGATAAACCTCCAAGAAGACAAGAGTTTATTTTAGTGAAGAGTGGACCTTTCCAAATTTCTACTACCTCACGAGCCCAACAACAACCTCTCCAATGACAACTGGGCAATCAGTATAAGAAGAATACATCTGAAAGACGCTTCACCGAAATCAACATGTCATTGGCTCAAGCATTGCAACGCCTGTTGAAGGCGGAGTTGGTTATGTTAAGGGACCCTCCTCAGAATACCAATATAGCCTCCCCAAGGTACAATCCAAATGCAAGATGTGCGTACCACTCCAACAGTACTGGACATGACACCAACAGTTGTTGGGCGTTGAGAAATATAATTCAAGACCTGGTTGATGAAGGAGCGCTAGAATTCCCACAAGACGGTCAGGGTGATTTCTTCTGCCATCCCTCCAAGGCATACCATCTGAAGTGACAAGTTCTCACAAGAAGACTTTTCGTTCATTAGAATTTTCAATGTGTAATTTTCTTTTGATTTGTTTGAACATTTATTCATATCAAACCTCGTTATTTCATCAATGCATTGAACATGTTTGTCTTGAATCAATTCATTCGTACTCACTATTTCAAAAATGAATTCTTATTTCTTTTGTGATATTCAACTCTCGATTAAAAAACTCTAAGCCTTAGAGGGAGGATGACGAAAATGATACCACAATCTCTACAGTATGCTTTTGAACAGACCCTGCTGACGATGTACATGCGTTGTTTCAAATCCTAAACAATGGAGTTATAAGGAAGATAATCCCTAGTCAACCCCTTCGAGCCAAAGAAGTAGGAGTTTTTCTTTTCATACAAATTAAAACCCTTAATCATAACCCGAGGCAGGGTAGTGTTCTCAGTTAATTCGAATGTGCATCCAGTTACAAGCTCTACCTTCATACACGATAAATAGTGTAGAAGATGCTCTCCAAAAAATGGTGATGGTTCCACATAATCATCAAGACAGGCAGTCATTACCCCTCAAAATAAAAGCCAGTTAAGTCAAAACCTGTGAAGGAGACTTAAGGAAAAAACCGGGGCATCCCGCTGGCTGTAATCCCAAAAGACACAGTTCAGGCAAAAGTAGGGATAACGAAAACAAAAAAGAAAGAGGTTACTACAAATCCTCGACAAAAAGAAGATTACAAAAATGACTGCCTTTTCAAAACAAATCATCACCAAGTATCAGAGCAAAGATTCCAGACTCAATCGGGATCTAAACGCGCAATTAACTGAGCATAGGACTGAAGAACATCACGAAGAGCGGGTTGGGTACAAATAAAATTTGAGCCTTTATCCTTTGTTTCTTGAACCGTGAACCAGGCCACGTTATAACCCTTGAAAGTCCTAGTTGAAGCATGGGTTAGTTTGAGAGCATATTGTTACAAAGGTATCCTGACTCCTGTAGGCTTTGTTACGAATCTTGAGTTCATATCACATTCTTGCAAATTTCGTTTTACTACACAAAACACATTTTCAAAAAAATTTCAAGACAGACATGAGTTTTGCATTCTTTAAATGACATTGTTCGCATATGACTAATTGTTTGACAACAGAGAAATCCGCACAATGGATATTCAATGAACATACATCCTCTCAATGGACAGAATCACCTCAGCGGGAAAGACACTTCCAATAACAGGTCTTCCATAAGCAAGGGGCATGACATGATGTCTTAACACACCTGGGGAAGTCTCTCCAAAAGTGCCAAATAACCAGGGGCAGATCTCCATCTGAATCGCATGGGGAATTACGCACGCGTTCTAGCAACGAATCATGTGCCATCAAGAAAACATTTTTGACACTACTACAACACAACACTATGGACAGTGACAACTCTCTACATCTTGAAAGCGTGGACATAGTCAGAAAATATTACGTATGAAAAAAAAACCCGCTAGGTTGACACACCTAGGCAAAATTAAGGGAATCCCGGCGAACCAAAAGGGTTCGAATAAAAATTAGGGATAAAAAAATGAAAATCTGTACACCCGGCAAGTCGAAAACCCGAAAGGCCGGCTTGGGCAAAAAAGGGTATCCCGGTGGACTGAAAACCCGAAAGGACGGTCCAGAAAAAAGTTAGGGATTTAAAATGTACGACTATGTCCCGTCACCTGTCTATCAGTGGAAGACTTATACCATGATTAGCATTCAGCAAGAGCACCAGAATCGAGAAACGGTTCAGATACGCTCCAGATACGGATGCCATTATGATACTCATTCAGATTCAGCTCTCCGATATAGTTTAGATATGCTCCAGATACGGATGCCATTCTGATACTCATTCAGATTCAGCTTTTACATACAGTTCAGATACGCTCTAGATACGGATGCCATTCTGATACTCATTCAAATTCAGCTTTCAGATACAGTTCAGATACGCTCCAGATACGGATACCATTCTGATACTCATTCAGATTCAGTTCAAATACGCCCCAGATACGGATGCCATTCTGATACTCATTCAGATTCAGCTTTCAGATACAGTTCAGATACGCTCCAGATACGGATGCCATTCTGATACTTATTCAGATTCATCTTTCAGATACAGTTCATATATGCTCCAGATACGGATGTCATTCTGATACTCATTCAGATTCAGCTTTCAGATACAATTCATATATGCTCTAGATACGGATGCCATTCTGATACTCATTTAGATTCAGCTTTCAGATACAGTTCAGATACGATCCAGATACGGATGTCATTCTGATACTCATTCAGAATCAACTTTCAGATACAGTTCAGATCCGATCCAGATACAGATGCCATTCTGATAATCATTCAGATTCAGCTCTCCGATACAGTTCAGATACGCTCCAGATACGGATGAAATTCTGATACTCATTCAGATTCATCTTTCAGATACAGTTCAGATATGCTCCAGATACGGATGCCATTCTGATACTCATTCAGATTCATGTTTCAAGTATAGTTCAGATACGATCCAGAGACGGATGTCATTCTGACACTCATTCGACATATGTTACAAATATAGTTTAAATACACTCCAGATACGGATACCACTCTGACACTCATTCAACACATGTTTTAAGTACAGTTCAGATGCAATCCAGAGATGAATGTCATTCTAACACTCACTCAACACATGTTTCAAGTACAGTTCAGATATGATCTAGAGACGGATGTCATCCTGACACTCATTAAATACATGTTCAAGTACAATCATGACATAGATCCATCCATAAAATCTCCGCATGTACTTTTTCCAACAGGGTACAAGGGGAAAAGACAGTTGGAAGCGAAGTCATTATCACAAACAAGCCAGTGATACCTATATTCCCCACAGAGCCGAGACAACCAAGGTCTTAATTCCATATCCCCAAGCAGGAATTCCTTCCCCAGCAAGTTCCTTCAGAAAGCTGATATTTGCATTCCCCAGCCAAGTTTTATAACTTTGAGCAGTTTATAAAGCCATCTCCCGAGCAGAGTTTATTTCTCTGACAGCGGAAGCTCGATCTCTAACAGAGCTCTTATCTCCAGCAATGGAAGTTCATCCCCAACTGAGTTTATTTCTCCAAATTAGTAGATCTTCCAATAGAGTATCTCTCTTCCCCACAGAATCATTCCCCCGCATGATTATTCTCGGATAGAATCTCCTCCGGCAGAATATTCTCAAGCAGAATGGATGTAAATCCCCAGCTAATCATCTTTGGTCATTATCCCCAGCAGAAACGAAGAACTCAACTCCTTATACTCTCCAACAGTAGTCCAAGATTTATTTTCCCCAGCTAGAGAATATCACAATAGCATTGCATATCCATACATCATGGCATGTGCATACATATTATACAACACAATCTCACTTATTTTGAGAACATCCTTACTCAATACATTTCATACATCATGACATTACATACGACTAACTCTTTACCTTTCAGGGAAAGATGCAATCAAGTTCTCTCTGGTCTATTTGAAGATGTTCTAAGACTTTCGTCTGGGTCAGTCGAATCGTTGCTAAGATTCCCCTGATTTCTATGCCAGTCAAAGTTAATCCAAGACTTCTCCTGGGATCAGTCAAATCGATACTAAGATTTCTCTCCCAGTTGAAGTTCTCACAAGTTTTCTCTAGTTCAGTCAAACCGACACTAAGGTTTCTATTCTAGTTGAATATGTTCTAAGACTTTCATCTTAGTCACCCGAATCGCCGCTAAGATTCCCCTGATTTCTATGCCAGTCAAAGTTAATCAGAGACCTCTCTCAGGATCAGTCAAATTGATACTAAGATTTCTCTCTCAGTTGAAGTTCTCACAAGTTTTCCCTGGTTCAGTCAAATCGATACTAAGATTTCTATTCCAGTTCAAGCTATGAAGCCCAGAAATCGACCAGATAATATCTTAATTTCTCCAAATTACTGAAGCCCGGGACACGACCGGATAGCAGTACAAATACTACGAAGCCTGGAATCGACCAGATAGTGGTATATCTCAAATTTAAGCTATGAAGCCCGGAAATCAACCGGATAACAGCTTAATTTCCCCAAATTACTGAAGCCTGGAGCACGACCAGATAACGTTATAAGACGCTGGGAAGTCTGGTGCATGACCAGAAAGCGGCAAGAGACACTGTGAAACCTAGAGCACGGCCAGATAACAGTATGAGGTACTGCGAAGCTTGGAATTCGACCAGATAGCAGTTTACTTGGCCAATTACTATGAAGTCTGGAAACGACTCGATGTTAGTATGCCTTAAATTCAAGTTGAAACCCACATGCAATCGGATAACCACTTAATTCCTTCTGAAGCCTGGAACACGACAAGATAACAGTTTTTGAGATTGCAAAGCCTGAAGCACGACCAGATAGCAAGTGTAATCTCATCTCCCCAGTAAGTCACTGTAAAACCTGGAGCACGACCATATAGCAGTCTGTCTTATTATCCTCAGCAAATCAATGTAAAGCCTGGAGCACGACCAGATAGCAGTTCATTTTCATCTCCTCGACTAAGAGATGATTCCCCAGTAGAGTAACGGACAACTGAAGTTCCTATATTCCATTTCTCCCAAGACAGAGACCAACATTCCTCAGAAGATTCCTCCTCAATGAAAGGAACATGAATTCTCATCAAAGAACTATCTCGGGAAATCAACATCCTCTAGATGGCATCTTTAAGCCCATCTTCGACGATTCTTCGTCATATCTTCCGGATGGCATCTTTAAGCCCATCTCCGGTGACCTTCTGTCATCTCCTCCAAATGGCATCTGTAAGCATATTCCCGATACTACCTACATAGTCAAGCATCATTACAGACAAGTTCAAATTTCTGGGCACTCTAGTGTTCAATTATCTTCCACCTTCAGATCACGAAAGGCAGACAAGCCAATCTAAATCTTCAGGTTTAAGAAGATTGAACAGGGGCAGTTGTTGTAACTCAAAATTCACCCTCTTTTCATACACACATATTATTTGTTTTATGGTTATGGAATAAAGGTATATTTATCAAGCTTCTTCAGGTTACAAGTGAATTTTATTTCGCCAATGGATGTTCTCAGAGTATTCTCCTTGATGAAGATCGGTTCGCTGTTTTGCAATGATTCGGGGTTCAAAGATTCACAAGTCCAACCCGGCGCGTCATATTCAGGTGTTCTTTCACCAAGATATCTCTGATAACGTATTCTCAAATTCAGTTTCGGCTCAAGAGTCAATTCTTTAAAGAAGGTCTCCGAATGTGTGAGTTTTCTCAGAAATATGGTGAAAAAGTGTGCTGAAAGTGCAGTTTTTACGCACTAAAAAATTTATAACTTGAAGATCGTAGCTTGTTTTGAACCCGTTCTGGTGGCTAAAATTCTGTCTTGACATCATCTAAGTTTTCATCTCTCACGGCTGGAAGCCAATTTTGATCATAAGGTCTTCAAAAATGCAGATTTATCAAGTATTTTTGTAGAGAAAATTTGTGACAAGTTTATTCGCGTCATGTTCAGAAAATCATAACTTGGTCTATTTTCATCGTATCGAGCTGGTTCCAGCGCAAAAATTTCAAAAATTGAGTAGGCTAAGTTTTCACAGGAGGTATTGAGTTTGAACGGTATCCAAAAGGCCTTCATTTTTTGCTCAGAGTGCGCGTGACGCGCTGAAAATCCTGAATGCTGAATATTATTTCATTTGGGTCAAAAATTCATAACTCAGTCATTTTTTATCGGATTGAGCCCATATTTTTACACGAGGTCACTGACTCAGAGATCTACTACTTTTCTTCCAAAGTCGAGACCGGGTTATGCTCCGATCAATACCAGTTTTTTATTGAAGAACGTGTCAGAGTTGACACTAGAGCCTAAAATAAGTTTGTCTGAGTCAAAATTTCAAAAATTCATAACTAATTCACCATTTATCCGATTGAGCCTATTTTTGGACAGGAGTTAGTTCTCGATGTCGGCTACATTTTGTTTTCACATTTTAACTTTAAAAATTGCACTTAAGCCCCTGCCATTTAGCCTGGAACGTGACAGACTCAAGCGAATAAAAATATGCACTATTTCTTGTGGTTATTGGAGGCCCAATTGCATATTCAAAGCCCATTTTTTTCTCTAATTTCCATTATATAATCTCATTCTTTTCACACAAACAACACGGGAAAAAAAACCTTTGCCACAACTCTGTCAAAATATCAAATTTCTTCAAGAACCCTAAAAACAAGAAATCCTTGTTACAAACCTCCATATCACTACAAACAAGCCATCCTCGTTACAAATCCACATCTCACTACATACAAGAAATCCTTGTTACAAATCCTCATCTCACTAAAAACAAGTCATCCTCGTTACAAATCCACATCTTACTACATACAAGAAATCCCTGTTACAAACCCCCATCTCACAACAAACAAGTCATCCTCGTTACAAATCCACATCTAACTACTTTCACTACTTTTCCAGTAAGGGTAAGGCTGGTTTGATCTCCATGATCCAAAGGTGTAGAAGCATTCATACATTCCATATCGGTTTTAACATTATAAAATTTCATATATTTATTTTCTTTGCATTTCATGATATACTAATTTGTTTAATGTGTCTATGATATTCAACACTACAGGTTTGACTATTATGGTTTCATGCAGGTTTATTACAAAACACTGAGGTCGGATCATAACAACCACCAATATATGGCAAGACAGATATCTTGAGGAGGTTAAGACAACCATCTGTTTAAAACTTTTTTCATAAAAGCTAATATTTTTCACAAACCTTTGATTTTTTATAATAAACTTGAATAATTAATTTTAGGTTTTTTTAAATTTAATTTTAGGTTTTAAATTAGTTTTTGGTTCAACAACCACCCATGACATTTGCATTATTTTTATTTTCTAACCCTATTTTTCATTGATGTTTCTTCTCCTATCTATTTTTTGGCAAACTTAATCTTTTTTATTAATCATTAGACATGAACTTTTTTTTAAAACCTTTTTTTAATTAACCTTTTTTTTTTTTAAATATACCTTTTTTTATTAATTAAAATTAATTAGGTTTTAGGTTTTTTTTAATTAACCTTTTTTTTTCAAAACTAACCTTTTTTTTAATTCAAACTAATAAGGATTTAGGTATTTTAATTAACTTTTTTTCAAAATTAACATTTTTTATTAATTAAAATTAATTAGGTTTTTAGGTTTATTTAATTAAATATCATAAATCACTTTTTCATAAAAAATCACCAAAACATTTTCTTTGCCATTTTCATCTTATTTTTATTTTCCTAGATAAAGTGTATAGGGCGCATTCAACTGTAATAGCGTAACTTTATTTTTCTCGCATTTTTTTATTTATCATTATCATGTAATTGCTTCCGGAATGTGATAGTTTTAGAATTTCTTTTCCGCCCTCTACACTATTATGTAACTTCCCCAAAGTTTTGTAATAGCTTAGGTTTACATTTCCGCCTTTACCTTCTGCTACTATATTTTATGCAATGCTTAGACTAATAGGATTGTATGGAAAGACCGGTAAACTAATTGAACATAGCATAACCTAATTCAAAGATAATATATCTGAAAACAAACACTGTTGCACACTTGCACCCCTAGGGTACTCCCCACTTGGTTGCCTCAGAAAACAATGGTCATGTCCCTCGAACGTAGGGATATCTTAGCCAAAGACCCTTAATCTAAAAACCATCATAAAGATCATAGTCCCTGAATGTCCCTCAAATTGCCTACGAGAAATGATCTTGTCCCTCGATGTTGCCTACGAATATATGATGACAGTCCATTCGAAATGCTAAGGTATCCTTACATGTTGCCTTCAATGACCATTATGTCCCTTTCGATAGTCCCTCAAACATCCAACGAATAGGGTTACCTACTCACTAATAGTAGGATAACACGGACTAAAGGATAGGAGGAACATAACGCCTTTTTTCGAGTAGGTAGATAACTGTTATGTACTTGCTCAAAACAACAAATCTTTTACACCATACACTTTCAAACAAACTTTTCAAACTAAAGTTTTCAAAACACTTCGTAACACTCTTGAGGACAGAAACAAGGGTTAAAACGAAGTAAAACAAAACTTTTCAAAGCAAAGCACACACAAGCAATTTCAAAATGAGCAAGTACCTAAGAGCTCGTGGAAAACCACGGATAGAAAGGGTGCTAACACCTTCCCTTTCTATAATCTACCCCCCGTACTCAGAAATATCTCGAAAAAGGTTTTTTCTGTTCTTTTTCCTTTTCCTTTGTTGGATGAAATAAAAGTCGGTGGCGACTCTTGCTTACCGCGACAATTTGCGAACAAAAAATGCAAACCAATATTAACAGTCGGTTCTGCCACCGTATCACAGTTCCATAATCACGGGTAGGATGGATGGATATGGCATCATGAGACTTTGTGAACGAGTTCATGCCCATTTGAGGTAAGGCTCAAGAGGCATGGAATTCTTATGCCCCAAAGTCTTGCTATCAACCTTTCTTACCATGCCCCAAGCTCGTACAACCCTTTGATGATAACCTTGGACATTGCTTTCGTAGTCTAATACCAAACCCTGGATGAGCGCATCATGGGGACCATCTCTTCCTATATACCCAAATTGTCGTAATGCAGAGAAGGGTTATAAGTGATACCTCCCCTAATGCCTTAGAGTGGAACATTAGGGAACTCTCCATAATGATCAATGATGGTAACATACTTTAGGGATCGGGGACACCAATATATATTCGAATGAGAGAGAGACATTACCTTTTGAGACCACATCAAGCCTTGTTCATTATTCAATATTGACCGAGTTAGGTATGAAATAAACCACCTAGACAACAATGGAATGCAACACAAAAGAGTCCCTCTCTTCCTCATGGTGCGAGTGTAAAAACAATGTAGGATGTCTCCAAGCAGAGTAGGTACGGGGTTACAAGAAAGAAAAACCTTGACGGCATTTACATCTACGAGTTAGTCCGGATTGGTGAACATAAACAAACCATAGATTAGAAGGGCCAAGACATCTTAAAAAGCTTGAAAGTCCATATCTTCCCAAAACAGTCGAGCCCTCTCTAACAGAAACTTGGCTAGAAAACCCTTGACTCCACTCCTTGTTTCCCAATTTGCTACAATGTCGGATCTCCTCAAATGCAAGGCTTTGGAAATAGCTCCAGGCTTTGTAGTTTCCTCTAAACCGGTGAATGGTATTTGATCAAGCACAGGCACTCCTAGTAGTTGAGAGAATTCTTCCAATGTAGGCACCAATTGTTAATCGGGAAAGCTGAAGCGATGATGCATAGGATCAAAGAACTGAAAAAACACTCACATCATTTCTTCTTGAAAGTTTGAGGTAGCCAAACTGAGAAGTTGACCATATCTTTTGGTGAAGGAAGAATCTTTCGGAACCCTTAATGCTAACTCTTGGAGTTGAGGAGGCACTTTCACGAAGCTAATTTGGATGGTGTTTCTGCAAATGGAAGCCATATCCTATAAAACAGAACAAAGATAAATCCCTAGGTCTTTGAAATGGTTAGTGAAAATGCTATGGCATGATGTCATGATGTTATGTACAAATAATCATAAACAAGCAAAGCAAACAAGTCCTTAGGTTAAGCTTGCATGGGGTTTATAGGTAAGTACCCTCTTTAAGTTTTAGTTTGTTCAACCTGTCCTAAAAAGTAACCAGGTTCTAGGGAATCTCAATATCATTGATCTTTCTCCATCGAGCATTGTCTCATCACAATCAATATTTTCTTGCGGCCGAAATATCTCGAAAGTCCGGTCTCAATGAGTGTAGTATCGAGTATCAACCAATCTCTAGTTTTCCACTGAATCCGACAATCTCATTACTTCCTAATGGCCAAGTTGTTAAACTAAAGGTTCCACAGTAAGTTAGTGCTTCATGACACCACACAGTGGCCCCGTATTCTATTTGATTCAACACAAAGGATACCGGAACCTACAAATGTGTCACACTAACATAGCCATCACTTTAACCATATCGGTTTACACCATAGAGTCTCCATGATCTATTTCTACTTACCTAATAAAGCTCCTAGATCCGGGTAGAGGATCTATTCAAAACCCAAACAACCCTTTTAAGAGTAAAGCAAACAAGTCAAACAATGAAAGCATTTAAAAATGTGAACTAATCTATAAGGTAACCCCACTTTTAAGTTCATCCCCAGCAGAGTCGCCAGTTCCGTAATACGGTGGGAGAACTGACTCGGGTGTTTTGCGTTTTATTGCAATTTTTGCGGATAGCAAGAGTCACCACCGACTTTTCTTTTACCCAATAAAGGAAAGGGTGAAAATAACAGGAAAGACCTTTTGAGAATTTTCCTGAGTTCGGGGTGTAAGTTATGAAAAGGGAAGGTGTTAGCACCCTTTTCATCTGTAGTTATCTACGGGCTCTTAGTTGCTAGCTCACTTTGAAAAATTCTTTGTAAATGTGCTTGTGATTGTTTGAAAGTATTTTTGAAAAGTGCCTTTGTTTAGACGAACTTTGTAATAATTCTCGTCTCTATAAGAATGTATACAAAGTATTTACTTTTGAAAATATTTCTTTGAAAGTGTTGGTGTGTTTGAAAGATGTTTGTTTTCAAATGTTAGTGAGCAAGCAACCACGAGCATTCTATCTACTCAAAAGAAAGTCTTTGTTCTTTTCCTCCTTCTTTAGATAGTGTTACCTTACCATTAGTTAGTAAAAAACCATATCATTGGATGTGAAGGGACAGGCGTGGGTCATCATACAGTCATAGAAGGAAACATTGTAGGATACCTTAGCAATTTGTCGTAAAGGACTAAGATCATTTACCAAAGGCAACATCGAAGGGTCATCGAGGGACTACGATCTTGTAATCGAGGGTCTTTGTTAAAGTATCCCACGTTCGAGGGACATGACTGTTTTTAATCTAAGACAACAAGTGTGGGTTAACCCTAGAGGTGTATGTATGCAAAGTGTATTGTTTTCATTTATTTTATCTTGAATTAGGGTTGTCTAATGTTTGGTTTTAAGTCTTCCCATATAAACCCTAATTACTAGCAATAATATGGAAAGTGATAAATTGCAAAAATTAAAAGTCCTACACTATTACAATAATTTGGGATGGGGGATACAAATTTACAAATGGGGATCACAAGTAAAATAAACCCTAATTACTATTACAACCTGTTGTACCCCAAAATTTGCCCTCTCATGTTTTCCAAAGTCTTCCCCCTACATGGTTGACCAGAAACTCTTGCCTAAGGAAAAAGAAATTTTTTGAGTGGTGCTTTAAGTATATTTTGATTGGCATTCTGAAAGTACATTTCGATTGGCATTCTGAAAGTACATTTCCATTGGCATTCTGAAAGTACATTTCGATTGGCATTCTGAAAGTACATTTCGATTGGCATTCTGAAAGTACATTTCGATTGGCATTCTGAAAGTACATTTCGATTGTCATTCTGAAAAACCCTTCGATTGGTATTCTGAAGGAGCATTTTGATTGGCATTATGGACAAGCACTTCGATTGGAATTATGAAAGACCCTTCGATTGGTATTCTGAAGGAGAATTTCGATTGGCATTATGGACAAGCACTTCGATTGGAATTATGAAAGACCCTTCGATTGGTATTCTGAAGGAGCCTTTCGATTGGCATTATGGACAAGCATTCAATTGGAATTATGTCAAGGCAGCTTCGACCTGCATGTTAACCATGTCCTTCGATTGGCATGAACAACACCTTTCGATTGGCCTGTTAATAGAGCCTTTCGATTGGATTCCTTCGATTGATATTTGGACAAATGCCATTCGAAGAACACCTTCCAGGCCATTTGGAGGAGGCCATCAAGGGGGACTCAGAAAACATGTCCAGGTACATTGAACATGAGAGGATGGTACGTTTCCCTTGCAAACATAGGAATAATTAAATGCTGATTATGGATTTAATTCCTGAGTTAAAGGCCAGATTCTTGCCTTTTCTGTTCCTAAGGAGCTGCTTCGACCAGAGTGGTTCTGTTCAGAACAAGACCAATCGAAGAGGGGCCTGAAGGCATTTGAAAGGCAAACATGTCCAGGTTCATTCCAGATTTCAAGAGATACGAATATTTCAAAAAAGGAAATAATTTAATGTGTCTGATTCTTGTCTCATGGCGTTAAAGGCCTGTTTTAATGGCTGTCCCTTGCCATTTTCATGCACTCCCACACTCCTATAAATACAAGGGCCAGTAACACATTACAACCGACAAAAAAAATACACAGAAAAATTGCCCCAAAGAGTCACACGCATACACTTCCTCAGTAAACCACCCCAAAGCTATCAAAATCCTCATAAGTGGTCCCAATCGAAGGAGTCTTCAGCAACGCTCTTTTCACTCCCTGAAGTCTACAAGAAGTGTTCCCAAGCACCATCCAAAAATCACGCATCAAGCCTACTAATCCTTGGTAAAATTTTGGGTCACAACCTTTTGATTATTATTTGAATTGTTTTAAATGCATCTTTGTGTTCTTATTGATCATTCATACAAATATAAGTGTGGAAGTGCAGGGTGCCATTTTAAAGTTTCAAAACAGCCATGCTTCAAACTAGGTGGTGTAAAGATCTTGTGCCAGTTTTAACCCCATATTTGAGTTTAGGAAGTGATCATGCATAGGTTAGAGTCTTGGGATCTATTTCGATCCAGCATTTGATCAAACTTGCCGGTGTATGTGCAGGAGAAGAACCTGGGTTCAACACTCAGGTTTGTATTTATTTCTTTTTTATAACGCTTGTACTGCAGATCAAGCCTGAGAAGACCAGTGCACACAATAGCGAAGGACCTGGGTTCGACACCCAGGCCCTACATCTTTATTGTTCTAATGCTTGTCTTGCAGATATGGATCGAAAAGCAGTTTGCCCTCCTGGATCGAAGAAGACAACCCCTTCTCTGGATCGAAGGAGACATTTCCTTCTCTGGATCGAAGCCCCCCCTTTTTTCCCTGGATCGAAAGTCACCTTCTCTGGATCGAAGCTTCCCATTTTTATCCCTGGATCGAAGGGTACCCTTTGTATTTTTATTTTTTGTTTTCGTTATTTCTTTATTGACCTTATCACTTAAATTAACTTTTAATCAACATAAGAAAAAATCACAAAAACATTTGGTTAGTTTCTTTATTCAAATTAATTTTGTAAATAAATTAATTAATTATTCTAACTTCATTTTACCAATTTAAAATAAATTAGACCTAGGATTATTTAATTCAAATACTTTCCTAACCAAAAACAAAAAAAAAAGATTTTCTTATTTAGAAATTTCTTAGACGTCTCTTTTCCTTGTTTTACGCGTGTTTATTTTATTGTAATTGCCTACCGGGATGTAATAGCTAAGACTTATACTTTACTGTTTTTTTATTCCCCCAATTTTTGGACATGTAAATAATCCCCCTCCCCGAAGCCTTGTAATAGCGTAGGATTTACAATTCCCGCACTTTAAATTCCTGTACATATATTAACTGTTTAGATGTATGCTAACTAGGCTATGCATGACAAGATTAACTCTTAACTTAAAATCAACAGTAGCTCACCATGACATGCGAAGATCGTAAACTAAAAATTGACACACTTGGACATGCCACTCTTAGGGTACGCCTCACTTGGTTGCCTCGAATGTGGTCATTGAGTATAGGAAGTCTTAGAGGTCGCCCTCCTGTCCAAAGATCAAAGTTGCCTTGAAATGGTTGCCTCGATGAAAATGATCTAAGACATTAGTGTTACCGCTAAAGCATCCTAAACATTGCTTTAGTGACCACACGTCCCTAAAATCGAATTGACCCGAAAACTCCAACGACGGTGCTACCTACTCCTCAATAGTTGGATAGCACTGTCTAAAGGACACTTGCACAGTCTAATTCCTTTTTGAGTAGGTAGATGTTCTTAAGTACTTGCTCCTTTTAAAACAAAACAAACTTTTCGCACTTACACTTTCTTCAAAAAAACAAAACTCTTTTCAAAACCCACAAACACAAAGAAAAGCAAACTTTTTGAAAACATAGTGAGCAAGTACCTAAGAGCCCGTGGATAACCACGTATAGAAAGGGTGCTAACACCTTCCCTTTCTATAATCTACCTCCCGAACCCGAGAAAAATCTCGAAAAGGAATTTTTCTGTGCTTTTGTCCTTTCCTTGTTGGATAAAATAAAAGACGGTGGCGACTCTTGCTTACCGCGACACTTTGCGAAAACAAACACAAACGCGAACCAGCATTAAAAAACAGTCAGTTCTCATTCCCACCGATCACAGAACTGGCGACTCTGCTGGTAAAATTATATAAGTGAGGTGTACCTTAGGACTAGATCACTTGTGTTTTCAATTGTATTGCTTTGTATACATTCATAGGTCGCAATAAACTGTGAGGGAACTGTGCGGGGTATACTGACATGGTTGAATCAGTAGCTACGTTGATGTGGCACTTTGGTTGGTACCGGTGACCCTTGAGTTAAGTCAAGGAGAGCACGGGGCCGCCGCGTGGTGTCGTGAAGCATCAATTGACCTTTGAACCTTACTTGACCATCTTGGCCTTTTTAGGGGTAGTGAGATGACCGACTTTGGTGCAGTCCGAAGTTGGTAGATACTCGATACTACACTCATTGAGGGTTGTTTTCCTTGGATATTTTGGTCGCCAGTTAAGTGGCTAAACCAAAACAATGAACATAGAAAACAATCCAATGATATTGAGCTCCTTAGAACCCGGTTACTATTTTAGGACAGGTTGAGCCAACTATCTTCAAGAGGGTACTTACCTACGAACCCCATGCAAGCCTAAACCTAAGGACTTGTTTGCTTTGTGTGAATATGACTGTCTGTATATACATTTGCTTACTTTTGCATACATAACATCATAAAGCATCATATGCACCCGCTGACCATTTCAAGGGTGTAGATCTTCATCTTTGTTCTTGTTTTGTAGGACATGGAGTCTCTCCGTAGGAAAACCATTCAAGTCAACCTTGTAAGGATCCCTCCTCAACTCAAGGAGCTTACATCCAGGATTCTCGAAAATTCTCTCTTCAGTGAAAGACATGGTAGACTCCTCAGCTTGGTCAACACCAATATTGAAGAAGACATGATGAAAGTTCTCTTCCAGTTATTTGACCCCCTACACCACTGTTTCACATTCCCTGATTATCAATTGGTGCCTACTTTGGAGGAATTTTCTCAACTCCTGAGAATTCCTATTCTTAGTCAGCTACCCTACAACGGTACAGAAAAGGAACCAAAACTTGAAGATGTTGGTCAAGCATTACATTTGCAACCATCTGACATCAAGGGGCATTGGGAAGACAGAAGCGGTATCAAGGGATTCTTGGCAAAGTTTCTGTTTGAGAAGGCATAAGAATGCTGGAATTCTCTTGATCTACAAGCCTTTGAAGAGATTGTGGAACTCCTTATTTATGGGTTGGTGTTGTTCCCAAATCCTGATCAACTTATAGATGTGAATGCTGTCAAGATTTTTATATCCAGGAATCCCATACCTACATTGCTTGGGGACATCCTCCACTCATTTTACACACGAACAATGAGGAAAAGAGGTGTTCTCATGTGATGTACTCCTCTCCTGGCAAGGTGGTTTATTTCTCACCTTCCACAATCAATTTTGAAGAATGAGCAGGGTTTAAGGTGGTCACAACGATTGATGACCCTCACACATTCTGATGTACATTGGTGTTCTAGGTCCAGAGAAAATGTTACCATCATTGATCGTTGTGGAGAATTTCCTAATGTTCCTTTACTTGGAATTAGGGGAGGCATTACCTACAACCCCTATCTAGCTTTGAGACAATTTGGATATGCTCGGAGGGACGACCCTCATGACATGCTGATTCCTGACATAGTTTTTGACTTCGACAATGATACGCAAGGGCTTCGACAAAGGTTCATCAGAGCTTGGAGGATGCCTAATAAGGTGGATAGTAAGACACTGGGGCACAAGAATTCCATCCCCCTTGAGCCTTACCTCAAGTGGGTACGAACCCGCTCCCAGAATCTTATGATGCCATATCCTCACATTCTCCCCTTGATCAAAGAGCCCGTTATGGAAGGAGAGGTTCCATACACCATCCTACATCCTGACATGCCAACATCATGGGAAGAAATGCAAAACAGTCGGATCCAACTCAAGGAAGAACGAAATGCTTTTGAAGCCAGCTTATATGCCAGTGAGAAGAAGGTTTTGGAGCTTACCCGCCGACTTCACGAGGAAGAGACCCTCAACACTTACATCGCTCTAAAAAGGATGCGCAATGTCTTTTTACATTAAGAATTTTGTAATATTTCGCCCATGGGGCACTTATGTACTAAACAAATTTCTTCTTAATATGACGTGTGTTATTTTTTGTCTGCAACGAATTTGAATTTTTGAACCCTTGAATGCATTACATTAATCGCATACCATTCATCATATACATAACAGGTACCCTTTTACAGGTCACTTATCTTCTTCGCTGTTTATTTCAGCAATCATCATGTCTACTGAACCTTCCACTGAGCAAGCTATCAAGGCCCTCCAGGCCCAGAATGCCCAATTTTAAGAGTTGGTCATGAGCCTAGCTAAGGGTCAGCAGGACTTGAAGACCCTGATTCTAAAAGAGAGGAAGAATAAGAAGAAGAGGACCATCTTGTTCAACACCGGATGCAGGTTTGGAAACTGGCTGCAGAATGAACTAGATCTGGCCACCCCATCTGGAGAGAAAGACAGTCCATGAGAAAGGAGGGCTCCTAGCCCTATGGTCTCCGACAATGAGACGGACTATGATGAGGAACAGTATCCTCCTGCTGAGGATAAGTACAAACAGCTGGAAGACCGTTTAAACGCTATGGAGATACAGAAGGTGCCCGGTCTGGACTTCGGAGATCTGGGTTTATCATCTGGGGTGGTGATTCCCCATAAATTTAAGGCACCTGCCTTTGGCAAGTATGACAGAGCTTCCTGTCCAAAGCTGCACCTCCGGTCATATGTGAGGAAGATCCAACCTTACACTACTGATAAGAACTTGTGGATCCATTTCTTTCAAGATAGTCTTTCAGGGACTCAGCTTGAGTGGTTCTATCAGTTGGACGGAGCCAGTATCCGCAGCTGGGAGGATTTGGCTACTGCGTTCTTTAAACAGTATCAGTATAACTCTGACCTTGCTCCTACGCGTACCCAACTCCAGGGTATGTCAATAGGGACGGGTGAAGGATTTAAAGAGTATGCTCAGAAATGGAGAGACCTTGCCGGAAGGGTGCAACCACCTTTAGCTGATCGTGAACTTGTTGATATGTTTTTGGGGACCCTGTCTGGTCCATTCTTTAACCATTTGATTGGAAGCTCTTCAGCTGGGTTTACAGACCTTATCTTGACTGGTGAGAGGATTGAAGCTGGAATTGAGGATGGAAAAATACAGAAGGGTGCCTCATCGAGCACTGAGAAGAGATTGTTTAAGAAAGAGTCCAGTGCGGTCTACAGTTCAAGAAGAAAGAACAGACCTGAACACTGCCAAGCTGTCAATGCGGTTGTTATTTCAAGACCTGCCGTTACTCCTCAGCATCACAACCAACGAAGGGACGAGATACCTCGAATGCAATTCACTCGTCTCAGCATGACTTTGTCTCAGATTCTGCCACAATTGCTGAAGACCAATCTGGTGACCCTAAAAGAAGCTCCAAAGAATCCAAATACAATGTCACCAAGGTATAACCCTAATGCCCGCTGCTCTTTTCACTCTGATAGCCCGGGGCATAATACAGACGATTGTTGGGTTCTGAAGAACAAGGTGCAAGACTTAATTGATGCAAAGGAGATTGAGTTCGAGGCGCACGAGACGCCTAATGTTGTGACTGCTCCCATGCCCAAACATGGAGTAAATGCTGTAGAGGAAGACTTTTTTGTAGTGTCTATGGATGATATTGTTACCCCTTTGATGACTGTCAAGAAGAACCTGTTGCTAGCCGGTTTATTTTCGGGCTGTGGTGAAGGTTGCCATATGTGTTCTGTTTTACCTGCTGGTTGCCCATCTTTGAAGTCAGGTATCCAAAACCTGATGGATAGCAAAGAGATCCTGTTTGAAAAGACTGTTGTTCCGTTCGTTCATTCTGAAGAAGTTGCCATCATTACCATTTTCGACAATTCTTCCAAGGCTCCCTCGAGGACGCCTGTTAGAATTACATCTGTTCCGAAGATCGCACCTGTAATCATCACTATCCCGGGGCCCATCCCCTATACCTCTGACAAAGCTGTCCCTTGGCATTATGGGGCAGATGTTTATGTTCTTGGAGTTAAGCAAGAGTTTGGTGCTAATACCGGCGTCAGCAACATTACTGGGCCTGCTAAAGTCACCCACATCAGTAGACTTTTCTCACCAGATATTGCTCCGCCAGCCGTCCGAAGACCTGTTGTCATCAAGCCTGCAAATGTACCTACCGCCGTTCTCGATCAAGTTCCTATCCTTCCCCCTGTCACCGAGTCATCTGATGCTCGGGGCAAAGGGATCGCCACTGATGTGCCTGCCCAGACGGAGGCACCGAAGACCACCACTGTTGAAGCTTCCAAACAGGAGATGGAAGAGATTCTAAAGATTATTAAGAAGAGTGATTTTAATGTAGTTGAGCAGCTGGGGCAAACCCCATCCAAGATTTCTATGTTATCACTGTTGTTGTGTTCAGAGGCCCATGCCAAGGCTCTGATTACCTTCCTGAAGACGGCCCACGTGCCACAAGAGACATCAGCTGATCAATTTACCGATTGTGTGGCCAATTTAATTGCTAATAATGGTTTGGGTTTCTCCGACGCTGATCTGACTGCTAAAGGGAAGGACCATAACGATGCCCTGCATGTCTCCATTGAATGCAGGGGCACTACTCTTGCACATGTGTTGGTTGACACTGGTTCCTTGTTGAACATCTTACCCAAGAAAGCTCTAGACAGGCTGGGCTGCGAAGGTTTAGAGCTAAAGCTGAGTAACATTGTTGTCCGGGCCTTTGATGGATCTAGAAGGATGGTGCATGGCGAGGTTGATATTCCCATCAAAGTTGGTTCTCAGGTCTTCAATTCTACATTTTACGTGATGGACATTCGGCCATCCTATTCTTGTTTACTGGGTCGTCCATGGATCCATAAAGCTGGAGCTGTGACCTCAACACTCCATCAGAAGTTGAAGTACCCGGTCAGAGGGAAGATTGTGACAGTACATGGGGAGGAAGAGTATATGGTTAGCCACCTCAACTCGTTCCGGTACGTAGAGATGGATGGGGAGTTCATTGAGACCCCATTTCAACACTTTGAAGAGGTTCCTCAGACACTGGCGTTAGCTGAGACTGTGATTGAAGATTTTCCCATGAAGATGGCTTCCTTAAGGGATGTCCGAGCTGTTATTGAGAAGGGTGAGTATGCAAACTGGGGCCGACTTCCTGATTTCACGCAGAAGACTAACAAGTATGGTTTGGGTTTCACTGCAGAAGCTCAAAGGGCGATTCGAAGTGCAAGGATTGGAAGACCTCTGGTGTTCATCAGCAACTCGGGAGTAAATGCCATCGAAGATGACGTAGAGGAGTCTGAATTCGACAGCTGGATCTATCCTACGACCAACGGTGGACCAAACAACTGGACAGCAAAAGATTTCATCCCTATTACTTTTGTTACTCAGTAATGAAGCTTTTTGTTTTAAATTTGTAACAGACAATATTGTGAAACTTTATGGCACGGTGTCTTACCCGGGGCACTGTGGTTTCATTTGTGAGGGATTTTGTATGCCATTTTCATATATCATTAATAAAAGCATTGGACGTTTTCGCATTTCAAATTTTGCGCTCTTTTTCTTTCTTTATTATATATTGCAAAACAGCTATTTTACACACACACTCACATATACAGGTCCCAATCCACTCTGGATCTCACTGGTAACGACTCTGCTACTGCCAGTTATGACTTCGAAAATCCGATCAACTTAGCCGAAGACGAGGGTGAAGATGATTGCGAAGTGCCTGGTGAGCTTGCAAGACTGCTACTTCAGGAAGAGAGGGCCATTCAGCCACATGAAGAGCCAGTGGAAACGGTGAATCTGGGTACCGAGGCAGACAAGAAGGAAGTCAAGATCGGTGCAAATCTGGAGCTTAGTGTGAAACAGCGGTTGATTCAGATGCTGCATGACTACATAGAGATCTTTGCCTGGTCTTACGAAGATATGCCTTGGTTGGATACCGACATTGTAGTTCATCGCCTGCCTACCAAGGAAGATTGTCCTCCGGTAAAACAGAAGGTTCGCCGTATGCGTCCAGAGATGTCTGAGAAAATCAAGGCCGAAGTTATGAAACAGTTTGAAGCCGGTTTTCTAGCAGTAACTTCTTACCCTCAGTGGGTTGCCAATGTGGTTTCGGTACCGAAGAAAGACGGTAAGGTCCGAATGTGTGTTGACTACAAGGATTTGAACAGGGCGAGCCCTAAGGATGACTTCCCTCTACCTCATATTGACGTCCTGGTCGACAACACTACTCAGCATAAGGTATTCTCCTTCATGGACGGTTTCTCCGGTTACAATCAGATAAAGATGGCTCCCGAAGACATGGAGAAGACGACCTTTGTTACTCAGTGGGGTACCTTTTGCTACAAGGTCATGCCTTTTGGATTAAAGAATGTCGGGGCAACATATCAGCGTGCCATGGTTGCTTTGTTTCATGACATGATCCATCATGAGATTGAAGTATACGTCGACGATATGATCGCGAGGTCCCAAACTGAGGAGGAACACCTTGACCATCTACGAAAGCTGTTTGACAGGCTAAAGTTGTACAAGCTGAGATTGAACCCGAACAAGTGCACCTTCAGGGTGAGGTCTGGCAAACTGCTAGGTTTCGTCGTGAGCGACAAAGGTATTCAAGTGGACCCTGCCAAGGTGAAAGCCATACAAGAGATGCCAGCTCCCAAGACAGAGAAAGAAGTCAGAGGCTTTCTAAGAAGACTGAACTACATTACCCGATTCATCTCTCACCTGACTGCTACTTGTGAACCAATCTTCAAGCTACTGAAGAAAGATCAAGTGGTACGTTGGAACGATGAATGTCAGGCCGCTTTTGAAAGAATCAAAGAGTATCTCCAAGAGCCACCCATTCTGATGCCACCAGTTGAAGGGAGACCTTTGATTTTATACTTGACAGTACATGACAACTCAATGGGGTGTGTGTTGGGGCAGCATGACGAGTCTGGCCGAAAAGAGCATGCTATTTATTACCTTAGCAAAAAGTTTACCGACTTTGAGACTCGATACTCACTGCTCGAGAAAACTTGTTGCGCTTTGGCATGGGCTGCTCGCCGGCTGAGACAGTATATGTTGACTCACACTACTCTGCTGATTTCAAAGATGGATCCAATCAAGTATATCTTCGAAAAGCCTGCTTTGTCCGGAAGAATAGCAAGATGGCAGATGATCTTGACTGAGTATGACATCTAGTACACAACTTAAAAAGCAATCAAGGGAAGTGTATTGGCAGACCATTTGGCACATCAGGCAGTGGATGATTACCAGTCTATGAATTTTGAATTTCCAGACGAGAATATCATGGTAGTGACTGACTGTGAGAAACCTGGACCGGATGAAGGACCTGAAGAAGGATCCTGATGGTCTATGTACTTTGATGGAGCTTCAAACGCTTTGGGTAATGGAATTGGCGCTGTGATCATATCTCCTAAAGGCTCTCATACTCCGTTTACCGCTCGACTGTGTTTCAACTGTACCAACAACATGGCGGAGTATGAAGCATGCATCATGGGTCTTCGAGCTGCAATTGACCTAAGGATTAAGTTTCTGAGTGTCTTCGGAGATTCCGCTCTCGTGATCAGTCAGATCAGAGGAGAGTGGGATACGAAACACCCAAACCTGATTCCTTACAAGGAGTATGTATTGACATTGCTTCCCCATTTCGAGGATATAACCTTTGAACACTTCCCAAGAGAGGAGAATCAGTTGGCGGACGCGCTAGCTACAATGTCTTTTATGTTCAAAGTCAAGTGGGACAACGAGGCTCCCCGGATCATCATTTGGAAATTGGATGAACATGCACATTGTTGTGACCTTGAGACCGAAGAGGTAACAGAAAAACCTTGGTATCATGAAGTGGAGAGGTACCTTGAAGCTCAAGAATACCCCGAGGGTGTATCTGTTAATGACAAGAAGTTTCTGAGAAGGTTCGCGGCAAAGTTCTTCATCAGCAATGGCATTCTTTACAAACGTAACCATGATTCAACCTTACTGCGTTGCGTGGATAAAATTGAAGCAGAAAGGATCATGGCAGAGCTGCATGAAGGTACTTTCGGAACTCATTCCAGTGGACATACCATGGCAAAGAAGATCCTTCGGGCAGGATATTACTGGTCCACAATGGAAGCCGACTATTATCAGCATTCTCGGACATGTCACAAGTGCCAGGTTTATGCTGATAAGGTGCACATACCTCCAATTCCTCTGAATGTTTTGACAGCACCTTGGCCTTTTGCAATGTGGGGAATTGATATGATCGGAGAGATCAGACCTACAACATCCAACGGGCATCGCTTCATCCTGGTAGCGATTGATTACTTTACGAAGTGGGTTGAAGCAGCTTCCTTTGCTACGGTAACCAAGAACTTTGTGGCATGGTTCATTCGGCACAACCTGATCTATCGATACGGTGTACCAGAGAGGATCATTACGGACAATCGTACCAATCTTAACAACAAGATGATCACTGAGCTCTGCGAGCAATTCAAGATACAACATCATAACTCTTATCCCTACCGGCTGGAGATGAATAGGACTGTAGAAGCAACTAATAAGAACATTAAGAAGATTGTGCAGAAGATGACAGTGACATACAAAGACTGGCAGGAGATGTTACCATTCACTCTTCATGGGTACCGTACCTCAGCACGGACGTCAACAGGGGAAACACCCTACTCCTTGGTTTATGGCATGGAGGCAGTCTAGCCCATTGAAGTTCAGATACCCTCTCTTCGAATCATGAAGGATGCAGGTTTGAGCAAAGACGACTGGATCCAGACCGGACTTGATTAATTGAATCTAATCGACGAAAAGAGACTTACTGCTATTTGTCATGGTCAGACGTACCAAAAACGAATGATCAAGGCATTTAACAAGAAAGTCAGACGACAAGAGTATCAAGTTGGGGACCTGGTAATCAAGCGCATTATTCTACCTCAAGGTGATCCCAGGGGCAAATGGACTCCTACTTACGAAGGGCCATTTGTGGTCAAGATCATCTTCTCAGGAGGAGCGATGATTTTAACCACCATGGATGGTGACGACCTTCCTCACTTCGTCAATGCAGACATAGTAAAAAGATATTAAGCATAACCAAAGACCCGCTAGGTCTACTGGCCTAGGAAAAAATAAGGGCTTCCCGGCGAACCAAAAGGGTTCGAGCAAAAATAAGGGATGAAAATAAAAAATCTGTACACCCGGCAAGTCGAAAACCTGAAAAGGCGGCTTGGGCAAAAATGGGTATCCCGGTGGACTGAAAACCCTAAAGGGCGGTCTAGGCAAAAGTTAGGGATTAAAGTGTAATACTATGTCTCATTGGGTCACCTTGCATCCGGACTTCGGTATCAACTATCAGGCTCGGACGACACCAGTCAATCATATTCATCTTCAACTAAGCAGCAAAGTGATGAGATGCTTGAAGATATAAAGGCAATAGCAGAGCTGGAACCCAGTGGGACTATTCACATAGCTGTTTAGTTTTCTTTTCACAAATTGTATAAATTCTATTTGTTCAGTGGCGTTCTCTTACTAGGACGTCAGCCTCTTGTATAAAATGCCTATTTACAGGCCAAAACTTCAAAATCAATACAAATTCATTTTCAAACAAATTTCAAATTGTTTTTCCTTGATCTGTTTTGTTTTGCAAAGAACGTCCAATGTTCATTTTTGATATATGCATTTAACATTAATTGCTGCTCATAAATATTTTCCTGCGAAATAAAGGACTAATTACGGGTGATATCAAAAGTAGGGGCAATAAGAATTGTCCGAGCAGGTCTAGTTGCTCTGTCCACCAAGGTACCAAGGTAGGTTCAGCTGAAGAATATGACCAAGATATCATCACTACCCACAGAGTAAGACAGTAACGGTAACTCTCCCCCACTGAGACTCGCAACCATGAACGAATCAGCCATACTCTCCCTCAAGCAGAGTTAGTCTACCGTCAGCCCCAGAAAGGCTCGGTATCCCCAGTAGATCTTAATATTCCCCAGCGGAGTATAAAGATATCCTCCAGCAAGCGTGAAAGCATCCCCAATAGTCTTAATATTCCTCAACAAAATATAAGAACGCTCCCCGGCGAAATACAAGATACCCCAGGTGGAGCCATTTCCCCAGTGCAGTCTAAAAAAGGCTTCCCCGCCAGAGTTGAATCATCTTACTCAGTAGATTCTGGAAGCCTATCCCCTGTAAAATACAAATGTATCTCCCCAGCCAAATTCAGAAGGTCATCCTCACAAGAGTCTAACTGGGTCATCCTCAGCAAGTTGCAACTGAAAGATCATCCCCAGCGAAGTTCTTTCTTTCCCCAAGCAGGACTTCTATCCTCAGCAGATTCAATATCACCAGCAACGGTAATCCATCCCCAGCGGAGTTCATCATTGAAATCCCCAACAAAGCTTATCAATGGAATCCCCAGCGGAGTTATCGTTAAAATCATCAGCAGAATATCTTTCCCCCACAGAGTATTTCCCCTCGGAGTAATATCTTCATCATGTTTACTCCCCAACGGAGTTCTTTTCTCCTACAGGTTTATTCTCACAATCATCTTCGTTCATCATCCCCAGCAGAAACGAAGAACTCAATCCTATTCTCTAACAGCTCCGGGATTTATTTTCCCCAGCTAAAACATCACATTCCCATACATCATGATACATGCATATGCGCATCATACAAATACAATCTCATTTATTTTGAGAACATCATTGCCTGATCCATATCATGCATTGCATATGACTGACCTTTACCATTTCAGGAAAAATGCAGTTAAGTTCTCAGCTTAGTCGAAGATCTGACCAGTTCTTAAATCTCAATTGAATTGTCATCGGTTGAATTTCAGATAAGGTTCTCAATCTCGACATTCTCCTCCGTCATAGTGTGGACAAGTTCTATAACCTCAACGGTATACTCCATTGAGCACGAGACAGTTCCTAGATCTTGATGAAGATGTTTCCCTACGTCATAGTGTGGACGAGTACTATAACCTCAGCGGTATACTCCATTGAGCACGAGTCAGTTCCTAGATCTCGACATTCTCCTCCGTCATAGTGTGGACAAGTACTATAACCTCAGCGGTATACTCCATTGAGCACGAGTCAGTTCCTAGATCTTGATGTTCTCCTCCGTCATAGTGTGGACAAGTACTATAACCTCAGCGGTATACTCCATTGAGCACGAGTCAGTTCCTAGATCTTGATGTTCTCCTCTGTCATAGTGTGGACAAGTTCTATAACCTCAGCGGTATACTCCATTGAGCACGAGACAATTCCTAGATCTTGATGTTCTCCTCTGTCATAGTATGGACAAGTTCTATAACCTCAGCGGTATACTCCATTGAGCACGAGACAGTTCCTAGATCTTGATGTTCTCCTCTGTCATAGTGTGGACGAGTACTATAACCTCAACAGTATACTCCATTGAGCACGAGTCAGTTCCTAGATCTTGATGTTTTCCTCCGTCATAGTATGGACAAGTTCTATAACCTCAACGGTATACTCCATTGAGCACGAGACGGTTCATAGATCTTGATGAAGATGTTCTCCCCCATTTGAGTTATGGACAGGTTCTTAAAACTCAGCTGAAGCATTCTCTCAGTTGAAGTACAGGCAGGTTCTTAAATCTCAACAAAGTTAGACTTCCCCAGTGGAATCTTCTACAACAACAGGTATGCAAGTTCTCACTAAGGAATCTCTTATGCGATCGACACTCCTGCAGATGGCATCTATAAGCCCATCCTCCTACCAACAATCTCCAAATGGCATCTGTAAGCCCGTTCCTGACATCACAATCCTGATACTACACCATGCGAGTGCAAATTTCTGGGCACTTTAGTGTTCAATCATCTTCCACCTTCGGATCACGAAAGGAACGCAAGCCAATCTACATCCTCAAGTTTAACAAGATTGAACAGGGGCAACTGTTGTACCCCAAAATTTGCCCTCTCATGTTTTCAAAAGTCTTCTCCCTACATGGTTGACCAGAAACCCTTGCCTAAGGAAAAAGAAAATTTTTGAGTGGTGCTTTAAGTATATTTCGATTGGCATTCTAAAAGTACATTTCGATTGGCATTCTGAAAGTACATTTCGATTGGCATTCTGAAAGTACATTTCGATTGGCATTCTGAAAGTACATTTTGATTGGCATTCTGAAAGTACATTTCGATTGGCATTCTGAAAGTACATTTCGATTGGCATTCTGAAAGACCCTTCGATTGGTATTCTGAAGGAGCATTTCGATTGGAATTATGGACAAGCACTTCGATTGGAATTATGAAAGACCATTCGATTGGTATTCTGAAGGAGAATTTCGATTGGAATTATGGACAAGCACTTCGATTGGAATTATGAAAGACCCTTCGATTGGTATTCTAAAGGATCCTTTTGATTGGCATTATGGACAAGCATTCGATTGGAATTATGTCAAGGCAGCTTCGACCTGCATGTTAACCATGTCCTTCGATTGGCATGAACATCACCTTTCGATTGGCCTGTTAACAGAGCCTTTCGATTGGAATCCTTCGATTGATATTTGGACAAATGCCATTCGAAGAACACCTTCCAGGCCATTTGGAAGAGGCCATCAAGGGGGACTCAGAAAACATGTCCAGGTACATTGAACATGAGAGGATGGTACGTTTCCCTTGCAAATATAGGAATAATTAAATGCTGATTGTGGATTTAATTCCTGAGTTAAAGGCCAGATTATTTCCTTTTCTGTTCCTAAGGAGCTGCTTCGACCAGAGTGGTTCTGTTCAGAACAAGACCAATCGAAGAGGGGCCTGAAGGCATTCGAAAGGCAAACATGTCCAGGTTCATTCCAGATTTCAAGAGACACGAATATTTCAAAAAAGGAAATAATTTAATGTGTCTGATTCTTGTCTCATGGCGTTAAAGGCCTGTTTTAATGGCTGTCCCTTGCCATTTTCGTGCACTCCCACACTCCTATAAATACAAGGGCCAGTAACACATTACAACAGACAAAAAAAAATACACAGAAAAATTGCCCCAAAGAGTCACACGCATACACTTCCTCAGTAAACCACCCCAAAGCTATCAAAATCCTCATAAGTGGTCCCAATCGAAGGAGTCTTCAGCAACGCTCTTTTCACTCCCTGAAGTCTGCAGGAAGTGTTCCCAAGCACCATCCAAAAATCACGCATCAAGCCCACTAATCCTTGGTAATTTTCTGGGTCACAGCCTTTCGATTATTATTTGAATTGTTTTATATGCATCTTTGTGTTCTTATTGATCATTCATACAAATATAAGTGTGGAAGTGCAGGGTGCCATTTTAAAGTTTCAAAACAGCCATGCTTCAAACTAGGTGGTGTAAAGATCTTGTGCCAGTTTTAACCCCATATTTGAGTTTAGGAAGTGATCATGCATAGGTTAGAGTCTTGGGATCTGTTTCGATCCAGCATTTGATCAAACTTGCAGGTGTATGTGCAGGAGAAGAACCTGGGTTCAACACCCAGGTTTGTATTTATTTCTTTTTTCTAACGCTTGTAATTAAGATCAAGCCTGAGAAGACCAGTGCACACAATAGCGAAGGACCAGGGTTCGACACCCAGGCCCTACATCTTTATTGTTCTAATGCTTGTCTTGCAGATATGGATTGAAAAGCAGTTTGCCCTCCTGGATCGAAGAAGACAACCCCTTTTCTGGATCGAAGGAGACATTTCCTTCTCTGGATCGAAGCCCCCCCTTTTTTCCCTGGATCGAAAGTCACCTTCTCTGGATCGAAGCTTCCCATTTTTATCCCTGGATCGAAGGGTGCCCTTTGTACTTTTATTTTTTGTTTTCGTTATTTCTTTATTGACCTTATCACTTAAATTAACTTTTAATCAACATAAGAAAAAATCACAAAAACATTAGGTTAGTTTCTTTATTCAAATTAATTTTGTAAATAAATAAATTAATTGTTCTAACTTCATTTTACCAATTTAAAATAAATTAGACCTATGATTATTTAATTCAAATACTTTCCTAACCAAAAACAAAAAAAAAAAATTTTCTTATTTAGAAATTTCTTAGACGTCTCTTTTCCTTGTTTTACGCGTGTTTATTTTATTGTAACTTCCTACCGGGATGTAATAGCTAAGACTTATACTTTACTGTTTTTTTATTCCCCCAATTTTTGGACATGTAAATAATCCCCCTCCCCGAAGCCTTGTAATAGCGTAGGATTTAAAATTCCCGCACTTTAAATTCCTGTACATATATTAATTTTTTAGATGTATGCTAACTAGGCTATGCATGACAAGATTAACTCTTAACTTAAAATCAACAGTAGCTCACCATGACATGCAAAGATCGTAAACTGAAAATTGACACACTTACACATGCCACTCTTAGGGTATGCCTTACTTGGTTGCCTCGAATGTGGTCATTGAGTATAGGAAGTCTTAGAGGTTGCCCTCCTGTCCAAAGATCAAAGTTGCCTCGAAATGGTTGCCTAGATAAAAATGATCTAAGACATTAGGGTTACCGCTAAAGCATCCTAAACATTGCTTTAGTGACCACACGTCCCTAAAATCGAATTGACCTGAAAACTCCAACGACGGTGCTACCTACTCCTCAATAGTAGGATAGCACTGTCTAAAGGACACTTGCACAGTATAATTCCTTTTTGAGTAGGTAGATGTTCTTAAGTACTTGCTCCTTTTAAAACAAAATAAACTTTTCGCACTTACACTTTTTTCAAAAAAACAAAACTCTTTTCAAAACCCACAAACACAAAGAAAAGCAAACTTTTTGAAAACATAGTGAGCAAGTACCTAAGAGCCCGTGGATAACCACGGATAGAAAGGGTGCTAACACCTTCCCTTTCTATAATCTACCTCCCGAACCCGAGAAAAATCTCGAAAAGGAATTTTTCTGTGCTTTTGTCCTTTCCTTGTTGGATAAAATAAAAGACGGTGGCGACTCTTGCTTACCGCGACACTTTGCGAAAACAAACGCAAACGCGAACCAGCATTAAAAAACAGTCAGTTCTCATTCCCACCGATCACACAACCAAATTGAATAATGCCAAACAAAATACACAAGAATATAAAGATATTGTAAAAGAAAAGAAGATAGTTTTTATGGTTTTTTTATGGAAAGAGTTTTGATTACCCTAATTAAATTAATTAATTGCAAGAAGTTTAAATAAACCTAAAATCTAAATTAACTAAAATAAAATAAAAACCTAAGTCTAAATTAGTTTTATTTAAGAAAGGAAATAAAATAGTTAAGAAAATAGTTTTAATGTCTTATCTATACAAAATAAAAATAGAAAATAAAAAAATGAAATGGAAAATTTTTAATACAATTATTTAGAAAAATATATTTTTATGCTTTTTTTAGTTTTTAATAAAAATAAATAGGTAAATAAATAAGAAAAATAATGAAGATATAAAATAAAATTAAAAGAAGTGGGCTTGGATGTTTGAAGAGTAAATAGGATGTTAGAGGTAGCAAACGGAAGGTTTTTAGGCCCATGCAGTTTTTGTATAAGTTAGAAAAAAACAAAATAATAATTAAAAAAAAGAATGTTTGGGCCTTCGTGTTAATGAGCAATCATGGTGTGATGCTGAAGAAAAAATAAACAGGCCCAGGCCTTGGAAGGCCCAAGAGCGCTGGTGAGCAAAAATGAAACAAGGAAAAATGTTGAGAAAAATAACAAAAGGTGTCACTGGGGCTCAAACCCAGGACCCTTAGTACCAATGCCTTACGCGGCGCTCCTTCTGCCACTAGGGTGGCTGTTTCATCCGTTATAGAGACAACAACTAATAAATATAAAATAAACTGAGTTCTAAAGGCAACTTCATTTTCTTCCTCGTGCCATCACCTGTATCATATTTTTTTGAAAATCGTATCTTGCTCATCTCTCAACCATTTCAGAAATGGTAAATATCAAACTTGTTTGAAATTTCACCACGATTATAAATATGTAAATAACTTAAACAATGGATCAAGGATGAGCATGAATTTTTGTTGGTACCAAATCTAACCTAAATTTTATAGAAAGTTCAAACTTAAAATTCATATCACTCAGGCAATATAAATGAATTCTAAGGATATGGTTAGTTTCAGGGCTATGATATCTACATTTTATCTTTGAAAATCAAAGACAAATGATACTTGTATGAAGAGATAGAAGTTCAAGAAACTCACCTTGCATATGGAGATTGTGTTTTGAGTTAGAGCACCTTTCAAGGTATTGTCATGATCTGGTTAGCTTTAGTGGACCTCCAGGAAGCTAATGCAATGCTTACTTTGGATTGAGAGTGGCTGTAATGCTCTAGAGAAGTCAATGTGCAGCTTGCTGATTTTCAAAATGGGGGAAAGTGAAAATGGAGTTACGTAAGTGATTCGGGTGTTTGAATTACCTCTATATAATATATATAGATGATGTTTGAAGGATTGGAATAAAAAATGCATAAGGGAATTTGAAGCTTGGGTTTTAAAATAAAAAATGACAAGTTTTGAGGTATTTTTGGTGATTCTGAGTTTGAGGAGGTTTGAGGGAGTTTCAATGCTTTGAGTGATCAGAATCACAAGAGGTTTGAAGGCTTTGAGTGATCAGAATCACAAGATCACATGTTATAGATCTTTGGCTTGTTTTTGAAGCAATCTTGATAAAACATAGTTTCAATGTAAGGTACATGGCTATATAGAGTGGTTAGAAGCTTTAAACATGTTTATATGACTTTATAGATGAAGCTTGTGCAGAAGGCACAAGTGCAAAGCTCAATACAAGTTAACTTTGTGATTAAAGCAACTTTTCAAGACTGGCAATGGTGCCTTTATAACATAAATGGAAATACAACTTGGATAATGGCTCAAATGCTTGGAAAATGGCTATAAAAGTTGTGTAATCAATTAATTATGGATTTAAACATAAGTTAGAAGCTTGCAAATTGAGATTATGCAGCATGGTTGGATATTTGGTCAAGTGTTCATCCTAAAAATGACTTGTAATTCAAGAATGAATGCCCAACTTCTTGCCTTCGATTCTCTTAGAGAAAGCATGATCTATTTAAGTTCGTGGACATTTTGGAAAGCTTGAAACATTGTCTACAACCTTCAGGTTGACCATTTTGACAAAATCAAATTGGAACTAGGTGGAAATTGGTCAAGAAGTTAGGTCAAAAATCTGCCTAAACTTGTCAAAATTTTCACCAAGTGTTTTATGAAAATGTCATGACTTCATGGGCTTGTCTTCCAATCTTATCATTTTTTGGACATCAACACTCTAATACAAAGTTATAGAATTCATCAAGATATACAATTTTCATTATGAAAGTTTTCTTTGAATCATCTTGCATCTTGGTGAAAAAAGGTCATGAAGTAGTAAAATTATCAAGGTTTAACACACTTTTCTAAGTCTTGGAAAGTTTGACTTTTTATATTGACTTTTGAATTTATTGATTCCTTGATGATCAAGCTTCATATTTTTGAATGTCTTGATGAATCTTTACTTTTGAAACTCAATTTTGACCAAAAAGTCAAAGTTTGACTTTTGGTGTATCAGTTGACTTTTTCATCAGTTGACCAAATTTCAACTATCAATTGTTTGTTCTTGAGAAATGTTTTGAACCATGAAATTAAGTCAAGATTTTGTCCTTGAATTCTTAAGATTATGCTTCAAGTCATTAGATCATGTATTAGGTCAAAGGTCAGAAATCAGTCATTTTTAGTCAAAACCCTAATTTTGACCATTTTGCTCCTTTGATGATCTAAACACTTTTCTTGAGGGATTTGTATCCAAACTTGATCAATTGATGAGTATGACTTCAAAATGTTGATATTGGTCAATAATCTTAAAGTTTGACTGTAAGTTGACCACAATTGACTTTTTAACCAATACAACTGATTCTTAGTCATCTGAGGAATTGACTGAGCAATTTTGAGATGCAAGACTTGAAACTTTGTATGAGCATTCTTGGAGGTCTATAATAAACCATAAAAGCAATTGGAAGCATTAGAAGTCCAATTGTCCTTGTGAAAATCAAAACCCTAATTTTGGGGTCTCAGTGTTTAGGGGATGGTTTGACCTAGTCAACACTTGTGCAAGCTTGAGCCATTGAGGATCTTTGTGAGAAGTGTATTCAGAAAGGGGGGGGGGGGATTTGTGGTACAATAGGTATCAACTGAAATTATTGCACCACTACTCGACGGAGACTCTAGGCATTCAACTTTTGCAATTTGCTTCAGATTATTTCTCAAACTAGTCTTCTTTTACTGCACAGAGTCAGTAGAAGGTCTGCCCTAAATTAAGATCATTCTTTAAAATGATTTACCTTTCAATAGTATCCTGAAGCAATTTGTACCTCGAGATAATCAAACTTCCATCTGATGCTCATCATGCAAGCTCACTTTATGCTTCGGCGCTTGTTCATATACAAAGAATGTATATTCTAAGAATGATAATTCTAATGCAAAGCTCGTGTTTGTCTTGAAATTTAAAAACTTTTATTGAAAAGATTAAACATCAAAAAATTTGTGCGAAAGAAATTAAAAAATGGAGTGATACCAACTCAAAAGTTTTAGCAAGCCTCATAGGAGTCATATTACCGTATTCTCGTTACAGTTTGCTTTCAAATTAACACATGCTTCAATTAGGACTTTTAAGGGTTGTAACATAGCCTGGTTCAAGGTTTTTAGAAAAAAGGGTTTAAGGCTCAAAATTTTTGGTGCCCACCCATTCTCCATGATGTTTTCCAGTCCTACATTCAGTTAAACCAATGTGAGCACTCATCTCTCAAATGAGCTTGTGATGGTTGAGGAGTCAAACAAGGTTTTTTGAGCATGACAATCATTCACCTTCTTCTTTTTCTTGGTGTTTGATCACACAACTTAATTCCTTACTGAGGATTTTTATTTGGTAATCTATTTTCGCTTTTCACGCTTTTTGCTTTCCCTAAATTTTTCCTGGACAAATTCTTTTTGAATTTGACTTTGAAGTCCAGCAGGATGCCCTGACTTTTGTCTAAGCGAATTGTTTTTCAATTTTCGACCTAGCGGGCTTTTTGTCTCTTTCTTGTTCATCATTTCCTTTTGTTTGAATCAGTCATGTGACTTCGAGTCATTCTTTGACTTGCTGAAAAGGTGTAACTACCTTGCTGTTTGGTTGACGAGGAATAACCTTTATGGTATTGTCGTCTTTTGACCTCCTGACGTGTGAGAGATATCCATTGGGATATCATTCTGTTTGATGCACGCTGCTGCTAGATGAGGGTTAACCATCGCAGTTTTGACTTTCCTCTATCTTTTGATGGATAACCATGGTTGTATCCTTAGATGCGCACTCTTGATGAGTTTTGAACGCCCAATCGGATTAACTGAAATCTACAATGCCCTGGGTTAAATGTGAGGGTTTTTTCTGAACAGAAAAGAAACTCCTACTTCAATGCCCAAAGGGGTTGACGAGGGTATATCTTGTTAGAACAAAGTTTGGTTCTAATCATATATTAGAGTTTTGATGATAACAATGAAATAAATTTTGTAAAATATATTTTATACTCTGATATGCATGTTCTCTAATTCAGATGATGTTCCGAATCAAGCATCTCAAAAGAGAAACATCATTCTACACAAAGCAAACTCTGAAGGAAGCACTCTAAGGAAAACTCTGATGAAAAGCAATCTTAAGAAACCTCTGACAAAGCTAGCTAAAGCAAAGATTTGAAAGAAGCACGCTGAAAGAAACAACTGATAATGCAAGCTGAAGCAAACTCTGATGAACATAAAATGAAGAAAACTCTGATAGAAGAAAAGTTAAAGCAAACTCTGAAGTTGCAACGCTGCAAGCAAACTCTTAAACTTCTAGAGACAAGCTCTGACAGTACCGTTGATCATTTAATGCTAAGACGGCTAACGCACTCAAGTGGTACTACGCACAAGAGAATTGGAAACATAAATACCAAGCTAACACGCATCATTAATGCATACACTCTCTTCAATGTAGTAACGGTCAAGACTGGAAGCTATATATAGAAGACCATTTATTTCAAAGCAAGGTAACCGATCCATGCTAAATATACTGAAGCTCACTATTTTCATTCTTGTAAACTCTTTGTATATAATGGGTAATTCTTAAGTACTGGGCTAAAATCTTAGTGATAAATCAAAGTTTGTGATATAGCTTATTAGAAGCATTCTGATTCACTACTGTTAAGAGATAATCTTTGTAATTGTTCCTTGAGAGACCAATTGGGTCAGATTTCTCAAGAGGGCTAGGACTACTTGAGTCTTAGAGGTGTTAGTCACAACAGTTTGCTTGTGCATTGTAATTTTTCCTTGAGAGACCAGTTGGGTCAGATTTCTCAAGAGGGAAAGGACTAGTTGAGTCTTAGAGGTGTTAGTCACTTGCAGTTGGCTTGTGCATTGTATTGTTAGTCACAACAATTTGGTTGTGCATTTGTAATCAATTTTGATTATAGTGGATTAAGTCCTCGTTGAGAGAGGAGAAATCACCTTGGCGGGTGGACTGGAGTAGTTTGAGTTTCAAACGAACCAGGATAAAAATACTTGTGTCCTTCCATTATTATTTCGCAAGAAAAAGGAAAATATTATCCAACCCCCCCCCCCCTCTAAGTGTTTTCTCACCCTTCAATTGGCATCAGAGCTCTAGTTCTGGGTGCAAACACCTAACAGTGTCAGAAAAAGATCCAAAAGGAAAACACTATGGCAACTGAACAAAAAAACAACAACTGCACCAAACCTCCTATGTTTAATGGAGAAGACTTTGAATACTGGAAGGATAGACTAGAAAGTTTATTTCTAGTTCATGATGCTGATTTATGGGATATGGTCCTAGATGGTTACACACATCCAGAAGACAAAGACAGAAACAAGATTGACAGAAAGAACATGGATAAACAATAGAAATTAGATTTCAAAAATCACCACAGAGCCAAAAATATCTCTCTGAATGCTATCTCTAAAACGGAATATGAGAAAATCACCAACAGAGATACAACACATGACATGTTTGAGTCTCTCAAAATGACTCACGAAGGAAATGCTCAATTAAAAGAGACAAAAGCTCTGGCTCTAATCCAGAAGTATGAAGCCTTCAAAATGGAAGAAAATGAGTCCATTTAAGATATGTTCTCAAGATTCCAGACTCTCACCGCTGGCCTGAGAGTTCTGAACAAAGGATACACCAAGGCAGACCATGTTAAGACAATTATCAGAAGTTTACCCAGAAGATGGGCACCTATGGTTGTTGCATTCAAAGTGTCAAAAGATTTGAATGATGTATCTCTTGAAGAACTTATCAGTGCATTAAGAAGTCATGAGATAGAACTTGATGAACATGAGCCTCAGAAGAAAGGTAAGTTTCTCGCCCTTAAATCTATTAAAAAATGTGAAACTAACGCTTTTCAGGCAGAAGAAAGAAACTTTGAAGACTTTGCATCAAAAGAAGATGAGTTATCTCTGCTCTCCAAGAGGATCAACCAGATGTGGAAGCATAGACAAAAGAAGTTCAGAAACTACAAGAGGTCAGAAGATGATCCAGAATCTTCTGGACATAAGAAGTCAAGCAGAAGAGATATAGTTTGTTATGAATGTAAAGAACTAGGACACTACAGAAGTGATTGTCCTAAGCTACAAAGAGAAATACCAAAGAAAAGGTTTGGAAGAAAGAAATGCATGATGGCCACCTGGGATGATTCAGAATCTTCTGAAGATGAATCTGACTCAGAAGATAAGCACGCTAACATAACGTTTATGGCTACCACAGCTGATGACGATGACTCAAACTCTGATTCAGAACCAAAAGAGGTGTTCTCTGAATTCTCTAGAGCCAAACTAGTAGAAAGCTTATCAGAACTTCTTGAAAACTACAGTCAACTCAAAATCAAATATAAGAAACTCAAAAAGAATCTTGCAATTGATTTTGAGAAACTTGAAACAGAAAACTCTGAACTTAAAGAAAACAATTTTAAACTCAAAGAGGAAGTTTAAAAAGTTCAAAAGATTTCTATTTCAGATTCTGCTTCAAGTTCAAGAGATATTCTTAAAGAATATGACTCTAGTTTTCAAACATTTCTTACTAAAAGCATAGATAGAAGAAAAATGGCTTCAATGATCTATGGAGTTTGTGGAAATAACAGAATACGAATTGTATATGAAACTCCCAAAGGGAAAGAAACATATAAACCTAAACATGTTGAGGAAATGGTTATCACATATAAACCACTGCACAAACAATTTAGTTTTGGGCACACACATGATATCAAATACACATCTCACTCTGAAAATTCTTATGCTAAATCAAAGTTCAAACAGAACTTTAGAAACTCTAACCAAAAAGGACCCAAAAAGATATGGGTACCTAAGGACAAAATAATATATGTTGCGAATTTCCTTAACAGCTCAGTTGAAACACCAGTCATGGTACCTGATCTCTGGATACTCTCGACCTATGACGGGAAGAAAGTCTATGTTCTAAAGTCTGGAACTTAAATCTGGAGGAGATGTTAAATTTGGAGGAAATCAGAAAGGAAAGATTATTAATTCTGGAACCATTGGAAACGGTAACCTTCCATCTATAACTAATGTTCTGTTAGTAGAAGGATTAACGCATAACTTGTTGTCCATAAGTCAATTAAGTAACAACGGTTATGACATAATATTTAATCAAAAATCCTATAGAGTTGTTAGTTAAAAAGATGGAACAATCCTTTTTACTGGCAAGAGAAAGAACAACATCTATAAAATTAATCTTTCTGACCTTATAACTCAAAATGTAAAATGCCTTATGTCTGTTAGCGATGAGCAATGGGTCTGGCACAGAAGATTGGGACATGTTAGCATGAGAAGAATATCTCAAATTAACAAACTCAATCTGGTCATGGGAATTCCCAATCTGAAGTTCAACTCAGAAGCTCTGTGTGAAGCATGTCAGAAAGGAAAAAATTTCAAAACCTTCTTTTAAGTCAAAAAATGTTGTTTCTTCCTCTAGGCCGTTGGAACTTCTTCACATTGATCTGTTTAGACCAGTTAAAACTGCATCCATCAGAGGCAAGAAATATGGATTGGTCATTGTTGATGACTACAACAGATGGACATGGGTTAAGTTTTTAAAACACAAGGATGAGTCACATTATGTGTTCTTCGACTTCTGCATCCAAGTGCAAAATGAAAAAGAGTTTAGAATCATAAAAGTTAGAAGTGATCATGGAGGAGAATTTGAAAACATTTTATTTTGAAAAGTTTTTTAAAGAAAATGGCAATTCTCATGATTTCTCTTGTCCTAGAATTCCCCAACAAAATGGAGTTCTAGAACAAAAGAATAGAACTTTGCAAGAAATGGCCAGAACCATGATTAATGAAACCAATATGGCTAAACACTTATGGGTAGAAGTAGTGAACACAGCATGTTATATTCAAAATAGAGTCTCTATAAGACCTATTCTTGAAAAGACTCCTTATGAATTGTGGAAAAACAGAAAACCAAACATTTCATATTTTCATCCTTTTGGATGTACTTGCTATATTCTGAATTCTAAAGATAATCTGAACAAGTTTGATTCTAAGGCACAAAAGTGTTTTCTGCTTGAATATTCTGAATGCTAAAAAGGCTATAGGGTATACAACACGGAAACTCTGATTGTTAAAGTATCAATCAAAGTCAGATTTGATGATAAGCTTGGCCCCCAAAAGCCAAAGCAGAATGAAAATCCTGCAGGTACAGAAGATCATCTTACAAACTATGAAGAGTCAGAAGCAAAGGACAACTCAGAAGATCCTTCTATTTCAAATGCTCTGGATAATCTAAGAATTTATGAACAAACCTCACAGAAAGATTCCCCATAATCACATCAGCACATCCAAAAAATGTGATTATTGAAAAGAAAGAAGATCCCGTCAGAAGAAGATCCTCCCTCAGAAACAATGAAGAATCACTGTTTGGATTGTTTTCTCTGATTGAGCCAACCTCAATAGAGGAAGCTCTGCAAGATAATGATTGGATCCTAGCTAGGCAAGAAGAACTAAATCAATTTTCCAGAAATAATGTGTGGGATCTAGTTCCAAAACCTAAAGGATTCAATATCATAGGAACAAAATGGGTATTCAGAAACAAGTTATATGAGTAAGGAGAAGTTGTCAGAAATAAGGCACGACTGGTTGCACAAGGTTATAGTCAACGAGAAGGAATTGATTATAACAAAACTTTTTCCCCAGTCGCCAGGTTAGAATCAATTAGATTATTAATTTCTTTTGTTGTTCAACATAACATCTCATTATATCAAATGGACGTTAAAAGTACATTTTTAAATGATTACATAGAAGAAGAAGTTTATGTCCATTAACCTCCGGGTTTTGATGACTCAAAATATCCAAAACATGTTTTTAAACTGAAAAAGTCTCTGTATGGTCTGAAACAAGCTCCCAGAGCTTGGTATGAACGTCTAAGCAACTTTCTTTTAGAAAATAATTTTACCAGAGGGAAAGTGGACACTACCTTATTCAGAAAAAACATTTAAAAATGACTTTTTAATTTGTCAAATATATATAGATGATATTATTTTTGGAACTTCTAATGTCTCTCTTGGAAGAGAATTTGTTGAGTCTATGCAGGCTGAATTTGAGACGAGCATGATGGGAGAACTAAAATTCTTTCTGGGAATTCAAATAAATCAGACTCCAGAAGGTACTTCCATACATCAAACAAAGTATGTTAAAGAACTCCTGAAGAAATTCCAGCTATCAGAAAGTAAAGATGCAAAGACACCAATGCATCCTACATGCATGTTGGGAAAATATGAGGTAAGTAAGAAAGTAGATCATAAACTCTACAGAGGTATGATTGGATCTCTTCTCTATCTGAATGCATCTAGATCAGATATATTATTCAATGTATGTTTATGTACAAGATTCCAATCAGGTCCTAGAGAAACTCACTTAACCGCTGTTAAGCAAATTCTGAGGTATTTGAAAGGTACTACTAACCTTGGACTGTATTACAGAAGATCCAAAGAGTTTAAACTAGTAGGTTATTGTAATGCTGACTTTTCTGGAGATAGAATAGAACGAAAAAGCACCTCTGGAAGCTGTCAGTTTCTGGGTGATAACATTATCTCATGGTACAGCAAGAAGCAAGCCACTATTGCACTATTAACAATTATAGCAGAATATATATTTGCTGCTAAATGTAGCACTCAGATGATCTGGATGAAGAGCCAGCTGGAAGATTATCATCTCTATGAAAGGAAGATTCATATCTTCTGTGATAATACCTCTGCTATTTGTCTTTCAAAAAATCCTATCTTACATTCTAAGGCAAAACATATAGAAATTAAACATCATTTCATAAGGGACTATATTCAGAAAGGAATTTTAAGTTTAAACTTCATAGACACAGACCATCAATGGGCTCATATTTTTACTAAACCTCTTTCTGAAGATAAATTTAAATTCATTCTTAAAAACATCAGTATGGAACTTTGTCCTGAATGAAATTTTTTTCTTTCTATATATGTTTTCAAAATGTTCTGAAATGAATGTTCTGATTAACTACTCTTCAAAAGTTAGAAGATGAGTTACATCAGAAACCATCTATAATGTTTTGAAATGTGTCTAACGTTTCATTACAAAAATGGTTCAGAAGTTCATTACATTAAAACAGCTGTCACATGTTATCCTCAAAAGTTGAACGCGTGTTTCAACTCTGAAAGGTCACACATGCGTGCACTGCTATTGAGACCTCGTTCCTAGGTAACTGTTCAGATTTGATCAAATCTCACCCATCACCTAAATGTCAAAAACTCATTAATTACTTGTAATGATTATTTTTTAATTCAATCGTTCTAAATTCTTTAACTGTTTTATTACTTTAAAATTCTTTTTCATAAGCTATAAATACTTTTCAAAATTCCTTTTTTACTTTTTAGTCTCTCTCTCAAGAGGAATCCTCAACAGAAATCAAGAATCTTTTTCTTTCTCTTGTCTCTCGTCAATCTTACTTTTATTCTTTCCCTTTTTTTTATACTTCTGTCTTTTGACATCTTCTATATAAAAATCTTTTGAATCTCTTTAATTTTTTTTCTTTTTGATTATGACAAAAAGGGGGAGAAAATGTGATTTTATTCTGATCCATGATAACAGTTATGGGACTAAATCTCAAACATTTCTAACAAAATACAAAGTTTTTTTCCTGTTTAAGAGATATGCAGGTACCTCAAGACTCTGAAAGACTAAGCTTTAAACATCATCTGGTAAAGATATGCTAAAGAAACTCTGAAGAAAAAAATCAGGAGCTCTTAAAGAAACTCTGAAAGAAAAATGTCCCGAGGCTATGAAGAACAATCTCAGGAAGTCTCCCTTATGCATTTAAATTCTTTTATTATTTATTTAAGAAGAAGAAATATCTATCTAAGGGGGAGATTCCCACTCTTGTACAAAAAAAAATTAATCAAAATCTGAATTGTTTTGTCATCATCAAAAAGGGGGAGATTGTTAGAACAAAGTTTGGTTCTAATCATATCTTAGAGTTTTGATGATAACAATGACATAAATTTTGTAAAATATATTTTATACTCTGATGTGCATGTTTTCTAATTCATATGATGTTCTGACTCAAGTATCTCAAAAGAGAAACATCATTCTACGCAAAGCAAACTCTGAAGGAAGCACTCCAAGGCAAACTCTGATGAAAAGAAATCTTAAGCAACCTCTGAAAAGCTAGCTGAAGCAAATATTTGAAAGAAGCACGCTGAAAGCAACATAAGATAATGCAAGCTGAAGCAAACTCTGATTAACATAAAATGAAGAAAACTTTGATAGAAGAAAAGTTAAAGCAAACTCTGAAGTGGCAACGCTGCAAGCAAACTCTTAAACTTCCAGAGACAAGCTCTGACAGTACCATTGATCATTTAATGCTAAGACGGCTAACGCACTTAAGTGGTACTATGCATGAGAGCATTGGAAACATAAAGACCAAGCTAACACGCATCATTAATGCATACACTCTCTTCAAGGCAGTAACGGTCAAGACTGGAAGGTATATATAGATGACCATTTGTTTCAAAGCAAGGTTACTGATCCGTGCAAAATATACTGAAGCTCACTATTTTCATTCTTGTAAACTCTTTGTATATAGTGGATAATTCTTAAGTACTAGGCTAAAATCTTAGTGATAAATCACAGTGTGTGATATAGCTTATTAAAAGCATTCTGATTCACTATTGTTAAGAGATAATCTTTGTAATTTTTCATTAAGAGACCAATTGGGTCAGATTTCTCAAGAGGGCTAGGACTAGCTGAGTCTTAGAGGTGTTAGTCACAACAGTTAGGTTGTGCATTGTAATTGCTCCTTGAGAGACCAGTTGGGTCAGATTTCTTAAGAGGGCTAGGACTAGTTGAGTCTTAGAGGTGTTAGTCACTTGCAGTTGGCTTGTGCATTGTATTCTTAGTCACAACAGTTTGGTTGTGCATTTGTAATCAATTTTGATTATAGTGGATTAAGTCCTCGTTGAGAGAGACAAAATCACCTTGGCGGGTGGACTTGAGTAGTTTTAGTTTCAAACGAACCAGGATAAAAATACCTGTTTCCTTCCATTATTATTGCGCAAGAAAAAGGAAAACCTTATTCAACCCCCCCCCCCCCCCTTCTAAGTGTTTTCTCACCCTTCATATCTCCCTTATATGTCCGATGTTTAGGAATTGAAACAAGGCATGTACATCGTCATCAGGGTTTTTATTCAAAACCAAACCATTTGAAATTTTTGGTATATTTCTCATCACCCTCCCTCTAGAGGTTCTTTGCTTTATTTAACAAGAGTTAAGTATCAAATCTCATAAAAAAAACATAGAAGAGTGAATATGAATGAATTAATTCAAGACAAACATATTCAGTGCATTATGATTAATATTAAAAAATAAGCGAGTTTTGCATACAAGAAAGTACTGAATCAAAACAAGAAAGATTATAAATGAGAATTGCAAATGTAATTTAAAATTTCCATGTTGAGGAGACTAGTCTCCGTATGGACTTGTTGCTTCAGACGATGATCTACAAGTATTGACATTCACCGAGTCAAAGGAGACTTCAAATCTGACTGGATGGCCCGAAATTGATATCCTTTATGTCAATCAGGTCTTGTACCTCTTCTTTGAAGGCCCTGCACTCTTCAATAGAATGGCCTAATTCCCCAGCGTGGTATTCACATCGGACTCCCTCAACAAATGTGATGAACGCTTTATCAAGAGAATTTGCATAAATGGCATCACAAAGTATCTTATACCATAAGGAAGAAATGCCAACTATCTTCTACTACACAGTAGAGAAAAAAAGTTGCTGGATTCCAGAGCATCTCCTACTACACAAAAGAAGCATCGTCTTCTACTACACAGAAGAAAAGTCCAACAACTATACCAAAGGATATTCTACTACATAGAAGAAAGTAAACTTCATATCCTACTTCACAAAAGAGAAGTTTTAGCAACTGAATTCTGGGGAATCTCCTACTTCACAAAAGAGTCTTCGTCTTCTACTATACAGAAGCAAAATTCAAAAAGTGTAACAAAGAATCTTCTACTACACAGAAGAAACTAAACTCTAAATGTAAAACTCGAACTTTGAGGTATGTTTCTTCTACACAAAAACAGATGTCCAATAACTAGGCATCTTATGCTTCTTCATCACAAAAGCATCACCCTATCTTCTACTACACAGAAGAAGCACTCGTTTGAGGAGAAAGAGTCTGAAACAGTTTTCCAATCATGGACTAAACCTTTGAATAGGAGCCAATCAAGTGGTATTTAATATCATAACCAAGTGCCCTATAATGGGAGACATATCTAGCATTTGCATTGAAATCAAGAGAGAAATTTGTGGGAGGAGGGCCCAAAGCACGAAGCTTAATCAACTAAGCTTCCAACACACGAGGAAGTAACAAGATGCAAGGAATTGGTAATGTATCAACATACTTCTCAAGCTTCTTCCGTCTTTGCTGATAAGCTTTTCCCCATGGGTTCACTTGGAGACCAGAAACTAGCTACTAACAAGAAAATCTAGGAACACGAAGTTCTGGATGAGACCCATAAAGTATCTCACGATTTGAAAAATGTCCCATAGGTTGGGGATGAATGACAGCTTCTGATGCAACAACATATATATGATCAATTTCTTTCATCGACACTATCTTCAGAACTTCCCTAACTAACTTAACAGAGTCTCCAACTAGTCATTTTCCCCTTAAGGATTTCTGGCTACGTGCTAAGATCTGCATGTCCTTAATAAATAGACCCATCTGATTTTTCATCTCATCATCTCATACAATTCCCCACGAAGTCGTTCCATGGATTTTTCGGATAACGGAGCGGTGAGAAGTCAAGATTCACAATTCTGAAAAGAATATCGGACCTGAATAGGAATTCCCCAATCTGAGTACCTATTATGGATGCATGAAGATGCATGAGGTGAACGAATGGATGCAATGTCATGTTCTATCATTTTCAAGGAACCCGCATGCTTTTAATTTTGATTTTCATCCAATAAAAGATGGACAAACACAACATAATATTCACTAGCACGGTTCCTTGGAAATAGAAAGAACATGTGTGTTAACTTTTTTCATGCATACAACTTTTCACATTCTTTTTTGTCAAAATAAATATGCTATGATGCAAGTGTAATACCATAGGTTTAAAAGTTCCGCATAGCAACTATATAATCCTCTAGTTAACTATTGTATCAATCTGCTGAATAATCTGAATATCATAGGATAAAAGGTTTGGCACAAATTTCAGAACACAATGGAACCAAGTACCATAAATAACCGTTGTATAATCTTTGGACAAGTTGAATATATCAGGATCAAAGGTCTAGAACATAACCAAAGAACCAGGTCACCAACAGAATAATACAGTCACCATTAGAACATAGTCACCATTTGTACCTGTAAAGATTATTCCCTCCCCACTCACGGCTAAAAACTAGGTCAGGGTAAGGCAAAGGTAACTCAAAAATCACGGGACGTCTGGAAGCACCCCATTTGAACCTCATCTGAGCGTAGACGATATGACCACGCTGGTAGGGCCTTCATCCAATAGCTATCATGTTCTACTTTATTCCTAGGTTTCCTAGATAGTGCACTCCAGCATGGGTACTGAGCCTTTTACCTCATAGTACCACCCACCCAACATGGAAAACCAGAATCTAGCACAACAGATAACCAATGTTGAAAGCGATAAAATGCAATGCAAACATATGCTCAAATAATCATGTATAAATGAATAAACTAAAAGCATAAAAATAAACACCCAAAGAAAAGAAAACAAGAGCGAGGAGAGATTTCGGGATAGACCAACATTTGGTCAATCTATCCCCAGTGAAGTTTCCAGCTGAAACAATCGGCTGAACAAATCATCGAGATGAAATCAATGAAGTCGCCATCGAACGTTTTGTATCCCATAGGGAGGGAAAGGTAAACATCGAGTAAACCTGAGAAGGGTGAAATCAAGGTCAAACGACCAAGAAATACGGGTAAGGGAGTCTGTTACGCGAGGGAAGGTTTTAGCACCCCACATGCCCGTAGTACTCTACGGTATCCACTTATGTTGTTCTAATCTAATGGGTGTGTAAGAATCTATATCTAAGTTGTACAGGGAATGCATGCAAAAGAAAAGAGAAAATAATGTAGGAAAAATAAAGTTGTTCTCGTTCAGGCCATAACCCAATGCCTACGTATCCCTTTTAAGGAATCAGAGTAGCCGTAGTTCGGCTTAAAAGTTTTTGTTGGTTTGTATTTTTTAATGAACACCATTAATTTCTACTTCTGCCGCAACTCTACCTTTTGGAGACACACGTGTCAGCACAGAAGTGAATTAACATATTCTTTTGAAAAGGTTTGAAAGAAAATCCCGAAGGCGCAAAAGAATTTATATTGGTTGATATATTTTACCTTAAAGAAGGATTTGAAAATTGTTAGGTGTTTTATGACTTGCCAAGAAAAAGAGTTTTGGTCTTATTGCAAGGATGCAAAGGAAAGAAAAAACATATGAGGGATACTAGCCTAGTTTTATCCTTAATGTTATCATACAATGGTTGACCTTAAGGTTGAGTTTTAAAAGGGAAATTATACCCTATGTTAGCATGCATGGATACCTATCCTAATGTCTAGCTCGAAAACTACTCTAATCGAGCGATCCTAAGGGAAGCATGGTATAGCAAACAAATAGACAAACAATTGCTTTGGCAAAAGCACACAATCATGAGTAGCACATACTGACTCAAAGGGATGGGGGAAACAAGGAAAATGATTTAGCTAAGCGGAGCATATCACACAAAGAAAACAAGCGGGAGACATATGAAATAAAAAAGAAAACCATTACTTTAGCTAAGGGGAGCGGATCACTCGAAGCAAAAAAGCAGGTAGAGAAGTATCATCAATGGCCATTGCAAACTCCTGACAAAGTGTGGGGGTTGATTGCAAACCCTTCTCCACATGACCGACTCGATACACAAGATCTGTACGACTCTAAAGCATCTACGTACAACGTGAGCTAAGGATGACACGGACTAGAATGTGCGGGGATCGATTACAGACCGTCCCCGCTTGCCTCCTTTTGAGGATTTATCATCTATAATATAATGCGGGCACAAATGTAAACACACATGTAGAATACCTACTTCAAAGGTAGATTTTAAATTAACACAAATAGCATACAGAAAGTAGTGCCTGCTACAGGACTTTAAACATCGACTTCGAGCGCACGCTCTTTATTTCCCGCTTCCTACTTCTCATGATCTCTAGAAAGAGATAAATTCCCCTACGATACATGATATCTAGAAAGCATTAACATACTGAAATGAGATAAACAAGAGAAAATACCAAACAAATATCAATTTGTAGCAAAGCGTATCAAAACATAGAAATCCAACGATCTTTGTGAAAGCTTCACCAATCAAAGAAAATAATCAGAAATGAAATACTCGAGATAAGTGTCGAAGCATCATCGATGTGAAAATAAATCACAATCGAAATCTCAAGCATATTCGTATATCACACAATAAACCTGCATAAGACTCAGATCTTAACAAGCAAAGGTGAATTACAAATCTCAAGTAATTAGATAATCATGAATTAATTCCTAAAATCAAATAAAAGAACTAACAAATTTTATTGATTTTATCATTTTTATTATGTGAAGAAAATTTCAACAAATTGAAATTACTAACAAGATAAATTAAAAAAGGAACTACAAATAGAACAAAGGCCCAGGGGGTGCAAGCTGAAATCCAGGAGTGCTGGAGAAATCTGATGGTGTAAGTCAGGGCGCTTGGCCCAATCTGCATGAGTCTGAGAAGAGGTTTTTATGCATAAGCTTTGTTATACCAAAAAAATGCCATCAATAGGCCCAAGTAATAGTATTTTGGCCCAATCCACATCTCACCAACAATATCCAATTCAGATTTTTATTTACATTGAATAAAAAATTAAACCAAATTGTAAAAGACTGGAACGGTACATATTGCACTTTGTAGTGTTAGGGTTGATATGAGTGACAATTCCTCTTCTTCAAGAAATCGATCTTCCCTCTTCACTTCACCTACAGCGGTGCAACACCTCTGTCTCCGATCAAAATCCGAACATCACCTCCCTCTCCATCTGTCGATTCCTTTCTGAAACCACCATTGTGACAACATCAGTTACTCGGTGAAGCGTAGCTCTCCTCACCCTCATTTGATTACATATTTGAAACATCTCTTCTTCACCAAAACAAATGAACAATCTCTAATTCATTCCGGATCAAACACAAACGGTGAAATTTTGATCACCATTTATAAATTTACATCGATTAACAGAGAAAAAGATGAAAATAAGCACAGAGATTTGAAGTTTCGATCAAACATACCCATCAGAGCAACACCGGTGGTTCTTAAATTTTAAGGACGATGACACGAAGATTATAGATTGCTCTTAAATGATCCAATATGTTTTCCTTTCCACTTTTCTCTTTTCTGACTCACTTCTCCTTCTGCTTTTGCATTATCATTGTGATGTTGTTGATGATGAAGATGAAGCAGGTTGCGTTTACAGAAGATTTTGCAATGATGATAATGTTATTGTTTGTTGTAGATGGCGATTGAAGAATCAATGAAGCGATTCTGGGAGACTGATGATTGGTGAATGGCGATGATGAAGATTGAAGTAGAACAGGATTGAGGCAGAGAGTAGAGAGAAATTTAGTTGCAGAAGCAGAGAGATAATGATGATGATGAAGAATGTAGTGTTGTAGAGGAGATTTTGAGGCTCTAAGAATTTTGTGAATGGTAATATGCATTGAATATTGAAGCATCAATTTTTAGAGAGAGAAGATTCAAATTTTTGTGGTGATTTTCTGAGATGAGTGAAGACTTGTGGAAGGTTGAAGAAGAAAGTAGAGAGAAGATGAGAGAGTTTTGTTCTGCTTTTTCGATGGATGGAGGTGAATATGGAGAATGAAGAAGGATCGATGGAAGAAGAAGGTGTGATATTTCTGCAGAATGAAGAATCCAAAAAAAATCTGGTGAGTTTTCTGTTTTATGCTGTTATTTCTGTTAGGAAAAGTTAGTTACATGAAAATGAATCTGAGCGGTTAGATTTTCCTTTTCCGTTAGAGATTTGGATGGATGGAATTTAATATGAAATTTTGTTGTGATTCAGTTAGAGATTAGTTTGGATTCTGTTATGGCAGTTAGTTGTTGTGAATGTCAGTCATAGGGTTTGAAATTATGTTGCAAGTTAGAAGCTAGAACTCGGTTAGGGGTTGTTAGGGAGGTTGTGGATAATTGGTTGTTAGGATGGGATGGCTTTAGATTTGAATGAAACTGAGAGTTAGTTTCTGATTGTAATTTTTGTTAGCTAATTGTTAGTGTGAAAAATAGTTAGAATAGTTAATACTATTAGGACCTGACTGTTAGGAACATCAATTGAAATGGATAACTGTTAGCTTAAAGCTGATAGAAATTGTTATGTGAGGGATTGGGTTTGTGAAGTGGATATTTAAACTGAATTGAATCTATGATTGACTGAATCGATTTTGCTATGCATTGGCCTTTATAATTTTCTGAGTGAGTGGACTGTTTTTTTTTTGTAATCCTGAATCGATTTTATGTGGTGCAGGGTTGTTAACTGATGTAATGATCGGTATTATGTCTGTTGCATTTTTCTCTTGTTTCATCTGGTTTGCATGCAAGGCTGGCTCGAATACGGCACATATTCGGATATGGTGCAAGGCAGGTTGGTCTTGACGGTATGTTTGTAACTACTGGTGTAGCAGCAGGGCATAATTATTGATAGGCTGAAGACATGTCAACATTGCTTAATACCAAACTGGGTCATAGTTCAAGAAGATGATTGTTATAGCGTGGCTATTTGGTTTGTACAGGTTTAGAAGACTAGGCTTATGACTAAATTTCCATGTAAAATCTTGTGAATGACTTGTAATGTATTTTGGAACTTGAATGTTCTTTGAAAGGATTTGGATGAACTTGACTTTTGGTTATAAATGGTGAATACGGATTTTGTGCGATGAACATAATTATATGTTTGAACATGGCATGGTAAAGTTTTGATGAATTGAACTTTGAATAATAATGATGAACACAACGCCTTGATAACAACTTGATCTTGGCATTATGATCTTACGTGAATTTGACCTTTGTCTTGAATAATAAAGCCTTTTAGGACAAGAATCATTGCTTGAATAATTATTTTTTTATGAATGATCATGATGAATTTTAATGAAATTTTGAATTATATTGAAAGAGAATGATACTTGGATAATGCTTGCCCATAAATCACTTTTTATTTCCAATGCTCAAAATCCGATTTTCTTAATACTTGCATTTGAAGCAACCATTGTTTAAACCAACCTTAAGTGATGAATGATGGAAAATGATCTCATGTCCTTCTTATCTTGAATAAGAACCAAAATATACCATGTAGCCTAAGGAACACATGTATTTCATGGTTGCTGGAATATAAACTCCTCATTTGAGACCTTGATGTGCACCTTGTGTTAACCAACCCTTGACCAACTGGCATGTACAACATAGGAATATCAAGCTTGAATCACAAGCCTCAAAACAAACTTTATGTCCTGCTTAAAGCCTCTTGAGTTTTTTTGGAAGGAAAATCCTCTGGTCTTAACTTGTAACGTAAGTAATTAAGAGGAGTATTCAAATGAACTTCAAGCTGGATGAACTGAAGGTAAACTGATCAGGATAGCCACAAAATTAATTCTAATTCAATAAACATCAACTGAAGCATAATAGATGCAAAACTTTTATTTTTTATCAATCATAGGAAATCAACCTTAATCATTGGCATTGACAAAATTGGATGGAGAATAGCTTTTAAAGAAGAGGTTACTGATAACCATGCTTCCCAAAACCCTAATTCACACCTCACTTGCTCTAAGAACCAAAATAATCATACTCTATTTGATACATAAATTTTAATCCACTGTGAAACCCTACCTTGTATGCCCACCAAACTTCTGAACCTCTGGCGCTTTATTCAATGCAAATGCATGCTATGTTAGTGCAGATGACCTAACGAAAAGATGTGAATGAAAAAGCCTAAGCCAGATAGAGGGACAATTAGGAGGGCAAATTTTGGGGTGAAACAAATATTACTATTAAAAGAAGTTATTCTCCCACTGACGTACGCTATCTACTGCAAGCAACATTGAAATTCTGGTACAACAGACTTGTTGCAACTGGATTTTAAATCAGAGTCGCCACTATTAGTTTTTATCCTAAGGAAGGGCATCTAATAGGAAACCCTGAATTGTAAAATAGAGATTCTATGATTCGGACTCCTTTAGACGAAAGGAAGGTGTTAGGCACCTTTCATCTACCTTATTCTTAAGGATGCTAGGTTTAGGTTTAGGTTTCAGGTAAAACAGGATTTTAATTTTTAATAGGGGAACTCACCACAATTTTAATCGTATGCCTACGTATCCTCTTATGAGGAATTTGAGTTTCAATTCGTAGTTCGTATGGGTTTGTATTTTTTAGGGGTTGCAAAAGTATTTTGAATTGCCTCGCATTTGGACCGGGTGTAGAGATAGCGAAATTTTAGACTAAATGCGCGATTAGTCAAATTATATTTGGAACCCTTTAGCAAAAATTGTTGTTTAGATTAGTTTATTGCGAAAAAGAATTTGATGTTTGTTGATATTTTTTAATCGTATAAATTGCAAAAAATATTAATTAATGCATGATTAAAAATGTTTTAATGCAATGTAATATAAAAATATACATGAGTTTTTAAATAAAACTATTTAAATGATAATATAAATAATATATGAAAATAAATAAACATATGTGAAAAATAAGAATTTAAGAAAATAAAATATAATAATTAAATATAATAATTATAGAAATAAAAATAATAATAATAATAAAAGAATAAAAAAATAGAATAATTATAATAATAATTAATTTGCAAGGGGTGTGTTTTTAGTTGGTAAGCAAAAAGGGTAGGGTGTAAAAAGTCAGGGCCTGAATTCAAATATTGAATTTAGGCCCAGTAAGCCTGGGGGTTCGTTTTTGAACTAGTAAGTAAAACAGGGGGTGTTCTTAGAAGGCTGGGCCCAAGTTCAGATATTGAACTAGGCCCAACGGTTGAGGGGTGTAGTTTCGTCTTGCGTTTAGTAAAACAAATAAAGGAGTGTGTGAAAAGAAATTGGGCTTGGCCCATTATGCAATTCTTGGAGAACTGGCTAATCGGACGCACAAGGGAGTACGGGGCTTACGGTGGAATTGGCCTTACAGGCGTCCACTGGTGATCAACCGTACATGATGAAGGGTACACGTTAATTATCGTGTGCGCGCGTATATCGTATAATTACGGAACATAAAATAGTTATGCATTTTTTTACATTGTTTTCATTCTTGATTTTAATTTACAGCGACCCACCCCCTTTCGTTCTACCCCTTTCAAAACCCTAACATCCAAACCCCCAGAACATATTCATCGCGGCGGAGGCACACCCAACCTTACCGTAAATCAAACCCCCCACAACCTAAAATACAAGAATAAAAAAAAAGGCTAAGTGGATTTAACCGTTTGTGACTTCAAATTTTGAGTTCATATCTGATTCAGCGCTAACCCTTCTTTTTCTTCTTCTTGTTTGCAGTTTCTGGTGACGCTATGAAGACAGATTAATGGCGGCGGACGTTGGAGCGATGACAACGGCAATTAGGGTATCAAACCCTAATCGTCTCCCTTTTGTCTTCTTCAAAAAATTGGTAAAATTTCCCTTCTGTAGTCAAGCACCTCCTCTCTGTTTTTCGTATTCAAGACTTTTTGTTCTTCAGTTTCTTCTGTTCTTCGATCCCTCACGATTTTGTCCTCCCTTTTTTTTGTTCTTCTATTTATAGGGTTAGATTTAAGGATTATAGTTGTTACGAAATTGTCACCTTAGATTTAGGGAATTAGAGTAAATTAGGGATTAAAAATATTGATACTTTACTGTAATTGATTCTAACAGTAATATTTGGATTTGGTTTTATGTAATATTGATTTTGAGATTTATTCTGTAATATTTGATTTAATTATTCCTGAGATTGGATTTGTAATGGAGATTCTGTCTTATCTTAGATGAAGATTTGAATTGCAATAAAATTGGATTTAGTTCGTTTTAGATCTAAATAGTGACTGTTAGTATCATGAAATGCACGTAATCACTGCTTGATCGATACAGTACCCGTTCGCACTCTTTTGGGCCTTGGTTATTTTTGTTCAGCCCAGTATTTTGTTTTATCCAGCATACGTTTCTTCAATACAAATTGGGCCAGAGGTTTTTTTTCTCTTTATAGGAACAGTAATAAAATGCTGACAAATGGGCTAGAAACTTAGTGGGCCTGTAGTTTGTAACAAATTCAAAACAAAACTTTTAATAAACAAATCAATTTTATAAATATTTAATAAAATAGTTTACCCCCTTTTAGAAATAAATTTCTTTTAACAAGTTGTAAAGAATATTTTCTAAGAAAAATAATAATAAAGTTTTATAATAATTTTCTAAAATAAATCAACAACAAAAATGACAAATTAATCGATTTTAAAAACCTCAATGGACCTGTAAATTGATAAGCATACCCCATCATTACTTTTCCTAACTAAAATGAAAATGTGCCAATATGAATTTTAATGGGCTTCTCACCCTTTCTTTTTACTAACAACAACAAAACTTAAATGGGCTTTATTATAATTAAACTTAATAATATTTCTACAATAACCTTCCATATTCGAATCTCATGGGCCATTGACCAACATGCTTCGTAAATGGACCTACAAATACATGGGTCTTTTTGATTTAGAAAACCTCACTCTCCTTAATTAAAATACACCCCCTGGTTGACTTGGATTTAAGAATGAGCCATCAGATATTGTTGTGCCATCCTTAATTAAAACATTTGTCTTGTATTTTTAATTTTGAAAATACTATCATAAAGGTAGGGCAAATTTGGGGTACGACAAGACTCAGATGTCCTATAAGGATGTTAAGACATCTGATCTTACACAAACAAACATGCAAGATAAAACAGTACTGAAAAGATAAAGAGCACACCTGAATTATTTACCCAGTTTGGTGTACAACAACACCTAATCTGGGGGCTACCAAGCCAGGAATGAAGTCCACTATGAACAATATCAATTTGCAGACCCTACAGCCAATAGACCCGTTGACGATCTACGCACTTGATAACTACTCAATGACCCTTCTACATAGGTCCTCCCTAGATATGGAATATCCCCGTCCCACTTCCAATCATCACAATGATGTCTAGCAGTCAACACCTCAGTCACTACATCGACAACCCTTCACCAAGATTCTGATCACACAGATAGAACGTTTGGAAGACACACTTCCACGATAACCTAGCTAAGTCCCCCAACCAAACTCCACTATTTTTTAGCTTTGCTCCTAAAACATCCAGGAGTTTCTTCAAAGCTTACTCCAAGAACAATACACCTCTTACCTAAAGGCTTCGAGGTGAACATGGTAACCTTCCCACAACCCGGGAGGTTTACCTTGACAAAACCATAGACTTCTACATCTTGAGTCGTGTCTTTTCTAGGTTACAAACCTTTCTATTTATGACCTGTTATCCAACTGGTTTTGGGCCTTCAATCATAGCAAGTCAGCTGTAACAAACTGCATAAACTTCTTCCCCAAGAAAGGTCTTCAATCTTTAGTTTCCTAAATAATCTCATTATTTAGAAAGTCTTCATTCTCCTTGATTTCTGATTGAATTTTCTAGACCTTTTAATATGCGCCAAATAGGATGCATAATATTCTCCTGAATATCCTGCCTCTATTAAGAATAAACTGAATCTCATTAATCCAACTCATCAGGCACGATGTCGAAGACATCTTCTTCGACATGTTGTTCCAATTGTTGAAAAACTTCAACACAACATGTTCTGACATTGTAATAGGACTTCTAGTTGTACCTGTTCTTCTTATCAAGTTTATACATCCTATTCTACATTACATGATTGCTGCTATTATTTGTTTTACAAAAATTAAGCCAATCCTAAAACTAACAATCTTCCCCTTTGGCAAATTTTGGCTAAAACAAATAATCTAAAAATGATTGCCATCTAGGAGATTTCAGCAATACAAAAATATAATCCTCTGCAGTAGTGTTCAGAAGCCAATGCACACGGAAATATATCTTTAGTTGAAAATAATGTCTCAACATCTTGTTCGACATTTTCTTTGCAGCACTCTGAAGAACTCAATTGCATCAGCACCAACGAACAACAGCTTCAGGATAAAAGGAAGGAAAGTCCTGAAGTTTGGTTGATGCACACGAGGAAGAACATAGCAGAACACAACTTGTACTCCCCCTCAATCCAGGAACATCGTCTAAACATAGAAGACCAATGGTGGAATAAGATAACTCTTAATAAGATCACATGTCACAAAGGACAGATCCAAACAAATACATGATAGAACATTTGATTCGACATGTTTGCACACTATCTCCTATCTAAGCAAAACCTTAAGATCACAGGTCACGAAGGACAAATCCAAAAAAATGATAGAACATTTGATTCGACATGTTTGTACACTATCTCCTATCTAAGCAAAACCTTTCTCCCCCTTTTTGGCAATAACTTGACAAAGGAGGCCTTCACAGAACTAGACCCAGGCACAACTTACCTAGACCTGAACAAAACCATTATGGTGATGATAACAACACTCTTAGAAATTAACAATCTTTAAGAGGATATGAGAAGCCTCTATAAATAGCAAATAAGTTTCTTAGAAATTAAAAATCTTCAATTCTTGGTCAAATAAGCGATAATTGAAGATGGAAAAACTGCTGCACGAATCAATATGCACTATCCAACCCGACTTTGAACACCTTTAAAAGCTCTAGACAATTTTTGCTGAAAGAACCAGTCCCAATAAATGCACATTTATGGTCAACAACACTTTCTAGACTTCCTTCTTACACGGGGTTGGATGCACAGTCTAGAATATTCTTTAGTTGGTCTTCACAGAAACATGTCCTAAACAATGTTCAGACATCCTATTAGACATTGTCTCCAACTTCAAGCAAACAAACCTTCAGTAATTTAGTCAAGGATGTTTCCTAGACTTCTTCATGTGATCAGAGGCATGACCAAAATTCCTTCATCTGAATTCTCCAAGTGCATTCCTTTCACTTAGAATTAGTGTTACACAACACAAAATGACAGAAAAAATCAGCTCCAAAAAGAAGATGTTAGAACATCTTCTGGTACATTAAGCTCCTCCTCAATCTCGCTAGTCAGATTCTCCCCCAGCATAGTGTCTAACTGTCTTCAGGACAAGTAGACCTAACAGCTTCATAACTTCCTTCATTATTTCATCCTATATCATCAATAATAACATTTATGGATTCCATCATAACCTTAGTTCTGGATTTAAAGACTTTGTAAGCTCTGCTATTTGTAGAGTAACCCAGGAATATTCTCTCATCACTCTTGGGATCCATATTCCTTCTTTGTTCACGATCAGCTAAGATGTAACATTTACTTCCAAAAACATGAAAGTATTTGACAATAGGTTTTCTTCCCATCCATATTTCATATAAGGTGGCAGAGGTGCCTTTTCTTAGAGTGACTCTGTTATGGATATAGCATGCAGTATTCATAACTTCATCCCAAAAGTGGTAGGATAAATTATTAGCATGAATCATTTCTCTGGAAGATTCTTGAAGAGTTCTGTTTTTGTGTTCCACAATCCCATTTTACTGAGGAGTAATGGGAGAGGAAAATTCATTACTGATTCCTTCAGAGGAACAAAAATTAACAAATTTATTGTTTTCAAATTCCTTTCCGTGATCACTTCTGATTCTGATGACATGACTATCCTTTTAGCTTTGAAGTTTTTCCCAGAGATCTTTAAAGACTTCAAAATTTTCTTATTTCTCTCTGATAAAACTTATCCATGTGTACCTAGAGAAGTCATCTACAAAACCATAGGCATACTTCTTTCCACCAAGACTTTCAACCTGCATAGGTCCCATCAAGTCCATATGAAGAAGTTCCAAAACTTTTGATGTGGTGAGATGTTGGATATTTTGATGTGACATCTTAGTTTGATTTCCAATTTGGCATTAACCATATACTCTCCCTTCTTCTATCTTGAGCTTAGGAATCCCTCTCAAGGCTTCTATAGATATGAATCTTTTCATTCCTTTTAGATGCAAGTGTCCCAGTTTTTGATGCCACGATTAAACTTCATTTTCTTTGGCTAAAGCATGTGTTGAGGAGAAGTTCAACTCTTGAGGACTTTCCTTAATTATCATAATCTCCTCCTTCAGTACCCACATTTTCACCAAGGTTGTCATCCCTCTTCAGATCCTTGATCATCTTTTCATGTTTCAGCTTCCTCTTTGAGCTAACTCTGATTGCCTCATCAAGTTCATTGCAGACATCTATTAACTTAGAAATCATATCATCCTTGCTTGAGGTCTTGTTTTTAGAGGATGCAGATGTCAAGACAATGTATGGTACATGTTTGCCTAAAAATAGCTTGAAGTGAAGAGATAGAGCAGACTCCCTTTTGCATACCACATCAGTACCACAAGGAATCCCAGGGAGTTGATTGAGAATAATGCCCCAATTAAGAAAGGGAAAGGCACTAGGCATCTTGATTTCACAAGTTCATGCATGCTTTAAAGCCTGTTGAAAAATATAAGCACCATAATCAAACATCTTCTTATTTTCAACAGCATAAATGAGTTTTCCTAAACCCACTGTAATGGTTGAGGTATGATTGGTAGAGACCCAGTTAACAACTCTAATTCTATGCAGGATAGCATATTTCACACTTAACTTACTAACAGGGAGCTTATTCTTCATAGGCCATACATTACCCTGGTTTGCGGTAATGGCTTTGCAAACCTGATTATCAGTTACTTGTCAAATAAGTGTGACATCTCCTAACAACCAGCAGGATAGTCTTCTTTATCCCATTCACTACTGCAGAAAAATAAACTCTCGCAGAACCAGCATATCCTCTTGGAGAAGGATGGTATACTCTAGAAACATCTGGCTAGAGTCTTCAGAGACTCATAAGTACATAAACAACTACATCTTGTAGTAACATGTCTTAGTATGTTATCCAACATCATTCCCACAGGAGGGAAATAACTCTATACGCTTGAACATCATAAGCTCCAAACAAACCAATTAGTCCACTGACTCCTCCTGTCATGGACAACCAAAAACTTCATTATGGAGAAAACACAACACTAAACACCCACTAGTTCACTGGGAATAACTCCAAGTACCTTGAACTAGTCACATAACAAGGACACCTGTGATTCATGCCCTTGCACCTCCACACATATTGGCATGACTCTTTGGATGGCTAAGATGTCATGCAACCATAGTCTGAAACCAACTTCTAACCATTTCTTAGTGTGTTTAAAAGCTTTACTAAGATTCAAACTATCCAATAGAAGGAATGACCCTTAGCGAATGTACTGATTAAATCCTCCTTCTACATATTACTAGTATTTGCTGACACTAGTAAAGTCTTCAAACCAAGATAATAGTTATGAATTACTTGAGCATACTTCTTTAAACAAACTCAGAATCTTCTTATTCTAAACCAAGGATATAATTGCCACTTCTGAATGAGGTGGTAGAATATTTAAGATTCATAGTCCCAAGTCTCTCCCACAGACTATCATCAACAATGATGTTACAACATCATTTGGGACGTTAACAACTTTACTACAGAACTTATCAGCTTTCATTATGGAATCACCATCCAAGGGACTTATTTCCATACATTCCCTTTACAAACCTCCCAATCTACACAATAGGATCCCAATAGATCTCATCTTCAGTATCTACCACAAATCAGAACATTATTTAAGAGACATAAGCTCTCAAATATTTTCTGAAAGACATGTTCAGAAATCATATTTTCACTCAATCATCAGCCAAACACTCAACTCCCATTAAGGTATTTGTAGTTAACATTCATGCATAATCCTAATAAATACTCAGTCTCTCGTCAAAGTACTTATTAGTTAGTCAGATAGGATTACCTTCTCACACTAGGTAGGACTTTAATCTGACATCCTTCTTCTTCACAATTGTGATACTTTCTGAATCTTTGACATGACATCCAATGATGGCAGCCAAAACATTCCAGATTAGGTCAGTGGCTTGACCTTAAACTCAACTTTCGAGAACACACAATTTTGCTTCTTACTGAACCATGATACGAGATAATTCCCCAGAAAGAAACATCCTCTTGATGTAATTTTTCTATCATCAGCACTTCCTGCCTAATCAGCATCACAATATCCACTTAATGCAGAGTTAGATCCATGAGAATACTGTTAGAACACAGTTTGATTCTACAACCCTTGATTAGAGTTTTGATGATAACAAAATAAAAAGAATGAATAAATACAAAGATATATACAAAGAACAAATATGCTACTTAAAATTATGTCTTGTATATGCAGAAGTTATGATGGGATCAGCATCAGAAGATAGGCAATAAAGCATTACACGCTGAAAGCAAAGCAGGCTTTACGCTGAAGTTTGATGACCAGAATCTGCGCCTAATCAAGTACACTCTGACTCTGAACAAAGACATATCAACCAGTCATCAACACTCTAAAGCGTCATCAGCAGTTAAAGAAAAGAAGACTCTGAAGCGTTACTGGTTATTCAAGACAGAATTAAATGCTAACGGTTTTCTTCAGACAAGATCTTCTACAAAAGGAAAGTGTGTTATTAACAATAAACTTGCTTTATGGACAACGTCTCTTTGCCTTGCCTATATAAACAAGTCTTCTTGTGAAAGAAGCACGTACGTATGCACACATCATTTGTAGAGAATTCCAAATCATGCATATTTTAGCTCTATCAAATTTATTTTATTCCAAGCTTAATTTGTGTAATTATCACAGTTGTGATATACTGTTTTGTTAGAAAACAACAACACACTCTTGTTCAAATTATTTGTAAAAGATTTCCCTGAGATCAACCGGTTTATGGTTGTACTCAAGAAGACTTTAACAATTGTTAAAGTAGATGTTGTAATCCTTTGAAGATTAGTGGATTAAGACCTCGTTGGAGAGAGGCAAAATCACCTTGATGGGTGGACTGGAGTAGTTTGAGATCAAACGAACCAGGATAAAAATATTGTGTTGTTAAGCCTTTTGATCTAAGTTTTTCAATTCAACCCCTCCTTCTTGTGTTTTTCACATCTTCAATTGGTATCAGAGTGCCTGGTTCTGAGCTTAAACACTTAACCGTGTCAGTATAAGATCCAGCGTCAGAAAAACACAATGGCAAGACCAAGTCAAAACATCAGCAATGACAACAATGAAGAAAGGGACAGATTCAGTGGCAAACTTCCAGTCTTTGATGGAGAGAACTTTGACTACTGGAAAGACAGAATTGAGAGTTTCTTTCTGGCCCATGATGATGATCTGTGGGACATGGTGACTGATGGATACATGCACCCAGTGGATGGACGTGGTCAGAAGATTGACAGGAAAATGATGTCTGATCAGCAAAAGTGTGAGTTCAGAAATCATCACAAGGCCAGAACAATTCTTCTCAGTGCCATCTCATATTCAGAATATGAGAAAATATCAAACAGAGAAACTGCCAAGAATATGTTTGATTCTCTGAGAATGACGCATGAAGGCAACATTCAAGTCAAAGAAACCAAAGCCTTTGCGCTCATTCAGAAGTATGAGGAATTCAAGATGGAAGATAGTGAATCAATAGAAACTATGTTTTCAAGATTCCAAATTCTTGTTGCTGGTCTAAAAGTTCTTGACAAAGGGTATTCCACTGTTGATCATGTTAAGAAGATCATTAGAAGCTTGGCAAAACAGTGGAGGCCAATGGTCACAGCGCTTAAGCTAGCCAAGGATCTCAACAAAATCTCTCTGGAGGAACTTGTCAGCTCCCTCAGAAGTCACGAGATAGAGCTAGAAGCAGATGAACCTCAAAAGCAAGGTAAGCCATTAGCCTTAAAATCTAACAGAAAATCTGACTCCAAAGTTTTGTAGGCTGTGGAAGAAACCTCTGATGGATCCTCATCAGAAGAAGATGAACTGTATCTCCTCTCCAGAAGGGTGAACCAATTGTGGAAGCAGAGGCAAAGGAAGTTCAGGAATCCCAGAAGATCAGAAAATAAGAATGAATCTTCCTCCAGATACAGAAGGTCAGAATCCTCCTTTGGACACAGAAGATCCGAAGGTTCTTCAGGATACAGAAAGCCAAACAACAAAGACATCATCTGCTATGAATGTAACGATCAAGGGCACTACAAAAGTGATTGCTTAAAGCTTCAGAAGGAGAAGCCCGAAAAGAAGTTTGGCAAGGAAAAGAAGAAAAGTCTCATGGCTACATGGGAGGATTCTGACACATCTGAAGCAGACTCGGAATCAAATGATGAAAGAGAAAACATAGCTCTCATGGCAAATGTATCTGAAGACAGTGAAGCTTCTGATTCAGACTCTGAATCAGATACAGAAGAGGTATTCCCTGACTTTACTATAAACATTACTAAGGCTGAACTAGCTGAAAGCCTTAATGAAATTCTGGAAAGGTATCAGCAGATCAGAGTCAAATTCAGAAACCTGAAAAGGAATCTTGCTTCTGACTCTGATAAGACTGAGAGTCTCAGATTGGATAATTCTGAGTTAAAAGAAAAAATTTCAAAATTAGAAAACCAGTTGCAAAACTCTCAGAAGGAAACAATCTCTGAAACTCCCAGCAATGCTGATGAGATCATCAAAGAGTATGATCACAATTTTCAGAAGTTTCTTGCTAAAAACATAGACAGAAGCAAGATGGCTTCAATGATCTATGGAGTTAGCAGAAATGGAAGAAAAGGGATCGGATATCTAGGTAAGGTACCTACACCAAAAAATTCCATGGACTTAGTGATAAAACGCACTCCACTTGATTCACACTTTATATATGGGCACACACATGTAATAAAATACACAAGTAGTGATTACTCTGTCAAACCAAAATTCAACTAGAGTTTTGGTAAAACTAACAAATCAGGACCCAAGAAAATGTGGGTACCTAAGGATAAAATAATACATGTGGCAGATATCTTTAGCAGCAAAGCAAAGACACCAATCATGGTACCTGGACTCTGGCTGCTCACGACACGTGACGGGAAGAAGGCATATGTTCCAAAGCCTGGAACTTAAGCCTGGAGGCCATGTAGGCTTTAGAGGCAATCAGAGAGGAAAGATCATTGGCTCTGGAACAGTAGGTAATGGAAATCTTCCCTCTATAAGTAATGTTTTATTAGTTGATGGATTAATGCATAACCTGTTATCCATAAGTCAATTAAGCGATAACGGTTATGATATAATCTTCAATCAAAATTCATGCAAAGCTTTTAGTCAGAAAGATGGGACTATCCTATTTAATGGAAAGAGGAAAAACAACATTTATAAAATCAAACTTTCTAAACTGAAAAGTCAGAATGTAAAATGTCTTCTGTCTGTTAACAATGAGCAATGGATCTGGCACAGAAGATTGGGACATGTTAGTATGAGAAGAATATCTCAGATTAACAAACTCAATCTGGTCAGAGGACTTCCTAACTTGAAGTTCAATTCAGATGCTCTGTGTAAAGCATGTCAGAAAGGCAAGTTTGCAAAACCTGCTTTCAAACCCAAAAATGTTGTTTCCACCTCTAAGCCATTAGAACTTCTGCACATTGACTTATTTGGACCACTAAAAACTGCTTCAGTCATTGGCAAGAAGTATGGGTTAGTAATCGTAGATGACTATAGCAGATGGACATGGGTAAATTTCTTAAGGCATAAGGACGAGTCACACTCTGTGTTTGTTACCTTCTGCAACCAAGTTCAGAATGAAAAGGATCTTAGAATCGTCAAAGTCAGAAGTGATCATGGTGGAGAATTTGAAAATAAAGATTTTGAATCATTCTTTAATGAAAAAGGCATTCTGCATGATTTCTCTTGTCCTAGAACTCCCCAGCAAAATGGAGTTGTAGAACGAAAGAACAGAACATTGCAAGAAATGGCCAGAACCATGATCAACGAGACTAACGTTGCTAAGATCTTCTGGGCAGAGGCAATAAACACAGCGTGTTATATTCAGAATAGAATCTCCATAAGACCTATTCTGGAAAAGACTCCTTATGAATTGTGGAAGAACAGAAAGCCCAACATTTCTTATTTTCACCCATTTGGATGTACATGTTTTATTTTGAATACAAAAAATTATTTGAACAAGTTTGACTCTAAAGCATAAAAGTGTATTATGTTAGGATACTCTGAATGCTCAAGAGGGTATAGAGTATACAATACAGAAACACAGATGGTTGAAGAGTCAATCAATGTTCGGTTTGATGATAAGCTTGACTCTCAAAAGTCAAAGCAGAATGAATTCCTTGCAGGTATGGAAGTTGAACTCACAGGTACTGAAGACAACTCATCAGAGGCTCTCAACAGAGACACTCCCTCAACATCAGAAAAAGTCACTGCAAGCAATCCAGCACCTTCTGTTGATCAACTCCAGAAAAGACCATCCAGAAGCAGCATTGATCACCCAGAAGAAACAATTTTAGGAAGGAAGGAAGATCCAATCAGAGCAAGATCTACCTTCAGAAACTCTGAAGAATCCCTCATGGGACTAGTTTCTCTGATTGAACCAACAACAATTGATGAAGCACTTCTGGACAATGACTGGATTCTAGCAATGCAAGAAGAGCTAAACCAATTCACCAGAAATGACGTATGGGATCTGGTTCCCAAACCAAAAGGATTCAATGTCATTGGTACAAAATGGGTGTTCAGAAACAAACTGAACGAACAAGGTGAAGTCATCAGAAACAAAGCACGACTGGTAGCACAAGGTTATAGTCAACAAGAGGGGGTAGACTATACAGAAACCTTTGCTCCAGTCACCAGGTTAGAATCTATCAGACTCTTAATATCATTTGTTGTTAATAAAGGCATCACTCTGTATCAGATGGATGTCAAGAGTGCATTCTAAATGGCTATATAGAAGAAGAGGTATATGTGCACCAACCCCCTGGTTTTGAAAGTTCCAAAAAATCCAGAATATGTTTTCAAACTAAAGAAGTCACTCTATGGTCTGAAACAAGCTCCCAGAGCTTGGTATGAAAGACTAAGTAACTTCCTGTTAGAAAAGGAATTCACCAGAGGGAAACTGGACACAACCTTATTCTGTAAGACAGTTAAGAATGACATTTTAGTGTGTCAGATTTATGTTGATGACATCATATTTGGATCCACTAAACCCTCTCTGGGAAGAGAGTTTGCTAAATGTATGCAGGCAGAATTTGAGATGAGCCTAATGGGGGAACTAATATTCTTTCTGGGAATTCAGATTAATCAAACTCCAGAAGGAACTTACATTCATCAGAGCAAATATGTCAGAGAACTTCTAAAGAAATTTGATCTCTAAGAATATAAGCCCTCAAGGATTCCAATGCATCCCACGTGCATTCTGGAAAAATAAGAAGTAAGCAAAAAGGTAGAACAGAAGGTCTACAGAGGTATGATTGGTTCTCTTCTCTATTTGACGGCTTCAAGGCCTGACATTCTATTCAGTGTTTGCATTTGTGCTAGATTCCAATCAGATCCTAGAGAATCTCACTTAACAGCAGTTAAGCGAATTTTCAAGTATCTGGAAGGTACTGCTAATCTGGGTTTGTTTTATAGAAAATCAAGTGATTACAGCTTAGTAGGATACTGTAATGCTGATTTTGCTGGAGACAGAGTAGAACGTAAAAGCACTTCTGGAAGCTGCCAGTTTCTAGGAGAAAATCTGATCTCATGGTCCAGCAAAAGACAATCCACAATAGCTCTATCAACAGCAGAAGCTGAATACATAGCAGCAGCTGGATGTAGCACGCAAATGCTCTGTATGAAAAGTCAACTTGAGGACTTCAATATATTTGAGAGTAATATCCCTATCCTCTGTGACAACACTTATGCTATTTGTCTCAGTAAAAATCCTATTTTGCATTCTAGGGCTAAGCATATAAAAATAAAACATCATTTTATTATGGACTATATTCAGAAAGGGATTCTCAATTTAAAATTCATTGACACATACCATCAATGGGCTAATGTCTTTACAAAACCTCTTTCTGAAGATAGGTTTAACTTCATTCTGAAACATCTCAGCATGAAGCTTTGCCCAGAATAAACTGTTTTATTTATATATCTTAACCTTCAGAATTTTGGTTATTTTCTGTGAACTTCTGATCAACCTGCCTTCAGATTTTTAGAAGTACAGATTGTATCAGAATCTATCCATGAAGATCTGAGCGTTTCATTTCAAGGATAAAAGTTTGTTGTTCACGTAAGCAAATAGTTGTCATCCATTCATCAGCTACCTTCTGAGGCTGAACACGCGTTTACTTTTCTGAAAGGTCAAAAGCGCTGATTGGGTGCATTGAGACACATGTCATGGGTAACCGTTCCAATATCTTTCTGAATCCCCTAAAATCAGTTGTCATTAATGCTTATAATCATTACAAATTATTTCTCTCTCTTGTAGTTTATGTTTTCAAAATCTATTTAAACGCATTTTTCACTCTTTATACTCTTTCACTTTCACTTTCTCTACAATCTAATTGTTTTCAGTTTGCATTTTCAAAAAACCCTTTCATCTCTAAAATTCTCTGTGTGAACATGGCTTCCTCAAGCATCCCAAATACCAGTACTCAGAGAACAGAATCCATGGAACAATATGAAGAACCGTTCAAAACTCTCCTCACGCCCATTGATAACCTAGAAGTACTTTCAGAACTGATTGTAGATTTTGACAGTCTTCAAGAAAATGGATTCAATCTTTCTGAAGAAATAAAGGCTCAAGGATGGAACATGTATTTTGACCTTCTTCTAGGTCCAACATTTCCAATCCTTGTGAAGGAATTCTGGATTCATGCTTCATCTTCCAACCATCAAGTCACTTCATATGTAATGGGGAAGAAGATAGTCATAACTGAAGACCTTATCGCAAGACTGATAGGTTACAGTGGTGGTGGCGTAAGGTGTATAGACATGGCTGAAAGATGTGTTGATGTTGCTTCAATTGCAAGGGAAATTTTCACTCTGGGTCTTCCCTCCAGCAAGATAAGGGATCTGAAGGATCATCACAGAATATGGGCTAAGATAATTCTGGGATGCATAAACCACAGGAAGCCAACCAGCTCTCCTGACTATATAAACATTGATCAGCAGTTTCTGATCTACTCTATCTCCCAAAAGACTAAGGTGAATCTGGCTCATTTTCTTTTCAATCATATGAGGACCAGTGTTAAGGAGACTAGAGAAGATGAGCACACCAAAAGGGACTAAATACCCCTTGGAAGGCTCATATCAGATATTCTAACAGAGAATAGGCTGATAGAGCATCTAACAGAAGCACAGGAAATCAGCTCTCTAGAGGCAACAGCCGGGAAGCCTTTAAATGCAAAGAATCTGAAAAAGATGAAGATTATTGAGAACATCAGAAAGGAACCCAATGTTACATCCTTTGCAACCATTACTTCCAGAAGAATCCCTCTGGATGATTTCCCTATGTTCTCAGAAATTGACTCCAAGCCTGAAATTATCGTCAGATATCTGGATGCATGCAAGGCAGATGGCACTGCACCAGATTTAAATATTAAGGACTTGCAACAGAAGGCTCCAGAAGTTGTGCTGAAGAAGAACAAGAAAAGAAAGGCAGCAGCAGAAGGATCATCCCAACGGACTCCAAAAGCTGCTAAAAGGAAAGGTAATCATTCTATTGTTAATGTTTTAGAATCAATATCTTTATCAATATCTGGACCCTTACCTACCCATTCAGAAATTCCTACCCCTCAAACCTTTGATGATTTTGACATAGGCTTTGACCCCTCAGAAACTCTAAGTCTTAGAGAATCTCACTCCCTACCTATCAATCCAAATACTGAAACAACTCAACCAGAGCTTGCAAAAGTTCTGTCTGACATTGAATCTTTTGACCAAAATATTTCTGCTCCTACACCAGAAAATCCAAACTCTGAAGCCATCACAGAAGCACCACAACCAGATATTCCCCTCTCTCCTCAACCAGAAATACCACTACCTCCGTCTCCTCAACCAGATATTCGTCCACCATCTCCACAACATGAACTATCACAACCAGAAGTTCAAACTTCTGAGATTCAACCTTCTGAAACCTGTGAACCAGAAACTCATAACATTCAATCCAACCAATCTGAAGAACCCACTTCAGATTCTGATACAATTCCTATTCCAAGTATTGTTGAACCTCTGGCCATCTGTATGCCCCTCACCATTCTGGACATTCCCCAAATTCCCTCTTCACTAGAATCAACTCCACCAAACTCCCCAACTAGTCCAATAATTATACCAGACTCTCCCACTCCCTCACCAAAGAGCAATCCAAATGACAACGCTAAACTTGTCATTTATCTAACTGTTTTTGAACGTCTTGCTGCCATAACTCACAAAACAGACATTCCAAAACAAAAACCATCTGAACCCACACCAAATGTTGGTACTAGTTTATTGATGTTTGAAATAGAAATTCAAAAATGGATAACCTCCCTGAAGCAAGATAGTCTTGAGATGATTAACCCTGCTGCTTCAGATTATCTTTGGACAAGTTTCAAAAAATGGATCATTTCTGAAACTCATAAGATGCAAGAACAGAGCTACAGACAAGTTCAGCAGAATTTCAGTAATCTGCTAAAGGTAATTGAAGACCAAGTTCTTAGCCAACTGCTCAAGGAAGAGATTCTCCCTTTGGACAATGCTCACTGGTCAGAACATCGTCTAGTAGACAAAGTTCAACCAGAGTCAGAAGGTCTCACTCTGACTGCTACTCCAGATGAGATAATCCCTACAGGGGAATTGGTTCAAAAAGATAACGTTGCAGAATGCTCTGAGAAGCATCAAGTTACTGAAGATTCTCCAGTTTCCTCCTATGAAAGGCAGACTTTGGAAGAACTGAAGAGAGCGGATATTGTTATGCAGGAAAGGATGGATAAACAGGATGATAAAATTTCGGAAATCAAGAGCATGTTAAGAAAACAAGAGGAAACCAACACCCAGATCAAGGGCTTGTTGGAAGCTTTGTTCACGCGCCTTCCTCCTCCATCTTAGATTTTCCTTTGTTTTTTTTACAAATCTGTTTATCTGTAATATTTTCTACATTGTTGTTGTTCTGAAATTCTTATCATTGCTTCCTAGTTTTAATATCAATCCTTTTTAGCTCTGATTATATGTTCTTTTTGATAACTGACAAAAAGGGGGACAAAGAATAAGATATTTTCAATAACGGATTACTGAGACATAAGTCTCAAACATTCTGATCTACTTAATTTCTTTCTTCTGAAAAGCTTGAACAGGTACAAAACTCTGATGAAAGACGTAGTCAAATTCTTATGCTCAAAGACTCAAAGAATTTAAGGGAAGTAATCAACTCAGGGGGAGTTTTTCTTCTTAATTCTATACTTTTTATTCTTTAATTTTTAATTGAAAAATCTGGTTTTTGTCATCATCAAAAAGGGGGAGATTGTTAGAACACAATTTGATTCTACAACCCTTGATTAGAGTTTTGATGATAACAAAATATAAAGAATGAATAAATACAAAGATATATACAAAGAACAAATATGCTACTTAAAATTATGTCTTGTATATGCAGAAGTTCTGATGGGATCAGCATCAGAAGATAGGCAATAAAGCATTACACGCTGAAAGCAAAGCAGGCTTTACGCTGAAGTTTGATGACCAGAATCTGCGCCTAATCAAGTACACTCTGACCCTGAACAAAGACATATCAACCAGTCATCAACACTTTGAAGCGTCATCAGCAGTTAAAGCAAAAAAGACTCTGAAGCGTTACTGGTTATTCAAGACAGAATTAAATGCTAACGGTTTTCTTCAGACAAGATCTTCTACAAAAGGAAACTGTGTTATTAACAATAAACTTGCTTTATGGACAACGTCTCTTTGCCTTGCCTATATAAACAAGTATGCTTGTGAAAGAAGCATGTACATACGCACACATCATTTGTAGAGAATTCCAAATCATGCATATTTTAGCTCTAGCAAATTTATTTTATTCCAAGCTTAATTTGTGTAATTATCACAGTTGTGATATACTGTTTTGTTAGAAAACAACAACACACTCTTGTTCAAATTATTTGTAAAACATTTCCCTGAGATTAATCGGTTTGTGGTTGTACTCAAGAAGACTTTAACAGTTGTTAAAGTAGCTGTTGTAATCCTTTGAAGATTAGTGGATTAAGACCTCGTTGGAGAGAGGCGAAATCACCTTGACGGGTGGACTGGAGTAGTTTGAGATCAAACGAACCAGGATAAAAATATTGTGTTGTTAAGCCTTTTGATCTAAGTTTTTCAATTCAACCCCCCCTTCTTGTGTTTTTCACATCTTCAAATACAACATACCATAGTCACTTGTCCCATTCACATACGTTAGTATTCTCTTCACATGGTTGGCATGGCTAACTTTGGGATCAACTTGATATCTAGCACATACCCCTTTTTCATTTTTAGACAACTTCAGATGTGTGGGAGCATGTGTTCTCTTGTGACTGGAATTTTCCATCGCAAATTTCTTTACTATATTCTTTGCATATTTGCTCTGAAATAAGAATATGGAATCTTCCATTTGTTTAACTTACAGACCAAGAAAGTAGGTTAATTCACCAACAAGGCTCATCTCAAATTCTGACTGTATTTGCTTGACAAAATGTTGAACCATCTCATTTGACATCCCACCAACCACAATATTATCAATATAAATTTGCGCAATCATGATTTTCCTTTCTTCTTCCTTGACAAAAGGAGTTTTATGTATACCACCTTTCCTATATCCATTCCCACCAAGAAATTTTGTCAATCTCTCATACCAAGCTCTTGGAGCTTGCTTTAATCCATATAGAGCTTTCTTCAGTTTGTACACATGGTTAAGAAAGAAATCTTGGATCAATAAATCCGTTAGGTCGTTCCACATAGATTTCCTCATTCAAATAGCCATTTAGGAAGGCACTCTTTACATCCATTTGAAACAGCTAAAACCTCAGAGTGCAAGCAACTCCTAAGAGTACTCTAATTGATTCAAGTCTAGCCACAGGAACAAAGGTTTCATCACAAACAACTTCTTCAATTTGAGTTTATCCTTGAGAAAAGGTCACTTTTATTGCTGAAGAAACTGAGATGATGTTCCAACATCTGCTATGACATTATCCATTATTATTATGGTTCTAGGGGAACATCCATAGTAACTCATACTCAACTCTTGTGGGGGAAACACAAGGAAACATACCAACAACAACTGATCAATATTCAGGATCAGACTACCAACATATGCAGGGGATTGCACGAGCCACATCTTAATAAGCTTTTCTTCATACCTCTTGTATGACTTTGAGATGATGGATGCCATTGTTTGTACCTAAAGAAGAGATTCCATCTATTAGGTATCTATACATACTTTTCAAAGTTGTTTGTTTCCCTTGATTCTTCAAAAATAATGCCCTTCAAGTTTTAACATCTTGAAATATGTCACGACATTCTGTCTGACATCATATCAACCCTTGACAAGGGGATCTTCTTCAACAACTTCTGAGGGTACACAAAGAGAATCACAAATTCTCTTCCTCAAGGGCAATCAAAACAATACTCATGAGCATCAAACACTGTGGTTGGATCACAGTACTCCTCTTCAAACATAATATGTTATATGGCCACAAACAGGATTCCATGAATCTGGTTCCTTTGATCAGAAGGATCTTCCAGATATGAGCTCATCTCATAAAGGGTCTGCTGGAGATTCCTTTATGAGTTCTTCTCAAGAATATGGAGCTCAACCTCTATAATCCCATAAGCCTTGGTCAGAAATAAACTGACACATGGAGTAAATAAACTGTTGATCGTGTCCTGACCAACCTGCATAAACCAGATGCCTCCTCTTCCATATCAGGAGTAGGTTCCAAACAAAAAGTATTCATAACATTTTTTTAGCACCCAAGGCATTTGTTCTTCAACTGGTAGTTGCATACCTACTGAAATTATGTTCTAACATCCTGTAGAACATCAGTTCCTTCTTCTTGGAACACACCATCCTTGACAGTATTCAAGGTCAATATGCAGATGTATATGAGCATCATTAATCAATTGACTCTCATCAACCTTATTAATAAATATCTTTATGAGTGGACTTGAGGAAGATCTCAAGTATCTTTGACACTTTTAATACCGTTGAAAATGTTAGCATATATTCTGTTGAGGGTAACAACCCTAGTATCCTTTCCATACTTTCAGAGTTATATCAGATACCATGCAATGGAATACAAAAGTCTATTCAACAATATTCAGACACAATTATTACACCAGTATCCAAGTATAAGCATGGAAAATTAGGATTGAAAGTAAATTAACCCTACCTGCAATAGCTTCCCGCCAAGCTACATGCCTGAAGGCAACAGACAGGAACAATACCTGTCACAGATAACCAATGATACTTGCCACGAGATCATCCATTCAAAAGTAAGAATTGTCCAAGTTCATACCTCTTTTCAGTAAATAGTTTCTTCCTTGACTATGACTAGAAAGTACCTTCCCGGGATCTCACCCAGAATAGAATAGGATCTGCTCTGATACCAATTGAAATTCTGGTACAACAGACTCAGATGTCCTATAAGGATATCGAGACATCTGATCTGACACAAACACACATGCAAGATAAAACAGTACTGAAAAGATAAAGAACACACCAAAATTATTTACCCAGTTTGGTGTACAACAACACCTAATCTGGGGGCTACCAAGCCAGGAATGAAGTCCACTATCAGCAGTATCAATTTGCAGACCCTACAGCCAACACACCCGTTAACAACCTACGCACTTAATCACTACCCAATGACCCTTCTATCTAGGTATTCCCTAGATATGGAATATCCCCATCCCACTTCCAATCATCGCAGTGATGTCTAGCAGTCAACACCTTAGTCACTGCATCAACGGCCCTTCACCAAGATTCTGATCACACAAATAGACAGTTTGGAAGACAAACTTCCAGGACAACCTAGCTAAGTATCCAAGCCAAACTTCATTATTTGTTAGCTTTTCTCCTAAGACATCCTAGAGTTGCTTCAAAGATTCCTCCAAGAACAATACACCTCTTACCTACAGGCTTCGAGGTGAACATGGTAACCTTCCCACAACCCGGGAGGTTTAACTTGACAAAACCCTAGACTTCTACATCTTGAGTCTTATCTTTTCTAGCTTACAAACCTTTCTATTTATAATCTGTTACCCAAATGGTTTTGGGCCTTCAATCACAGCAACCCAGGAGGTTTAACTTGACAAAACCCTAGACTTCTACATCTTGAGTCTTATCTTTTCTAGCTTACAAACCTTTCTATTTATAATCTGTTACCCAACTGGTTTTGGGTCTTCATTCTTTAGTTTCATAAATAATCTCCTTATTTAGAAAGTCTTCATTCTCCTTGATTTTTGATTGAATTTTCTAGACCTTTAAATATGCGCCACATAGGATGCATAATATTCTCCTAAATATTCTGCCTCTGTTAAGAATAAACTGAATCTCATTAATCCAGCTCAGCAGGCACGATGTCGAAGACATCTTCTTTGACATGTTGTTCCAGTTGTTGAAAATTTTCAACACAACATGTTCTGACATTGTAATAAGACTTCTTGTTGTACCTGTTCTTCTTAGCAAGTTTATACATCCTATTCTACATTACATGATTTCTGCTATTATTTGTTTTACAAAAATTAAGCCAATCCTAAAACTAACAAACATGTATAGGAAAGTGGAATTTCGTACTATTAAAAACCTCTCTTGAATATATTCATTGGGAATCAACCGTTGGAAGGAGAAAAGAGTTATTTATCCTTACAAAGACTCTTTTATCTTATGGCTATATAAGAAGACTAAAGCTTCAAATTCAGATTGATGAATACAATAATGTCGAAGTCCATATAATGTTGTTACTCTCAATAGAAAATATCTTACAATGTCAAAGAGAGAAATGAAGAAGCAAGGAGCTGTTGCTCATATCTTGTTCAAGAAAGAAAGACGATGAAGATGAATAATTCTACAAGATGCTACTCAAATTCTTATCAAATACATCTTGGTAGAAATATGAAGAAGCAAGGAGTTGTTGCTAATAACTTGCTCAATGAAGAAGTTGAAGAAGAAGAAACACTACAAGATTCTAATCTATTAGATCAATGTAAAAATATAAGAGTTATTACTCAAATTGTGTTATAGTTTATCATTATTCATGTAAATTGTTTGTACACAAAAGTTGTTGCTCAAAATTGTGTCAAATAATATGTACTTAAATTAGGAGTAATCTGCTTGATAAGAAGCACTCATGTAATCTCCGGAAAAAACAATTATGTTTAGAATAGGTTGGTTGCTTAAGTGATCAAGTGAAGATCATAAGACTTTAGAAGACGTTAATTACGGTCATTGTAGATGAAATCCTATTCTTAGGGACATGTTTGGTCAGAAATCTTATAGGGTCAATGATCGCTATATCTCTTAGGGGACCAGGAAGGTCAAAATTCTTAAGAGATCACTAGATGAGGGTTATTGTGAGAAATATCTCATAGAAAGATCAAGTTGATCAGATTTCTGATAGGGTCAATGATCATTATATCTCATGGAGATCACTGAGCGTATCATTGTGTTGTTCCTTGAGTAACTAGTGTTAGTCAAAAGACTCAAGATGACAATGGTTGTGAGTCATTGTGAAATCCTATTAAGAAAGACCGGGCAAGTTAGATTTCTTAAGGGGTTAATGGTTTCTAATTATTGGTTGATTGTTAGTCATCGACGGGTATCCCGTGCATCTGTAATCAGCTTGATTATAATGGATTAAGTCCTTGTTGAAGGCAAAATCACCTGAGGAGTGTGGACAAGAGTAGCCTAGTTAACGGTGAACCTGGATAACTGAATGTGTATATTTATATTTATTATATTCTATATTCTTTCATAGTTGAATCAAAATAATTTTCTAAAGGGGGATATTTTCTTAAAACCCAATTCAAAGCCCTCATTTTCTTGTATTTTTCTCTAACTTCAAAGATGTCTCGTCTTTTATAAACTAAGTGATGTAGTATTATTTAAATATGTATATTGTCGACGAACCCCAATAATTAGAATGTGATGAATCACATTTATAGATGAGATTGTTTAGTACAAGTGCAAGTAGTTAAGTTTCACATCATCTATGAATATATAGAATATTGAATTTAAAAGAAAGATAACTTATACACTCAATGTCGTAAGATTTTAGGTGAAGATTTGACTCCTTTCTCTTTTAATTCTTAAGCCTCGATGAATTGTTGCCTCTGACTTTTCGAAACTACCCAACACTGTAAATATATTTCCTTTGTTTAATGTACAAAATAAACTTAGTATTTTGAAAAATACCATTCAACAAATTGTTTTCTAAAATCACCATGTATCAAGATAAATTTTGATGGAGAAATAGTAACACCTTTACAAATATTTTAATGATGATATACAAATGAAGAAAAGTCTATACAATCCATATAAGATAAGTGTAACGAAACTACATAACGATTTCGAAGGGGGTTAGATTCTCTCCCGTGATTTTAGAGATCGTTTAGTTTAACTGGGAGAAGGAGAGGGGAGAAATTTTAATAAAGGGAAGAGGAATGGAGAGGAGGTGATGAAATGTATTTTAATTAAATGAGTGTGTGGTTCAAAAGAGAAGAAGGGAAGGGGATGGAAAATTTTTAATCAAAAATGTGTTTGATTCACAAGGAGAGAAGAGAGATTTTAAAACTAGTTTACCTTTTAACTCGTAAAATATTATATTACTCATTCTAAATAAAATAAAAATAAAGTAATATTTACAAAACAAAATTCGTCAATTCATAATCAATATAGATAATAAAACATAAAATATTTAATATTTCAAATAGTCAATATATTAAAATATAAATAAATTATTAATAAATTTTATATAATAATTATATGATTCATGATCAGATTAATCATTTTATCATCTCGATGATCCATCTAATCCTATAAAATATTTTTAAAATTGAGTTCTTGGTAATATATATATATATATATATATATATATATATATATATATATATATATATATATATATATATATATATATATATATATATATATATATATATATATATATATATATATATATATATATATATATATATATATATATATATATATATATATATATATATATATATATATATATATATATATATATATATATATATATATATATATATATATAGCTGATATACTATAATTATATATAAATATATAATACAACACAACAACTTTTAAAATAATTAAATTCTTACAAACAAAATAATAAATAAAAATGAACAAAATAAAACACATAAAAATAAAAATAAAAATTGAGTCAAATATTAATAAAAATTATGGAGTTGTTGTAAAAAATGAAGGATTTCTAATAAAAGAACAAAAATTATCGTACAATATTTATGAAGAAAAAATTAAGATTTTAGTAAAAAAGGAGAGTAATTTTATCAATATAACCAAAATATATTTTATCATAACTTCTCTCCCCTCTCCTCCAAATCACTTTGATTTGGGGAAATCAAAAATCGTTCCACGAAAAAATCTTATTACCTCCGATCTCCTCTCCTCCTCTCATACAAAATTGAATCAAACATACTAAATTTAAAATATTATTTCCCCTCTTTTCCGAAACCCCTCAACTAAACATACCATTAGGTTATGTTTGGATACGCAAAAAAGAACGGAGTGGATGTTGGCTGGAAATTTTGACTAAGGAAAAATTGAGCTGAGTCAATGATATGAAAATACTTAGAGAATTGTTTGGCTATTTTGTTTGTTAAAAACCATGAAGATTCGAAATTCGAAATTTATTAAGAGATTAATGGATAGTTTATAATGTGAATTGAAAAATAAAGTTGTTATTCAAAGACATGGCTTAAAACTTTATACTTCGACTGTTATCAGATTTTATTGGTTTTGGCGCTCAAGACGGATAGCGAAGGGTTTGAATTCTAATATTCATTCTTATCCAGAAGGACACGTGGAATCTCCTGGATTGTCGAAGACATGCCAGTAGAAACATGGAATTAGTTTATTAGAAGACCGTTAGGGTCAAAGTTCTATAAATTGTAGCTTTTTGTGTTTCAGTTTGTAGTGTTCACGTCTTTGTATAAAATACTCAAAATACTCAAAGTACCAGTGTTCGAGAAAAGAGTTAACGAGAATGTACGTATGATGCACCATATTTTATATTCAATATCATTTACATTCAATGAAATTTCTTTACGTTATTTATGTTCTTTTCTAATTCCTAGTCTAGACTAGTTTATATTTCATTACTTTCATAAAGAAGTTTCACTTCGACATACCAAGTGATTCCTTTTGTTTAAAGAGATTATCATCAAAACATACTTTCTAAATAATAGAACACAATAGTCCTGAGATCAATCTGATCGATCTCGTGAGTAACTGAATCTGTTAAAGGATTTAGAGGATCAGTGGTTATTTACCAAATTCTAGGATAAACAAATTGGCACGCCCAGTGGGACTCTGTCTAGTATTTAGTTTTTTTTCTTTTCGATAATTTGTGTTTCCTAACTTGTTTGTTACATGAGATTAAGAAGTGGAACATTAGCCAACACCATAGATCCTAGACCAAAAAGTCAATACAATAGGTAAATGGCTAACCCACCCGTTAGTGGTGCACAACAAGTTCCTCCTCCCACAAGAGGGAATACTGTTAGAACAAAGTTTGAATCCACTACCCTAAGTTTAAGTTTTGATGATAAAAAATGAAAAGATATATTAATTATGTGATTCATGTAAGAACTATTTGCTACCTAAATTATTACCTTCTGTTTTGCAGAAACTCTGATAGGTATCAGCAGGAGTACACTTAATCAGCATCAGAATATTGGTTATTAACATCAGCATCAGAAGTTGCTATATCAGAATACCAGAATCAGAAGAACAACTCACGCGATTGCTGAAACTTGATGAACAGAATTGCGCTCAACACTCTGATAAAGACAACAACAGTTCATCAGCACTTAAGCAGAGTCAGAATGAGCCAAAGCCAGAACACGCTTTAAGTAGCAACGGTACTGTGCATTCAAAGCGAATTATTACCAACGGCATCATTCCAGACAAGATCTGCTCAATAAGGAAAGTTTTTTATTGGCATTGAATCAAGAATATTGCTCCAACGTTCAACAAATTCAATGTTATATAAACAACACAATGAAGATTGAATTGGCTAATGCTCTACATCATACTACACGCCTAAAAGCTAATCATCATCTTCCTTCTCACAGTTTGCTAAACGCTTCATAATTCCTTACTCAAATATATTTTAGCAATCTAGTTTCATAAGCTTAAGTTGTGTAATATCACAGTTGTGATACAGTTTTGTAGAAAACATTCACACACCTATTTCTCTTCTTTGTAAGAAAGTGTTTCCTTGATAAACCGGGTTGTGGTTTGCATCAAGAAGGCTTTAGCAGTTGTTAAAGAAATTTGTAATATTCAGTTGAATATAGTGGATTAAGACCTCGTTGTTGAGAGGCGAAATCACCTTGACGGGTGGGCTGGAGTAGTTTGAGATCAAACGAACCAGGATAAAAATATCGTGTTCATTGCATTGATTTTCAGTTTTACAATTCAACCCCCCCCCCCCTTCTTGTGTTTTTCACTTCTTCAATTGGCATCAGAGCGCCTGGTTCTGAGCTAAAACACTTAACCGTGTCAGTACAAGATCCAGCGTCAGAAAAACACAATGGCAGGAAATTATTCTCACACCAGCAATGACAACCATGAGGACAGAGACAGATTCAGCGGCAAACCTCCAGTCTTTGATGGAGAAAACTTTGATTACTGGAAAGACAGAATTGAAAGCTTCTTTCTGGCACATGATGCTGATCTGTAGGATATGGTGACAGATGGATACACGCACCCTGTGAATGCAAGCGGTCAGAAGATTGATAGGAAAACAATGTCTGACCAACAAAAGCGTGACTTCAAGAATCACCACAAGGCCAGAACCATCCTTCTCAGCGCCATCTCGTATGATGAATATGAAAAGATCTCCAACAGAGACACAACAAAGAACATGTTTGACTCACTCAGAATGACGCATGAGGGCAACGTTCAGGTCAAAGAAACTAAAGCTCTGGCGCTCATTCAGAAGTATGAGGCGTTCAAAATGGAAGAAAGTGAATCCATTGAAACAATGTTCTCAAGATTCCAGATTCTGGTAGCTGGTCTCAAGGTTCTGGACAAAGGTTACTCTACTGCTGATCACGTCAAGAAAATCATCAGAAGCTTACCCAAGTAGTGGAGGCCAATGGTTACAGCTCTGAAGCTAGCAAAAGATCTCAACAAAATTTCTCTGGAGGAATTTATCAGCTCCCTCAGAAGTCATGAGATAGAGCTAGAAGCTGATGAACCCCAGAAGCAAGGTAAGCCTTTAGCATTAAAATCTAACAAAAAATCTAAGTCTAAAGTTTTGCAGGCAGTTGAAGAAACATCTGATGGATCCTCATCAGAAGAAGACGAACTCTCCCTCCTCTCCAGAAGAGTGAATCAACTGTGGAAGCAGAGACAAAGAAAGTTCAGGAATCCCAGAAGATCTGATCAGAATGAGTCTTCTTCCAGATACAGAAAGACAGATTCTTCCTCTGGATACAGAAGATCTGAAGGCTCCTTAGGAAGCAGAAAGCCAAACACCAAGGACATCGTCTGCTATGAGTGCAATGAGCAAGGGCACTACAAGAGTGACTGCCCAAAGCTTCAGAGGGAAAATCCCAAAAAGAAGTTTGGAAGAGAAAAGAAGAAAAGTCTCATGGCTACATGGGATGACTCTGACTCGTCTGAAGCTGACTCAGAATCAGATGATGAGAGATCAAACATAGCTCTCATGGCTAACATTTCAGAAGATAGTGAAGCTTCCGAATCAGACTCAGAATCAGATACTGAAGAGGTATTTCCTAACTTTGCTGTTAATTTTACCAAGGATGAACTTGCTGAAAGCCTTAATGAAATTCTGGAAAGGTATCAGCAGATTAGAATTAAATTCAGAGACCTGAAAAGGAATCTTGAATCTGACTCTAATAAGACTGAGAGTCTCAAATTGGAGAATTCTGAACTGAGAATTAAAATTTCAAAATTAGAAAATACTTTACAAAACTCTCAAAAGGAACCAATTTCTGAAACTCCCAGCAACGCTGATGAGATCATCAAGGAGTATGATCACAGTTTCCAGAAGTTCCTTGCTAAAAGCATAGATAGAAGCAAAATGGCTTCAATGATCTATGGAGTTAGCAGAAACGGCAGGAAGGGAATAGGATACCAAGGTAAGGTTCCTACCCCAAAGGATGTCATGGATTTAACCATTAAACACACTCCTCTGAATTCACATTTTGTGTATGGTCACACACATGATATTAAATACACTAGCAGTAAGTACTCTGTGAAACCAAAATTCAACAAGAGTTTTGGTAAATCTAACAAATCAGACCCAAGAAAATCTGGGTACCTAAGGATAAAATAATACATGTTGCAGATATCTTTAGCAGCAAGTCAGAAACACCAGCCATGGTACCTGGACTCTGGCTGCTCGCAACACATGGCGGGAAGAAGGCATATGTTCCAAAGCCTGGAACTTAAGCCTGGAGGCCACGTTGGCTTTGGAGGCAATCATAGGGGAAAGATCATTGGCTCTGGAACTGTAGGTAATGGAAATCTTCCCTCTATTAATAATGTTCTGCTAGTAGATGGATTAATGCATAATCTGTTATCCATAAGTCAATTAAGTGATAACGGTTATGATATAATCTTTAATCAAAAATCATGTAAAGCTGTTAGTCAGAAAGATGGGACTATCCTGTTTAATGGAAAGAGGAAAAACAACATTTACAAAATCAAACTTTCTAAATTGAAAAGTCAGAATGTATAGTGCCTTCTGTCTGTTAACAACGAGCAGTGGATCTGGCACAGAAGATTGGGGCATGTTAGTATGAGAAGAATATCTCAGATTAACAAACTCAATCTGGTCAGAGGACTTCCTAATTTGAAGTTCAATTCAGATGCTCCGTGTGAAGCATGTCAGAAAGGCAAGTTTGCAAAACCTTCTTTTAAATCTAAAAATGTTGTTTCTACCTCTAAGCCATTAGAACTTCTGCACATTGACTTATTTGGACCAGTTAAAACTGCTTCAGTCAGTGGCAAGAAGTATGGGTTAGTAATCGTAGATGACTATAGCAGATGGACATGGGTAAAGTTCTTAAGACACAAGGATGAGTCACACTCTGTGTTTGTTACCTTCTGTAACCAAGTTCAGAATGAAAAGGATCTTAGAATCGTTAAAGTCAGAAGTGATCATGGTGGAGAATTTGAAAACAAAGATTTTGAGTCATTCTTTAATGACACAGGCATTCTGCATGATTTCTCTTGTCCTAGAACTCCCCAACAAAATGGAGTTGTAGAACGAAAGAACAGAACATTGCAAGAAATGGCCAGAACCATGATCAATGAGACAAACGTTGCTAAGATCTTCTGGGCAGAGGCAATAAACACAGCGTGCTACATTCAGAATAGAATATCAATAAGACCTATTCTGGAAAAGACTCCATATGAATTGTGGAAGAACAGAAAGCCCAACATTTCATATTTTCATCCATTTGGATGTACCTGTTTTATGTTAAATACAAAGAATTATTTGAACAAGTTTGACTCTAAAGCACAGAAGTGTATTATGTTAGGATACTCTGAACGCTCAAGAGGGTACAGAGTATACAATACAGAAACACAGATTGTGGAAGAATCAATCAGTGTTTGTTTTGATGATAAGCTTGACTCTGAAAAGTCAAAGCAGAATGAAGTTTTTGCAGGTATGGAAATTGAATTTACAGGTTCTGAAGACAAGTCATCAGAAGCTCTCAATACAGACACTCCTTCAACGTCTGAAAGGAGCAATGCTAGCAATCCTACAATAGTTGTTGATCAACCTCAGAAGAGATTACCCAGAAGCAGCTTGGATCACCCAGAAGAGACTATCTTAGGAAGAAAGGAAGATCCAATCAGAACAAGAGCAAGCTTCAGAAACTCTGAAGAAACCCTCATGGGACTTGTGTCTCTGATTGAACCTTCTTCTATTGATGAAGCACTTCTGGATAATGACTGGATTCTGGCAATGCAAGAAGAGCTGAATCAATTCACTAGAAATGTCGTATGGGATCTTGTTCCCAGACCAAAAGGATTCAACGTCATTGGAACAAGATGGGTGTTCAGAAACAAGCTAAATGAACAAGGTGAAGTCATCAGAAACAAAGCACGACTGGTTGCACAAGGTTATAGTCAGCAAGAGGGGATAGACTATACAGAAACCTTTGCCCCAGTCGTCCGGTTAGAATCTATCAGACTTTTAATTTCATTTGCTGTTAATAGAGGCATCACTCTGTATCAGATGGATGTCAAGAGTGCATTCTTAAATGGTTATATAGAAGAAGAAGTTTATGTGCACCAACCCCCTGGTTTTGAAAATACAAAACATCCAGAACATGTTTTTAAACTAAAGAAGTCACTATATGGTCTGAAACAAGCTCCCAGAGCTTGGTATGAAAGACTAAGTAACTTTCTGTTAGAAAATGAATTCACCAGAGGGAAGGTGGACACTACCTTATTCTTGTATGCAGGCAGAATTTGAGATGAGCCTAATGGGGGAACTGGAATTCTTTCTAGGAATTCAGATCAATCAAACTCAAGAGGGAACTTACATTCATCAGAGCAAATACATCAGAGATCTTCTGAAGAAATTTGACCTCTCAGAATGTAAGCCATCAAAGATTCCAATGCATCCCACGTGCATTCTGGAAAGAGAAGAGGTAAGCAAAAAGGTAGAACAGAAAGTCTACAGAGGTATGATTGGTTCTCTCCTTTATCTGACAGCTTCAAGACCTGATATATTATTCAGCGTATGTATTTGTGCTAGATTCCAATCAGATCCTAGAGAATCTCACTTAACAGCTGTTAAGCGAATTTTCAAGTATCTGAGAGGTACTACTAATCTGGGTTTATTTTATAGAAAATCTAGTGATTACAGTTTAGTAGGCTACTGCGATGCTGACTTTGCTAGAGACAGAGTAGAGCGTAAAAGTACTTCTGGAAGCTGCCAGTTTCTGGGAGAAAATCTGATCTCTTGGTCCAGCAAAAGGCAATCCACAATTGCGCTATCAACAGCAGAAGCTGAGTACATAGCAGTAGCAGCAGGATGTAGCACACAAATGCTCTGGATGAAAAGTCAGCTTGAAGACTTCTAGATTTTTGAGAGTAACATCCCTATACTCTGTGACAATACTTCTGCTATTTGCTTAAGTAAGAATCCTAATTTACATTCTAGAGCTAAGCATATAGAAATAAAACATCATTTCATTAGGGACTATATTCAGAAAGGAATTTTGAACTTAAAATTTATAGATACAGACCATCAATGGGCTGATATCTTCACTAAACCCCTTTCTGAAGATAGGTTCAATTTCATTCTGAAACATCTCAGCATGAAAATCTGCCCAGAGTGAAAATGTTTTAATTCCATATATTTATCTTTAGAATGTATTTGTTTTACTGTGAACTTCTGATCAATCTCTTTTCAGAAAGATAGAACATGCAGATTGTATCAGATGCTAGTCTTAAAGAACTGAGCGTTTCAGCTCAAAGATAGACGTGCTGATCACTAAATCAAACAAGTGTCATCCAATCATCAGCAAATCTCTGAAGCGGAACGCGTGCACGCTTCTGAGAAGGCAAAACACTGATTGGGTGCATTGAGACACATGTCTGGTAACCGTTTCAAGTATCTTTCTCAAATCCCCCAAAATCAGCAAGCATTAAATGAAAGTAATCATGTTTTTAAAACGTAATCATGATTTTATTTCTCTTTCTTGAAAACATTTACTCTTTCAAAATATTCTGAAATCTATTTAAGAACGTTAATTTCTCACATTAATCTTTTACAGTTTCTCATTATCTCTCAAACATTTTCTGCATTTTCTCTGTGTTCATCTCTTTCAAGTTTAAACCCTTTTTCTCAATTTCTCAGAAAAACCCCAAGTGTGAACATGGCAACCTCCAGCAGTGCTTCTGCAGGTTCTCAAAAGAAAGCTTCCTCTGAAGTGTACCAAGTTCCATTCAGAACACTCCTTACACCAGTGAAGAATCTTGAAGTGTTGTCTGAACTGATTATTGATTTTGGCAGTCTGAAAGAGAATGGTTTTGACTTGACAGAAGAAATTAGGGCACAGAAATGGGAAAGGTATTTTGACAGGTTGGTTGGACCAACATTCCCAATGTTAGTCAAGGAGTTCTGGATTCATGCAACTGATTCAACGCATCAAGTCACCTCCTACATAATGGGGAAGAAGATTGTGATCATTGAGGATCACATAGCAAAGTTGATTGGTTACAGTGGCGGTGGCGTCCGCTGTATTGATATGGCTGAAAGATGCTCTGACGTGGGTGTCATAGCAGAAAGGATTTTCACCCATGGGGTGCCCAGCAGCAAGATCAGAGATCTCAAGGATCACCACAGAGTTTGGGCGAAGATAATTCTGGGTTGTTTTAATCATAGGAAGCTAACTAGTTCCGCTGATTACATAAATATAGATCAACAGTTTCTGATCTATTTTATCAATCAGAAGGTAAAAATCAACTTGGCTCATCTTCTGTTTAATCACCTCAGAACAAGCGTGAAGGAAACCAGGGAAGAAGAAAGAACAAAGAGGGATTGGATACCCTTTGGAAGGTTAATATCAGATATTCTGACTGAGAATAGGCTGATAGAGCATCTGATAGAAGCTCAAGAGTTAAGCACCATTGAACCAACTATTGGCAAGCCTCTGAACGCGAAGAATCTGAAGAAAATGAAATTAATAGAGAATATCAGAAAGGAACCCAGCGTTACTCCCACTGCTGACATCACCAGCAGAAGAGTCCCACTGAGTGACTTTCCCTTATTTTCTGAGATAGAATCTAAACCAGTAGTGGTTCTCAGATACTTGGACGCGTGCAAGGCTGATGGTACAAATCCCAAGCTGAATATCAAAGATCTGCACCAACCTCAACCAGAAGTTACAATGAAGAAGACGAAGAAAAGGAAGGCCCCTTCAGAAGGAACATCCCAGCAGACACCCAAGAAAAGAGGTAATTTATCTGCTGCTTCTGTTTTAAATTCTTCTGTTATGCCAACATCTACCCCAACTCCAACTTCTCAAGAAATCCCAATCCCCATCCCAACAATAGATGAAACCGAACCAGAAGATGACCCTTCTGAGGCACTACAACTCAGAAGACCCCGCACCAAACATCCCAAACCAACAATTTCAACAACATCAGCACTTGACAAAGTTCTGTCAGACATTGATCAACGTGCTTCTGATAAGCTTCCCAACAATCCAAACACTGAACCAGATATTGCCACATCTCCTCAACCAGAACAACCTCTCTCACCCATTCCAGAAGAACCACATATTCCTGAACAACCAGAAATTCCTCCTCCTTCTCCACAACCAGCAATTCCTTCTCCCTCTCCTCAACCAGAAATTCATCCACCATCACCTCAACCTGAGTTTCATCACTCTGAAACTCCATCTCCTCCACCTCAGTCTCCTCAATCCTCTGAACCACAACCTATGGCAATCCAACTGCCATGTGGTACAACAGTAACCATGGCCCAGCTGCCATCCTCGCCTGAAACCACACCACCAAATACTCCCAAAACCCCAAACAGTCCAATCATTATCTCTGATTCTCCCACTCCATCTCCCAAACAAACAGCTCCCAAACAAACCACAGAAAACCCCGGCAGGACCTTCATAGATTTAACAATCCTTGACCGTCTTGCTGATCTGAAACATAAAATAGCCATTCCAAAACCAAAATAGCCAGTTGTTGGCTCTGGCATTATGAATTTTGAAACAGGTTTGCAGTAGTGGATTGCTTCTCTGAAGCAAGTTTGTCCTGGAATGATTGATCCAGCTGCCTCTGACCAGCTCTGGACACAATTCAGAATTTGGGTACGTGTTGAAGCTCTAAAATTGCAAGACATCAACTATGAGCAAGCACAACAGAATTTCAGCAAGCTTCTGAATGAAGTTGGAAGTCAGCTGCTGAAAGAAGACGTGCTCCTTCTGGATTGTGAGCCATGGTCTGAGAAGTGTCCAGCTTCAAAGGTGCAGCCAGAAGAAGATCAGACAATTCAAGCTGAAGCCAGTCAAGCTGAAGATGTTGCAGAAAGCTCTCAGAATCTCCCTGCTTCTGATGTATCTCAAGCTACCTTGGACAGGCAGACTCTGGAAGAGCTAAAGCTGAATGATATCCGTCTGCAGCAAAGGATGGATGAAAATGACCAGAAGATGAAAGAAAGGATGGATGTGCAGGATAGCAAGATAGACACAGTAGTCAGCATGGTGCACAAGCAGAATGAGACTGCTGATCAGATTAAAGCAATGTTGGAGACTTTGTTCACACGCTTTCCTTCCCAACCTTAGATTTTCATTCATGCTATTTTCATGTTTTCTTTGCATATCTGTTGTATTGTTTTGTCTGGCTCTGACTATTTTAATATGACAAGTTTTTCTGATCTAAATGTTTTAGCACATCACTTACACTTTTTGATTGCTGACAAAAAGGGGGAGAACAAGAATGATATTTTTCAATAACAGATTACTAAGACAGAAAATCTCAAACATTCTAACTCTGATATTTTTGAATGTTTTCTCTTTTGCTTAAGTCTACAGGTACAAGAATGCTCTCTAACTCACTGAAGACTAAAGCTCTGTTACTCTGATCCAAAGTCAAAGCTCTGATATTCTGATTTGAAGCTCTGCTCTGATATTCTGATCTAAAGCTTCTGATAGTCAAAGCTCTGATATTCTGATGATCAAAGAAAGACAATAAAGATCTGATCCTGAAGAACTCTTGGAATTAAAAAGGGAAGTAATAAATTCAGGGGGAGTATCTCTCAACTCTCATATCTCTTTATCCCTTATCTTTGATAACTTCTTACTCTGATACATCTTATCATTTAGTTATCTCTGATACTTTTCACGTTATTTTCAATTAAAAATATCTAGTTTTTGTCATCATCAAAAAGGGGGAGATTGTTAGAACAAAGTTTGAATCCACTACCCTAAGTTTAAGTTTTGATGATAACAAAATGAAAAGATATATTAATTATGTGATTCATGTAAGAACTATTTGCTACCTAAATTATTACCTTCTGTTTTGCAGAAACTCTGATAGGTATCAGCAGGAGTACACTTAATCAGCATCAGAATATTGGTTATTAACATCAGCATCAGAAGTTGCTATATCAGAATACCAGAATCAGAAGAACAACTCACGCGATTGCTGAAACTTGATGAACAGAACTGCGCTTAACACTCTGATAAAGACAACAACAGTTCATCAGCACTTAAGCAGAGTCAGAATGAGCCAAAGCCAAAACACGCTTTAAGTAGCAACGGTACTGTGCATTCAAAGCGAATTATTACCAACGGCATCATTCCAGACAAGATCTGCTCAATAAGGAAAGTTTGTTATTGGCATTGAATCAAGAATATTGCTCCAACGTTCAACAAATTCAATGCTATATAAACAACACAATGAAGATTGAATTGGCTAATGCTCTACATCATACTACACGCCTAAAAGCTAATCATCATCTTCCTTCTCTCAGTTTGCTAAACGCTTCATAATTCCTTACTCAAATATATTTTAGCAATCTAGTTTCATAAGCTTAAGTTGTGTAATATCACAGTTGTGATACAGTTTTATAGAAAACATTCACACACCTATTTCTCTTCTTTGTAAGAAAGTGTTTCCTTGACAAACCGGGTTGTGGTTTGCATCAAGAAGGCTTTAGCAGTTGTTAAAGAAATTTGTAATATTCAGTTGAATATAGTGGATTAAGACCTCGTTGGAGAGAGGCGAAATCACCTTGACGGGTGGACTGGAGTAGTTTGAGATCAAACGAGAGCGCTTCGAATACAACTGAGGCCATGGCAACAAGTCAAGGGACTGTGATTATTCCCTCGACTACAAATGCTACAATCATACCCCCAAATACAAATGCTTCAGCTATATTATCAAACACATAAAATGAACCTTTTATATATCTGTGGCCAGTCAAAATCCACCTGTGACCCCCAAACCTTCAGTAGACGGTGTCCCTAGAACATATGCATCGGGATTCACAATCCCAACATCAGATCCAATATATGGCATGCCAACTTCGTTCATGGCATGATTGTAAAATAACACTTCAACATATACACGTCCTTTAACATTTTCCTTTTCTCCATTACAAGGTCAGGTTCAAGGGTAAACCATATGGCACGAAATAATTGGCAGCCAGGATATGTTTCTCAATTGCCTCCTATTACCACAAATATGCAGGAAGTCTTGAGGCAATAGATGGATGATAGTAACCATGAAATAGTGGGGGTACTCTCCCAGTAAATGAGTATAATTTTTAATCCTTTAATCCAAATCACCACACAGGCGAACTTGCAGAATGCCTAAGCAAACCAACAAATGGCGGCACAAATTGGGCGCCTTGCAGATTTCTTTAGTGCACCCAGAGAACCAACTCGATAACCACAACCTACATGGATAAGGGAGAATCAAGGCATCGTGTTTCAAGAAAAACCAACCATTGACCAGGCCCAACCAATGATATACCCAGAAGTCGAAATTCAACAACCAGTTCGAAGGGAAGAACCATCCAGATTTCAACAGGCTATTCCCAGGGAGGAACCACGAAGAAGGTTAGTCATGGTGAATCAAAACCAAGATGCTGAAGAAGTTCTCCAAGGATGTCGGCAAGATGATATGGTAGGAGATAATAATATAGCAGCCCTAGTCGAAATAATCATGGCACGAAGTGGAGCAAATATTGGCATGCGAAGGCCAAATTACACATCCCATTTGTCGGAATACATTCAGCAAACTCAATTTCCTAGGGGATGGAAAGTGCCAAATTTTACAAAGTTTTACGGTGACACCAGTGAGTCAACCATAGAACATATTGCTAGATACCTTACAGAAGTAGGGGGTATAGCAAACAATGAGAATCTAAGGATTAAGTATTTCCCTAGCTCACTAACCAAAAATGCTTTTACTTGGTTTACTACTCTTGCAGCAAACTCCATCCATGATTGGACTCGCTTAGAGAGATTATTTCATGAACAATTTTATGTAGGTCAAACCAAAATCAACCTGAGCAAATTAGCAAATGTTAAGCGTAAATTCAGCGAGCCTATAGACAATTATCTTAACAGGTTTCGTCTGTTGAAAGCAAGATGCTTCACAAGTGCCTGAACATGAGTTGGTCGAAATGGCAGCAAGAGGATTAGACTTCTCTATCAGGAAGAAGTTAGACCCCCAGTATCTGAGAGATATGCCACAACTGGCTGACAGGGTTCGACAGGTGGAGTGTTTGAAGATCGAGAAAGCAAGGGCTAACAAAAGCCACAGGAAATAAATAGTGGCTTATATCGAAGCCTGCTCAGACGAAAGAGGTGTCGAAGATGATTTTTTAGAGGTTGAAGAACACGAGATAGATCTTGCAGAGTTAAAGCAAGGACCACCATATCCTTGCAAAGTGTTAACGCCTGCGAACAGGAAAAATCCCGTTGAACCAGAAAGGAATGACAAATTCCCAAAGAAAACCTATACTTTCGACATCACCAAGTGTGATGAAATCTTTGATTTGTTAGTAAAAGATGGCCAGATGATAATGCCCCCTGGTGCTAAAATTCCTCCGTTAGAACAACAGAAGAAAATGGGCTTTTATAAATATCATAACTTCTTAGGCCATAAAACCTCACAATGCTATCTTTTCAGAGACTTGATACAAAGTGCTATCAAGGAAGGAAGGCTAAAGTTCAGAGAGAAGCCCAAGAACCTGATTGTTGTACCACAAAATTTGTCCTCTCTTTTGTCAAGGCATATCTCAAAAAGATTTACAAAAAGCTCAAGTTTGCACAAGTACAATTGGACTTTCTAATGCCCCATATAGTTTCCATGGATCATATTGGACTTTCAAGCATCAGGTTGAAAGATGTATCTTTTGAATCTTCGAAAGGAGGAAGAAGAAACTATTGAAAGGACAAAGAAGATAAAAGAAAAAGTGTGCAGCTACAGATAACTATGTTGAATTCAAAATCTGGTCCAGGTTGTTCGAACTACATGACTGATTGAAAAGAGTGGTTGGCATATTTTGACAAGTCGAAGAAGAGCAAGCTTACTTCGATCCACAAGATTTGAATGGGAAATGGCTTCCTTCGAGCAACCTGCTTCGATCCACCTCTAAACCCTTTGACACACATAGTTTTGACACTGTGAGTTACAAGTTGACACACCACTTGATTCATTGTGTCTGAATAATCTATATTCATCATGCTTCATAGTCTTCTGAATACTTCAACCTAAAATCCTTTCGTGATGATCTGATTCTCAGTTCTGCAGTGTTCCAAATTCATCTTCCCATTTGCTTCCTGCTCTCAGAGATAGTGGAACCTCATTTCGATTATATTTGCTTTGACCATGTACTATTGGGTTCTTCGCCAGATTGATAGCTGACATGTTATCTATTTTTATGCTTGCTTCGATCCACAAGCTTCGACTGGGCAATGTCCTCCTTCGAGCAACTTGCTTTGATCCACAAGGATAATTGGTTGTGACATTTGAAGTTTGGACATTTGAGCTTTCGACCACTTAATCAACTGATGATTACTGGTAGGAAAGCAATCCATAAATTCTTTTGTTTTGACTATGCCAATGAAGATCATCTTGCATAATCAAAGTGCTACATCCAGATGAAAGTGGTTCATTCGAAGAACACACAATTAGTGGAAAAAAATATTGTTTTGTCTGTTGATGAGTTTGGTTGAAGGTTGTAAGTGGTTCATTCGAAGAATAGACAATTGGTGGAAACAAATATTGTTTTGTCTGTTGATGAGTTTGCTTGAAGGTTGTAAGTGGTCCATTCAAAGAACACACAATTGGTGGAAACAAATGTTTTTTGTCGATTGATGATTTTGGTCGAAGGTTGTAAGTGGTCCATTCGAAGAACATACAATTGGTGGAAACAAATATTGTTTTGTATGTTGATGAGTTTGGTCGAAGGTTGTAAGTGGTCCATTCGAAGAACACACAATTCATGGAAACAAATATTGTTTTGTCTATTGATGAGTTTGGTCGAAGGTTGTAGATCCATGTGATCAAAACAAAAGGGTGAAGTATTCAAGATGCTTGATGAACAAATTCATATATGCTACCAAGCCCAAGCTTGTTGTACTGTCCACATAACAACCTAAACCATGTCAAAAACAGTCCATTGTACTGCTATGAAACAGTCCTGCACCAAGCTGCCACAACACTCCAAAACTACTGCAAAACAGTCTTGCTATGCTGCTCCTAAACCAACCCAATTTTTGCACCAAACTAGCATATAAGAGCTGCACCTCGAAAGCTATGAAAAGAGCATACCCAAATTGTTCAAATTTTTTTCCCCCAAAACGCCAGCAAGACTCTTCTATAAATAAATTGTTTCACAACACACAAAGGGGGATTTTGAGCAAGGAAAAAGGAGAAGAAGAAAAAAAGAGAGAGGAGAGAACACTAAAATTTAAGCCTTAAAACACTCTTAAACCCAGAACAAAAAACAAGACCTCTGTTTCTTTTCTTCGAATTCAAGAACATTCAAGGTAGCAACTCAAGTTCGAATCACAAATTCTAGCTTCAAGGTAAGTCTTATTGACTTTAAACCCTTCATTTCAAGCATCATTGATGATTCATCTTCGAAGATAACATGTAATAACCATTGCATTCGAAACTAACCTTTTTCTTGTCTTCTTTTCTTGTCAATTATATATTAAGAACTAACATATATAAACCATAAAATAATGTTGGAGTGAAAGATTTACAGTATGCTTCGACAGAAAGCCTTAGGATTCGACCCATGCTACTTTACAGGCCCAAACAGAAGGGGAAAAGGGTGTGTGATTCAACACATAACTTTATGCTTCGATTCACACTGAGTTACAGGGTCAACTTTATGCTTCAATTCACACTGAGTTACATGGTCAACTTTATGCTTCAATTCACACTGAGTTACAGGGTCAACTTTATGCTTCGATTCACACTGAGTTACAGGGTCAAAAAAAGGTTATGTTCAATGCATATAAGCATGCTTTGAAACATGCTTCGACACATGTTGTCGAAAGATTTGTTTTTTTTCTCTTTTGCGCTCTTCTTTTTTTTATATTTTCATATTTATTTTAATTAACCAAAAGCCTTCCATAAAAAACCCTAAAAAATGATTTCTTGATTAATTTTATTACCTTTTAACTTAGGATTAATTTTCCTAATATTTTTTATTAATCATATCCCTTTAGGTTAATTAGGTCAAAAAAAAATTCCTAACAAAAATATAAAGCAAAATCCATTTCTTCTTATATTCCTGGTACGTTATATTCATGTCATTTCTTGTACATTTATTCAATATGGTTGTAATAGATAATTAGGTTTAATTTCCTGCAATCCCTATTTTTAATTTTTACACGCCATCCCCAAATTATGTAATAGCTTAGGATTTTAATTTCGGTAATTTACTGCTTTAATATAAATTGTTAGCAATTAGGGTGTGTATGGCAAGATAAAATCAACCACTAGAAAACCCTAATCTCAAAGATAAAAATGCATGCAATCAAACACACTATTCACACGTGCACCTCTAGGGTAACCTCGCTTGTTGCCTCAGAAAATAGTCATGTCCCACGAATATGGGCATTTTAGCAAATACCCTCGATAAAAAAGATCGTAGCCCCTCGATGTTGCCTCCGGTAAATGATCTAGCCCTTATGAAAATTGCTAAAATGTCTCATGAGTTGTCATCTATGACTATACGATTGACCCACACTCGTCCCTTCACATCCAATGATGGGGCTTCTTACCAAATCAATGGTAAGATAGCAACATCTAAAGGAGGAGGAAAAGAACATGGACCTTTTGAGTAGGTAGGACACTCGTAGTTGCTTGAACACAAACTAAAACCATTTCCACACTTACACTTTCAAAACATCTTCAAAAAGAAACATTTCTTTGAACTATTTTCAAAACCAACACTTTGTATACATTCTTATGTAGAAGAGAAGTTTGTCGAAACAAAGGCGTTTTCAAAATACTTTCAAACTTACATCCATCACAAAACACATTTTTCAAACAAAGCAAATTTTCAAGTGATCTAGCAAGAAACTAAGAGCCCGTAGATAACTACAGATTAAAAGGGTGCTAACACCTTCCCTTTTCATAGCCTACCCCCCGAACTCAAGAAAATATCTCAAAGGTCTTTGTTGTTCTTTTCACCCTTTCCTTTATTTGATAAAAGAAAAGTCGGTGGCGACTCTTGCTATCCGCAACAATTCCGATAAAACACAAAACACCCAAGTCAGTTCTCCCACCGAATTACACTGATGAAGGTCGACACAGATCCTCTTCAGATTGCTGAGACAAACTTTGCAGAGCCTAAAGATATCAACATGGTTGATGTTGTCGAAATCAAAGGAGGTCCACTCAACACAGATAAGGAATCTGAAGATATTCAGGGGCTAAAGACTGCTGAGGGCCTCATGGGCCAGAAAGAAGATAGCGCTGCTGATGGCAATGCCAAAGTTGCTGGCAAGCCCAAGACTGCTGAGGGTCTCGTGGGCCAGAAAGAAGGCAATGCTACTGATGGCAATGCTAATGTTGCTGGCAAGGCCAAGACTATTGAGGGTCTTAGAGTCAGATTCGAAGAGCTTGAGATTGCTGAAGGTCCCAAGTTTGAGGTAAATATGGTGGATCTGAACCAGTTGTCCCTAGAAATGGGGGAGATCAAAATACGTTTGAAGATGGAAAATGACAGGATGCGAACTGGGCACCAAAAATTAAGCCTGGTCGAGTATCTTTTTCATTGTCATACAAAGAATCCTGAAGGACTAATGTGTCCTAGGTGCAGCATTATGAATGATCAAGACGCTGCGGCAACATACCAGAAAGTGTACCAAGAGAGGGCTGGAAACAACTGGAGGAGTGATAAAGAATTGCTGCCATACCCAAAAATGGGAGAAAGCTTGATGGGTTTTCTAGTTCACTGTCATAAGACAGGATCAGAAGTCTTGATGTGCCTATGGTGTAGTGTTGTTTATGATAGAAAGGAAGCTGAACCATTTGATAGAATTTCGTATGGTCAATGCTGGAATAATCAAAAGAATAGCAGGGGAGGTATGTGACCAATGCAAAAGGAATTCTGAAAAGGGCAGATAGCCCACACCCCAAAGTAAATCGATAAGTCACCTTCAATCCACCAGCCAATATCCCAACAGATAAGTCGTTGAATTTTAGTCAAAGAAATGGGGAAGGAAGAAGCAAAGGGAAATGGAAGGGTTTCGAGGAAGGTGGCAGATCAGCGTGGGCATATCGAAGGTTGTTCCAGTCAACTAATAAACGAGATTATATGTCTGATAACTATAAAGGAAAAAATCCAATGACAAGGTCCCAATGGAGAAGATACCAGCGGACCAAGAAGGCTCAAAGAGAACTCACAAGCAATGAAGTAGGGGAATCAAGTACGAATCAGACTTCGTCTGCTGCACCTGGAGAAAAGAAGTCATAAGCATAAAGGAGGTTTTTTCCCCCAAGAAGACGGAGGTATCCGTCAAAAGGACTATAGGGAAGCCAACTAATGAAGAACCAACTAATGATGAGGACATGCTTACTGACAACATCGACTCAGATGGGGAGTACTCTTTGAACATCGACTGCAATGTAGTTTCTGTGCTACTGCATGAATATAACCAAGTGACAGAGATCGAAGATTCTGAAGAAGCAGATGAATTAGAAATGGCGAAGCACAAGCCTATGTGCTATTATGTTATGAATAACGAAGCAGTCGAAGAACAAAACGCGTTTTTTGAAAGACCATACCAAGGTATAAAGAATCACATGAAGCCTTTATTTATTAGAGGAAAGATTGAACAAGTAGGTATCATCAAAGTGATGATAAACGGGGGTGTTGCTGTCAACCTAATGCCTCAGTTCTTGTTGAAAAGGATATGTATGTATGGTACAAATATAAAACCCCATAATATGGTATTATCTAACTACGAAGGGAAGATTGGTCATACTCTCAGCGTAGTTCAAATTGATCTCACTATAGGAACCATTACAAGTCCAACTATGTTCATGGTTATAGAGGCCAAGACAAATTACAACTTAATTTTGGGCCGTGAGTGGATTCATGGAATAGGCGCAGTTCCCTCCTCAATGCACCAGCGTGTGGCAATCTGGAGAGAAGATTGAATTGTAGAAAACATTGAAGCTGACCAAAGATATTATATGGCTGAGGTGAATCAAGTTGATCAAAGGAATTTTGATTGAAATCTGGCCAACATAGGGCCTTGCAGTGCTGCGGATGGTGCATATGCGCCAAACAACAATGCTATGTATTTTCTGAACCTACATCCAAGGCATGGATTTTGCTGGGATAGGGAGATTCTGGGGAAAGAAGATGAAGCACCTGGACTCCCCAGAATACGACCTACAAACTGGGATGATGTAGACATTGATCATGTCTAAGTCCTCCTTCTTCGAAAAGATTTCGGCCTATTTGGCCGAAGTAAAGATTATGGATATGGAGGCCAATGAAGAATAAAATCATACAAAAGGACCTGGGGTGTTCTTCAAACCAAAACCTCTCGACAAAGAGAAATTCGTCGAAGAAAAAGACTAAAGGTTGGACTTTATATACGATGATGGGACTTTGGGATTCGAGAAGGATCGAGTGGCGTCGAACGTGAAGATGCTAGGACAGGACCTTCTTGAAGAAGAGGATCTAGGAGATAGGACTATAAAAAGACCCATGTATTTCAGTTCAAAACATAGTCCAGGAGTAAAAGAAGAAGTAATCCAGTTGTTAAAGGAATACAAAGATTGTTTTTCCCGGGACTATGACGAAATTCCTGGTTTGAGCAGGGACCTGGTCGAATTGAAGCTTCCTATAAAGGATGGCAAGAAGCCCATCAAGCAGACGCCAAGAAGATTCGCACCAGAGATTCTCTCGAAGATAAAGGAAGAAGTAGAAAGACTTCTGCGCTGCAAGTTCATCCGGACGACAAGGTATGTCGAATGGATTGCAAATATAATGCTAGTAATTAAGAAATATGGATCTCTCAGAGTATGCATAGACTTTCGTTATTTAAATTCTGCAACTCCTAAAGATGAATATCCAATGCCTGCGGCTTAAATGTTAGTAGATTCTGCTGCTGGTTTCGAATATCTTAGTATGCTTGATGGATATTCAGGATACAATCATATTTTTATTGCAGAAGAGGATGTGCCAAAGACAACATTCTGATGCCCTGGGGAAATAGGCACCTATGAATGGGTGGTTATGCCATTTGGTTTAAAAAATGCTGGGGAAACTTATCAAAGAGAAATGAACTCTATATTCCATGATTTCATTGAGACTTTCATGCAGGTCTATATTGATGATATGGTAGTAAAATCTATATTAGGATCTAGTCATTTGGATCACCTTCTCCAGTCCTTCGAAAGAATGAGAAAACATGGCATGAAAATGAATCCCCTTAAATGTGCATTCTTTGTGCAGGCTGGTGACTTTCTTGGCTTTGTGGTCCATAAGAAAGGCATATAAATCAATCAAAACAAAACGAAGGCAATAATGGAAGCGAAAGCGCCATCGAAAAAGAAAAAGTTGCAATCGCTGTTGGTAAAGATAAACTTCTTGTGAAGATTTATATCAAACCTAAGTGGTCGAACTTAAGCCTTCTCTTCACTCTTGCGGATGAAGCAAGGAGACTTCGCATGGAATGCAGAACATTAAGAGGCGTTCGAGAAAATCAAACAGTACTTGTTGCATCCCCTTATTATGTCGCCTCCTCGAAGAGACAAGTGCATGAGGTTATACATATCTGCGTTAGAAAAAACTATAAGGAGCATGTTGGCTTAAGAATATGAAAATGGCGTCGAAAGGGCCATTTACTACTTAAGTAGAGTACTGAATGACATAGAGATTAGATATAGTACAATAGAAAAATTATGTCTCTGCTTGTACTTCTCATGTACCAAGTTGAAATATTATATAAAACCAGTCAATGTTTACGTTTCTTCGCATTTTGATGTTATTAAGCATATGTTGTCTAAACCAATTTTACACAATTGAATTGGTAAATAGGCATTGGATATAACAGAGTACTCTTTGAATTTCATGCCTTTAAAAGCAATGAAGGGGCAAGTAGTCTCTGATTTCATTGTCGACCATGCATTGGTCGAAGCATCCCAAAATCTTGTGGAGTTAGAACCATGGAAATTGTTCTTCGATGGTTCTACACATAAGGAAGGAAGTGGAGTTGGAATTCTGATTATTTCTCCAGATAAAACTCCAATAAAGCTTAAGTACAAAATAGAAGGACCCCCTTGTTCGAACAATGAGGCAGAATATGAAGATTTGATAGCAGGACTTGAAGCTTTATTGGAATTTGGGGAAATTATAGTCGATATAATGGGTGACTCTGAATTAGTAATCAAACAACTTACTAAAGAATACAAGTGTATAAAAGAAAACTTGATATTTTACTTCGTGATAGCAAACAGGTTGCTTTGAAAGTTTGAGTATGTATATATCAAGCACATACCCAGGTTGAAGAATCAAGAAGAAAATGATTTGGCTCAGATCGCTTCAGGATATAAAGTATCAAAAGAAAGATTGGAAGATTTGATCGAAGTACGTGGCAAGGTACTAACTACTAAACTTTCTCCAATTGATTTAAAAAGTTCAAGTCTAGGTTATGAAAATGAAGTACATTTTGAAATATTGGCCATAGATAGCTTAGCAGATACAGAATAGAGAAGTCCAATAATAAATTATTTGAAAGATCCAATAGCAAATACTGAAAGAAAAGTAAAATATTGTGCCTTAAGTTATGTGCTAATAGGCAACGAATTGTTTAAGAAAACTCCAGAAGGAGTCTTGTTGAAATGCTTAGGAGAAAGCGAAGCTTATTTAGCACTAGCAAACGTGCATAGTAGGGCATGTGGAGCACATCAAGAAGTTCACAAGATGAAGTGGATTTTGTTTCGATATGGCATGTATTGGCCTACAATTTTAAAAGATTGTATAGATTTTGCCAAAGGATGCCAAGAGTACCAGATTCATGTAGGAATTCAGCATGCTCCTGCAAGTGAACTACATTCAATTGCCAAGCCATGGCCCTTTAGAGGTTGGCCATTGGATTTGATTGGAGAAATTAGACCATCATCTTCAAAGAATCAGAAATACATTTTAGTGGGAATAGATTATTTCACAAAATGGATAGAAGCAATACCTTTGATGAATGTTGATCAAGAAAGCATCGTCAAATTCATCTAGAGGCATATTGTTTATAGATTTGGAATCCCTGAAACCATTACAATAGATCAAGGATCAGTATTTACTGGTCGAAAGATGCAAGAGTTCGCTAAAGATATGGGTTTCAAATTACTAACATCTACGCCTTATTATGCACAAGCAAATGGACAAGTCGAAGGAGCTAATAAGGTGATCATTGGGCTAATCAAGAGACATGTGGGCAGGAAGCCAAAGAATTGGCACAAAACCTTAGATCAAGTCTTATGAGCTTGTCGAACATCCCCCAAAGAGACAACGAACACAACTCCATTTCTTCTAACGTTTGGACATGATGCATGTTGTACCCCAAAATTTGCCCTCTCATTTTACTCAACACATGCCCATTGAGGTCCCTAACTTGCCAATAGATGACCAAGAATTGACTAGGCAAATTCTCCTCCTAAGGAAATAAACCTCTAATTAGGGTTTCACTTTTCACCAAGATGTGTGAGCTCCAAAGGTCTCAAATGTTTTCCATGGTCCTAATATGTCTTCAATATTGTCCATGCCAAATTTCATGCCCTGCACAACAAGTTTGCTCAGTCAACTGCTCAAATGCTTGAAAATCAATTGTATTAGGCCAAAAGTCAATTGTGGCCTATATATAGTCAAACTTCAAGATTTTTTGTCAACATCAACATTTTGAAGTGATATCCATCATTTGATCAAGGGTTGATCATGATTCGACAAGAAATGCTTGTAACTTATCAAAAGTCAAAAATGGCAAATTAGGGTTTCTATAGGAAAAGTCAACCAAACTTTGACCAGACATAACTTTCTCATACTTTATCAAACAATTTTCCACCAAATCTCATTTTGAAGAGAATCCAATTCCCTACAACTTTTCTTCATCCCTCAAGATCAATAAATGCCCCAGTTAAAAGATACAAGCTCAAAGATTATATGTCCTTTCAAAAAGTCAACAAAAACACATTTTGGGTCAAAGCTCCTTACATGAACATGGAAGATCCAATTGAAATGAAAATAAAAGGGTTATTTAGGGGACATCCTAAGCTCTCTAAAAAATCAAAGAATACCAACTTAGGGTTAAAAATGAGAGAGATATGCATTTCTAAAGTTGACCAATTTTTGATAAAATGCATGAAGCCAATATTGACCAAACTTGAATTTTTCCAAATGGGCCCATCTTTTCATGTTTGAAACTTGTTACTAACATGGTCCACGACCTTTGAGCCCACCCATGAATTATTATATTATTCATGCTATTTATTTTGATAATTTATTCATTAAAATGCAAAATTAAATAAATAAATAATAGAAATAATGTAAGATTTGATTTGGAATCTTTTTCTCATCAAATAATGGGCAAAATGTGCTGGCATATCAAGGTAAAAACGTGCAAGCCAAGAGGGAAAAGGATATCCAAAATAAGAAAGATTTTCAAGTGAATATTTGAAACAAATCTTGTACTCAATTCCATGGATCCTTTCTCTTTTTGTTGACCTAATTTGATACACTATATATGCATGATTATTCAGAACCAAGGGGGAGGCGCAACCAGTCACAAAAAACAACCCTAGCCAAAAGTTCAAATTTTCAAAGATTAGTGCAATTTAAAAACATTCGATCCAGCCAGCCTCAGTCTGATCCAAGCATCCCATTATCCTTCTGAGGATACCAAGGATTGAACCAACCCATTTCTGAAGGCCAAACGATCCCATAACTCGTTCTACAACAACGCACAGTTTGGTAAATTTCTCAAACTTCAAAATTTTAATTCATGGCATGTAAATGTTATCTATGCATATATTTGTGTTTAACATTATGTTTGCAAGAGTTTTAGACCATCATTATCAAGTTTGGACATAGAAACAGAAACATGCCATTGTTAGGGTAGGAAGGTCCCCTATCTTCGTATCTTGTTTTGTAGGCCGTTTCAGTCAAAAAGAACACCACCATCATGATCGCAACCTATGATTTAGGGGGGTAGGTTAAATTTCTGGATCGGAAATGTGTTATTTTGCAGGTTAGGGTTTTGAAGACACCGGAGACAATGGTGGTCAACCACCGTGAGGGGTGGTTTGACTCTCCCTGTGCTGGTGTGGCTGAATAGCAAAGTTTGATTGGTCCATTCAAATTCTCAGGGGCCCACTGAAGAGGCGCGCGTTGACAACACAGCAATTATGTTATTTTTATATTATTATTTTTTTTTCATTTATATTCACGAATGAACATCATGGTCCAGTGGTGAGAACGAAGGGTGTTAAGGCATTACAAGGTGCAAGGGCAAGGGTTCGATCCCTGCCTCTTGCATATTATTTTTCTGAATATTTCATGCAGATCCTGTGCTTTGGGTTCTTGCGCGTCCACCATGCATCTCCAGGTCTCATCCATTAGATCACAACAAGGTCAGATCCAGCGTCCAGCAATCAATCCTCATGGTGTACCCTCAAACACATCCCACCATTGGATCAGGCGCAATCATTAGGCCAACAGCATATGGGCCCAGCATATTCAGTTTCACACTCCCCAATTTGCTTCTTACTTCAGGCCCATTTTATTATTTTTTACTTTATTTTTTTTAATTAGTTTATGTTTTTAAATTCATTTTTATTTTAATCATGAAATCAACAAAAATCACAAAAAATAGATTTAGGTTTTCTTTAATTAAAATTAACTCTTGCAAATTAATTTAATTTAATTGATTTTAACTTGTTTTCTTCAATTTAAAATTAATTAGAAATTAGGTTAAATCTCAAATGTTTTTCATATAAAATACCAAAAATATTTTTATTAAGCAATTATATTTTTAGGGTTTCAAACTTGTTCCCATCTTAATCTTTGCGCGCTTATTATTTTCTGTTTTATTATTTTTCAATTTATCGTAACTGTTTCCCGATTTGTAATAGTTTTAATTAGGTTTAAAATTCCGCATTTTTATTTTTTCTTATGCTATTTTTGTAATTGCCCCAAAGTCTTGTAATAGCTTACGAATTTCATTTTCCGCAATTTATTTTCTACATTAACTGTTTAGCTTAATAGGATTGCATGAAAAAAGATTGAAATTATGACGATTAGATAACCCTAAATGCGTAAGATAATATATCTGAATCAAGCACACTTGCACATGCTCACCCCTAGGGTATCTCCCACTTCGTTTGCCTTCGAAACGGTCATAATTCTCGAAACGTGAGAATTTTTAGTGATTGTCCTTTAGTTCAAGAGATCACAAATCCCTCGATGACCCTTTCGACTGTTGCTTCGGTGAAAAAAGTGATCTTAGAACTTTGGGATAATTACTAAGAGTTCTTGCCCAGTTGCCTTAGTGACTGTAAATGTTCCTTAGATAGTCCCTCAACATCCAACGATAGGGCTACCTACTCACTAATAGTAGGATAGCATTATCTAAAGGAAAGGAGGAAAAGAACGCCTTTTTAGAGTAGGTAGATAGTTGTTAAGTACTTGCTCAAAACTAATTCTTTTTCACACCACACTTTCAAAATTCTTTTCAAAAACGCTTTATCACACTCTTGAGGACTGATACAAGAGTTATCATAAAGAAAACAAACTTTTCAAAACACATTGTTGTACCCCAAAATTTTCCCTCTCATGTTTTCCAAGGTCTTCCCTTACATGGTTGGTGTGATACGGTGGAAGAACTGACTGTTATACTAGTTTGTGTTTTGCGTTTTTTGTTCGCAAAATGTCGCGGTAAGCAAGAGTCGTCACCGACTTTTATTTCATCCAACTAAGGAAAAGGAAAAAGAACAGAAAAAACCTTTTTCGAGAATATTTATGAGTACGGGGGTAGATTATAGAAAGGGAAGGTGTTAGCACCCTTTCTATCCATGGTTTTCCACGGGCTCTTAGGTACTTGCTCATTTTAAAATTGCTTGTGTGTGTGCTTGTTTTGAAAAAAAGTTTACTTCGTGATAACCCTTGTATTAGTCCTCAAGGATGTGACGAAGTTATTTTGAAAATTGTTTTGAAAATTGTTTGTGTGAAATTTGTTTGTTGAGCAAGTACCTAGGAACTATCTACCTACTCGAAAAAGACTGTTCATTTTCCTTTTGACAGCGCTATCCCATTATTAAGGAATAGGTAGCACTGTCATTGGAGTTTTAAGGGACGTTCGAAGGGACAGATACGGTCACAAAAGCAATGTTAGGAGGTGTTAGTAATCATCCTAAAGCCTTAAAGATCTTTTTCTGAGGCAACATCCGTATGTGTCATTTGAGATCTTTCGGGGCTAGAGGACGACCACTAACAAACCCTATACTTCATGACCGTTTAACCGAAGGCAACTGAAGTGGAGTAAACCCTAGGAGTGAGCATGTGCGAGTGAATTTTCCAGTTAATTTGTCTATGCACATTTAGGTTATCTACCGTTTTAATTTTCAAATATTCTTGCCATACAATCCTATTAGCATACATGTAACAGTTTATAATTGCGGAAATTAAAGTGCGGAAGTAGAAATCCTAACTATTACATGGCTTTCGTAGATACATAATTATTTTGACTGAAAATAAAATGCGGAATTAAAACCTAATTAAAGCTATTACAACCTTGGAGCAATTACAAAAATAATTCAAAAAGTAATTAAAATATGCGCGACGAATTAAATGCGAGAATTAATTAAGAGACCTAAAAATCTAATTAAAAAAATAATTTGGTTATTTTTTTGAAGAAAAAAATTAATTATTTACAAAAACCAAATCCTAATTTCTAATTGATTTTAATTACAAAAAGGAGTTAAATTAACCTAATTTTTAATCAAATTAATTAATTAAAGAAAATAAATATTTTATGAAAAAAATGATTTTTTGGTGTTTTTTGTGATTTTGATTAAATAAAAATAATTTTGATGTTATTTTAAAAGAAATATGATTAGGGAATAATTAAAAAGAAATAAAAATAAAAATAAAAAAAAAAGAGAAGAATGGGCCTGTTTAAGCAATTGGAGGGGGTGTATTTGTGAAATTTGCTCAGACCGACCAAGCTGAAGCCCAGTCCCACGTTTGAGATCCAATGTTGCTCCTTGCCATTGGTGCACCATGGTCTTTCATTGATGGGCGTTGGATCAGGCTAGCAATGACTCCAATGGCTGGATTGTGGATGGTGCATGGTGAGCGTTGGAGATGGTGATGTACAGGATCCTATAAAGAAGAATTAAAACAAGGAAAATTGTTGGGACCTGGGATCGAACCCAGATCCTCCCACTCAAATCATGCACACCTTGGCCAACTGAGTTGCGTGACTTATTTGTTAATTAAATAACAACAATCAATAATATAAGGAATAAGCGGATAACTGAATAGAAGAAAAAACACGTGCGCTATATTCAAATGGTCCAATGGGGTGGTGACAAATTATCGTCTCCTTCGTTGAGACCGTCGTCTTAGGGGTAAGACTTATACCCACAGACAGGTTCTATAGCTAAAAACCTGTAAACTTCAAAAATCAACACAACGTATGATAAATAAATTCTAGTTACATGGATCAAATCGTCTTGATGCCACGAGCATCATAGTACCCTTTTCTGTGGCCAATTTAACATATAGGGAAAAACCCTAAAACGGCCAAGTAAACCCTAACAATGGAAAACATCAATATGTGCATCAAAGCTTCAATTAATCATCCAGGCATGTTGCAAATACGTCAATAATCACAAATACATCATTAAAACATGCTTATAATGCAAGAATTATTGTAATCAATTTGGAAACGAAGGGAAAACCGTATGAAGGCTAGGGGCGATTCTGGGCGTGAGAATGCTTGCAATTGATCGTGTTAGCTGCAGAGAGGGTCCAGGAATCGTTTGGAAGCTTTAGAATGGTTGCAATTGACCTCTACGTGAGAAACCGAATCACCACTTTTTGTCAATTTTTTGAGTTTTGTTCTTCCTTTCTCACGACTGCAACCCCTTCTTTTTGTGCTTGGTTTTGTTCATTATATAACCCTAAGTGAATTAGGGTTATAAAAACAGCTGATATCTTTGCAATTTTTGAAGATTTCATTTGGTTTTCATCTTGTATGATATCTTTCCAAATTAGGCCTAATCATGCCATTCTTGTGCCAATCCATCTTAATTCGACTTGATTCTAATATGCCAGCATAATGAGCTTGTGATTCTGTCCAAAAATCCAATCAAAACAAATATTTGCTATTATTTATCATTTATTTGATTTAATTCAATTTTTAATTAATAAAAAATCAAAATAAAATAAATAATGAAGCAAATAACATGTGAGTGAATATTTGGGTCGTGGATCATGTTATGAGTGAGGTGCAAGCATAAAAAGTTAGGCCCATTTGGCAAAAAATGCATTTTTGAGCACACTTGACTTTTGGCAATTTTGCAAAAAAGGTCACCTTTGACAAGGCATATCTCTTCCAATTTTAACCCTAGAGAGGTGTTCTTGGACTTTTTAGAAAGCTTAGGATGTCTCCTAAACAACCCATTTGGTCTAATTTCAATTTGGTCTTCCATGTTCATGTAAGAAGCTTTGACCCAAAAAGTGTTTTTGTTGACTTTTCAAAAGGACCTATAATATGGAAATTCAAATCTTTTTGTGAGTGCATATTTTGAATTTGATGGCTGAAGACGAATTGTAGGGAATTGCATCCTCTTAAAAATGAGCCTTGTATGGAAAATTTCTGATAAAGTTTGAGGAAGTTATGCTTGGTCAAAGTTTGGTTGACTTTTCCTAAGAAACCCTAATTTAGCAACTTTTGGGTTTTGGTGAATTTAGGGCATTCCTTGAGGAATCGTGATCAACACTTGATCAAATGATTGACATAACTTCAAAATGTTGATGTTGACTAAAAATCTTGAAGTTTGACTATATGTGGGCCACAGTTGACTTTTGACCTAATACAGTCGATTCTTAAGCATCTAAGCAGTTGACTGAGCAAACTTCTTGTGCAAGGCTTGAAATTTGACATGGAGGGTCTTGAGAACATATTAGGACCATGGAGAGTATATGAGGTCTTTTTATTTCACCCATCTTGATGAAAATGGAAACCCTAGTTTGAGATACGTTGCCTTAGGAGAGAGTTTGTCTGGTCAATTCTTGGGCATCCTTGAGAAAATTGAGGACCTCTAGGAGTATGTTTTGAATAAAATGAGAGGGAAAATTTAGGGTAAAACAACTGCCCCTTTTCAATCTTCTTAAACCTGAGGATGTAGATTGGCTCGTCTGCCTTTCGTAATCTGAAGATAGAAGATGATTGAACACTAGAGTGCCCAGAAATTTGCACTCGCATGAAGTGACACTTGATTTGGTGATGTCGGGAATGGGCTTACAGATGCCATTTGGAGAAGATGGAAGAAGACTATCGGGGATGGGCTTAAAGATTCCATTTAGGATGTAGATTTCCTTAGATATTCCATTGATGAGAATTCATGTTCCTGCTGTTGAGGAGGAATCTGCTGAGGAATGTTGGTATCTGTCTTGGGAGAAATAGAATTTTAGGAGCTTCAATTTTCCGTTACTCTACTGGGGAAATAACTCCTGCTTGAGGAAGCGGAAGTAAACTTCATATCTGGTCAGGGTACAGGCTGCACCGCGACTTACTGGGGAAATGCGAAATCGATCATGTTTGATCAGGTCCAGGTTTGGTAGTGTTATGAATTATTGTATGGAGATAAGAGAGAAGAAACCTAGATGGTAAGGTTATGAGAAGGAACTTGGGTCGTAGGGTTACTTCGAAAGGAAAGCCTGGATGGTAAGGTTATGAGAAGGAACCTGGGTCATAGGGTTACTTCGAAATGAAAGCCTGGATAGTAGGGCTATGAGAAGGAACCTGGGTCGTAGGTTTACTTTGAAATGAAAGCCTGGATAGTAGGGCTGTGAGAAGGAACCTGGGTCGTAGGTTTACTTTGAAATGAAAGCCTGGATAGTAGGGCTGTGAGAAGGAACCTGGATAGTAGGTTTACTTCGAAATGAAAGCCTAGATAGTAGGGTTGTGAGAAGGAACCTGGGTCGTAGGGTTACTTCGAAATGAAAGCTTGGATAGTAGGGTTGTGAGAAGGAACATGGATAGTAGGGTTACTTCAAAATTAAAGTCTGGATAGTAGGGCTATGAGAAGGAACCTGGATAGTAGGGTTACTTCGAAATGAAAGCCTGGATAGTAGGGCTATGAGAAGGAACCTGGGTCGTAGGGTTACTTCGAAATGAAAGCCTGGATAGTAGGGTTGTGAGAAGGAACCTGGGTAGTAGGGTTATTTCGAAATGAAATCCTGGATAATAGGGCTATGAGAAGGAACCTGGATAGTAGGGTTACTTCGAAATGAAAGCCTGGATAGTAGGGCTGTGAGAAGGATCCTGGGTCGTAAGGTTACTTCGAAATGAAAGCCTGGATAGTAGAGCTGTGAGAAGGAACCTGGATAGTAAGGTTACTTCGAAATGAAAGCCTGGATAGTAGCACTGTGAGAAGGAACCTGGGTCGTAGGGTTACTTCGAAATGAAAGCCTGGATAGTAGGGTTACTTCAAAGCGATAGTGTAGATTAGTTGACCCGTTTGATTTAGGGAACTGAGTTTCCATTAATCATTTGTAGATGTGACCTGCATAACTGCTGGATTTGTTGAAGCTTAAATGTCTTTTCCTAAAAATATATCAGGGTTAGTTACATGCGATGCATGAAATGCAGGGTGAGATGATGTTCTCAGAATAAATGAGATTATGTCGTATATGATATGTATGCGCATGTCATGATGTATGTTCAAGAAATGCTATCGGGGTATGCCCGCGTCTGGGAAAATAATCCCTGACGGTTGCTGAAGATTTGTAAATGTTATGTCGGGAAGAGATTCTGCTTGAGAATAAACTCTGCGGGGAACAAACTTAGGAAGTGAATTTTTGCAGCTTAAGTGGTGAACTATGTCGGGGATTGAGCCTCTGTATCTAGAGAAATAAACTCTGCTTGGGGGATGACATTTACTGACTCGCCCGTGATTATGGAATTTGGCTGGGGTATATAGCTAACATGTTTCAGAATGAACTTGGCTGGAGAAGGTTACGTCCTGTTTCGGGAAAGATGACATTAATACTTTTACTTTGTAGGGAGTGTATGTACTAATGATTGTGCTCCAAAGCTGACTTTATCCTGATACCTTCTGGGCGGAGTAACTGTCGGGTTTGGCACTTCTTGTTTTTGCCCCTGTTTCTAGAATTAAGAGTAATTGTCTATTGTTTCTTATTCAAATATTTATAAGCAGCAATCATTTTCAAATGCATATATCAAAAATAAATCATTGGACGTTCTTGAAAAACAAAACAGAAAAAGAAAAAAAAATCGAAGTTTCTTGTGAAAATGATTTGTATTGATTTTTGAAGTTGGCCTGTAATAGGCGTTTTTGTACAAAGAGGCTGACGCTCTAGTAATAGAACGCCGCTGAAAAATAGAAACTATACAGTTTGTGTAAAATAAAGAAAAACAAAACAGCTATGTGAAACAATCCCATTGGGTTCCAACTCTGCTATTGCCTTTATATCTTCAAGCGTCTCATCACTTTGCTTCTTGGCCGAAAGTTGATCAGATTGATTGGCGCCATCCGAACTTAATAGTCGATATCGAAGTCTGGTCGCAAGACGATTCAATGAGACATAGTGGTACTCTTTATATCCCTAACTTTTTCCTGGACCGGTTTTCAGTCCACCGGGATACCCTTTTTTTCCCAAGCCGCCCTTTCAGGTTTTCGACTTGCCGGGTGTACAGATTTTTTCATTTCCATCCCTTACTTTTGCCCGAACCCTTTTGGTTTGCCGGGAAGCCATTATTTTTTCCTAGGCCAGTCAGCCTAGCGGGTCTTTTGATTAGGCGTAGTATTTTTTCACTATGTCTGCATTGACAGGGTGAGGAAGGTCGTCACCATCCATGGTGATTAGAATCATAGCTCCTCCCGAGAAAATATTCTTAACCACAAATGGCCCCTCGTACATGGGGGTCCATTTGCCCTTGGGATCACCTTGCAGCAGTATGATGCGTTTGATAACTAGCTCTCCGACTTGATATTCTTGACGTCTGACTTTCTTGTTAAAAGCCTTGATCATTCGCTTTTGATACGTATGACCATGGCAGATAGCAGTAAGTCTCTTTTCATCGATTAGATTTAACTGATCAAGTCAGGTTCAGATCTAGTCATCTTTGTTCAAACCCGCATCCTTCATAATCCTGAGAGAAGGTATCTAGACTTCGATGGGTAGGACTGCCTCCATGCCATAAACCAGAGAATAGGGTGTTTCCCCCGTCGACATCCGTGCTGAGGTACGATACCCATGAAGAGCAAATGGCAACATCTCATGCCAATCTTCGTATGTCACCATCATCTTCTGTACAATCTTCTTGATGTTCTTGTTAGCTGCTTCAACAACGCCATTCATCTTCGGCCGGTAGGGAGAAGAATTATGATGATGTATATTGAACTATTTACAGAGCTCGGTGATCATTGTGTTGTTGAGATTCGTACCATTTTCAGTAATAATTCTCTCTAGCACCCCATATCGATAGACCAAATATGTCAGATAAACTGCGCCACGACGTTCTTGGTTACTGTAGCAAAAGAGGTTGCCTCAACCCACTTCGAGAAGTAATCAATGGCTACTAGGATGAAGCGATGTCTGTTAGAAGCGGTGGGCCTGATTTCTCCGATCATGTCGATGCCCCACATTGCAAAGGGCCACGGAGCTGTCAAGACGTTTAAGGGGACCGGAGGCACGTTCACCTTATCAGCGTAGATTTGGCATTTATGACAAGTTCGAGAGTGCTGATAACAATTGGCTTCCATAGTGGACCAATAGTATCCTGCCCGTAGGATCTTCTTAGCCATGGTATGTCCACTATAATGGGTCCTGAAGGTGCCTTCATGTAGATTTGTCATGATCTTCTCTACTTCACTCTTGTCTACACACCATAGTAGTGTGGAGTCGTGGTTGCATTTATAGAGGATTCCATTACTGAGGAAGAACTTTGCAGCAAACCTTCTCAGAAACTTCTTATCATTGACATATGCCCCTTCTGGATACTCTTGAGCCTCGAGATACCTTTTCACCTCATGAAACCAAGGTTTGTCTGCCATTTCTTCGGTATCAATTTCACAACAGTGTGCTGGTCCATCCAGCCTCTCAATGGTGATTTGGGGAGCTTCATTGTCCCACCTGACCTTGAACATTGACGACATAGTAGCTAGCGCGTCCGCTAACTGGTTCTCCTCTCGTGGGAAATGTTCAAAAGTTACCTCCTCAAAATGTGGGAGCAATGTCAACATGTACTCTTTATATGGGATGAGATTTGGATGCTTCGTATCCCACTCTCCTTTGATCTGACTTATCACTAAGCGGAATCCCCGAATACACTGAAGAACTTGATCCTTAGGTCGATAGCAGCTCGAAGACCCATAATACATGCTTCATACTCGGCCATGTTGTTGGTACAGTTGAAACATAATCGGGCAGTGAACGGAGTATGACAGCCCTCGGGAGATATGATTACGGCGCCAATGTCGTTACCCAATGAGTTTGAGGCTCCATCAAAATACATAGACCATTGGGATCCCTCCTCAGGTCCTTCATTCGGTCCAGGTTCTTCATAGTCGGTTACTAACATGATATTCTCATCCGGGAACTCGAAATTCATGGACTGGTAGTCGTCCACGGCCTGATGTGCCAAATGATCCGCTAACACACTTCCCTTGATTGCTTTTTGGGTTGTGTATTAGATGTCGTATTTGGTTAAGATCATTTGCCACCTTGCTATCCTTCCGAAGAGAGCGGGCTTCTCGAAAATGTACTTGAACGAATCTATCTTTGATATCAACAAGGTAGTGTGAGTCAGCATATACTGTCTCAGTCGGCGAGCAGCCCATGCCAAAGCGCAACAAGTTTTCTCGAGAAATGAGTATCGTGTCTCACAGTCGGTAAAATTTTTGCTAAGGTAGTATATTGCGTGCTTTTTTCGACCAGACTCGTCATGCTGCCCCAGCACACACCCCATTGAATTGTCTGGCACTGTCAAGTATAATATCAAAGGTCTTCCTTCAATTGGAGGCATCAGAGTTGGTGGTTCTTGAAGGTACTCCTTGATTCTTTCGAAAGCTGTCTGGAATTCATCATTCCACTTTACCACTTGATCTTTCTTCAGAATCTTGAAGATTGGCTCACAAGTAGCAGTCAGATGTGAAGTGAACCTGGCAATATAATTCAGGCATCCCAAGAAACCTCTAACTTCCTTCTCCGTACGGGGAGCTGGCATTTCTTGTATAGCCTTTACCTTTACAGGGTCTACCTGAATGCCTTTGTCACTGACAATGAACCCCATAAGCTTACCAGACCTTACCCCGAAGGTGCACTTGTTCGGATTCAACCTCAACTTATATATCTTCAACCTGTCGAACAACTTTTATAGGTGATCAAGGTGCGCTTCCTCAGTTTGAGACTTGGCTATCATGTGATCAACATAAACTTCGATCTTATGGTGAATGATATCGTGGAACAAAGCGACCGTGGCGCGCTGATAGGTTGCCCCAACATTCTTCAACCCAAAAGGCATCACCTTGTAGCAGAAGGTACCCCACTGCGTGACGAAGGTTGTCTTCTCCATGTCTTCAGGAGCCATCTTGATCTGGTTGTAGCCAGAGAAATCATCCATGAAGGAGAAGATTTTGTGTTGTGCGGTGTTGTCAAACAGAACGTCAATGTGAGGAAGTGGGAAGTCATCCTTGGGGCTTGCCCTGTTTAGATCTCTGTAATCCACACACATCCGTACCTTACCGTCCTTCTTAGGTATCAGAACGATGTTAGGAACCCACTGTTGATAAGAAGTGACAACTAAGAATCCTGCGTCGAACTGCTTCATGACCTCTACCTTGATCTTTTCTGACATTTCAGGGCGCATACGGCGGACCTTCTGTTTAACCGGAGGACAGTCTTCTTTGGTCGGTAGACAATGAACCACAATATCAGTGTCTAAACCTGGCATGTCTTCATATGACCAGGAAAATATCTCAACATAGTCGTGCAACATTTGTATCAACTGCTGTTTGACCTTAACTTCCAAATTTGAACCAATCTTGACCTCCTTTCTGTCTTTCTCAGTACCCAAGTTCACTGTCTCAACCGGCTCTTCATGAGGTTGTATGGCCCTTTCTTCCTGCTGTAATATTCTAGCAAGTTCTCCAAGCACCTCACAATCATCCTCACATTCATCCTCGGCTTGGTTGATCGGATTTTCGAAGTCATAACTGGCAATAGCAGAGTTGTTATCAATGGGATCCAGAGTGGGTATGGATCTGCAGTATGATACGTTAGTGTGTGTAAGAGAATAGTTGTTTTGATAAAGTGACAATAGAAAAGAAAAGAAAAAATAGAGAGCACAAAATTTGTATGTAAGAAACATCCAATGCTTTATTAATGATAAATGAAATGACAAATAATAGCCCTCACAAGGAAAGCCAATGTGCCTCGGGCAAGGCACAAGGTAGTAAAGTTTTAAATTGTTTATTACAAATCTCAAAACAAGTAAGACAATTACTGCGGAATAAAAGAAACTGGTATAAAGTCCATAGCCGTCCAGTTACTCGGTCCACCGTTGGTAGTTGGGTAGATCCAGTTGTCGATGTCTGAGTCTTCCTTCCTGTCTTCAATGGAATTAACCCCACGATTGCTGATGTGTAGGGGAGGTCCACCATCCTGAGCGCGTCGAATAGCCCTTTGAGCCCCTGTAGTAAAGCCCAAACCAAAATTTTCAGTTTTGTGAGTGAAATCCGGGAGTTGACCCCAATTGGTACACCCATCTTCTTCAACCACGGCCCTGGCGTCCTTGAGAGAAGCCATCTTCAGAGGAGGTTTTTTGCTGGTAGTAGTTTCAGTCGATGCGAAGATCTGAGGGACCTCTTCGAAGTTCTGACAAGGAGTTTCTATGAATTACCCGTCCATTTCTACGTACCGGAAGGAATTGAGGTGACTCACCATATACTCCTCTTCACCCCTGTTGGCTCCTAAATTCGACACCCTTGTTTTTATTAATATAAACCATTAATCATGAGGGACGGTTTCGACCAGCTGATTTTGTCGAAATGCTCATCAGAAGATGGCAAGGTACTTAGAGTATTTCTTCTAAGTAGGAATCTTGTTGCCTTCGACGTCGAAGGTGCTTCTCGACAAAGGTATTCGATGCTCAGAGTGGAACGGTTTGAGATTCAAATGTTTGGAGGGAAAACGGTTCCCAGCGGTTACCAAGTGCAACGTGCCAAGATCAGGAGCGTCGAATGCTGTGAGCATGCCAAGTGGAGTCATCTCGAAGCAGCGTAACCGCCCGACGGTTACTTGAGATGTGTTTAGTATAAATACTAGTTGTTCACGTAGTTTTTCGCGTGTGTTCACAATTATATACAAGTTACTCATTTAGATTCAAGTACCCAGTGTGAGAGAAAGAATCGTTGAGAATGTATGTGTGAAACACCATTTAAATTAATCAAAGTCATTTATTTTCCAGAACTTTATTGCCTTTCATTTACTTTTCCCAGTCGAAGCCTTTATTTAAAGCTTTCTTTCATTCTACCAAGTTTTCTTCATGCAATTTACATAAAGTGTCTTTATTTTCTTGTCATTAACCATCATTAAACTTAATCAATACCCCAAAAATCAACCATGTCTTAGGATCAATCTGATCGATCCTGCGAGTCACCAAATAAGTAACCTTTTGGAGGATCAGCGGTTGTTTACCAATTTCCACGGTAAACAAATTGGCACACCCGGTGGGGCCTTGTGTTGATTTTGAAGGTTAACCGTATATATACAGAGTATCATCTTTTTCGAGAAGTATTGCATGTTATTGAGAAGTGGCAGAATATACACTAACAATACCAATACTGCCAGAAGAAGAGAAGCGATGGCGAATCCGCCAAACAATAGCGAAATCCCACAAACAAATGTGGGAACAACGGTTATCCCAACCGTAAGTGAAGCGATAACCGCTGGTTCAACACCAGCAGTAACGGTCACATAAACGGGGCCATTACCTCTGTTCACTGGCCCCAGAGTGCCTTTGGGAACTCCCCCACCAAGGGGAAATCCAGGAACTAGGCCTTATGTTCCCCCAGGATTTATGACAGGCGGTCCAAATCGAGAACCACTCTATGGCATGCCAACGTCTGAATTGGCTAGCCTGACGAACGCTGCGTCCACTTTTTCAGACCCTTTAGTGAGTGCCTCTTCGCCACTCCAAGGTTCTGGAGTTGGTATAGCGAACAGATATAGGACCCAACTCTTAGGAGGAACGTCCCAAGTAGCGCATGGCCTTACAAATGCCTCGACAGTAGTCTTGAGGCAACAAATGGACGAAAGCAATCACGATATGGTTCAAATGTTGGCACAAACTTTAAGTACGGTGTTGAACCCTCTAATACAAAATACCACCCAGTCGAATCAGAAGATGACAGCGCAAATGACGCGTCTGGATGATTTCTTTGGGGTACCCCAACCTATTCGACAGTCCCAAAGGGCGCAAATAAGGGGAAACCAAAGTATACTCCTAGAGGAAGAAACCACTATTAACCAAGTCCAGCAGCCTGTCGAAGAAAACCTTAGGGCACGATTGGAGCAACTCGGGGTCGAAGAACCTAGGGTCATAGCCCCGGAGGTAAGGATAGTCAACAGAAACCAAAATGCTGACGAAGTAGTTCAGCACATCCAATACCAGAATATGGGTTTGGAAAATAACCTGGCAGCCATGATCGAAAGAATCATGACGCAAAACGGGATGAATATGGGCTTTCGTAGGCCCAACTTCACATCCCCACTGTCAGAATATGTGTTACAAACAGACTTACCTCCTAGATGTAAAGTCCCTAAGTTCACTAAATTTTCAGGGGACACGACAGAATCTACTGTCGAACATGTGGCGAGATACTTGATCGAAGCAGGAGATATTTCAAACAATGAAAACCTGAGGATTAAGTATTTCCCAAGTTCTTTAACAAAGAACGTGTTTACTTGGTTCACAACTCTCCCCCCCAATTCGATCCATCATTGGACCCAGTTGGAGAGATTGTTCCATGAGAAATTCTACATGGGACAAACCAAGATAAGCCTGAAAGAATTGGCCAGTGTAAAGAGACGATTCACTGAACCTATAGACGAATATCTAAATAGGTTTAGGTTGCTCAAAGCAAGATGCTTTACGCAAGTGCCAGAACATGAGTTAGTCGAAATAGCCGCAGGGGGTTTAGATTATTCCATTAGGAAGAAGTTAGACACTCAATACCTGAGAGACATGGCCCAATTGGCCGATAGAGTTCGACAGGTAGAACGCCTTAAAGCTGAAAAAGCCAAGGCGACAAAAACTCATAAAAGAGAAAGGATAGCATATGTCGAAATGGACGATGAAGATCCAGAAACCTTCGCTGAAACTATAACCCTCGAAGAAAGCGAGGTCGATTTAGCGGAACTAAAACAAGGACCACCATACTCTTGCAAACTGCTAGTCCCCTCAAGTGGGAAAAATCCCACTGGTCCGGAAAGGGCCAACGATAGGTTCCCCAAAAAGACTTACAGTTTTGATATTACAAAATGTGATGAAATCTTTGACTTACTTGTAAAAGATGGCCAAATGATAGTACCCCCAGGGGTAAAAGTGCCTCCTCTTGATCAAAGAAAGAAAAGAGGCTTTTGTAAATATCATAATTTTCTGGGCCATAAAACATATCAATGTTTTCTTTTCAGGAATCTCGTGCAAGACGCTATCAAAGAAGGGAGGTTGAAGTTTGCTGACAAGACCCCCATGACTGTGGACTCCAACCCTTTGCAGGCTGAAGCCCATTATGATGAACCTTCAGAGGTGAATGTGATCGAGGCATCCAAAAGCCAGACGAAGAGGCCAGGAATAACTATGGTCGAAGTCACCAAGGATCATGTCAACATGCCAATCTTTGGCAATTTTTCTGGGAGTCTTTCTAGAAAGACAATTGAAGCAGTCCAAAAAGCTGTTGAGAGACCAAAATCTGGAGCAAAACCCAGTTCCTACTTGGCTGCAGTTCAAGGCCAGACAGAGGACTTGGAGACTCAGATGAAGCAGTTGACTCTTGCCACCAAAGACACCATGAATGTCAACATGGTCGAAGTCTCTGAACCAAAAGCATCAGAGGAGGCCACTAGGTAAGAGCAAGCCAACAAAACAGCTTTCCCTCGGGAAAATGAAAATCTGGCAGATTTCCTGCAAAGATGCCAGAAGAAGAAGTCAGAAGTGATGTTGTGTCCTCGATGCAGCTCGATTTTCGACAAAAAAGCTGCTGAACATATCCAAGGTGTAAGAACAACAAACAGAAAAAGGGAAAGTGTTGATACTCGACATGACCCCAGAAGAACCTACCAAAAGGGTTCAAATCAAGAAAAGAGGCCACTGACTTTCAGGCCTCCAACCAATGTGCCAGTTGATACATGGTACAAAACATCTGGTCGAAAGAGACCAAGCGAGGAAAGATGGCACTTCTTCGAAGTGCCAAGAGGTTCATCTCTTACACACAAGAAAGAACCTCAGGTTGCTACCCCTAAAGTGACCCAGGTATCAAGCAACTACAAAGGAAAGAATCCCATGTCTCGATCCCAATGGAGAAGATACCAGAGGCGGCGAAAGGCTGAGAGGGAAGCTGCTAATGAACCAAAGCCAGAATCAAGTTCAAATGTCCCTCAGAGAAAGCAGAGGAAGCCTCTGGAAAGACAACCAGTGACCAATAGGCTAGTCTGGCCTAACCAGGGTGAAGTTGATAACGAAGATGGCTCTGAGTCTGATGACACCCTAGATATCATGGTGAACATAGTCTCATTTTGCCAAGAGAGTTCAACCGCCAGGTGAAGGTCAAAGTAAGCGACTGGGAAGTCGAACAAGAAATGGCCAAACATAGGCCAGTATGCTACTTCGTCATGGATAATGGCGCTACTGAAGAGCAAAATGGGTTCTTCGAACCTCCTACAGAGGCGATGAAAAATCACCTCAAGCCTTTATTTATAAGGGCTAAACTCGAAGAAACCACAGTAAATAAGATCTTGGTGGACTGTGGGGCAACCATCAACATCATCCCTCACTTTATGCTGAGAAAAATAGGCAAGAGCGATGAAAACATCAAGCCTCACAACATGGTCCTGTCGAATTATGAAGGCGGAATAGGGACCACTATGGGTGTGATCCAATTGGACATCAAGGTGGGATCCATCCTTCGACCAACTATGTTTATGGTCATATCGGCCAAATCAAATTATAATATGTTGTTGGGCCGAGAATGGATACATGGTGTTGGAGCTGTACCATCATCAATGCACCAAAGGTTGATACTATGGCGTCCTGATGGAATGGTCGAAAACATAGAAGCGGATCAAAGCTATTAATTGGGCGAAGTAAATCACCTAGGGATGGAAGACTTCGACAAAAATCTGGCTCACATTGGGCCATGCCCAACACCTGACTTCGACTTGGCGCCAGCGCCAAATGCTTTTTGTTCCTTATACCTGCACCCTGAGCATGGTTTTCAATGGGACAGAGAAGACTTGTCCCACATTGATTTTAGTGGGCTAACTGATATCCACCAATTGGTTGGGGAAGTGAATTCAGTGACAATGACTGAGTCACAATCACTGCAGCAAATTTCGGCTTACGTAGCCGAAACAAGGATGATAACGGCTCTCGAAGCCGAAGTAAAATATATGGCCACACAGGCCAATGATCAAGAGTTACCTTCTGCAGGTCCTGGAAAGGATTTCGATCCAGAACCTCCTGATATCATGCCAGAAGGAATGCAGGAACAAAGGCTCGACGCCATCTACGACGATGAGCCTTTGGGATTCGAAAAGGACCCCTTAGCGAACAACATCAAAATGTTAGCGCAGGATCCTTTAGAAGAAATCAACTTGGGCGAAGGGTTAGAGGAAAATCCAACTTACATTAGCACAAAAATAGACCCAGAACTCAGGTTGGAAGTAATCCATTTGTTAAAGGAGTTCAAGGACTGTTTTGCATGGGATTACGACGAGATGCCTGGTCTCGACAGAGGATTGGTGGAACTTCAGTTGCCAATCAAACCTGGGAAGAAGCCAGTCAAGCAAAGTCCAAGACGCTTCGCTCCAGAAATACTGTCGAAGATCAAAACGGAAGTCGAAAGACTGCTGAAGTGCAAATTCATACGAGCTACGAGGTATGTCGAATGGATTGCAAACATTGTGCCAGTGATTAAGAAAAATGGAACATTGAGGGTGTGCATAGATTTTAGAGATTTGAATGCTGCTACACCCAAAGATGAATATCCTATGCATGTGGAGGAAATGCTAGTCGATTCTGCCGCTGGCTATGAATACCTGAGTATGCTCGACGGTTATTCAGGATATAATCAAATATTCATTGCTGAAGAAGATGTGTCGAAAACAGCTTTTCGATGCCCCGGGGCTTTAGGCACTTATGAGTGGGTAGTGATGCCTTTTGGCCTAAAGAACGCTGGGGCAACATATCAGCGAGCGATGAACTTTATCTTCCATGATTATATTAACACTTTTATGCAAGTGTATATTGATGATATTGTTGTAAAATCTGTTTCCAGGAAGAACCATATAGACCACCTTTGTTGTACCCCAAAATTTGCCCTCGCGCTTTTCCACAAGAAATCTCAGCTTCAGGCATTTCCTGACTTTTCAAACTGGCTCAAGAATCGGACAAATGGACTTTTCTTGACAGTCAAGCAAAATTAGGGTTTTTACTGATTTTCAGAGCCTTGGATTGTTTCATACAATAGGCTTAGGGTTTTGATGGATTTTGGCTCAATTTTGATCAGGCGAGCGTTATTCGACATTTAATCAGGAATTAAAGTTTTATGGGCATATTCTCAGAGGAATTTAAATTCCACAGCACTTTGCAGTTTATTCCGAGATTCGGGTTAAATTCGCATTATCTTGATTTAATCAGTGAAAGAGACAGTGGTTTAAATTCATGTTGTTTTCTTTGAGCCAGTCAGATACAGTATGCAGTATTGGATTCACAGTGTTTATGGCAAATCAGTGAAGAAGGATTGCGTTTGATCAGTCTATTTGGATTGACTGCTGCTTTGCTTTGGATTTTGAATAAGACAGGTTTAATTAATCAATATTGTTATTATTTAGGTTATTTATTATTCTAAAAATTGAATGATTGAAATTTATTTTTCAATTGTTTTAATTCAAAGAATTTTAAATAAATAAATAAACAATAAAGAAAATTAGAATTAATAGGATAATTTAGATTTTATTGATATTTGAATTATTTGTACAAATTGTTGTTTATAATTTAAATTATGAACAATAATATACATTAATTTAAATATTACATAAAATAAAAAACTATCCTATTTTCTAATATTCTTCATTCTTCACTCCGCTCAGGTGCTCCATTTTTTATCTGCGAAAAGAAAAGAGAAAGTCAGAAGGCAGTTAAATTAAAAGAGACAGATAAAATTTGCTCATCATTAGGGGCCACTGACTGGGATCAGTTGACCCTCTCTGCAAATCACGGGATTTCTCCCGGTTCACAAAGAGGGAAGATTTTTATTCATGAATGCAAATGTCAAATGCATAAGTTCCAAAATTCAAGCTGCATAGAATCTCAACTTCAAATTCAAACTAAACTGAAAAATCCAATTCCCACTTAAATGCCAAAGATATCAAAGAAAATCAAGGAAGTACAATTTGCTGTCACAAGTACTCAAAAGCTGCCAATAAAAAGATTTTGGAAAGGATATCAATAAAAGCATACAAGCTGTCAAAGAAGATTTTGGAAAGGATATCAATAAAAGCATACAAGCTGTCAAAAGAGATAAAGAGGATGCAGTCAAGAAATGTGTTATGCAGGCTAAAATCTTAAATCATCACTTCCCATCATAGCCCCTTCAGAAAAGTACAGGGAAAGCATAGTTTAATATTAAAAACTGTACTGAGAGAAATCAAAAGAAGAGAGATAAAGGCAGCAAGGCAGGTTTTCAGGCAAAGCAGGATAAGGAGGAGAAAAATATACAAAACTCCAAAACTGATAAGCAAAAGGGGAAGAGATGCACACAATATAACTTGTCAAGGCCCCATACTGTCAAAAATCCATCAACCTGCAGTCCATAAACTGAACAACCAAACACAGTACCTAAAAAACTGAAGCCTCACAACAAAACTCAAAAACCCACCATAACCATATAACCAAAAACCATACCAATCTACTAACAGAATATAAAACCTGAAACAACCATCAAACACATCTAAAAAAAACTGATAAAGCCAGAAGCGCACCAGGTCCAACAACATAACCTGCTGCCTGCATCATCCAAACATTAAACCAGAATCACCAATACCCCATAAACCTGCTCCAGCCCATAAACCAGTTCCTCAACCTGAGACTCACTAACACAAAATCCACAAGCCAATACAAAGCAGTTCAAGGCTAGAAGAGAAAAATATACAATCTGCAAAACCTGCTAATGCCTTAACCTGCCTGCATCATCCAAACACATACACAGAACTACCAACACCCTGCCTTAACCTCAAAAGCCTAACCATCAAAACATGGCCTAGCTTTCAAACCTGATAAACAAAATCCAAATCCCTCAATCATACTGTCAAACTAAACCAGCATAGGCCAAATCTCATAAAACATGAACCTCAAACCTGCTGAGGCTTAACCTCAAGAACCTGTAAAACCTCACCATGCCTATCAATAAACCATCAAACACACAGTTCAACAGAAAATATACCAAACCTCAACCATCCCTAAAACTATCCAACCTCTAAGCCTCAGAATTTCTTCATCATAGGCAATAAATATTCAAGACATCCAACTCAACAAAAGCGTCAAGGGCATCAATCTCAGAAAGCATTCAAAGGTCCAAAGGCAAGCAAACATACAGGAGAGGCAAGTGCAAGGTAACCTAGGCCCTCAGTAAATATACATCACTGGGCAATAAATATCAAAAGCATCACATTTCAAACTCAGGCAACAATTCAAAGCATCGGTGACATAGAAGAAGAAGAAAGAAGGGAAAATGTTTTCAGTGTAAAGCATCATAAAACCTAAGCAAGAGGATTAATACAGAAATACCGGGGACATCAAGTTCATTAGCATCACGTTTCTTCCCTCTTCGCCATCAAAGCCTCCCAGGCATCTTCATCTCCTACCTTCCCTTCTCCAGTAGAGGTAAGGCGTCTCTTTTCTCTCCTCATGTACCTCCAGTAAAAAATCAATAACGTACCACATGAGAGGTCAAACCCAAGCAGTTAATCAATCATACGCAGAAAAATCACAAAATATGCAAGAACTAAAGCAAACCCTAATGAATCAAAACGCTTACCAAGTTCTGTCGCCTCAACACTATCGCTGGAGGGAAGGGGAAACAGAGATTACCGGTGGCTGAGGCAAGAAGCTCATGATGGACCCTCGAAGCCACTCGAAATCAGAAGAAGAACGATGGAACTCAGTGAACGCCGCCGCTGCTTCGCCTAAACCTATTTCTTTCCTCAACTGAACGAAAACCTCCAACCCTAATTTGTTTTTTCAACCTGGGCCTTGCCCACTCTGCGCCTAAGCCCATTACTCTAAAATCTTGTCTAACCAAACACTTTTACTACACACTAACCTTTTTTTATATATATTACATAAACTTTTTTTCTTTTCAAAATCATTTTAATGGACAAATATATTATTTAAATATTCACAAAAAATAATTAAAACACTTTTCATATACTTAATTCCATTAACTTGAAAACATTTTTAATACACATTAAAATACCTTTGCACATAACTTAATTAAAATATATTTTTCTATCTTATATACTAAAAAATTGAAAATATCCTTCCATTCTTTCAATTAAAATGCATTTTGCACAAAATAAACTTTTTGTATAATTTGATTTCTTGAAACATATAAAATAATAAAATACTTTTTCATACATAATTAAATTGAAAACTTTTTAATTAACATACATATTTGTGCATAATAATTTAAATACATTTAATCAAAATACTTTTTGCAAATAAAGATATATTTTTTAATTAAAACTTGAACATTTTCTTTTGTACATAATTAAACATATAAATCAAAGATTCATTTAAAACATTTTCCTAGGTCAAAAACCCTAATACGTTTCAATTCCACATCTCGCACTTGTACATAATTACACAATTCATATACATATACACTTGTACACTTACACAAATACATTCACATTGCCCTATACACATTTTTATCTTATATTTGTATATTCGATATTTACATTTTGATCGCACATTCGATTTGGTTGTAAATTATTGGATACTATAAGTCTCATCCCCTTTGTACATTTATACCCCCACTCCCGGACACTATTTTGTAATAGCGTAGATTTTACATTCCGCAATTTACAGTTTTCCAATTATACCATGGTTAGATCTAGGGTTTGTATGTACATAAAATCAAACGCTAGATAACCTAATACAAGACAAATACATGTAATCAATACACAATCACACTTGCACCCCCTAGGGTAATCCCATATGTTGCCTTCCAAAATGGGCCATGCTTGCACGTCGAGTATCTTTGGCAAAACAAAATCAAATGATCATAAGCCTCAAAGTGTTGCCTAAAATGGAATTATCATAGTCCCTTCAAAGCAAATTGCCAAAGACACTTGGCATCATTGCATTCATGGTCCATACGATGACCCGCGCCCGTCCCGAATAAACTTCCTAAACGCAAGATTGTCCATCAATTTCAATGGTGGAACAAAATTGTTAAAAGGGGTTAAAACATGACAAAAAAAAACTTTTGAGTACAATAGGGTAGACAAAACTCTTAGTTACTTGAGATCAAATTTGCAAAAAACACTTGCCTTCTTTTCAAAAACCACAATCCACAACACTTTCAAACAAACTCTCAAAAACATTTGAAAACATCTTTTCGAAAAGATTCACACTTTTGTAAAACACTCAAACACGAGTCAAATACATTAGTTGCCTAAGACAAGGCATCTTTTTCCAAAACATTTTCAAAAAGCACCCACACACACACCATTTTCAAAGCAATCGAAAAACAAGGCAAGTGATCTAAAAAACCAAGTAACTAAGAGCCCATGGATAACCATGGATGAAAAGGGTGCTAATACCTTCCCTTTTCATAATCTACCCCCCAAACCCACGAAATATCTCAAAAGGTTTTTGTTGTGCTTTTTTTAACCTTTCCTTTAGGATAAAATAAAAAGTCGGTGGCGACTCTTGCTCAACCGCACAAGTGCGAATACGAACGCAAAACACTAGTCAGTTCTCCCACCGTATCACAGAACTGGCGACTCTGCTGGGGATAGTATTTTAAAGTGGGGTTACCTTAGGGTTTAGATCACCTTTACTTTCAATTGATTGCTTTGTTTGCTTTACATTTGTGGGCTTTGTATCAGAGTTTTATAGATCCTAACCCGGATCTGGGGGAACCTTTTTAGATAGCATAATCTGCGAGGGACTTGTCCGGGGTATACCGACATGGGTGAAGCAGTGGCTACGTTGGTGTGGCGTCTTGGTCTGTACCGATATCCCTCGCGTGAGACGGGGAGAATATGGGTCTTCCAAGGAGTCATTAAGCACCAACCGACCTTAGAACCCTAATTGACCAACTTGGCCATTAGAACAGTAGCAGTATGCTACACTCATTGAGGCTAAACTCTCGAGATGGTTCCGGCCGCGAGAAAAGGTTGCGATGCTGGAGTTATGACCGATTGAGGGTAGCCAATGATATGAGATCCTCTAGAACCCGGTTACTTTTGATAGGACAGGTTTTAACCAACAAACTGAAAGAGGGTAGTACCTGAACCTCATGCAAGCCTAAACCTAAGGCCTTGTGTGCTTTGTGTGAATATTGTTTGCCTGTATACACACTCATTTGCTTGTGCATACATGTACATAACATCATGACATCATACCATAGCATTTTAGCATTTTCAATAACCATTTCAAGGATCTCGAGGGTTCTGTTGATGCAGGGTTACGTTGAACCAGACGTCTATCAAGGGGCAAGGGGGTTTCTCCTCTAAACCAACCCAGTCAAAGCTCAAGTACAACAACTTGAATCAGTGGCTATGACCCACTCGACATGGTGAGCTCGATTCTCGTGGAAAGACATCCACCGATACAAAGCTCTCCAATCAAAGATCAAGTGCAACAACTTGAATCAGTGGCTATGACCCACTTGACATGGTGAGCTTGATTCTCATGGAAGGACGTCCACCGGTGCAGAGATCTCCAATCCAAGAGCAAAGTTTAACCTCTAACACCTTCTTGTGTTTACCCCAAGAGATCCTTGAAAGCATGCATCCACATGTCATGCATTGCATTTTGACGATCTTTCCCTTTTTCAGGTTTCCTTACTCTCCTGCTGTTTATTTCAGCAAGAGATGGCTCTAGAAAGGTCTGTCAAAGACATCCAAGACCAGACTGCTCAGCTGCAGGAGATGTTCCTGAACTTGTCTCTGGGGCAAGAAGAGATGAAAGCTCTCCTCACCAAAGGCTTGGGGAATTCCAACAGCGCCAGGAGTGATCAGATTGCGGAGCTGCAGTTTGATCTGACAACACTAAGGACTCAAATGATGGGACAGTTGCTGGGCCAGATGGCTCTCATCCAAGACCTATCTCAAAGACAAGAGGAACTCAGAGTTCTTGTCCGCCAATTGCTTCCAAACAACCAACTGGGGCAAACATCTGAGGACGGAGAGCAAGTCACCGCTCAGCCTCCATCAACTCAAGAAGACAAGGGGAAAGCTCCTTTGCTAGCTTCAGGGTCACAAACCCATCAACAACCTCGCCAGCGTCAACGTGGCAATCGGCGTAAGCAAGAAAAGTCGGGAAGACAGTTTACGGAGACTGAAATACCATCATTCTTCATACTGAAGCGCCTGTTGGAGGTCAATTTGCTCACCGTAAAGGACCCTCCTCAGAAGCTCAATATCTCCTCTCCTCACTTTAACCCCGACGCATTTTTTGTTTACCATTCCCACAGCCCGGGACACAGTACCAACGATTGTTGGGCCTTGAAGAACAAGATTCAAGATCTGATCGACATTGGGGTGCTGGAATTCATGCCAGACGACGAGATGAAGATCTTCCGTTAAAGGGTTCTCCGCTTGAAGTGACGAAGCTCGAAGCTGAAAGACTTTTGCTTCTTTTTGAATTTTCAAAGTTGTAATTTCTTTTGCTATCAAACAATTATCTGTTGATGTTAAACTCTGTTTTCATTAATGCATTGCATATGTTTGTCTTGAATTCATCCATTCGTTTCACTACTCTTATGCTTTTCTTTATGATATTTGACTCTTGATAAAAAGCTGTAAGCCTTTAGAGGGAGGATGACGAAACAATACCGTGATCTTATACAGTATGCTTTTGAACAGACCTTGCTGATGATGTACAGGCATTTCTTTCAATTCCCAAACACTGGAGTTATAAGGAAGTTAATCCCTAGTCAACCCCTTCGAGCCAAAGAAGTAGGAGTTTCCTGTTCTAAACAATCAAAACCTTTGATATAAACCTGGGGCAGGGTAGTATCTCAGTTAATTCAAAAGAAAATGTGCATTGAGGTCGCAAACTCTCAGTTCGTAACACAACGAACGACATCAAAAGAGAAAGCATTCCTTTGGAATCAAAAGACAAGGGTGGTTCCCTATCACATAGACAGTCAATCTCTCAAAAGAAAGAAGCCCACCAAGCCAGAACCTATAAAGGAGGCTTAAGAAAGCTGGGGCATCCCGCTGACAGTAATCCCGAAAACGGTAACAGTCAGGCAAAAGTTAGGGATAACAAATCAAAATCAAAATAGTGAGGTCATTACAAAATCCTCCGCAACATAAAAAATGTTGAAAAAGAAAAAAGGAGATGATGACTGTCTCCCCGAATTCAAAACTGGTGAACCATCGCCCAAAAGTCGTTCCAAACTCGAAACAGAGTGCGACGCACAATTAACTGAGCTTAGGTTGAAGAACATCACGAAGAGCGGGTGGGTACAAATATACTTTGAGCCTTTATCCTTTGTTTATTAAACCGTGAACCAGGCCACGTTACAACCCTTTAAAAGTCCTAATTGAAGCATGGGTTAGTTCGAAAGCATACTGTTACAAAAGGTATCCTGACTCCTGTAGGGCTTTGCTCTAAATCTTGTGTTAACTTGTCTTATGAAAAGTTTTCTGCTAAAAACGCATTTTTAAAAACTTCGAGACAAACATAAACTTTGCATTATTCGAATATCACTGTTTGCATTTGACCCTATTTATTTGACAGCGAAGAAATTCATACAGCGAATGTTCGGAGGAACGAAAACTCTCTCAGTAAGTCAAAATCACTTCAAGAGGATAACACTTCCTTCAAATCCCTTATCAACAAAGGGGCATGACATGTCACAATCTAATTAACCTGGGGCAGTCCAGTCAAGGTCCAATAGATCTTTCAAAGTACAATTAACCTGGGGCAGTCCAGTCAAGGTCCAACAGATCTTTCAAAGTACAATTAACCTGGGGCAGTCCAGTCAAGGTCCAACAGATCTTTCAAAGTACAATTAACCTGGGGCAGTCCAGTCAAGGTCCAACAGATCTTTTAAAGTACAGTTAACCTGGGGCAGTCCAGTCAAGGTCCAACAGATCTTTCAAAGTACAATTAACCTGGGGCAGTCCAGTCAAGGTCCAACAGATCTTTCAAAGTACAATTAACCTGGGGCAGTCCGGTCAAGGTCCAACAGATCTTTCAAAGTACAGTTAGCCTGGGGCAGTCCAGTCAAGATTTCAAGAAATCTCTCAATATGCAGAGTAATCTGATTTAAAACTCCTTCTTCACCACTTGGGGCATTCGAATGTCAAAAGTGTTCAACAAATCAACTATTACATTTCCAGATTCGATTCCTGTATCCAGCCAGGGCATATCTACCAACTATTACATTTCCAGATTCGATTCCTGTATCCAGCCAGGGCATATCTACCAACTATTACATTTCCAGATTCGATTCCTGTATCCAGCCAGGGCATATCTACCAACTATTACATTTCCAGACGCGATTCCTGTATCTAGCCAGGGCACGTCTGAAGAGTTTAAAGATTCGATTCCTGTATCCAGCCAGGGCATATCTATCAACTATCACCTTTCCAGATTCGATTCCTGTATCCAGCCAGGGCATGTCTAAAGAATTCCAAATCAACACCTGTAACAATCCAGGAAACATCTGTGAACGACCGATTGTAGACCAACACCTGTAATAAGCCAGGAATTTATCTACATCACCACTTGGGGCATTCGAATGTCAAAAGTGTTCAAAACCCGATGCAGTTTTACACAAGCTCATCTTCAGGGAGCCCTACACCGGTCCCTCTTCAAGACTTCTGAAAACAGTTTACGGATTCTTCCCAACAACGGATGCTAATCTACCGACTTGTTCAGACTCTTCTCAAACCTTTGAATTAGTTTACGGACGCTTCCCAACAACGGATGCGGCTCTATTGCTGATTCAACTTCAAGATTTCAGAAAATAGTTCACGGGTTCTCCAAGTAAACGGATGTTAACCTATCACTTGTTCAGATTCTTCTCAAGACTTCTGAAAACAGTTTATGGATTCTTCCCAACAACGGATGTTAATCTATCAGCTTATTCAGATGCAACCTTTGAAATTAGTTTACGGACGCTTCCCAACAACGGATGCGGCTCTATTGCTGATTCAACTTCAAGATTTCTGAAAATAGTTCACGGGTTCTCCAAGTAAACGGATGTTAACCTATCACTTGTTCAGATTCTTCTTCAAGACTTCTGAAATAGTCTACAGATTCTTCCCAACAACGGATGTTAATCTATCAGCTTATTCAGATGCAACCTTTGAAATTAGTTTACGGACGCTTCCCAATAACGGATGCGGCTCTATTGCTGATTCAACTTCAAGATTTCTGAAAACAGTTCCCGAGTCCTCCAAGTAAACGGAGGTTAACTTATCGCTTGTTCAGATTCTTCTCAAGCTAACCACCACGGAAGATCGCGCTCGCCAAAATTCTCCCTATCCCCAGCGGAGTTCATCAAAATACCCCAACAGTAACTTATCTTTGCAAATCCCCAGCCAGAGAATCCTCCGGAATTCAATTTCCCTCAGAGTTTAAGCTTCAGTATCCCCAGCGGAGCTAGACCATTGAACCTTCTCCCCACAGAGTTTTTTGGAAGGACAAATCTTGAGTTCCCCAGTGAAGTCTCCAGGGTTACTTCCCATCAAGCCGAAGATTCTCAACCTGGTCTTCCCAGCATGAGCCTACTAGTTTGGAACTCCCCAGTAGAGGTCATCAGGAATTCTCTTCCCCAGCGACAGCCAAGGATTTATTTTCCCCAGCAGCAGTCAAGATGCTTTTATCTTCAGCCATCTCGGATTCATGTATCCTTAGCAAGATTAGCTCATCAGCTTACATGCGCATTCATTACATTCACATTCATAAATATTGATGTCACGTACGTTGCATCATGCATCATAACATTGCATACAACTAACCCTTTACCTTTTCAGGTAAGATCAGTCGACAGACACAGATCATCTCCCGAGATTCATCCAGAAATAGTTCAGATGTGACCCAGACACGGCGACATTCTGATACTTATTCCAGATTCATTCAGACGCATCATCAGGAAACCCTACACCGGTTCCTCTTCAACTTCAAGACTTCTGAAAACAGTTTACGGATTCTTCCCTACAACGGAGGTCAATCTACCGACTGATTCAGACTCTTCTCAAATTCCTGAAAACAGTTTACAGATTCTTCCCAACAACGGATGTCAATCTACCAACTTGTTCAGGTGCAACTTTCGAAAACAGTTTACAGATTCTTCCCAACAACGGATGTCAATCTACCAACTTGTTCAGACTCTTCACAATTTTTGAAAAAAGTTTACGAACACGTGCCAACAATGGATGCTGCTCTATTGCTTATTCAATCTCAGATAGTTTACGGATTATCCAGACATGGACGTCAATCTGTTGCTTGCTCGGACCCTAATTCAGAGATGTTCCAAAACAGGGACGCCTTTCTGATACTTGTCCACTCACCATTGACATACAGTTCAACATGTCCAGATGGCATCTGTAAGCCCATCCTCCTACCAGCAGTCACCGAATGGCATCTGTAAGCCCATTCTCAGATGGCATCTCTAAGCCCATCCCCCGACAAAATTCTCTCGCACCAGATGGCATCTTTAAGCCCATCACCAAATGGCATCTTTAAGCCCATTCACCTCCACCATCAGATCGCCAAGTGCAAATTTTCTGGGCACATTAGTGTCCAATCTCCTTTTACCTTCAAGTCGCGAAAGGCAAACTTGCCAATCTAACTCTTCAGGTCAAAGAAGATTGAACAGGGGCAACTGTTGTACCCCAAAATTTGCCCTCGCGCTTTTCCACAAGAAATCTCAGCTTCAGGCATTTCCTGACTTTTCAAACTGGCTCAAGAATCGGACAAATGGACTTTTCTTGACAGTCAAGCAAAATTAGGGTTTTTACTGATTTTCAGAGCCTTGGATTGTTTCATACAATAAGCTTAGGGTTTTGATGGATTTTGGCTCAATTTTGATCAGGCGAGCGTTATTCGACATTTAATCAGGAATTAAAGTTTTATGGGCATATTCTCAGAGGAATTTAAATTCCACAGCACTTTGCAGTTTATTCCGAGATTCGGGTTAAATTCGCATTATCTTGATTTAATCAGTGAAAGAGACAGTGGTTTGAATTCATGTTGTTTTCTTTGAGCCAGTCAGATACAATATGCAGTATTGGATTCACAGTGTTTATGGCAAATCAGTGAAGAATGATTGCGTTTGATCAGTCTATTTGGATTGACTGCTGCTTTGCTTTGGATTTTGAATATGACAGGTTTAATTAATCAATATTGTTATTATTTAGGTTATTTATTATTCTAAAAATTGAATGATTGAAATTTATTTTTCAATTGTTTTAATTCAAAGAATTTTAAATAAATAAATAAACAATAAAGAAAATTAGAATTAATTGGATAATTTAGATTTTATTGATATTTGAATTATTTGTACAAATTGTTGTTTATAATTTAAATTATGAACAATAATATGCATTAATTTAAATATTACATAAAATAAAAAACTATCCTATTTTCTAATATTCTTCATTCTTCACTCCGCTCCGGTGCTCCATTTTTTATCTGCGAAAAGAAAAGAGAAAGTCAGAAGGCAGTTAAATTAAAAGAGACAGATAAAATTTGCTCATCATTAGGGGCCACTGACTGGGATCAGTTGACCCTCTCTGCAAATCACGGGATTTCTCCCGGTTCACAAAGAGGGAAGATTTTTATTCATGAATGCAAATGTCAAATGCATAAGTTCCAAAATTCAAGCTGCATAGAATCTCAACTTCAAATTCAAACTAAACTGAAAAATCCAATTCCCACTTAAATGCCAAAGATATCAAAGAAAATCAAGGAAGTACAATTTGCTGTCACAAGTACTCAAAAGCTGCCAATAAAAAGATTTTGGAAAGGATATCAATAAAAGCATACAAGCTGTCAAAGAAGATTTTGGAAAGGATATCAATAAAAGCATACAAGCTGTCAAAAGAGATAAAGAGGATGCAGTCAAGAAATGTGTTATGCAGGCTAAAATCTTAAATCATCACTTCCCATCATAGCCCCTTCAGAAAAGTACAGGGAAAGCATAGTTTAATATTAAAAACTGTACTGAGAGAAATCAAAAGAAGAGAGATAAAGGCAGCAAGGCAGGTTTTCAGGCAAAGCATGATAAGGAGGAGAAAAATATACAAAACTCCAAAACTGATAAGCAAAAGGGGAAGAGATGCACACAATATAACTTGTCAAGGCCCCATACTGTCAAAAATCCATCAACCTGCAGTCCATAAACTGAACAACCAAACACAGTACCTAAAAAACTGAAGCCTTACAACAAAACTCAAAAACCCACCATAACCATATAACCAAAAACCATACCAATCTACTAACAGAATATAAAACCTGAAACAACCATCAAACACATCTAAAAAAAACTGATAAAGCCAGAAGCGCACCAGGTCCAACAACATACCCTGCTGCCTGCATCATCCAAACATTAAACCAGAATCACCAATACCCCATAAACCTGCTCCAGCCCATAAACCAGTTCCTCAACCTGAGACTCACTAACACAAAATCCACAAGCCAATACAAAGCAGTTCAAGGCTAGAAGAGAAAAATATACAATCTGCAAAACCTGCTAATGCCTTAACCTGCCTGCATCATCCAAACACATACACAGAACTACCAACACCCTGCCTTAACCTCAAAAGCCTAACCATCAAAACATGGCCTAGCTTTAAAACCTGATAAATAAAATCCAAATCCCTCAATCATACTGTCAAACTAAACCAGCATAGGCCAAATCTCATAAAACATGAACCTCAAACCTGCTGAGGCTTAACCTCAAGAACCTGTAAAACCTCACCATGCCTATCAATAAACCATCAAACACACAGTTCAACAGAAAATATACCAAACCTCAACCATCCCTAAAACTATCCAACCTCTAAGCCTCAGAATTTCTTCATCATAGGCAATAAATATTCAAGACATCCAACTCAACAAAAGCGTCAAGGGCATCAATCTCAGAAAGCATTCAAAGGTCCAAAGGCAAGCAAACATACAGGAGAGGAAAGTGCAAGGTAACCTAGGCCCTCAGTAAATATACATCACTGGGCAATAAATATCAAAAGCATCACATTTCAAACTCAGGCAACAATTCAAAGCATCGGTGACATAGAAGAAGAAGAAAGAAGGGAAAAGGTTTTCAGTGTAAAGCATCATAAAACCTAAGCAAGAGGATTAATACAGAAATACCGGGGACATCAAGTTCATTAGCATCACGTTTCTTCCCTCTTCGCCATCAAAGCCTCCCAGGCATCTTCATCTCCTACCTTCCCTTCTCCAGTAGAGGTAAGGCGTCTCTTTTCTCTCCTCATGTACCTCCAGTAAAAAATCAATAACGTACCACATGAGAGGTCAAACCCAAGCAGTTAATCAATCATACGCAGAAAAATCACAAAATATGCAAGAACTAAAGCAAACCCTAACGAATCAAAACGCTTACCAAGTTCTGTCGCCTCAACACTATCGCTGGAGGGAAGGGGAAACAGAGATTACCGGTGGCTGAGGCAAGAAGCTCATGATGGACCCTCGAAGCCACTCGAAATCAGAAGAAGAACGATGGAACTCAGTGAACGCCGCCGCTGCTTCGCCTAAACCTATTTCTTTCCTCAACTGAACGAAAACCTCCAACCCTAATTTGTTTTTTCAACCTGGGCCTTGCCCACTCTGCGCCTAAGCCCATTACTCTAAAATCTTGTCTAACCAAACACTTTTACTACACACTAACCTTTTTTTATATATATTACATAAACTTTTTTTCTTTTCAAAATCATTTTAATGGACAAATATATTATTTAAATATTCACAAAAAATAATTAAAACACTTTTCATATACTTAATTCCATTAACTTGAAAACATTTTTAATACACATTAAAATACCTTTGCACATAACTTAATTAAAATATATTTTTCTATCTTATATACTAAAAAATTGAAAATATCCTTCCATTCTTTCAATTAAAATGCCTTTTGCACAAAATAAACTTTTTGTATAATTTGATTTCTTGAAACATATAAAATAATAAAATACTTTTTCATACATAATTAAATTGAAAACTTTTTAATTAACATACATATTTGTGCATAATAATTTAAATACATTTAATCAAAATACTTTTTGCAAATAAAGATATATTTTTTAATTAAAACTTGAACATTTTCTTTTGTACATAATTAAACATATAAATCAAAGATTCATTTAAAACATTTTCCTAGGTCAAAAACCCTAATACGTTTCAATTCCACATCTCGCACTTGTACATAATTACACAATTCATATACATATACACTTGTACACTTACACAAATACATTCACATTGCCCTATACACATTTTTATCTTATATTTGTATATTCGATATTTACATTTTGATCGCACATTCGATTTGGTTGTAACTTATTGGATACTATAAGTCTCATCCCCTTTGTACATTTATACCCCCACTCCCGGACACTATTTTGTAATAGCGTAGATTTTACATTCCGCAATTTACAGTTTTCCAATTATACCATGGTTAGATCTAGGGTTTGTATGTACATAAAATCAAACGCTAGATAACCTAATACAAGACAAATACATGTAATCAATACACAATCACACTTGCACCCCCTAGGGTAATCCCATATGTTGCCTTCCAAAATGGGCCATGCTTGCATGTCGAGTATCTTTGGAAAAACAAAATCAAATGATCATAAGCCTCAAAGTGTTGCCTAAAATGGAATGATCATAGTCCCTTCAAAGCAAATTGCCAAAGACACTTGGCATCATTGCATTCATGGTCCATACGATGACCCGCGCCCGTCCCGAATAAACTTCCTAAACGCAAGATTGTCCATCAATTTCAATGGTGGAACAAAATTGTTAAAAGGGGTTAAAACATGACAAAAAAACTTTTGAGTACAATAGGGTAGACAAAACTCTTAGTTACTTGAGATCAAATTTGCAAAAAACACTTGCCTTCTTTTCAAAAACCACAATCCACAACACTTTCAAACAAACTCTCAAAAACATTTGAAAACATCTTTTCGAAAAGATTCACACTTTTGTAAAACACTCAAACACGAGTCAAATACATTAGTTGCCTAAGACAAGGCATCTTTTTCCAAAACATTTTCAAAAAGCACCCACACACACACCATTTTCAAAGCAATCGAAAAACAAGGCAAGTGATCTAAAAAACCAAGTAACTAAGAGCCCATGGATAACCATGGATGAAAAGGGTGCTAATACCTTCCCTTTTCATAATCTACCCCCCGAACCCACGAAATATCTCAAAAGGTTTTTGCTGTGCTTTTTTTAACCTTTCCTTTAGGATAAAATAAAAAGTCGGTGGCGACTCTTGCTCAACCGCACAAGTGCGAATACGAACGCAAAACACTAGTCAGTTCTCCCACCGTATCACAACCTTCGATAATCATTTGAAAGAATGAGAGAACATGGTTTGAAAATGAACCCTTTGAAGTGTGCATTCTGTGTAAAAGCTGGAGATTTCTTGGGCTTCATCGTCCACAAGAAAGGAATCGAAATCAACCAGAACAAGACGAAGGAAATTCTGGAAGCGAAAGCGCCAGCGAACAAAAAGGAACTGCAATCTCTGCTAGGCAAGATAAATTTCTTGAGGAGATTCATATCTAACTTAAGTGGGAAAGCTCAAGCCTTCTCACCCTTACTTCGACTGAATAAGGAAAGATTCGAATGGGGGCAAGAGCAACAAGAAGCCTTTGACAAAATCAAAGGGTATCTCACAAAGCCACCTATTTTGGTGCCTCCTTGCAGCAACAGGAGTATGAGATTGTACATAGCTGCATCCGACAAAACTTTGGGAAGCATGTTAGCCCAAGAAGATGAAAATGGAGTCGAAAGACCCATCTACTATCTCAGTAGAGTTTTGAACGATGCAGAAACTAGATATAGCGAAGTTGAAAAATTATGTCTATGTCTTTATTTCTCTTGTACAAAGCTCAAACAATATATAAAGCCAGTTGATGTGTATGTTTCGTCTCATTTTGATGTTTTCAAGTACATGTTGTCGAAACCCATCCTGCACAGCCGAATTGGCAAGTGGGCGCTAGCATTAACTGAGTACTCCTTGACCTTTATGCCTCTTAGGGCAGTGAAAGGCCAAGTGGTGGTAGAGCCTTGGAAATTCTACTTCGATGGTTCCACCCATAAAGATGGAACAGGAGTAGGGGTCTTGATTATTTCTCCAGAAAAAATCCCAACAACATTCAAGTACAAGATATCAGGTACTTGTTCGAACAATGAGGCTGAGTACGAAGCTCTAATTACTGGCCTTGAGATATTGTTGGAATTGGGGGCAACTCGAGTCGAAATAATGGGAGACTCAGAGTTAGTCATTAAGCAAGTTACAAAAGAATATAAGTGCATAAGAGAAAATCTTATTATGTACTTTGTTATAGCAAATTGTTTATTGAAAAAATTCGAAATGGTCAACATTCGACATGTACCCAGATTGGAAAATCAAATAGCCAACGATTTGGCACAAATTGCATCTGGGTACAAAATTTCAAAAACGAGATTACAAAGAGCAATCGAAGTCCGAGAAAAAATAAAAGCAACTAGTCTGTCACCAACAGATTTGAAATCGACAAGACTAGGGTATGCTGATCAAAGGAACTTTGAAATATCGTTCATAGACAATTTGTCAGAGCAAGATTGGAGGAAACCCATTGTGGATTATCTACAAAATCCAGCAGCTTCGACAGAACGGAAAATAAAATATAGCGCGTTGAGTTACGTACTCATGGGTAATGAGTTATTTAAAAAGACGCCTGAAGGGGTATTGCTAAAGTGCTTAAGTGAAACTGAAGCATACATAGCCCTTTCGACTACGCACGCTGGAGCATGTGGGGCTCACCAAGTAGGCCATAAGATGAAATGGTTGTTATTTCGACAAGGACTTTACTGGCCCACCATCTTGAAAGATTGTGTCGAGTTCGCGAAGGGGTGCCAGGAATGTCAAGTCCATACAGGCATCCAGCATGTACCAGCAAGCGAACTTCACTCAATAGTGAAACCTTGGCCCTTTAGAGGATGGGCGTTGGACCTTATTGGAGAGATTCGACCAGCATCATCAAAGAGCCAGAAATATATATTGGTAGGCATTGATTATTTCACTAAGTGGATCGAAGCTATTCCTTTAGTCAATGTAGACCAAGAAAATGTCATTGAATTTATTCAAAAGAACATTATCTTTAGATTTGGAATCCCTGAAACTATAACGACTGATCATGGATCAGTTTTCACCGGTCGAAAGATGCAGGAATTCGCTCAAGAAACAGGCTTTAGACTCCTAACATCAACACCTTATTATGCACAGGCAAACGGTCAAGTTGAAGCAGCGAATAAAATAGTGATTGGCTTGATAAAAAAGCATGTAGGGAAGAAGCCAAAAAATTGGCATAAGACGTTAGACCAGATCTTGTGGGCCTGTCGGACGTCCCCAAAAGAGGCCATAGGTACAACACCGTATCGTCTAACTTTTGGTCATGACGCAGTGTTGCCAGCGGAAATTTGTCTTCAATCTGCAAGGGTTCAGAGACATCATGATATCCCCTCTGAGGTTTATTGGGATATGATGTTAGACGAACTAGTAGATTTAGACGAAGAAAGACTACACGCTCTCGACCTACTAAGGATTCAGAAGAAAAGGGTAGAAGACTCTTACAATAAAAAAGTAAAACCTAAGGCATTCTTGCCTGGAGAATTAGTTTGGAAGGTGATTCTCCCCATGGATCGAAGGGATCGAAGCATGGGAAAATGGTCACCCAAATGGGAAGGACCATTCAGAATTATCCAAACTTTTTCTGGTGGAGCTTATGAAGTCGAAGAGTTAGGTTAAGATAAAAGACTCTTGAGAGTAAACGGAAAATATTTGAAAAAGTATAAACCTATGCTCCAAGAGATCAAAATAAATAGCAAGTAATGACCAAATTAACCATAAAAAGCCAAAATGGAAAATGTTATAAGAATTAGCCAAAATGGTTACATTGTCAAGTAAATATTACAATACATGGTTAATAAATGGCTGAGTAAATTAAAAGGGGATAGAATCTCTAAGTCGAAGGTACTTGGCCTGCTGCAACTCCAGTCTTTTGTTACACAAGGCAGTCGCCTGGGAAAGTTTGGCAATTTGGTCATCAAAGGCTTGGGCCTTCTCAGCAAACTCTAGGCCTCGTGTAACTTCAGCTTGGCTCTCTGTGTCTGAAACAGTCGAGAGAAGCTCCTCTTTACGCTTGGTATTAGCATTTATCTTGGCCTCCAGCTCTTCGATTTGCGCCTTTATAGAGGCATTGTCTCGATCTATGGCGTCAATTTCTTCTTGCTTGGATGCTTTCTGCTTCGACAACTCTGCAATTCGAGAAGTCGTTTCAGCTACCTCAGTCCGGGCAGAAGAACTTTTGCCATGTAGCGCTTCGAGCTGGCTGTTGAAGCCCCTCTGGCGTCGATAGTCCGTAGAGACTTGGTCAACAATGGAGTATAACTCCAAGATAAAGCTGGAAACCTCTGGAGTCACAGCAAGCAAATCGACTGCATTCAAAACAGCTCCCAAACAAGACGGAGCAGTAGGATCCCCCTCCAAAGCCTTCATCAGATCTTTCTTGAAGAACTGAGCCTTGACCTTCATCAAAGCCTCATCAAGAGGAGAAATCGAAGTGGACTTCCCCGATGCAGTAGAAGCATCATGACTAAGGTCAGATGAACTTCCCCTACTCTCGATGATGGCATTCAAGTAGCCAATGGGATCAGTTTGCTTCAAGAGTGCCAAGTCTTCTTTAGACTTAGGCTTTATCGAGGTGGTAACCCTTACAGCAGCGTTGCCTTGGGGTTGAAGTTGTTGAGTAGCATTTGCATCGACATGGCTCTCTTCGACACATAGTTTTGTAGTGCCAGCATCAACATGATCCCCTTCGTCATGTTGTTCCTCTGACAGATTGATCACTTGAGTTTCTTTTGGTTGTTGTTCCTCTGCTTCGGCAATGGCTTCATCGTTTTCCAATTCCTCCTCTTGTGGCTTACTGTGTTCAGCAGAGTCTAGTGTCTCTGAAGTCTTTGGTGTTGAACTTTCGGTGGTCTCCTGAAAATAGAAGTGGAAGAATCTTCGGGTTTAGAAAGAGACACAATCGAACGTGAGCATCGACACCTGAGTTAAAAATGGTCAGAGAAACTACCTGCAGAGGAATTTCATCCCCAGGGCTGGAATTATCACTTTCGACGGGTTTATTGAGCAAAACATTTAGCTCCTCCTCCGTGGGCTCTTCGATAATCACGGGAGGTGGCCTGGGTCTTCTCCCTGCAACCTTTATTCTGATCGTGGGTCGAGGCTCAGGAGAAGGAGCATCTTTCTTCAGTTTTCTCCGTTTAAGAGGAGCGGGGGGAGATTCATCCTCGTCGTCACTCCTAGATTCGATTGTTAGTGCAGGTCGTTTCTTGGGTGAAGGTGCCTGAAAACCAATTGGAGTTCGATTTAGAACGCCACATCGAAAATCAGGATGTTAAAACCATAAGGAAATAATAAAAGTTTGGTTACCGGTGCTGAAGGTTTTGTCGAGGGACCTCCTCCCTGATGGCTTTCTGTAGTTTTCGCTGGTGCTGAAGGTTTTGTCGAGGGACCTCCACCCTGATGGCCTTCTGCGGATTTCTTTGCTGTAGGCTTTCGAACAACTGAAAGAAGACGCGTTCACAAGTTATAATTAACAAGTTACAAGTCGAAATGGAAAGATAAAAGTAATTTGGAGAGTGAACGTACATTTATTTATTTTGTCAAGGACTAGAACGAAGGACTTCTGAAGTTCGTCCACAAAATCTTTTTCGTCGAAGAACTCTTCAGCATAATAACTCTTCCACCAATCTTCGAAAGATGGTGAACAGAGGAAGTTAAGTTGATAGTCGAACAGTGAAAGTACTGTTCGACCAGCGTACCTGCCAATATGCTTGGTGGCAGCATCCTCAGTATAATCATTGCAAAAATATAACATGGATTTCTCCCTAGGAAAAATGGGAGAAGGAAGTGATTGGATGATGCCAAACTGTCGAGAGACCAAGTTTGGCTGATAGGCGATCAAGCTCAGGTGATTCTTGGAGCTCTTAAAGCGCAGCGGCATTATTCTGGGTGTGAGAAATGCTTCCCACATTATTGTGTGTTCTTCGACATGAGGGTCACCTGACGACTTGGGATGGGGCCTGGTGAACCATTCTGGACCAAACTTTCGACGAGCGAAAGGAGCCATGGTCGAGGTGAATTCTTTTCTTCTTGCAAACATCAAGACGAAGTTTGCAAAAGTCTGTTGGAGTTCCAGCCCATCCTCAGTCGGAGTCAGTAACGCCAGTCTGGTGCCTTCGATACGCCTTTTGGCTATCTCAGGAGCTTGTTCGTTTATTTGAGTTTTCTGAGGTAAGAAAGACTCAAAAGTGGCATTTAGCCATAGTTGAAGTAGCCAGAAGGGTCATGCAAGCAACAAACTGGCTCTATTTTCGATGACCTTTAACAGAGTCGCTCCACTGCTGATCGACTCATACAGATTCGCCAGCATTAATTCGGCCAAACAAATGTTTTGGCCATGGTGAAGCTGGGTAGCGAGGGTGACCATTTTCTTCGTCACCTGAAGAGACTTCGTGCAGAACACAAAGCGTGACAGCCAAAGGGCTAAAAACGCAATGTGCTCCACGTCCGTCACATTAGCTTTCGACCTGTCATGGTAGTGGTTGATGTAGGTGGTATAGGTGGGTTTGGTAGCTGAGAACCCAATTTGGTCTTCCGACATTTCCTCTGGGTCGAAATAATCCCCAGTTGGTCGAAGACCGGTGATGGCAGCCACGTCGAAAAGAGTGGGTGTTAGCATCCCACAAGGCAGGTGGAAAGTGAAGTGAGTATAATCCCAGAAAAGCAAAGAGGCTATCAGCATTTCAGGGGAGTAGTTGAGACCAGTCTTCGACAGCATGACTAGGTCATAGATCCCCAGGTTCTTCCAGATCAAAGCTTGGCTTTTTTCCATCTTCTATAGCCAAGCGCTGTAGTCTGGTGTAAGGCTAGGGCTAAACCTAAAAGCTCTAACACCCCTATTGAAGAAGCGAAGATCTATCTTTTCCTTAGCAGGATCTTCATTGTCATCTGCAGCCTTTTTGGAGCACCCAACAGGTTTGAGCGTCTCAAGCACCGGGAAGAAGTTCTTGATCTTCGTGGAATCATCAATGCATGGGGATAACGGGCCATACATGGCGAAAATCTGGTTGGAGTATCCAACCGGAATCAGTAGTTGATGAGAATAAGCTTCACACTCAGTAGTTCCCAGGGGTTCAGGAACCCTTCGCATGCCTGTAGAGTTAACTGTGGGAACAATTGAGAAGATTTTTGGTTTAGCAGTTCTAGAAGGAATGTTGGAACTAGGAGAATTAGAGGAACCTGAAGCCATTTTTGGGTTAAGATTGAAGGTGAGTGAAGAACAAAGTGTTTGCAGGTTTGCAGAAGTTTTTGTTCAACAATAAGGTTTGGATGCAGAATGGCGTGAAAAAGTCCCACAATGGGTACCTAGCGCTATTTATAGTGGTTGGGAAATCACAAAATTCGAGGCCATTTAATGTTGCAGATGATAGTGGGGCACGTGGCGCTCCTTCGCTGACATAGCCGTTCTGCAGAAACGAAACGGTGCAGCGTGCGCCCTCGTTTTTGGGAAATTGTCATGATGACAATCTGTGAAAAGACATTGGGCACGCTAAACGCCTTACTGAGGTGACGTCTTAGGTACAGATGGAATGATGGCTTTTTCTTGGGATTGTCAGTTGGTTGGTAGAAGACAAAAAGCGCACAGGTTAATCTGTGGCTAAGAATGAAGGACAGGTGTCGAGTGGAATCTCAAAGAATGCCTTTTTCTTTTCAGCGTCGAAATAAGGCATTCTTGGGGGGCAATTTGTTGGCTCCTAAATTCGACACCCTTGTTTTTATTAATATAAACCATTAATCATGAGGGGCGGTTTCGACCAGCTGATTCTATCGAAATGCTCATCAGAAGATGGCAAGGTACTTAGAGTATTTCTTCTAAGTAGGAATCTTGTTGCCTTCGACGTCGAAGGTGCTTCTCGACAAAGGTATTTGATGCTCAGAGTGGAACAGTTTGAGATTCAAATGTTTGGAGGGAAAACGGTTCCCAGCGGTTACCAAGTACAACGTGCCAAGATGAGGAGCGTCGAATGCTGTGAGCATGCCAAGTGGAGTCATCTCGAAGCAGCGTAACCGCCCGACGGTTACTTGAGATGTGTTTAGTATAAATACTAGTTGTTCACGTAGTTTTTTGCGTGTGTTCACAATTATATACAAGTTACTCATTTAGATTCAAGTACCCAGTGTGAGAGAAAGAATTATTGAGAATGTATGTGTGAAACACCATTTAAATTAATCAAAGTCATTTATTTTCCAGAAATTTATTGCCTTTCATTTACTTTTCCCAGTCGAAGCCTTTATTTAAAGCTTTCTTTCATTCTACCAAGTTTTCTTCATGCAATTTACATAAAGTGTCTTTATTTTCTTGTCATTAACCATCATTAAACTTAATCAAAACCCCAAAAATCAACCATGTCTTAGGATCAATCTGATCGATCCTGCGAGTCACCAAATAAGTAACCTTTTGGAGGATCAGCGGTTGTTTACCAATTTCCACGGTAAACAACCCCGCACAGTGACAATCTTCCCTTTTATCGGATACTTCAGCATTTGGTGTAGTATGGAAGTGACTTCCCCAACCTCGTGGATCCAAGGACGACCCAGCAAACCAGAATACGACGGCCTGATATCCATCACATAGAAGGTGGACCCAAAGGTCTGGGAACCCACTTTGATAGGGATGTCCACCTCCCCGTGCACCATTCTTTTCGACCCATCAAAAGCCTTTATGTTGTACCCCAAAATTTTCCCTCCCATATTCTTCAAGATTTGCCAAGTCAAAGGTTCAAAAGCTCTCAAGGGTTGCACAGTTCGATGGCCTCCTAACAGTCAAAAATTAGGGTTCTGGTCCTGGCAAAGAAATTGAAGTTTCCAAGGGTCAAGTCAAGTCCCACATGCCTACAAACATGGTCAAGCATCCACATGCCAAATTTCAAGACTTACAGCACAAAATTGCACAATCAAAAACCCTAATTGCTCAACAGTCAACTACAGGGGCAAAATGGTCATTTGACAGTCAAAGGTCAAAATTTTTGGTCAACATCTTATTTTGAAGCCACAAACATCATTTGATCAATTCTTGATCATGATTCTCAAGGCATGGCTCAAAAAGTCTCAAGATGCAAAGGTTTCTATTTTTGGACAGCTGAAAAGTCAACTGCAAATTAAACAAGGCATAAAATCCACATGGTTTATCAGAAAAATTCCATCCAAAGCTCATTTTGAAGAGAATGAAATTTTCTACAACTCATCTTCACACTTCAAGTCCAAGAAATGCTCTCACAAAAAGTTATCAATCCCAACATTATAGGTCATTTTCAAAAGTTAACAAAAAGGCACTTTAAGTCAAAGACCATAACTTGAGATTGGTAAATCAAAATGACATGGGACCAACGGCATTGGTTAGAGGACTTCAAGACCTTTCCAAAATGTCCAAGAACATGATCAAAGCTTAAAATTTGAGCAAGATATGCCTTGTGGAAGTTGGGAAATTTTTGGGAATTTTGAAAAGTCAACTTTGCTTCAAATGCCTCAAAATTGCTAATGGGCCTCAATTTCTTCCAAGAACCATCACCCAAAAGCTATGCACGACCCATTGACCCAAAGGGGAGTTATTTTCTTATTTCTTATTAATTATTTGAATTTTTAATGTTATTAATTCACTTAATTAAAATTAAATATGAAAAAATACTAAAGCATGTATTTTAAATCTTTTTATGCAGCTAATAGGTCCATTAAAGCCTCAATATTTCGTGCATCACAAAAAGGGAAAGATTCTATGCAATTATCAATGGTTTCATGGCAAAAGATTGGATTTTTATATCATTGAAAACCAAATATTTGAATCATGAATGCAAAGGATTATGGACTTGGATTTCTACCCTAATTCATTCCACATATAAGCACAATCCTAAACCTAATGCAAAGAACTCAGAGGTTGCGCCCAAGAACACCATACACTTTGCACTTTTATCTAAAAAATTTCAAAACTGAAAACACAGCTAGAGTTTGTTTCATGGCAAAATAACCATTCCAATAGCTTGCTGACACATCCAGGAAGCTTTCTCAATCAAAAACACGTCCCCTAACCTCAAGAACTGGTAGCACGAAGTCGCCCTGTTCATGAACCTTTGCATATTCGTATTTTGATTTGCACGCATTTTTCATACATTCTAATGATTGTTTTACACTAATATGGACTCACTGAAGCTTATGGTACCATTGAATTGAACTAATATTGCTTGTATAGAAAATTGTCGTGGCTATTTTTAGGGTTTCAGGAACCATGAATTGGGGTTTTACGCTTGAGGAAAAATTGGCCATCCTAAATAGCACCATTGAAATCAGAAGCTCATGACGAACAAAACCATACCATCACGCCTTTTTTATGATTGCTCAATTCCTATTCGCTATTTTTGTTGTTTCAGATTGTGGGGGTTTAAAACCCCCGCTATCTAGTTTATTTTTTCAGGCAAAACGAATAGCAAGTGGAGAAGATGATGCGTGGAGGAACGTGGTTGGTGGATTCAAACATTGGCGCGTTTTGTTTCTGTCCAGCATAGCCTTGTTTTTTCACATATCATGATTTTTGTCCACTAAACATAAAAGCAAATGCGTTAGTTCAATTGGTAGCCAACGTGGGCAATAGGTATTGGGACCTGGGTTCGATTCCCAGGTCCCCATATTCCTCTATATTTTTTATGTTTACATGTTCAGGTGATCACCACACTCAAGGGAGTACCATAGGCCTCAACGTTTGTGCCTGCCACGCGCCAGGGAGATCCATCTAATGGCCAGATCACGCAGTCCACCATGTACCCTCAGTCAACCATGTGCATACAAGCCAGAAAAGTAAAAAAAGGCCTCCTTCAAATGGGCTCGATTGCTGCAAATTCACCTCCTCCATTGGGTCAACACCCCCATCTGTTTGCATTTTCTTCTCTTCTTTTTTCTTTTCTTTCATTTATTTTAATTATATTAATTGTTTATTTAATTCCACAAATTAATTTTTTATAACATAAAAATACAAAAAAAATCAGAAACTATAAAAAATAAAAATATGTTCATTTATTTTTTTTAATCAATATTTTGTAAATAAGTTTTAATAACCAAATTAGTTTAATTTTAGGCTTAATTTTAATATTTTTCTTAATAACCAATAAAAACATAAAAATTAGGGTTTATAGCTTTTTTTACTCTTTTTTTTCAATAATTAAAATTTCTTCTTATTATTATTAATAATTAATTATTTTGTAAATAAATATGCCATTTAATTAATTAGGGTTAAATTAGGTTACAACTTAAACATTTTTTAATAAATTAAAAACAATTTAGAACTAGGGTTTTAATTAACTTTTAATTCCAATTTAATTCTCCTTAATTCCATAAACACAAAAACTCCAAAAAAAGTTCTTTCTTTTATTTAATTTAATTAATTTATGATTTCGATTTAACTTCTTTAAAAGGGTCCAACACCCTCGCGTTCTCGATTTTTATTTATTTTCGCACATTTACTTTTATTTCCTTTTTTAAATTTCGTGTAATTGCCCCAAAGCTTTGTAATAGATAATTAGGATATTTACTTTCCGCATTTTATTTATTTCAAATCGGGTCTTGGTTTAATTTGGCGATGTAGACCCGCGCCTTTGTAATAGCGTAGGACCTTTATCTTTTCCGCACTTTAAATTCCCGCACCTTTTAACTGTTAATAATCACATGAAAGAATGTATGCCCAAAAATAAAATCAAAGCGTAGATCACCAATGCATGACAAGACAAATAAAAACTGAAAATGACACACAATTCACACACCACTCCTAGGGTACGCCTCATTGTTGCCTTGCCCCCTCGAAAAGTGGTCGTCGAGTAGAGGACGTTTTAGTAAGTCCTCATGTCCATGAACATGGCATGAGGGTAGCTTCTAAGGTGTCTTCCTATTGCTCTGGTGACCACACTTTTGCCTTGTCCCTCGAAACGTGGTCGTCGACTATAGGACGTCTTAGCGAGTCCTTATGTCCCATTGATCTGGTTGCCTCGAAACAAGTTGCCTCAGAATAGTTGCCTCGGAATAAAAGATCAATGGAATAAGGGTAGCTTCTAAGGTGTCTTACCGTTGCTCGGTGACCACACTGTCCCTAAACTCGAATTGACCCGAACACCTCCAACGGTGGTGCTACCTACCTCTCAATGGTAGGATGGCACTACCTCAAGGACATTTACACAGACTAATTCCTTAGGGTAGGTAGATGACTCGTAGATACTTGCTCTAATTCAAAACAAATCAAAAAACTCTTTTCACACCGACACTTTTCAAAAAGCTTTCAAAACAACTTTTCAAACACTCTTGAGGACTGATACAAGAGTCGATCTGAAACTTTCAAAAAAACTTTTTCAAACCCACTCACACTTTGAAAAGCAAACAAACATTTTGAAAACACAAATGAGCAAGTATCTAAGAGCCCATGGATAACCATGGATAGAAAGGGTGCTAACACATTCCCTTTCTATAAATCTACCTCCCGAACCGAGAGCTAATCTCAATAAGGAATTTTTCTGTGCTTTTGTCCTTTCCATTTGGAGAAAATAAAAGACAGTGGCGACTCTTGCTTCCGCGACATTTCGTGAACCAGCGTTAAACTGTCAGTTCCAGATCCACCGATCACACTTTACCATAATGTTACTAGGCTTTAAAGTCAAACCCTTGCAATCCAACCGGTCCAACGCCTTCTTGGGAAGAACATTCAGCGAAGACCCAGTATCTACCAGCACATGAGCCATAGTGGTGCCCCTACACTCAATCGAGACATGCAGAGCATCATTATGCTTCCTTCCCTTTGTTGTCAAGTCTGCATCTGAAAAACCCAGCCCATTGTCAGTAGTCAGACTGGCCATGCAATCTTTAAATTAATCAGCTGAAGTCCCTTGCGGCACATGCGCAAATTTGAGGAATGCAATCAAAGCCTTCGCATGGGCTTCGGAACACAACAACATGGACAACATGGATATCTTTGAGCGGGTCTGCCCCAGCTGCTCGACCATATTTTAGTCGCTCTTTTTAATTATTTTCAATATTTCCTCTATCTCTTGCTTAGAGGCTTCCACAACAATTTTTCTAGGTGCCTCCGTCCGGGAAGGCTCACATATGACTTATTTGCCGCGGGTATCGGACGATTCGCCGACAGGGGTAATAATTGGAGTAAGAACAGGAGCCATAGTTGATGTACAAACAGGAACAGCAGATGGAATGACAATAGGCCTGTTGACAGTCTTAGGGGAAATCTCAGGAGATAAGACCCTTCCACTTCGTGTAACTTTGCTGGTTCGGACAATGTTACCAATATCAGGATCAACCTCTTCAATTTTCAAATCTTGTTTGATGCCATGATAGTACACATCGGCACCATAATTCCAGGGGACAGCTTTGTCCGAGACATACGGAATAGGACCGGGAACAGTGATTATTAGCGGAGCGATTCTTGGAACAGATGTAATCCGAACAGGTCTTCTTGAGGAGACCTTGGAGGGATTGGTGGAAATGGTTATAATGGAAATGTCTTCAGATGGAACAACGGGAACCAAAGTTTTCTCAACAAAATTTCTTTGCTATCAGGCGTTGAACACCTGACTTTAGCAAATGGCAACCAGAAGGTAAAAATGAACACATGTGGCAACCTTCACCACAACCCAGAAATAAATTGGCCAACAACAAATTCTTCTTCACAGTCATGAGAGGGGTAGAAACTTCATCCACCAAGGTCACAAACAGGTCAGTGTCAACAGCATTAACTCCACGACCGTGCTTAGGCATGGGAGCATTTATGACATTGGGCTTCTCCGGAGCATCAAACTCAATTTCCCTGGCTTCGATCAGATCTTGTACCTTATTTCTAAGAGCCTAACAGTCATTGGTATCGTGGCCAGGACTCTCAGAATGATAGGCACACCGAGCATTTGGATTATATCGGGGAGATGTGGTATTTGGATTCTTGGGAGCCTATTTCAAGGTTGCCAAGTTGGATCTCAGCAGATGAGGTAGAACTTCAGCCAATGTCATATTGATTCGGGTAAACTGCTGTTGTAGCCTTTCCACCCTTTGTTGATTGTTGCATTGTGGAGCGGCTGTAGGCCTAGGTATCATTACGAAACTTACTATCTAACGATGTTCAGCCCTGTTTTGGCCCCTCGGGCTATAGATGGCACTGGCTTCCTTCTTACCAGCAAAAGGCTTCTTTACCGAACTCGAAGAGGCGTCCTTTTGTATCTTGCCACTCCGAATCCCACTTTTACTCTCTCTAGTTAAAATCAGCTCGGTGAAACCATCTAATGAGCTACCGATCAAATGATTGAAGAATGGACCAGATAGCATCCCCAGAAACATATCAACCAACTCCCTATCAGACAACAGGGGTTGGACTCTTCCAGCCAAGTCTCTCCACTTCTGTGCATAGTCCTTAAATCCTTCACTTGCACCCATGGACATTGTTGTACCCCAAAATTTTCCCTCCCATATTCTCCAAGAATTGAAAAGAGCATGCTTCAAAATCTCCCCAAGGGTTGCACAGTTCAAGGGCCTCCTAACAGTCAAAAACTAGGGTTTTGGTTCTAACAAAGAAAATGAAGTTTCCAAGGGGTCCAATCAAGTCCCACATGCCTAAAAACATGGTCAAGCATCATCATACCAAGTTTCAAGACTTACATCACAAAATTGCACAGTCAAAAACCCTAATTGCCCTACAGTCAACTGCAGGGGCAAAATGGTCATTTGACAGTCAAAAGTTCAAATTTTTGGTCAAACATCTTATTTTGAAGCCACAAACATCATTTGATCAATTCTTGATCATGATTCTCAAGGCATGGCTCAAAAAGTCTCAAGATGCAAAAGTTTCCATATTTGGACAGTTGAAAAAGTCAACTGTAACTTGACCAAGGCATAACTTCCACATGGTTTATCAGAAAAATTCCATCCAAAGCTCATTTTGAAGAGAAAGACATTTCCTACAACTCCTCTTCACACTCCAAGTCCAAGAAATTCTCTCACAAAAAGTTATCAATTTCAACATTATAGGTCATTTTTAAAAGTCAACAAAAAGGGACTTTAAGTCAAAGACCATAACTTGAGATTGGTAAATCAAAATGACATGGGACCAAAGGCATTGGTTAGAGGACTTCAATACCTTTCCAAAATGTCCAAGAACATGATCAAAGATTAGAAATTGAGCAAGATATGCCTTATGGAAGTTGGGAAATTTTTGGGTATTTTGAAAAGTCAACTTTGCTTCAAATGCCTTAAAATTGCTAATGGGCCACATTTTCTTCCAAGATTCGTCATCCAAAGCATATGCACGACCATTTGGCCCAAAGGGGATTTATTCATCATTTTTATTTATTTATTTGAATTTTTAATTACTATTAATTCATTTAATAAAATAAAATATGGGAAAAATACTCATCCATGTTTTTTAAATCTTTTTGTGCATGGAATGCCTTCAAGTTTTCGTGCCCTATCTAATATGGAAAGAATCAAGGTGATTTGATCATGATTGGCACCAAAAACACATGAAAAGATTGAAAAAATATATCATTTAAAATCCAATATTTGATTCATGATTGCATTGATCTCTTGACTCAAATCTCAACCCTAATCCATCCCATACTTATACTGATCAAAACCAAAATGCCTAAGAACCTGAAAGCTGCGCCCCATCTCAAGAATCAAGTTTGCATTTTTATCAAAAAAATCAAAAACTGAAAACTGCCTTGGAGGACGATTCAAAGGAAAATATTGATCCCAAAAGCTTCCTAAGGCATTACTGAACCTGACTGGATACTTTTTCACGCCCATAGCATCAAGAATTGGTACATAGAACTCAAAATTTCTCACACTTGATGCATATTCGTGTTTCAATTTTTAAGCATCATCATTGCATTTTCTTTGTTGATTTATACTAATTGAACCATTCTGAATCTAACCATGCCCTCTAATTGAGTTTTCGTGCATCATATGAGAATCCACCATTGGAATTTTCTAGGTTTTTAGAAACCTTGAATTGGGGATTTTGGCTTATGGTAAAATCAGAACACGAGGCTTGCACCATTGAATTCGTGACGTTCCAAGGGATCTAGAACAACCATCGCGCCCTTTTTATATTTTGTTAATTCCTATTCGCTATTTTTCTGCATTTCAGATTGTGGGGGTTTAAAACCCCCGCTATTTAGCTTGTTTTTCAGGTAAAAACGCAAACGAGTGGAGAAGAAGATCATGTGGCATGATATGATTGGGCAATTTGAATTCAGCGCACGTTTTTTTGTTTCTAGGCCACTAATGCTAATTTTCTCTTATATGATTTATTCTTTGTTTTATATACAATGCGTTTGAGCAGCACAGATGGTGGAAAGCAACGCTGGCAAACCTTGGGACCTGGGTTCGAATCCCAGGTCCCCCCATATTCTTGTTATTTTTCTTGGCAACGCGTTCAGGTACCCCTCAAGCCCAGGCGTCCACCATACGTTCACCACCTAAGCGTGCCACATGGCCACTAAGATCAAATCAAAAGCCAGGATTCAAGGTCTATGGAATGTCACGGTCAATGCATACACACATGATCATGGAAAAGTCAGAAAGGGCCAAAATGCGTTGGGCCTGATTGCTACAGCATACCTCCAAGTTGGGACAACAAACCCCCCATTGTTTGCTTTCTTTCACTCTTTTTATTTTTTTATTTTTATTTGTTTAATTTAGTTTTGAGTTAATTTTCCAAATTATTTTCACAAAACATGAAAAATAATAAAAAATCAGAAAGTCACAAAAAAATATATATTTTATTTAATGTTATTTTCTTGTAAATAAATGATATTAATTAATTTAGTTTTTAATTCTAGGATTAATTTTAACGTTTTTCTTAATAAACTTAAAAATTGGTAGAATTAGGGTTTTAAACACTTTTATATTTTTATCTTTTCTTTTTCACCATATTAATTATTATTATTTATTTTTGTAAATAAAATTGTATTAAATAATTAGGTTAACTTTAGGTTCAACTTTAACATATTTCTTAATAAATAAAAATAGTTAGAATTAGGGTTAATTAATTTCATTTAATTCTCTCATTAAAATCTTTAAATACAAAAAACTCCAAAAAAAATCTCTTTTATTTTAATTTATTTAATTTGTTCATCGTAATTTAATTTCATTAAAAAGGGTCCAACGCCCTCGCTTTCGATTTTAATTCTCTTCGCATTTTTTATTTCCTTTCTTACAATATTCATGTAATTCTCCCAAAGCCGTGTAAATTAGACATTTTTATTTCTCGTACTTTATTCTATTTCAAATCGGGTCCTGGATTAATTTGGCGATGTGGACCCGCGCCTTTGTAATAGCGTAGGAATTTTAATTCTCGCATCTTTTAAACTGTTAACTATTGCATGAAAGAATGAATGTCAAGATAAAAGCAACGCGTAGATCACCAATACATGACAAGAAAAAATATCTGAAAATGACACACAAATCACACACCACCCCTAGGGTACGCCTCACTGTTGCCTTGCCCCTCGAAAGGTGATCGTCGAGTAGAGGACGTTTTAGTAAGTCCTCATGATCCAGGAACCTGGCATGAGGGTAGCTTCTAAGGTGTCTTCCCATTGCTCCGGTGATCACCATGTCCCGAACCCTCGAATTGACCCGAACACCTCCAACGGTGGTGCTACCTACCTCTCAATGGTGGGATGGCACTACTTTAAGGACATTTACACAGACGAATTCCTTAGGGTAGGTAGACGACTCTAGATACTTGCTCTAATTTCAAAACAAATCAAAAATACTTTTCACACCGACACCTTTTCAAAAAGCTTTCGAAAGCAACTTTTCAAACACTCTTGAGGACCGATACAAGAGTCGAACTGAAATTTTCAAAGAAACTTTTTTTAAAACCCACAGTTGAAAAGCAAACAAACCATTTTTGAAAACAAAAGTGAGCAAGTATCTAAGAGCCCATGGATAACCATGGATAGAAAGGGTGCTAACACCTTCCCTTTCTATAATCTACCTCCCGAACTGAGAGCAATCTCTATAAGGATTTTTTCTATGCTTTTGTCCTTTCCATTTGGAGAAAATAAAAGACGATGGCGACTCTTGCTTCCGCGACATTTCGCGAACCAGCGTTAAACAGTCAGTTCCAGATCCACCGATCACAGAACTGGCGACTCTGCTGGGGACATTTTTAAAGTGAGGTGTACCTTAGGACTAAGATCACTGTGTTTTCAATTGCTTTGACTTGTTTGCTTTAAATTGTGGGACTGTCTTGGGAGTTCTATGGATCCTAACCCGGATCTGGGGGATACCTTCTTAGAAAGTAGCAACAAGGTAGTGAGGGAACTGTGCGGGGTATACCGACATGGTTGAAACAGTCTGCTACGTTGATGTGGCACTTTGGTGTGTACCGGTAACCCTTGAGTTCAGTCAAGGAGAGTACGGGGCCTCCGCGCGGTGTCGTGAAGCATCAACAGACCTTAGGAACCTTAATTGAACTATCTTGGCCTCTTTAGGGTAGTGAGATAACTGACTTTGGTGCAGTCCGAGGTTGGTTGATACTCGATACTACACTCAATTGAGGGTTGCTTTCCTGGAATATTTCGGTCGCCAATTCAGTGGCTAAATCGAAACGATGAACAATGAAAGCAATCCCGTGATATTGGGACCCTTAGAACCCAGTTACTTCTAATAGGACAGGTTGAGCCCACCAACTTCAAGAGGGTACTACCCAGACCCCATGCTGGCCTAAACCCTAAGGGCTTGTCTTGTGTGACTTTTGTGCCTTACAAGTTTGCCTTTGTAAATATCTGTGTTGTGTTTAATCATAGCATCATGACATCATCCAGCATCATATGCATTGACTAACCATTTCAGGGGTTCGAATCTTCATCTTTGTTCTTGTTTTGTAGGACATGGAAACTGTTCGCAGAAAGACAATTCAAATCAGCCTTGTAAGGATCCCTCCTCAGCTTAAGGAGCTTATATCCAGGATTCCCGAGAGCTCTTAATTCAGTGAAAGACATGGAAGACTCATCAGCTTGGTCAATACCAACATTGAGGAAGATATGATAAAGGTCCTGTTCCAGTTCTTTGACCCTCTGCATCACTGTTTCACCTTCTTGGATTATCAGCTGGTACCTACATTGGAGGATTTCTCCCGGCTCCTGAAGATCCCTATCCTTGATCAACTACCCTACAACGGTACGGAAAAGGAACCTAAGCTTGAAGAGATTGCTAAAGCCTTACACATACAATCATCTGACCTCAAGGGACATTGGGAAGTTAGAAGTGGCATCAAAGGGTTCTTAGCCAGGTTTCTGTTTGAAAAGGCCCATGAATGTTGGAACTCCTTTGACTTACAAGCTTTTGAAGAAGTTGTGGCCCTCCTTGTCTAAGGTTTGGTGTTGTTCCCTAATCCAGATCAGCTTATAGATATCAGTGATGTCCAGATCTTCATGTCCAGGAATCCTATACCTACGTTGCTGGGGGACATCCTTCACTCATGTTACACTCGAACCATGAGAAAAAGAGGTGTCCTTATATGTTGCACTCCTCTCCTGGGAAGGTGGTTTATTTCGCACCTTCCACAATCAGTTCTGAAGAACGAGCGGGGTTTGAGATGGTCACAACGGTTGATGACTCTTACACATGCAGATATACATTGGTGCCCTCGGTCCAGAGAGGATGTCACTATCATTGATCGTTGCGGGGAGTACCCTAATGTTCCTCTACTTGGAATCAGAGGAGGTATTACTTATAACCCATGCCTGGCTTGGAGACAGTTTGGTTATGCTCGGAGGGATGGTCCTCATGACATGCTAATTCCTGACATAGTTTTTGACTTCGACAACGATGCCCAAGGACTTCGCCAGAGATTTATCAGAGCTTGGAGGATGCCAAGTAGGATAGACAGTAAGACACTGGGGCACAGGAACTCCATCCCGTTGGAACCTTATCTCAAGTGGGTACGCGCCCGCTCCCAGAGGTTAGTAATGCCTTATCCTCATATGCTCCCCGTGATCAAAGAGCCAGTCTTGGAAGGAGAGGTGTCCTACACCATTCAGCATCCGGACATGCCCACATCCTGGGAAGAGATGCAGAAGAGCTGGATCCAGCTTAAGGAAGAACGGAATTCTCTTGAGACCAGTCTACATGCTAGTGAAAAGAAGGTCTTGGAACTCACCCGCCTATTGCATGAGGAGAGGAATCTCAACACCTACATAGCTCCAAAGAGGATGTGTAGTGTCTTTTGGGATTGATTTGCTTTGTAATTTGTGCCCATGAGGCTTTGATGTACCAAACAATTGTTTCCTTAATAATAACGTGTGTTCCTTTTTGTCTACAACAAATTTGAACTTTCAAACCCTTGAATGCATTGCATAAACACATATCATTCATCATGTGCATAGCAGGTTTTCTTCTTTTCAGGTTGCTTATGGTTCTTCGCTGTTTATTTCAGCATCATGAATCCTGACTCATCATCAACCGAGATGTCTATCAAGGCTCTTCAGGCGCAGAATGCGCAATTTCAGGAACTAATCATGGGTTTGGCTCAGGGCCAAGAAGAGCTGAAGGCTCTGCTCCTGAAGAAGGGGAAGAAGAAGAAGAAGAGAACTGTTCTTTTCAACTCGGGCCGAAGGTTTGGCAACACTCTGCAGAATGAAGAGGCTGGTTCTTTTGTAGGCAAGGGCAGTCCCCAGGGGGGAAAGGCTTCAAGTCCGGTAGTCTCTGACAATGAGACTGATTTTGATGAGGAACAGTATCCTCCGGCTGAAGACAGATACAAGCAGTTGGAGGACAGACTGAATGCTATGGAGATCCAACAAGTGCCTGGGCTGGATTTCGGAGACTTGGGCTTATCTACTGGTGTGATTATTCCTCATAAGTTTAAAGCACCATCTTTCACCAAGTACGACGGGGCGTCTTGTTCCAAGCTACACCTCAGATCTTATGTGCGGAAGATTCAACCGTACTCAGTGGACAAGAATTTGTGGATCCACTTCTTCCAGGAGAGTCTTTCAGGGACTCATCTCGAATGGTTCTATCAGCTGGATGGGACCAAGGTTCGTAACTGGGAGGAGTTGGCTACTGCTTTCTACAAGCAGTATCAATATAATGCCGACCTTGCTCCTACACGTACCCAACTCCAGGGTATGTCGCTAGGATCAAGCGAAGGTTTTAAAGAGTACGCACAGAAGTGGAGGGATTTGGCTGGCAGGGTGCAGCCTCTGTTAACTGACCGGGAGTTGGTAGACATGTTCTTGGGGACCCTATCTGGGCCATTTTTCAACCATCTTATCGGTAACTCATCTGCAGGGTTTACTGATCTTATTCTGACTGGAGAGAGAATAGAGGCTGGGATGAAGTATGGTAAAATTCAGAAGGGTACATCGTCAAATTCAGAGAAGAAGCCCTTTAAAAAAGAGGCCAGTGTTGTATATAGGTCTAGAAGACAAGAAAAACCTGAGCGCCACCAATCCGTCAACGCGGTGATGATTGCTAAACCTGTTGCCGCTCCTCGGCAAAACAATCCTCAAAGGGCTGAAAGACCCAGGAGAGAGTTCACCCGTTTGAGTATGACCCTATCACAGATCTTGCCGCAGTTGTTGTCCACCAACTTAGTGACTGTCAGGGAGGCCCTGAAAGTGGTGAATACTGCCTCTCCAAAATACAATCCAAATGCCCGCTGTGCTTACCATTCTGATAGCCCGGGGCATTCCACTGATGACTGCTGGGCCTTAAGGAATAAGCTGCAGGACCTTATTGATGCGAAGGAGGTACAGTTTGAGGCATCTGAGAAGCCTAACATAGTGACAGCCCCCCTGCCGGCTCATGGAGTGAATGTTATTGGGGACGATGATGAAGTGGATGAAGCTGAGTTTGATAGCTGGATTTACCCGGCAACTGACAGTGGACCTAGCAATTGGAGTGCAAAGGACAATCTACGTGTTTCTCTTGTTACGCAGTAATAAACTTCTTTGTTTTGTTATTTGTAATAAACAATTAAAACTCTATGGCCCGGTGTCTTACCCGAGGCACCGTTGGCTTCATTTGTGAGGGCATATAAATTGTCATTTCATATATCATGAATAAAGACCTTGGACGTTTTCTCGCATTTCAAATCTTATGCTCCTTTTCTTTCTTTCCTTTCCTTATATATTACAAAAACAGCTGTATTTACACACACTCACTCATACAGGTTTCAATCCACTCTAGATCTCACTGGTAACGACTCTGCTACTGCCAGTTATGACTTCGAAAATCCGATCAACTTAGCCGAAGACGAAGGTGAAGATTATTGCGAAGTTCCTGGCGAGCTTGCAAGACTGTTAATCCAGGAAGAGAGGGTAATTCAACCACATGAAGAACCGTTGGAAACAATAAATCTGGGTACTGAAACGGACAAGAAGGAGGTAAAGATTGGTGCCAACCTAGAGCTCAGCGTGAAGCAACGGTTGACTCAAATGCTATATGACTATGTGGAGATCTTTGCCTGGTCCTACGAAGACATGCCTGGTTTGGATACTGACATTGTGGTCCATCACTTGCCTACCAAGGAAGACTGCCCTCCGGTTAAGCAAAAGGTCAGCCGTATGCGTCCAGAGATGTCTGAGAAGATCAAAGCCAAGGTTATGAAGCAATTTGATGCTGGTTTCCTTGCAGTAACTTCTTACCCTCAGTGGGTTGCTAATGTGGTGCCGGTACCTAAGAAAGATGGAAAGGTCAGAATGTGTGTCGATTATAGGGATCTGAATAGGGCCAGCCCCAAGGACGACTTCCCTCTACCTCACATTGATGTCCTGGTTGACAATACTGCTCAACATAAAGTGTTCTCTTTCATGGATGGTTTTTCAGGTTACAATCAGATCAAGATGGCCCCTGAAGACATGGAAAAGACTACTTTTGTTACTCAGTGGGGCACCTTCTGCTACAAGGTCATGCCTTTCGGACTTAAGAACGCTGGGGCAACCTACCAACGTGCCATGGTTGCTTTATTTCATGACATGATCCATCATGAGATAGAAGTGTATGTCGACGACATGATCGCAAGGTCCCAAACTGAGGAAGAACACCTTGATCATCTGCAGAAATTATTTGACCGCCTGAAGTTGTACAAGCTGAGGTTGAACCCGAACAAGTGCACCTTCGGGGTAAGATCTGGAAAGTTGCTAGGCTTCGTCGTAAGTGATAAGGGTATTCAAGTGGACCCTGCCAAGATCAAAGTTATTCAAGAGATGCCTGTTCCTAAAACAGAGAAAGAGGTCAGAGGCTTTTTAGGACGCCTAAATTACATTGCTCGATTCATCTCACATCTAACTGCTACTTGTGAACCAATCTTCAAGCTGCTGAAGAAAGATCAGGTAGTACGTTGGAATGATGAATGTCAGGTTGCTTTTGACAAAATCAAAGAGTATCTCCAAGAACCACCCATCCTTATGTCACCGGTTGAAGGGAGACCTCTGATACTATACCTGACAGTACTTGACAATTCAATGGGGTGTGTGCTGGGGCAGCATGACGAGTCTGGCCGAAAAGAGCACGCCATTTATTACCTTAGCAAAAAGTTTACCGACTGTGAGACCCGTTACTCACTGCTCGAGAAAACTTGTTGCGCTTTGGTATGGGCTGCTCGCCGGCTGAGACAGTATATGCTGACTCACACTACCTTGTTGATCTCAAAGATGGATCCCATAAAGTACATATTTGAAAAGCCTGCTCTGTCTGGGAGAATAGCAAGATGGCAGATGATCTTGACAGAATACGACATTCAATACACAACCCAGAAAGCCATCAAGGGAAGTGTATTGGCAGACCACTTGGCACATCAGGCAGTAGATGACTATCAGTCAATGAACTTCGAGTTTCCGGACGAGAGCATCATGATAGTGACTGATTGTGAAGTACTTGGACCGGATGAAGGACCTGAGGAAGGATCCCGATGGTCTATGCACTTCGACGGAGCCTCCAATGCTTTGGGTAACAGTATCGGCGCTATAATCATATCCCCTCAAGGCACTCATACTCCACTTACTGCCCGGCTATGTTTCAACTGTACCAACAACATGGCGGAGTATGAGGCGTGCATCATGGGTCTCCAAGCTGCGATCGACTTAAGGATCAAGTTTCTGAGTGTCTTCGGGGATTCCGCTCTCGTGATCAATCAGATCAAAGGCGAGTGGGATACGAAACATCCGAATCTTATTCCTTACAGAGAATGTGTGTTGACATTGATCCCCCACTTCACAAAGATAACCTTTGAACATTTCCCAAGAGAGGAGAATCAGTTGGCGGACGCGTTAGCTACGATGTCTTCTATGTTCAAGGTCAAATGGGACAATGAGGCTCCCCGGATCATCATCTGGAAACTGGACGAACCGGCATACTGTTGTGATCTTGATACTGAATTGGTGACTGAGAAGCCTTGGTACCATGAGGTGAAGAGATATTTAGAAGCTCAGGAATACCCTGAAGGTGCGTCTGCCAATGATAAGAAGTTTCTGAGAAGGTTCGCAGCGAAGTTCTTCCTTAGCAACGGCATCCTGTATAAACGAAACCATGATTCGACCTTACTGCGTTGTGTGGATAAGACAGAAGCAGAAAGGATCATGGAAGAGCTACATGAAGGGACCTTCGGAACACATTCCAGTGGATACACTATGGCAAAGAAGATCCTTCGGGCAGGGTATTTCTGGTCCACAATGGAAGCTGACTGCTACCAACATTCTCGGACATGCCATAAATGCCAGATCTATGCAGACAAGGTGCACGTTCCTCCAGTTCCTCTAAATGTTCTGACTGCGCCCTGGCCGTTTGCAATGTGGGGCATAGATATGATCGGTGAGATTAAACCTACAGCGTCCAATGGGCATCGCTTCATCCTGGTAGCGATTGATTACTTCACGAAGTGGGTCGAAGCAGCATCCTACGCTACAGTAACCAAGACTGTTGTGGCACGATTCATTCGGCATAACCTGATCTGTCGATACGGCGTCCCTGAAAGGATCATTACTGACAACGGTACCAACCTTAATAATAAGATGATCACTGAGCTCTGCGAGCAGTTTAAGATACAGCACCACAACTCTTCTCCTTACAGACCGAATATGAATGGGGCTGTAGAAGCAGCAAATAAGAACATTAAGAAAATCGTGCAGAAGATGACAGTGACTTATAAAGATTGGCACGAGATGTTACCGTTCGCTCTACATGGGTACCTTACTTCAGCCAGGACGTCAACCGGGGCAACTTCTTTCTCCTTGGTCTATGGTATGGAGGCAGTCTTACCGATCGAAGTGCAGATACCCTCTCTCCGGATAATGAAGGATGCAGATCTGAACGAAGATGATTGGATCCAGACACGACTTGATCAGTTAAACCTTATTGACGAAAAGACACTTGCTGCTATTTGTCATGGTCAAACGTACCAGAAACGGATGATCAGGGCATTTAACAAGAAGGTTAGACCACATGAATATCGAGTTGGGGATCTGGTAATCAAGCGAATCATCCTTCCTCAGAGTGATCCATGGGGAAAATGGACCCCTACGTATGAAGGGCCATTTGTGGTTAAACATGTGTTCTCAGGAGGAGCCATGATTCTAACCAACATGGATGGTGACGACCTTCCTCACCCCGCTAATGCAGACATAGTAAAAAGATACTACGCATGAAAAAGACCCGCTAGGTTGACATACCTAGGCAAAAATTAGGGCTTCTCGGCGAACCAAAAGGGTTCGGGCAAAATGAAGGGATGAAATAAAAAAAAATATGTACACCCGGCAAGCCGAAAACCTGAAAAGGCGGCTTGGGCAAAAATGGGTATCCCGGTGGACTGAAAACCCGAAAGGGCGGTCCAGGCAAAAGTTAGGGATAAAAGCGTAATACTATGTCTCATTGGATCACTCTGCATCCAGAATCCGGTATCTACATCAAGTTCAGACAGGCATCGATCAGTCAGTTTCATCTTCAACTAAGGTCATCAAGTGATGAGACGCTCGGAGATATAAAGGCGATAGCAGAGTCGGAACCCAGTGGGATCATTCCTTTCACACAGCTGTTTTATTTCTCTTTTGTACAAACTTGTATAAATTCTTTTGTTCGGCAACGTTCTCTTACTAGGACGTCAGCCTCTTGTACATAAACGCCTATTTTACAGGAAAATTCAAAAATCAATACAAATATACTTTTCAGTTAAAATTGCCAATTGTTTTTCCTTTTTCTGTTTTGTTTTGCGAAGAACGTCCAAGGTTCAATTTGTGATATATGCATTGACAATAATTTGCTAAACTCATGAATATTTGTATACGAAATAAAGGATTAATTGCAGGTAACATTAGAAACAGGGGCAATAAAGAGTTGTCTAAGAGATCTAATTGTTTCGTCCTCCAAGGTACCAAGGTGGGTTCAGCTAAAGAACATAACCAGATATCTTAATTCCCCAGAGAGTGAGCCAGCAAGTCAATGCACTCTCCCCAAGCAAAGCTATAATATCAAACCTTAAGGAAGTTGGGCACCCTCCGCAGATCTCAACATTCCCCAGTACAATATACATGCATTCTTAACAAGCATCCCCGGCAGTCTTGGTCTAAAGATTGTTCCCCGACGGTATATCAACATTCAATGGAGTCACTTCCCCAATACAGTTCAAATCTTCCCCCAAGAGAGTCCAATCTAGTTCCTCAGGAAGGTTGGAATTCATCTCCCCAAGCAGTAAGCTTATCCCCAGTAGATTCTGGAAGCTTATCCTCGCAGAGCACGAACGTGTCTCCCGGATTTATTCAAAGAGTTATTTCCTTACCAGGGTATAACTGGGTTATCCTCAGCCAAAATCCACGAAAAGATCGTCCTCGGCAAAGTCTTCTTATCCCCAGCGAAGTCTATTAGCACTTCCAACACAACAATGGTATCCCCAGCGAAGTTACCATCGACATGCCAGCAAAGTACCTCTCTCCCCATAGAGTATTGCTTCCCAGCAAGATCGTTAGAGTACTTTTCTCCCCGCAGAATATTCCATTCACCAAGTTTATTCCCCAACGGAGTTATCTTCTCCTACCGGTATTCTTGCAACTATCACCCCCAGTGGAAGCCAAAAATCTACTCTTCAACATCAGCCCAGGAGTGACTTCCCGGCACCCGTCTAGGATTTATTTTCCTAGGACGAGAAGATACATTCATAAACATTGCACTTCCATACATTATAGCGTGCATATACGCATCATATCTTACAAATCTCATTTATGTTGAGAACATCATTGCTTGACCCATATCATGCATTGCATATGACTGACCTTTACCTTTCAGGGAAGACCCAGTTAAGTTCTCAGCTATATTCAAGACCTTGACCGGTTCAGTTAAATCGACCCTAAGATTTTCCTGATTCTTATCCAGTCAAAGGCCTTCTCTGGTTCAGTCAGATCGACCCTAAGATCTCCCTGTTTCTTATCCAGTTGAAGATTTCAAGACCTAGACCGGTTCAATTAAATCGACCCTAAGATTTTCCTGATTCTTATCCAGTCAAAGGCCTTCTCTAGTTCAGTCAGATCGACCCTAAGATCTCCCTATTTCTTATCCAGTTGAAGATTTCAAGACCTAGACCGGTTCAGTTAAATCGACCCTAAGATTTTTCTATTTCTTATCCAGTCAAAGGCCTTTTCTAGTCTAGTTAAATCGACCCTAAGATTTTCCTGATGAAGACTCAGTAGAAGACACCCAAGATTCTCTCAGCGTTACTATTGAGGTTGAAGTCGCCCAAGATTCTCTCAGCGTTACTGTTGAGGTTGAAGTCGCCCAAGATTCTCTCAGCGTTACTGTTGAGGTTGAAGTCGCCCAAGATTCTCTCTGCGTTACTGTTGAGGTTGAAGTCTCCCAAGATTCTCTCAGCGTTACTGTTGAGGTTGAAGTCGCCCAAGATTCTCTCAGCGTTACTGTTGAGGTTGAAGTCGCCCAAGATTCTCTCAGCGTTACTGTTGAGGTTGAAGTCGCCCAAGATTCTCTCAGCGTTACTATTGAGGTTGAAGTCGCCCAAGATTCTCTCAGCTTTACTGTTGAGGTTGAAGTCGCCCAAGATTCTCTCAGCGTTACTGTTGAGGTTGAAGTCGCCCAAGATTCTCTCAGCGTTACTGTTGAGGTTGAAGTCGCCCAAGATTCTCTCAGCGTTACTGTTGAGGTTGAAGTCGCCCAAGATTCTCTCAGCGTTCCTGTTGAGGTTGAAGTCGCCCAAGATTCTCTCAGCGTTCTTGTGGAGGTAGTAATCATCCAAGGTTCTCTCACCGTTCCTGTTGAGGTAGTAACCATCCCTGGTTCATTCATCACCTTTTGAAGCTCCAGCTTCAATTCCTGTAACCAGTCAGGACACATCTATACAAAGAGTTCAAAGACCAGCTCCTGTAACATGCCAGGTACTCATTTTTCTTTTGCAGGTACGCAAGTTCTCGCTAAGGAAACTCTTACGCGATCGACACCCAGATGGCATCTATAAGCCCATCATCCTATCCATCAATCTCCAAATGGCATCTATAAGCCCATTCCACCATCACACTGCTACTATGTGAGCGCAAATTTCTGGGCACTCTAGTGTTCAATCATCTTCCACCTTTGGATTACGAAAGGCACGTCAGCCAATCTGCATCCTCAGATCTAAGAAGATTGAACAGGGGCAACTGTTGTACCCTAAAATTTGCCCTCCCATATTCTCCAAGAATTGAAAAGAGCATGCTTCAAAATCTCCCCAAGGGTTGCACAGTTCAAGGGCCTCCTGACAGTCAAAAACTAGGGTTTTGGTTCTAACAAAGAAAATGAAGTTTCCAAGGGGTCCAATCAAGTCCCACATGCCTACAAACATGGTCAAGCATCATCATACCAAGTTTCAAGACTTACAGCACAAAATTGCACAGTCAAAAACCTTAATTGCCCTACAGTCAACTGCAGGGGCAAAATGGTCATTTGACAGTCAAAAGTTCAAATTTTTGGTCAAACATCTTATTTTGAAGCCACAAACATCATTTGATCAATTCTTGATCATGATTCTCAAGGCATGGCTCAAAAAGTCTCAAGATGCAAAAGTTTCCATATTTGGACAGTTGAAAAAGTCAACTGTAACTTGACCAAGGCATAACTTCCACATGGTTTATCAGAAAAATTCCATCAAAAGCTCATTTTGAAGAGAAAGACATTTCCTACAACTCCTCTTCACACTCCAAGTCCAAGAAATGCTCTCACAAAAAGTTATCAATTTCAACATTATAGGTCATTTTCAAAAGTCAACAAAAAGGGACTTTAAGTCAAAGACCATAACATGAGATTGGTAAATCCAAATGACATGGGACCAAAGGCATTGGTTAGAGGACTTCAAGACCTTTCCAAAATGTCAAAGAACATGATCAAAGCTTAAAAATTGAGCAAGATATGCCTTATGGAAGTTGGGAAATGTTTGGGTATTTTGAAAAGTCAACTTTGCTTCAAATGCCTTAAAATTGCTAATGGGCCACATTTTCTTCCAAGATTCATCATCCAAAGCATATGCACGACCATTTGGCCCAAAGGGGATTTATTCATCATTTTTATTTATTTATTTGAATTTTTAATTACTATTAATTCATTTAATAAAATAAAATATGGGAAAAATACTCATCCATGTTTTTTAAATCTTTTTGTGCATGGAATGCCTTCAAGATTTCGTGCCCTATCTAATATGGAAAGAATCAAGGTGATTTGATCATGATTGGCACCAAAAACACATGAAAAGATTGAAAAAATATATCATTTAAAATCCAATATTTGATTCATGATTGCATTGATCTCTTGACTCAAATCTCAACCCTAATCCATCCCATACTTATACTGATCAAAACCAAAATGCCTAAGAACCTGAAAGCTGTGCCCCATCTCAAGAATTAAGTTTGCATTTTTATCAAAAAAATCAAAAACTGAAAACTGCCTTGGAGGACGATTCAAAGGAAAATATTGATCCCAAAAGCTTCCTAAGGCATTACTGAACCTGACTGGATACTTTTTCACGCCCATAGCATCAAGAATTGGTACATAGAACTCAAAATTTCTCACACTTGATGCATATTCGTGTTTCAATTTTTAAGCATCCTCATTGCATTTTATTTGTTGATTTATACTAATTGAACCATTCTGAATCTAACCATGCCCTCTAATTGAGTTTTCGTGCATCATATGAGAATCCACCATTGGAGTTTTCTAGGTTTTCAGAAACCTTGAATTGGGGATTTTGGCTTATGGTAAAATCAGAACACGAGGCTTGCACCATTGAATTCGTGACGTTCCAAGGGATCTAGAACAACCATCGCGCCCTTTTTATATTTTGTTAATTCCTATTCGCTATTTTTCTGCATTTCAGATTGTGGGGGTTTAAAACCCCCGCTATTTAGCTTGTTTTTCAAGTAAAAACGCAAACGAGTGGAGAAGAAGATCATGTGGCATGATATGATTGGGCAATTTGAATTCAGCGCGCGTTTTTTTGTTTCTAGGCCACTAATGCTAATTTTCTCTTATATGATTTATTCTTTGTTTTATATACAATGCATTTGAACAGCACAGATGGTGGAAAGCAACGCTGGCAAACCTTGGGACCTGGCTTCGAATCCCAGGTCCCCCCATATTCTTGTTATTTTTCTTGGCAACGCGTTCAGGTACCCCTCAAGCCCAGGCGTCCACCATACGTTCACCACCTAAGCGTGCCACATGGCCACTAAGATCAAATCAAAAGCCAGGATTCAAGGTCTATGGAATGTCACGGTCAATGCATACACACATGATCATGGAAAAGTCAGAAAGGGCCAAAATGCGTTGGGCCTGATTGCTACAGCATACCTCCAAGTTGGGACAACAAACCCCCCATTGTTTGCTTTCTTTCACTCTTTTTATTTTTTTATTTTTTATTTGTTTAATTTAGTTTTGAGTTAATTTTCCAAATTAGTTTCACAAAACATGAAAAATAATAAAAAATCAGAAAGTCACAAAAATATATATATTTTATTTAATGTTATTTTCTTGTAAATAAATGATATTAATTAATTTAGTTTTTAATTCTAGGATTAATTTTAACGTTTTTCTTAATAAACTTAAAAATTGGTAGAATTAGGGTTTTAAACACTTTTATATTTTTATCTTTTCTTTTTCACCATATTAATTATTATTATTTATTTTTGTAAATAAAATTGTATTAAATAATTAGGTTAACTTTAGGTTCAACTTTAACATATTTCTTAATAAATAAAAATAGTTAGAATTAGGGTTAATTAATTTCATTTAATTCTCTCATTAAAATCTTTAAATACAAAAAACTCCAAAAAAAATCTCTTTTATTTTAATTTATTTAATTTGTTCATCGTAATTTAATTTCATTAAAAAGGGTCCAACGCCCTCGCTTTCGATTTTAATTCTCTTCGCATTTTTTATTTCCTTTCTTACAATATTCATGTAATTCTCCCAAAGCCGTGTAAATTAGACATTTTTATTTCTCGTACTTTATTCTATTTCAAATCGGGTCCTGGATTAATTTGGCGATGTGGACCCGCGCCTTTGTAATAGCGTAGGAATTTTAATTCTCGCATCTTTTAAACTGTTAAGTATTACATGAAAGAATGAATGTCAAGATAAAAGCAACGCGTAGATCACCAATACATGACAAGACAAAATATCTGAAAACGACACACAAATCACACACCACCCCTAGGGTACGCCTCACTGTTGCCTTGCCCCTCGAAAGGTGATCGTCGAGTAGAGGACGTTTTAGTAAGTCCTCATGATCCAGGAACCTGGCATGAGGGTAGCTTCTAAGGTGTCTTCCCATTGCTCCAGTGATCACCATGTCCCGAACCCTCGAATTGACCCGAACACCTCCAACGGTGGTGCTACCTACCTCTCAATGGTGGGATGGCACTACTTTAAGGACATTTACACAGACGAATTCCTTAGGGTAGGTAGACGACTCTAGATACTTTCTCTAAATTCAAAACAAATCAAAAATACTTTTCACACCGACACCTTTTCAAAAAAGCTTTCGAAAGCAACTTTTCAAACACTCTTGAGGACCGATACAAGAGTCGAACTGAAATTTTCAAAGAAACTTTTTTTAAAACCCACAGTTGAAAAGCAAACAAACCATTTTTGAAAACACAAGTGAGCAAGTATCTAAGAGCCCATGGATAACCATGGATAGAAAGGGTGCTAACACCTTCCCTTTCTATAATCTACCTCCCGAACTGAGAGCAATCTCTATAAGGAATTTTTCTGTGCTTTTGTCCTTTCCATTTGGAGAAAATAAAAGACTGTGGCGACTCTTGCTTCCGCGACATTTCGCGAACTAGCGTTAAACAGTCAGTTCCAGATCCACCGATCACAAACATACTCTGGTGTTGAGTACGAGTAGGAGCAAGGTCGTCGTTGTATTGATACTGCTTATAGTAAGCAGCAGCCAGATCTTCCCAATTTCGGACATTGGCTCTCTCCATTTGATAGAACCATTCAAGCTGAGTCCCTGACAGACTATCTTGAAAGAAATGAACCCACAAATTTCTATCAGCGGTGTGGAGCTGGATCTTTCTGACATAAGAGCGGAGATGGAGTTTTGGGCAGGACACCCCATCATACTTTGCAAAAATTGGAGCTCTCAACTTCTGTGGGATGACCACTGCCGATACCAATCCCAATTCTTCGAAATCCAGCCCAGGTATCCTCTGGACTTCCATGGCACTCAAGCGATCTTCCAACTGCTTGTATCTATCCTCAGTAGGAGGATACTGCTCATCATTATAGTCGGTATGATTGTCATAAACTTTAGGACTAGAATCCTTCTCCCTTGTTTCTTCTTCTTGATTCTCCCCTTATTTTGATGAAGAGGTCAGATCGACTTATCGCTTCAACGGCCCTCCAAACCTTCTGCCCATATTCAGAATACCGGCAGCCTTCTTCTTTTTCTTCTTCTCTTTTAGGATGAGGGCTTTCAGATCCTCCTGCCTTTTTTCCAGACTTATGAACATTTGTTGGAACTGGGCATTTTGTGCCTGAAGGTCCTTGATGCTTTGTTCGAAATACATTTATGCTGAAATAAACGGCAAAGAAGATGAGAAACCTGTAATGGTACTTGTACATGCAATGCTATGAATGGGATGCGCATGCAATGATTTCAAAGACTTTGGGAAATTTAAATTTGCGAACCAAAATAAAACAAAGATTTTATTAGCTGAATTCAAAGTTCAAATTCCTTTTAGGCGTTACAATTAAAAAGAAATCTAAAACTAGGAAAAATTCAAAATTCCCATGGATGCTTCCTCTTTGTGCCGAGATAAGCATTGAGTCCTCTTTCCTCATGGAGCTGCTTTGTGAGCTCTAAAACCTTCCTCTCCTGAGCATAGATCTGATCCCTGTAAGTATCCCGCTCTTTCTTCAACTAAATCCAATACCTTTGTAATTCTCCAAGATCAGTGGGCATATCAGGATAGAAAACCGTGTAAGGAATACCCCCTTCAGTAGTGGGTTCCACAATCATTGGTAAAATGGAAATATAGGGCATAATAAGTTTCTGGGCACGAGCTCGTATCCATTGGAGGTAGGGTTCCATAGGAATGGAAGCCTTTGGTCCTAACGCTATGGCACTAGATCGGTTTACCATTCCCCATGCTCGTATGAACCTCTGGCGATACTCTTGAACATCATCCTCATAGTTGAATACAATTCCCTCGATAAGTAACTCATAGTGAATATCTCTTCGAGCGTAACCAAATTGTCGTAGAGCTAAACAAGGATTGTAGGTTATACCCCCTCTAATACCAAGTAATGGGACATTAGGGTACTCCCACAGCGGTCAATAATAGTAGTGTTTTCCATAGCTCGGGAACACCAGAGAATAACCATGTGGGCGAGTGATATTATCCTTTGCGACCAACCCAAACCTTCTTCATTCTTCAGTACAGACTTAGGGAGGTGAGAAATAATCTACCTCGACAGCAATGGCAGGCAGCACATAAGAACCCCTCTTCTCTTCATGGTACGAGTATGGAGAGTGTGCAAAATATCTCCGAGCAAGGTAGGCACAGGGTTACGAGAGAGGAAGATCTTGATAGCATTAACATCTATGAATGAGTATGGATTAGGGAATAGTACCAACCCATAGATTAGAAGAGCCAAGACCTCCTCAAAAGCCTGAAAATCCATGTCATCCCAAAACAGTTGGGCCTTGTCTATCCGAAACTTGGCTAGAAAACCCTTGACTTTGCTTCTTGTTTCCAAATTGTATACCATGTCGGCCCGTTTCAGATGCAAAGCTACGACAATGACTTCTGGCTTGGGGAATTCTACCATACCTGTGAAGGGAAACTGTTCAAGAATGGGTATATCCAACAGCTGAGAGAATTCTTCCATGGTAGGCACCAACTGATAGTCTGGAAAGGTGAAGCAGTGGTGCTTGGGATCAAAGAACTGAAAGAGTACACTCATCATCTTTTCATCAAAGTTTGAAGTAACCAGGTTGATAAGTCGACCATGTCTCTTAGTGAATGCAGAAGTTTCGGAAACCTTTGATACTAGCTCTTTGAGTTGGGAAGGTATCTTCACAAAGCTGATTCGGATAGTGTTTCTGCGAACGGAAGCCATGATCTGCAAAACAGAATAAAGATAAATTCTCTTGGTCTTTGAAATGGTTAGTGCAATAAGAATGGATGCTATATTATGACGCGTGATGTCATGATAAACCATAAGTATAGCAAACACGGACAAATCACACCAAGTCCTTAGGTTTAAGGCATGCTTGAGGTTAAAGGTCATACCCTCTTGAAGTTTAGTTGGTTTCAAACCTGTCTTAAAGAGTAACCGGGTTCTAAGGGATCTCAATATCACTGACCATCCATTATCGGGCATTATCTCACCTCAAACAATCTTTTCTTACGGCCGAAATATCCCAAAAGTCTGATCTCAATGAGTGTAGCATTGAGTATCAACCAATCCTCAGCTTTATACCGAGGTCGGCTATCTCACTACTTTCTAATGGCCAAGTTTGTTCAACTAAGGTTCTAAGGTCCGTTAGTGCTTCACAACACCACGCGGTGGCCCCGTATTCTCCTCGTTTCCCCACGAAGGATACTGGTACCCACCAAAGTGCCACACCAACACAGCCATCGCTTAAACCATATCGGTCTACACCGTACATTCTCCACGATTCGGGTGTAGGATCTATAGTAACCCCAGCAAAACCCTTTAAGAATAAAGCAAACAAACAAGAAAGCAATTTTGAAATGATCCAGATCCTAAGGTATACCCCACTTTAACAATCCCCAGCAGAGTTGCCAGTTCTGTGATACGGTGGCAGAACCGACTGTTATACTGGTTTGCATTTTGTGTTTTTTGTTCGCAAAATGTCGCGGTAAGCAATAGTCACCACCGACTTTTATTTCATCCAACTAAGAAAAAGGAAAAAGAATAGAAAAAACCTTTTTCGAGAATATATCTGAGTACGGGGGGTAGATTATAGAAAGGGAAGGTGTTAGCACCATTTTTATACGTGGTTTTCCACGGGCTCTTAGGTACTTGCTCATTTTAAAATTGCTTGTATGTGTGCTTGTTTTGAAAAAAAGTTTACTTCGTGATAACCCTTGTATGAGTCCTCAAGGATGTGACGAAGCTGTTTTGGAAATTGTTTTGAAAAGTGTTTGTGTGAAATTTGTTTGTTTGAGAAAGTACCTAGGAACTATCTACCTACTCGAAAAAGACTGTTCATTTTCCTTTTGACAGCGTTATCCCGTTATTAAGGAATAGGTAGCACCGTCGTTGGAGTTTTAAGGGACGTTCGAAGGGACAGATACGGTCACAAAAGCAATGTTAGGAGGTGTTAGTAATCATCCTAAAGCCTTAAAGATCTTTTTCCGAGGCAACATTTGTATGGGTCATTTGAGATCTTTCGGGGCTAGAGGACGACCACTAACAAACCCTATACTTCATGACCGTTTAACCGAAGGCAACCGAAGTTGAGTAAACCCTAGGAGTGAGAATGTGTGAGTGAATTTTTTCAGTTAATTTGTCTTTGCACATTTAGGTTACCTACCGTTTTAATTTTCAAATATTATTGTCATACAATCCTATTAGCATACATCTAACAGTTTATAATTGCGAAAATTAAAGTGCGGAAGTAGAAATCCTAACTATTACATGGCTTTCGCAGATACAGAATTATTTTGACTGAAAATAAAATGCGGAATTAAAACCTAATTAAAGCTATTACAACCTTGGAGCAATTACAAAAATAATTCAAAAAGTAATTGAAATACGTGCGACGAATTAAATGCGAGAATTAATTAAGAGACCTAAAAATCTAATTAAAAAAATAATTTGGTTATTTTTTTGAAGAAAAAAATTAATTATTTACAAAAATCAAATCCTAATTTCTAATTGATTTTAATTACAAAAATGATTTAAATTAACCTAATTTTTAATCAAATTAATTAATTAAAGAAAATAAATATTTTATGAAAAATATGATTTTTTGGTGTTTTTTGTGATTTTGATTTAAAAATAATAATTTTGATGTTATTTTAAAAGAAATATGATTAGGGAATAATTAAAAAGAAATAATAAATAATAAATAATAAAACAAAGAGAAGAATGGGCATGTTTAAGCAATTGGAGGGGGGTGTATTTGTGAAATTTGCTCAGGCCCACCAAGCTGAAGCCTAGTCCCACGTTTGAGATCCAGTGTTGCTCCTTGCTATTGGTGCACCATGGTCTTTCATTGATGGGCGTTGGATCTGGCTAACAATGAATCCAATGGTTGGATTGTGGATGGTGCATGGTGAGCGTTGGAGATGGTGATGTACAAGATCCTGGAAAGAAGAATTAAAACAAGGAAAGTTGTTGGGACCTGGGATCGAACCCAAGTCCTCCCACTCAAATCATGCGCACCTTGGCCAACTGAGCTGCGTGACTTATTTTTTAATTAAATAACAACAATCAATAATATAAGGAAATAAGTGGATAACTGAATAGAAGAAAAAACACGCGCGCTATATTCAAATGGTCCAATGGGTGGTGACAAATCATCGTCTCCTTCGTTGAGACCTTCGTCTTAGGCGTAAGACTTATACCCACAGACAGGTTCCATAGCTAAAAACCTGTAAACTTCAAAAATCAACACAACGCATGATAAATAAATTCTAGTTACATGAATCAAACTGTTTTGATGCCACAAGCATCATAGTACCCTTTTTTGTGGCCAATTTAACCTGTAGGGAAAAACCCTAAAACGGCCAAGTAAATCCTAACAATGGAAATCATCAATATGTGCATCAAAGCTTCGAATAAATCATCCAGGCATGTTGCAAATACGTCAATAATCACAAATACATCATTAAAACATGCTTATAATGCAAGAATTGTTGTAATCAATTTTGAAACGAAGGGGCAAATCATATGAAGGCTAGGGGGCGATTCTGGGCGTGAGAATGCTTGCAATTGATCGTGTTAGCTTCAAAGAGGGTCCAGGAATCGTTTGGAAGCTTTATGAAATTCTGTCAGCAGATACTCAATGTCACAGTTAATGTTATGACACCGTATCTGACTTTCTACAAGACAGTAAATCTAAAAGCAGTAAAGAACACAGTCAATTGTTTACCCAGTTTAGTGTGTAACAACAGCTACTCTGGGGGCTACCAAGCCAGGGAGGAAATTCACTATAAGAGATATTAATTCAGGAATAAACCAACCAGTTTATCTCCTTCACTTAAGACCTACCCAATGCAACTTCAATCTAAGTACAACTTAAACCTGAGTTCCTACTCACTCCCCCTTAATCACAGCAGTGATACTAAACAATTGACTAATGAAATTATGAAGACACTCTTCAGAACATACACTTGATTATGCTTTACAGCTTTTAATCAAGTAACACAAACACTCGTGCTTCAAGACTTTGAGTGATACATAAACCTAACTTGACCTTGCTTCAAAGCTTTAATCAAGTGACACAAACACTCGTGCTTCAAAGCTTTGAGTGATACACAACCCTTACAATCAAATCCTACTCCAAGTCACTTATCACAATGATACTTGCTTGGATTACAGTAGTTAAAACTATACAGCCCCTTATTGATCTTCTGTCAAAAAGTTGTCTTCACCAACAACCTTCCTGTTGAATATATAGGAAGTTGTTCTTCAGTTAGGGCTTCCACGAAAATAGCTAGGGTTAATTAGGGTTAACCTCAAGACTTGGTCACAATACTTTATCAACCAGATTAGGGTTAAGCCAAGTTAACCTAAAGTCCACGTGAGATTCTGTTCTGGAATGTATGAACCATATTCCTGAAAAATCTCAGAATTAACAAAACTGCATAACTATTAGATCAGTACAGGATGTCTTTAACATTGGTTATGACAACAAGAATCCTGTTTACTGATTTAGGTAGAATGCAATAAATGTGATCATTGCATAATGATCAGCTAAACACTCATAATGTGCAGCTTCTGTATGCCATTCTTTTTCTGAAGAAAGTACCTAGTAACCCAGAATGTTATGACATCAGTCATGACATTCACACACCTGGTTTTACCAAAAATACATGCCAATAACCAAACACTTACAAACTCCCCCTTTGGCAAATTTTTGGCTAAAACCCCTAAACAATCAGAGATTAGAGAGCAGCAGAAATATTACGTCTGCAGAAAAAAATAATGTCTACCAAGTATAATTAACACACAAAATCTTCTCCCCTTCTTTAGCCATAAATAGGCCAAAGATACATGTACTTTTAGGTTATACAGTCATCCAAAAGGAATAATAAAAACACACAAAAAAAATTCTGAAATCACTTGCAGCAACAGGTACCAGCAGCAAGCTTGTCACCTCCACTGATCTTCAAGCACTGTCATCTTCAGAGGAGGCACTATCTTCAGCATTAAGCTGATCTTCAGCTGCATCCTCTTCCCTTCTTTGTCCTTCAGTCTCCTCCTGTTCTAGTCTAGCAATCAGGTCCTCAAGAGTCATTTTCCTTGTTTCCAGGTCTTTGCAGGTTTCCTTTAGCACAGCTATAACATCAGATTTCTTGGACTGAGTTTTGACAATTGATGTCTCAGCTGATGTCATGACAATGTCAGGAACATGAGTTCCCTGAAATAGCTTGTAGTGCAACCCAAGAGCAGGGGCTCTTTTGCATACAGTATCTTTTTCAACTAGAATATCAGGATACTGAGCAAGGACTATACCACATAGGAGGGAGGGAAAGGCAATAGGGCCTTTAACAGCATAGCTTCCAGCATGTTTTAAAGTTTGATCAAAGATATACCTGCCATAGTCAAATTTTGTCCTGGTTCCAACAGCATAAATGAATCTTCCCAATCCTGTGGAGATGGTTGATTTATGGTTGGTGGGAACCCAGTTGGCTGCACCAATCTTGTGCAGAATGGCAAATTTCATGCTCAGCTTGCTTGCATTCAGCTTGCCTTTTAAGGGCCAGCTCTTGACTTGATTTGCAGTGATGGTTTGGCATACTTGGTTGTCAGTAACCTCTAGCTCAGGGCAAGCATCATCTGGTATTCCTAGGAATTTGTTTATTTCAGAGGGAGAGAAATTTACCTTTCTTCCTCTCACATAGACACATTTAAAATCAGCTGACCTTCCATCAACACATCCATCAGATAAATTCACTATGAATTCTTTGACAAGATTTTCATAGCAGTTGGTAAACTTTACCACAGTATTCATTAGACCAACAGTTTTGATTAGGTCCATGATCTCCTTACATTCCATGGCACCATTGTTTAGTTCTCTTTCCAAGGCTATCCTTTTCAAACAAACATACTTCCACCTGTTTGCATTCTCAGGGTGGTGAAAAGAAATGTTGTCAGTGGGGACTTCAGGAACTTTAGACATTTTGCTTGATGGGAGTTTCCTTTTGAGAGGAATGTCTTCAGCATCAAATTCAAATTTTGATTCCTCATCAGAATCAGAGGGTTCAGGCTCTTTCCTTTTCTTTGCTATTGGTTGTCTCACAGGCTTTGAGAGACTACCAGCAGGTGCTCGGGTTTTCACCTTCCCTTTTGACAATCCAGTCTTCACAGTTTCTACACCAGTCTTGTCTTCAGACCTGGTTTTCTTATGAACAACATCAGCAGTCTTCTCTTTGGTCAGACATTTTTCAGCATCCTGCTTTCCTTTTCTGTTCATCACCCTTCTAGCTATGCTAGGGTTGATATTTGCAATTAGGTCATTGTCAGAGTATTCTTCATCCACATCAATAACCAGGGGTTCAACATCCTTCTCTGAAGGGTTCTGGAGATCATCAAGATTTTCAAATGATTTCCTAATGTTGTCATCCGGTGTCTCAACATTCTTAGTGACATATAGATTCATTTCAACATTTGGACTAGCAGACTCTTGATTTAAAGGAACAGAAATGCCAGGTACCGAGTGATTCTCATTCAGAATCCTTGTAACAAGTCTAGCTATTGCTTGATGAACATAAGCTGAGCCTTCCCTATTTGCTATTTCTGAGGGAACAAAAGATGATGGTTGAGAGGGATTACCAGATGAAGAAGCTTGAGACCTTCTTGCATGCCTTGTTCTCAGCTTTTTAACCTTAGAGGGGTCAGCTGCCAGTTCTCTAAGAGGAGTTATCTCCAGAACATCAGAATCCATGTAGTTTGTGATTGCCCTAGGTTCTCGATCAGAGGATGCGGAAGAAGCAGTCGTCTTTGAAGAAGATGATGTCATGGATAGTTGAGACATTTTGAGAGTCTTAGGAAACCAGTAACAACGAGAGTGAAATCTTTGATTGAGAGAATGAGGATTGTTGCAGAGCCGAGAGAGGAAGGAGATAAATGAGTGTCTATTCAACTTCTTAACAATTTTGAAGGAAATAGGGAAATAGATGATTAGCCCAATCAAAATAGACTTAACAAGAAAATCTCTTTCATCCCTTGTTTTAAGCAAAATTAATTACTACATTTCCTCATGTTGGCAAATACCCAGTTTGCCCCTCAAATTTTCAAATTGATTTGCATCAAGTGCCTTGGTAAAAATGTCAGCCAGCTGTAGTTTAGTGGCAACATGTTCTAGTTTAATCGTCTTCTCCTCTACAAGATCTCTGATGAAGTGATGTCTAATGTCAATATGCTTGGTCCTGCTATGCTGAATAGGATTCTTGGAAATGTTGATTGTACTCAGATTGTCACAGTACAATGTCATAACATCTTGTGTGACATTATATTCAGTAAGCATCTGTTTCATCCAGATCATTTGAGAACAGCTACTACCAGCTGCTATGTATTCAGCTTCAGCAGTAGAGAGAGACACACAGTTCTGTTTCTTGCTGAACCAGGAGACCAGATTATTTCCTAAGAAGAAACATCCTCCAGAGGTGCTCTTTCTATCATCAGCACTTCCAGCCCAATCAGCATCATAGTAACCAGTCAGAGTTGGTTCACAACCATGAGAGTACAGCAAGCCATAGTTGTAGGTTCCACTTACATACTTCAAAATTCTCTTCACTTGGTTGATATGACTTACTTTGGGATCAGCTCGGTATCTTGCACATACTCCAACTGCAAAAGCAATGTCAGGTCTGCTGGATGTTAAGTATAGCAGACTTCCTATCATGCTTTTGTACAGGCTTTGGTCCACCTTAACCCCACTTGAATCTTTGGATAGCTTTAAATGAGTAGGTGCAGGAGTCCTTTTGTGACTGGAATTCTCCATTCCAAACTTCTTGACAATGTTCTTTGCATACTTGCTTTGAGACAGAAAAATTGAGTCTTCCATCTGTGTGACTTGCAGTCCAAGAAAGCAGGTCAATTCTCCCATGAGGCTCATTTCGAATTCAGCCTGCATCTGGTCAGCAAAATGTTTAACCATTTTATCTGACATTCCCCCAAACACTATGTCATCAACATAGATTTGAGCTACCATTATCTTTCCTCCTTCATTTTTGACAAAAAGGGTTTTATCCAAGCCTCCTTTTCTGTATCCTTTGTCAGAGAGAAATTTTGTCAACCTGTCATACCATACTCTAGGAGCTTGTTTCAGGCCATATAAAGCTTTCCTCAATTTGTAGACATGATCAGGGTAGTTTGGATCCACAAATCCTTTAGGCTATTCCACATAAACTTCCTCATTTAAGTACCCATTTAGGAAGGCACTTTTTACATCCATCTGAAATAACTTGAACTTCAGGAGACAAGCAATTCCCAATAGGAGTCTGATTGATTCCAGTCTGGCTACAGGGGCAAAAGTCTCATCAAAATCAACCCCTTCAACTTGAGTGTATCCTTGAGCAACAAGTCTTGCCTTATTCCTGGTGACAACTCCTTCAGCATCTGATTTGTTCTTGTAGATCCATTTTGTGCCAATGATGTTTGTTCCTTCTGGTCTAGGAACTAACTCCCATACTTCATGTTGCATGAATTGGTTCAATTCATCTTGCATTGCTCCAATCCAGTATTCATCAGTTAAAGCCTCCTTAACATTTCTTGGTTCAATTTTAGACACAAAGCAAGAGTTTGAGATGATTTCTCTAGATCTTGTAATGACTCCACTGTTAGGATCTCCTATGATGAGTTCCTTAGGATGATCTTTCTGAATTCTGATGGAAGGGTTTTTGTTAGCTTCCTTTGATTCAGAGTCTGATGCAGTAATGTTAGGTAGATCATCCTGTTGAGTTGAAGTCTCAAAGAATGTCTCAACATTACAAGGGACATTTGTTTCCTCATGATAATCATCAACTATGACATTTATTGATTCCATCATAACTTTGGTCCTGGAATTGAATACCCGATAAGCTCTGCTGTTGGTGGAGTATCCTAGAAATATTCCTTCATCACTTTTAGGGTCCAACTTTCTCCTTTGATCACGATCTGCCAGAATATAGCATTTGCTACCAAATACATGGAAGTACTTCACTGTTGGCTTTCTTCCTTTCCAGAGTTCATAAATGGTGGATGATGTTCCCTTTCTCAAGGTGACCCTGTTATGAACATAACAGGCTGTATTCATAGCTTCAGCCCAAAAATAAATAGGAAGTCTTTTGGCATGTATCATTGCTCTGGCAGATTCCTGTATGGTCCTGTTTTTCCTTTCTACAACTCCATTTTGTTGAGGAGTTATAGATGAAGAGAATTCATGATTAATTCCTTCTGAGGAACAGAACTCATTAAACTTACTGTTTTCAAATTCCTTGCCATGATCACTTCTGATTCTGACAATGCACCCTTCTTTTTCTCTTTGAATTCTTTTGCACAGTTCTTTAAAAACTTCAAATACATCAGATTTTTCTCTAATGAAGTTAATCCAGGTGAATCTGGAAAAATCAACCACAACAACATAGGCATATCTTTTTCCACCAAGACTTTCCACCTGCATTGGTCTCATCAGATCCATATGTAGAAGTTCTAGAACCTTAGAGGTGGTCAGATGTCTTGACTTTGGATGTGACATCCTAGTCTGCTTCCCAACCTAACATTCACCACAGACTCTCCCTTCATCAATTTGCAGTCTTGGAATCCCTCTGACTGCCTCCATGGATATAATCCTTTTCATTCCTCTTAGATGTAGATGACCAAGTTTTTGGTGCCACAGTTTCACTTCTTTTTCTTCTTTGGCAATAGAACACAGAGAAGAGTAATTAGTGTTCTCAGGCTCCCACAAGTAGCAGTTGTCTTTAGATCTGACTCCTCTCATTACAACTTCTTGTTTCTCATTAGTTACAAGACATTCAGATTTGGAGAAGTTGACCTTGAGTCCTAGGTCACATAATTGGCTGATACTTATGAGATTAGCAGTCAAGCCTTTTACCAGCAATACTTCATTTAGATTTGGAACTCCAGGGCAGTCCAAGTTTCCAACTCCTTTGATTTCTCTTCTAGCACCATCTCTAAAGGTCACATAACTAGTGGTGTGAGGTTTAACATTATTGAGAAGATTCTTGATTCCAGTCATGTGCTTAGAACATCCACTGTCAAAGTACCAGTCTTCCTTTGCATAGACTCTAAGGGAAGTGTGAGCTATCAGGGCAGTAGCCTTTTTCTTCCACTGTGGAGTATGTGGTACCTTGTTAGACTTAGGTTTGACACCTGGGTTCTGATTAGGATATCCATATAATCTGAAGCAGAACGGCTTTATGTGACCAAACCTCCCACAATGATGACATCTCCATCTTTGATACTTTTTCTTCATATTTCTCTGTTCTCGACGTTGAGTGCTATGTTGTGACATCTGCTTTGACATTTGTTTATCAGGCCTGATCTTCTTGTCTATACCAGATTTCTTTGTTGCCACAAATCCTAGACCAGACTTGTTTCCCACATTTTGTCCAACCTGAAGGATTTCTTCCAATTTGTCAGTTCCATTTGTCAGCATCTTGACAGATTTGGTCATCTGGTCCAGTTTTGAGTTTAGCATTTGAACTTCCCCTTCTAGATGACTTATAGTATCAATGCCTGCCTTTTTCTCAGCCTCGAACTTTATTATGAGTTTTGTTTGACTCTCATTTTGCTGACAGACTTCAGCACTTCTGATACATAATTTCTTGTAGGAATCAGCCAGTTCTTCAAATGTCACTTCCTCATCACTAAAGTCACTATCAGAGTTACAAATACCAGTTAGTGCAATAACTAGTTTGGCAGATTCTTCTTCAGAATTACTTTCTGAATCACAGTCAGACCAAGTAACAGACATTCCTTTCTTTTGTTTCTTAAGAAAGCTAGGACATTCAGCTCGAATGTGCCCATATCCTTCACATCCATGGCATTGAATTCCTTTGCTTTGATTTCCCTTCTCTTCAGACTTTGGTCTTCTGCTGGAGTCATAGGATCTGTTAATGTCAGAAGGAATGTTCTTAACATTTGACCTTGACTTTGGATCCATTCTCTTGATGAGTTTGTTGAATTGTCTTCCAAGCATGGCTATAGCCTCTGAAATATTTTCTTCTTCATCCTCCTTGGTTTCATCTTCAGTATTAGATACAAGTGTCATGCTCTTGTTTTTCTTGTCGACATTGTCACTGATCCCCATCTCAAAGGTCTGAAGAGACCCAATGAGTTCATCCACCTTCAAATTGCTGATATCCTGGGCTTCCTCTATAGCAGTTACCTTCATTGCAAATCTTTTAGGCAAGGATCTGAGAATCTTTCTCACCAGTTTTTCTTCTGACATCTTTTCTCCCAATGCTCCTGAGATGTTGGAAATCTCCAAGATGTTCATGTGAAACTCATGAATGGTCTCATCTTCCATCATCCTTAGGTTCTCAAATTTGGTAGTCAGCATCTTAAGCCTTGACATTTTTACTTTGGATGTGCCCTCATGGGTAGTTTTGAGAGTGTTCAAAACTTCCTTGGCCAGTTCACATTGATGTACTAGTCTGAATATGTTTCTATCAATTCCATTGAACAAGGCATTTAATGCTTTGGAATTACCCAGGGCTAACTCATCTTCTTCTTTGCTTCATTCTTCCTCAGGTTTCAGACTGATTGTCCCATCTTTCTCAGTTATGGTGGGATGGTTCCATCCTTTGTCAGCAGCTCTCCAAGCCTTTTTGTCCAGTGATTTTAAGAAGGCAATCATACGAGGTTTCCAGTAGTCATAATTTGATCCATCCAGAATGGGTGGTCTGTTTCCAAAAACTCCTTCTTTGTCCATAGCGCCAGAAAGTGATTTCCCTAGATCTCACCCAGTAAGACAGGCAGGGTGCCTGCTCTGATGCCAATTGAAATTCTGGCAGCAGATACTCAATGTCACAGTTAATGTTATGACACCGTATCTGACTTTCTACAAGACAGTAAATCTAAAAGCAGTAAAGAACACAGTCAATTGTTTACCCAGTTCAGTGTGTAACAACACCTATTTGGGGGCTACCAAGCCAGGGAGGAAATTCACTATAAGAGATATTAATTCAGGAATAAACCAACCAGTTTATCTCCTTCACTTAAGACCTACCCAATGCAACTTCAATCTAAGTACAACTTAAACCTAAGTTCCTACTCACTCCCCCTTAATCACAGCAGTGATACTAAACAATTGACTAATGAAATTATGAAGACACTCTTCAGAACATACACTTGATTATGCTTCACAGCTTTTAATCAAGTAACACAAACACTCGTGCTTCAAGACTTTGAGTGATACATAAACCTAACTTGACCTTGCTTCAAAGCTTTAATCAAGTGACACAAACACTCGTGCTTCAAAGCTTTGAGTGATACACAGCCCTTACAATCAAATCTTACTCCAAGTCACTTATCACAATGATACTTGCTTGGATTACAGTAGTTAAAACTATACAGCCCCTTATTGATCTTCTGTCAAAAAGTTGTCTTCACCAACAACCTTCCTGTTGAATATATAGGAAGTTGTTCTTCAGTTAGGGCTTCCACGAAAATAGCTAGGGTTAATTAGGGTTAACCTCAAGACTTGGTCACAAGACTTTATCAACCAGATTAGGGTTAAGCCAAGTTAACCTAAAGTCCACGTGAGATTCTGTTCTGGAATGTATGAACCATATTCCTGAAAAATCTCAGAATTAACAAAACTGCATAACTATTAGATCAGTATAGGATGTCTTTAACATTGGTTATGACAACAAGAATCCTGTTTACTAATTTAGGTAGAATGCAATAAATGTGATCATTGCATAATGATCAGCTAAACACTCATAATGAGCAGCTTCAGTATGCCATTCTTTTTCTGCAGAAAGTACCTAGTAACCCAGAATGTTATGACATCAGTCATGACATTCACACACCTGGTTTTACCAAAAATACATGCCAATAACCAAACACTTACACTTTAGAATGGTTGGAATTGACCTCTACGTGAGAAACCGAATCACCACTTTTTGTCAATTTTTTGAGTTTTTTTCTTCCTTTCTCACGACTGCAACCCCTTCTTTTTGTGCTTGGTTTTGTTCATTATATAACCCTAAGTGAATTAGGGTTATAAAAACAGCTGATATCTTTGCAATTTTTGAAGATTTCATTTGGTTTTCATCTTGTATGATATCTTTCCAAATTAGGCCTAATCATGCCATTCTTGTGCCAATCCATCTTGATTCTATTTGATTCTAATATGCCAGCATAATGAGCTTGTGATTCTGTCCAAAAATCCAATCAAAATAAATATTTGCTATTATTTATCATTTATTTGATTTAATTCAATTTTTAATTAATAAAAAATCAAAATAAAATAAATAATGAAGCAAATAACATGTGAGTGAATATTTGGGTCGTGGATCATGTTATGAGTGAGGTGCAAGCATAAAAGGTTAGGCCCATTTGGCAAAAAAATGCATTTTTGAGCACACTTGACTTTTGGCAATTTTGCAAAAAAGGTCACCTTTGACAAGGCATATCTCTTCCAATTTTAACCCTAGAGAGGTGTTCTTGGACTTTTTAGAAAGCTTAGGATGTCTCCTAAACAACCCTTTTGGTCTAATTTCAATTGGGTCTTCCATGTTCATGTAAGAAGCTTTGACCCAAAAAGTGTTTTTGTTGACTTTTCAAAAGGACCTATAATGTGGAAATTCAAATCTTTTTGTGAGTGCATATTTTGAATTTGATGGCTGAAGACGAATTGTAGGGAATTGCATCCTCTTCAAAATGATCCTTGTATGGAAAATTTATGATAAAGTTTGAGGAAGTTATGCTTGGTCAAAGTTTGGTTGACTTTTCCTAAGAAACCCTAATTTAGCAACTTTTGGGTTTTGGTGAATTTAGGGCATTCCTTGAGGAATCATGATCAACCCTTGATCAAATTATTGATATAACTTCAAAATGTTGATGTTGACAAAAAATATTGAAGTTTGACTCTATGTGGGCCACAGTTGACTTTTGACCTAATATAGTCGATTCTTAAGCATCTGAGCAGTTGATTGAGCAAACTTCTTGTGCAAGGCTTGAAATTTGACATGGAGGGTCTTGAGAACATATTAGGACCATGGAGAGTATATGAGGTCATTGGAGTGCACCCATCTTAATGAAAATGGAAACCCTAGTTTGAGATACATTGCCTTAGGAGAGAGTTTGTCTGGACAATTCTTGGGCATCCTTGAGCAAATTGAGGACCTCTAGGAGTAATATTTTGAGTAAAATGAGAGGGCAAATTTTGGGGTACAACAGTTGGTCACAAACACCTACCTAAAGAAAATGAAGTTTTTGAAGCTGAACAAAGTGTATTTCGAGTAGCATCTGGGAAAATTCTTCGATTGGGTATCCAAAATATTTCGATATAAGCTTGACTCACCAGTCTTAAATTGGGCCTTTGGCACTCTTCGATCAGGCTTTGATTAGTAAGATTTGGTTAGGTGCTTGGCACCCTTCCATCAAGATTTGGTCCGCAAGTCTTTGATTGAGCGTTGGATCCCCTTCGATCAAGTCAATTTCATAATGCTTCGATTATGCATTAACTACTTCAGGCTTGCGTTCGATTCACAAGGCAAGAATCTTCTACAAGTTTGTTTCGACTCACAAAGGAAAAGGCCCCTCAACTTTCTAGCACACCAAGCAAGAGGTACGTTCGAAGAACGTATAAATGACCCATTCGAAGAACCTGTAAAGGTCCATTCGAAGAAGCATTCAGAAGGCCCATTCGAAGGGTACATAAGAAGTCCATTCGAAGGAGGCAACTTAAGGCCAATCGAAGGGCATGGCCTGAAGCCATTCGAAAGTCAAAAGGTGTCCAAGTTCATCCAGAATTTCAAAAGAGGCATGGATATTTCAAAAAGGAAATCTTTTAATATGTCTGATTCTTGTCTCATGGCTTCAAAGGCCTGGTTAAATGGTTGTCCCTTGCCATTTTCATGCACCCTCACACTCCTATAAATATGAGGCCAAGGACACATGGCAGGGGGACGGAAAAAAGAGAACAAATACAGGGGGACGGACGGACACACAGATACTGTAACACCCCAATTCTACCCGACAATTATAAATGTAAATTAGAGTCATAAAATTCATGCAACAGAATCAGGATGCCACAAATTCAACTTTAAAAACACATTCCATTCAACGTGGATGCATAACACTTTAAAACTTCGGATGAACCATCAACATAATAATTTAATCTCTTAATTCAACAACTTGAACATCTACGTAGCGGAATTCTTAATAACATCTTTGTCCATCGTTACAGTGATTTCAAAGCAACACATACTCAGCAACAATCTAATTAAAGTTCAACAACTGAAATAATCAATAACTAAAAGCCACAAGCTTTCATCCCCCCGAGTGTTACATATCAGATCAATGACACCGACTCGAACTACTGAAGGTATACTGCCATCACTCTCGATTACCTGCATGTTACCAACGTAAGGGTAACATTCAAACAAAAGGGGTGAGATATCTAACAATATAATAAAATGTATGATAAATAATATATTAAATTAGATCACATAAAATCACCACTTCTCATCGTATAAACAACACTAATCACAACAAAATACCAACAATATACACATTCACCGCATCACTACACAACTTCTTTATGAAATCATATAATGCGACTCAATACTATGCAAATGCATGTGGTGCCATTGGAGCAGAACTCCCATCTCAAAATAATTGCTAATAAATAGAGGCATCAACGAGGCATAAGCCTTCATCTTAATATTCTCCAATACAGGTCATCTTAACGAGCATAAGCTCCATCTTGAAATGCAATGTATGCGACACAATCATGAATGCAATAACAACACCATAATTAGCAACATCTAAACACAACATCATCGTTGGCCAGAAGCCTACATATTAATAGCTGCCAATTATTAGAGGCATCTCCACGTCATTCATCAACATCATTTATCAACATAATTCATCAACATCATTCGTCAAACATCATACATCATCATAACTCATCAAACATCATTTAGCATCATAATTTGCAGTAACTCAACCACAACAACAATACACGGTAGAACGTCAATCTTGCAACATTGGCCATAGGCCTACAATATGATATTGCCTATAATTAATTAATCATCTAAGGCTTACTTCTGAATTACCAAACCCCTACATATTATTAATCTTGTAATACTACATCATTATCCTCATTCATTCTTATTGTTATGAACCAAACAGAAATCCATAATTATCTCATCTTCATCATACTTCACAGATTCATCATAGCGATTTACGCGGGAAGCTAACTCTAGCCCTGAATTGGATTACTAGGATAATTCTTCTTATACTTCACTTAAATCCATAAGAATGAATTTCATCGCGTTAGCTATCCAACACTTCGAACGACACCTCAAACAGAGTCCAAAAACTCAAGTTACAGCCCTTTCAAAATGATTATGTCCAAAACCAGACTACATGGGTCGACGCATAACATCTTGAGTCAACACGTCCTGGGCTTAACACGCTACATGAGTCGACACGTTCCCCCTTTGTATCGACTCATAATGAGTCTGAAACACTGCATGTATCGACACATGCTCCTATGTATCGACTCATCCTGAGTCTAAAAGCCTGCATGTATCGATGCATGGCTTCTTCGTATCGACTCATCCTGAGTCTAAAGGCCTTCATGCATCGACGCATGGCTTTTGGGGTCAACACATACTGTTCTGTCATGAATACTTCTGCGATTTCAGTATGTTTTCAATGGGGTTTCCATGCTTTAGGCCCTAAAAACATCCTCTAATCATAGGTAATCATCAATTATAATTATCCTATATTTCTACATTAATTACACAACATTAAGGCATCATTATTCATCCTTAAATCATCGATTTTCATCATACAACAACACATACATTCAAATCATAAACAAGACAGGTTTTCACATCTAATCCCACATACCACTCATCATAAACCCTATTATAGAGTCAGAACCCCACCCTCACCTTGGATTGAAGGTTGCTCTATAACTTTTCCAATTGAATTTTGTTTTGGCTCTTTGCCTTCTTTTCTGCAACTTTCACATTCCCTTCCTCTTCTTCAAACCCTTATTTCCTTCTCTTCTTACTGCTTTTTCTTTTTCCTTATTATTTCTAAAAACTAATATAATAACCCTATAATTTTCATTATGCATTAATGGGCTTAAAACTCCTATCCCCCCCCCCTTTTTACTACTTCTATTCCTTAAAACAAGCCCACGTCAAATAATATTATCATTCTAATATTATTCCACAACTTAATAAAATAATTAAATCCAACTAATCACAACACAACATCTATCATTATAACGCAACTTCATAAATATTCCAAAAATAATTTAATTAAATAATTAATTAAATTACGGGCGTTACAACTCTCCCCCACTTAGAATATTTTTGTCCTCGAAACTTTACCTTAAACAAACAACTCAGGATAGGAGTCTCACATCTTGCTCTCCAACTCCAAAGTCATGCTTTCTCCGGCAGCTCCTAGCCAAACCACTTTAACCAAGGTAATCTCTTTGCCCCTCAGAGTCTTTATTTCACGATCCGCGATGCGTACAGGCATCGTCTCCACCGTAAGGTTATCCCGTACTTGCACATCATCCATATGAATCACATGAGATGGATCTGAAATATACTTCTGGAGTTGTGACACGTGAAACACATCATGCAAATTCGAAAGATTAGGCAGTAAATCCACTCTATAAGCAACGTTCCCCACTCTTTCTGAAATCTGATATGGTCCAATAAAATGAGAAGTGAGCTTCTTAGACTTCAATGCTCACCCAACACCAGTCACAGGTGTAACTCTCAAAAACACATGGTCACCTGCTTGAAATTCTAAGTCTTTTCTTCTCTTGTCATGATAACTCTTCTATCTACTTTGGGAAGCTTTCATCTTTTCTCGAATCAACTTCACCTTCTCAGTAATTTCACGAACAAGTTCAGGTCTAAGTACTACACTTTCACCAGATTCATGCCAACATAAAGGAGTTCTTCATCTTCGACCATACAACGCTTCAAAAGGTTCCCTCCCAATACTAGAATGGTAACTGTTATTATAAGTGAACTCTATCAACGGAAGATAAGTATCCCACGAACCTCCCTGCTCAAGAACACATGCCCTCAGCAAGTCTTCCAACGATTGAATAGTCCGTTCAGTCTGACAATCTTTCTGAGGATGATAAGTTGAACTCAACCTCAACTTAGAACCCAACGCTTCTTCCAAACTCTTCCAAAAATCAAAAGTAAATCTTGGACCCCTATCTGACACAATGCACAAAGAAACACCATGCAGCTTCACAATCACCCTATTGTAAATCTCAGCCAACTTTGACACTGGAAAACTGATGTTAATAGGAATAAAATGAGCCGAATTCGTAAGCCTATCAATAATCACCCAAATTGAATCATGTCCTCTTAAATTATTAAGTAACCCCGTCACAAAATCCATTGAAATGTTATCCCATTTCCATTCTGGAACTTCTAACGGTTGCATCAACCCTGCAGGCTTCTGATGTTCAACTTTTGACTTCTGACAAGTCAAACATGCATGCACAAACCGAGCCACATCATTCTTCATTCCACGCCACCAGAACAAACCTCTTAAATCTTGATACATCTTTGTAGCTCCTGGATGAATACTCAACTTACTTTTATGACTCTCTTCAAGTATCACTTTCTTCATCTCAGCATCATCAGGAATACAAATCCGGTTACGAAATCTCAACACACCTTGCACATCTAACTTAAAATCATTATTCTCAGACTGATCGATCCCAACCATTGAATCTACCAGTTTCACATCCAACTTCTGAGCTTCTTTGATACTGTCTAGAAATTCATTATTAATCTTCAACATACCTAACATAACACTCCGCGGTGTCACCTCGCAAACTAAGCTCATATCTCTGAACTGTTCAATTAATTCCAACTCTTTAACCATCATTGTCGACATATGCAAAGTATTCTGACTCAATGCATCAGCTACCACATTCGCTTTTCCTGGATGATAATTCAGACCGAAATCATAATCCTTTAACAATTCCAACCATCTTCGTTGTCTCATATTTAGCTATTTCTGATCGAATAAATACTTTAAGCTCTTATGGTCACTAAACACTTTAAATCTAGAACCATAAAGATAATGCCTCCAAATTTTCAACACAAAAATAACTACAGTAAGCTCTAAATCATACGTAGGATAGTTCTTCTCATGAGTTCTAAACTGCATTGACGCATAAGAAACTACCTTATCATTCTGCACAAGCACACCTCCTAAACCCATCTTAGAAGCATCACAGTATACCATAAAAGGCTCTCCTGGATTAGGCAACGTCAAAATTGGAGCCGACGTCAACCTCTTCTTCAATTCTATAAAACTTTCTTCACACTGGACATCCCACACAAAAGCTCTACCTTTACAATTCAACTTAGTCAATGGAAGTTCCAACTTAGAAAAACCTTCGATAAACCTTCTATAGTAACCAGCTAATCCCAAAAAGCTTCTAATCTCAGTAGCTGACTTCGGAGTTTCCCATTGCAACACAGCATCAACCTTTGATGGATCTACAGCAATGCCACTACCTAAGATCACATGACCAAGAAAAATAACCACCTTTAACCAGAACTCGCACTTGGACAGCTTTGCATACAACTTCTTCTCTTTCAAAACTTGCAATACTACTCTTAAGTGTTCTGCATGCTCTTCTTATGACTTAGAGTAAATCAAAATATCATCAATAAACACCACCACGAACCGATCCATATAAGTATGAAAGATACAATTCATGTATTCCATGAATACTCCCGGCGCATTAGTAACACCTAAAGGCATCACCAAATACTCATAATGTCCGTAACGCATTCTGAAAGCCGTCTTCTGGATATCTTCATCCTTCACTTTAATCTGATGGTAACCCCACCTTAAATCAATATTACTAAACACCCGAGTGTCCACCAATTGATCCATCAGGTCATCTATTCTTGGAAGCGGATACTTGTTCTTAATCGTCACTTTATTCAATTGTCTATAATCAACACAAAGCCTCATACTTCCATCTTTCTTCTTTACTAACAACACTGGAGCACCCCACGGCGATACACTTGGTCTTACAAACTTCTTTTCAAGTAACTCTTCCAATTGCTCCTTTAACTCTGACAATTCGGATGCAGACATCCTGTATGGTGCCATAGAAACAGGTCTGGTACCAGGTATAAGATCAATCACAAATTCAACTTCCCTCTCCGGCGATACATCAGGAATCGCATTGGGGAAAACTTCAGGAAATTCGCACACAACCTGCAATTCCTCAAGTATAGCTTGAGTCTTTACAGACAGCGACGCCATCAACGAGAACACATGTGCTTCTTCTTGCATCAACTTCCTCAACTGTTTAGCAGACAACAGATTGTCTTCCTATTTCTCAGGAGTAGAAAACCTCACAGACTTATCATAACAGTTAATATGAACATAGTTATGCTCTAACTAGTTCATAACCAAAATCACATCCAAACCTCTTAACGGTAAACAAACCAAATCAACAGTAAAGTCTATGTCGAAGATCGACAAGGGACACTTTAAACACACAAAAGAATTAGTTACCGACCCCTTGGCTGGAGTATCGACGACCATTTCTCCATTCATAGAAGACAACATAAGACCCAATCTTTCAGCACAATCAGCAGCAATAAAGCAATGAGTAGCACCAGTATCATAATAGTAATTAAAGGAGTAATATTAATGAAACATGTACCTCTGATAAGTATGTCCTCAGTAACTGTCTGATCCTCAACCAAAGCGAACACCTTACCACTTGTCTGCGCCCTCTTTGGTTTCTGAGACTGACTGCCAATGTGCCCTTCCTCACTACAATTGAAACAAATTACATCCTTATGTTTGCATTCAGATACAACATGTCAGTTCTTACCACAACGGAAACACCTCTTTACTTCAATAGTACACACATTACTCTTATGCCCAGGTTTTCCAGATTTAAAATAAACCACACCAGCAGAAGTGTCTCCCCCACTAGTCCTCTGACCCTGAGCAGCTTTCTATTTGCCTTTACCAGCTGGGGTATCATAAGGCTTACCACGATTCTGTTGGTGCTTACCACTCTTCTCACTGATAATCTTGTAATGAGCATTATTATCTTCTTCATAAATCCTGCAACTATGAATCAAATCAGCAAAGACACAGATCATCTGGTATCCAACTTCCTTCTTGATCTCTGGTCGCAACCCGTTCTCAAAATCGATACACTTGGAAAACTCAACATCTGCCTCAGTGTAGTGCGGATAAAACTTAGCCAACTCAGAAAACTTTGCAGCATACTCAACAACCGACATATTCCCTTGCTTCAGCTCGAGGAATTCAATTTACTTCTTACCACGAACGTCTTCAGGAAAGTACTTCCTTAGGATTCCCTACGGAACATAACCCAAGTGACATTTTCACCTGCAGTTTCCAATCCCTGACAAGTCTCTAGCCACCAGTCATCAACCTCGACTGCTAGCATATGAGTACCATATCGAACCTTCTGCGCTGGAGTGCAGTCTATCACACAGAATATCCTCTCAATCTCTTTCAACCAATCCAATGCTCCATCAGGATCATACTTTCCATTGAAGGCAGGTGGATTCTCTGTCTGGAAAGTCGCCAAACTACGAGATCCAGCATTCCGTCAGCATTCGGCTGATTCTCCATCGCATGAGCCATTGCTTCTAAAGAAGCAGCAAGTGCAACATCATTATTTCCAGCAATCTCAACTTATCACTATAACATAAACAACGGTTAGAAATCAAATTAACAATACTCGATTGTTAGACAACTATGACTCGACAACTTGGTCGGACGGACCAACCTTTGCTCTAATACCAACTTTGTAACACCCTAATTCTACCCGGCAATTATAAATGTAAATCAGAGTCATAAAATCATGCAACAGAATCAGGATACCATAAATTCAACTTTAAAAACGCATTGCATTCAACGTGGATACATAACACTTTAAAACTTCGGATGAACCATCAGCATAATAATTTAATCTCTTAATTCAACAACTTGAACATCTACACATCGGAATTCTTAATAACATCTTTGTCCATCATTACAGCGATTTCAAAACAACACATACTCAACAACAATCTAATTAAAGTTCAACAACTGAAATAATCAGTAACTAAAAGCAACAAGCGTCCATCCCCCCGAGTGTTACGTATCAGAGCAATGACACTGACTCGAACTACTGAAGGTATACTATCTTCACTCTCGATTACTTGCACGTTACCAACGTAAGGGTAACATTCAAACAGAAGGGGAGAGATATCTAACAATTTAATAAAACGTATGATAAATAATATATTAAATTAGATCACATAACATCACAACTTCTCATCGTATAAACAACAATAAACGCAACAAAATACCAACAATATTCACATTCACCGCATCACTACACAACTTCTTTATGCAATCATATAATGCGACTCAATACTATGCAAATGCATGTGGTACCATTGGAGCAGAACTCCCATCTCAAAATAATTGCCAATAAATAAAGGCATCAACAAGGCATAAGCCTTCATCTTAATATTCGCCAATACAGGCCATCTTAACGAGCATACGATCCATCTTGAAATGCAATGTATGCGACACAATCATGAATGCAATAACAACACCATAATTAGCAACATTTAAACACAACATCATCGTTGGCCAGAAGCATACATCTTAATAGCTGCCAATTATTAGAAGCATCTCCACGTCATTCATCAACGTCATTTATCAACATAATTCATCAACATCATTCGTCAAACATCATACATCACCATAACTCATCAAACATCATTTATCATCATAATTCGTAGCAACTCAGCCACAACAACAATACACGGTAGATAGTCAATCTTGCAATGTTGGCAATAGGCCTACAACATGATATTGCCTATAATTAATTAATCATCTAAGGCTTACTTCTTAATTACCAAACCCCTACATATTATTAATTCTGTAATACTACATCATATCCCCATTCATTCTTTCTGTTATGAACCAAACAGAAATCCATAATTATCTCATCTTCATCATACTTCATAGATTCATCATAGCAATTTACGCGGGAAGCTAACTCTAGCCCTAAATTGGATTACTAGGATCATTCTTCTTATCCTTCACTTAAATCCATAAGAATGAAGTTCATCGCGTTAGCTATCTAACACTTTGAGCGGCACCTCAAATGGAGTCCGAAAACTCAAGTTACAGCCCTTTCAAAATGATTCTGTCAAAAACCAGAATACACGGGTCGACGCATAACATCTTGAGTCGACGCGTCCTGGGCTTAACACTCTATATGAGTCGACACGTTCCTCCTTTGTATCGACTCATACTGAGTCTGAAACACTGCATGTATCGACACATGCTCCTACGTATCGACTCATCCTGAGTCTAAAAGCCTGCATGTATCGATGCATGGCTTCTTCATATCGACTCATCTTGAGTCTAAAGGCCTTCATGCATCGACGCATGGCTTTTCGGGTCGACACATATTGTTCTGTCATGAATATTTCTGCGATTTCAGTATGTTTTCAATGCGGTTTCCATGCTTTAGGCACTAAACACATCCTCTAATCATAGGTAATCATCAATTATAATTATCCTATATTTCTACATTAATTACACAGCATTAAGGCATCATTATTCATCCTTAAATCATCGATTTTCATCATACAACAACACATACATTCAAATCATAAACAAGACAGGTTTTCACATCTAATCCCACATACCACTCATCATAAACCCTATTATAGAGTCAGAACCCCACCCTTACCTTGGATTGATGGTTGCTCTATAACTTTTCCAATTGAATTTCGTTATGTCTCTTTTCCTTCTTTTCTGCAACTTTCACGTTCTCTTTCTCTTCTTCCAACCCTTATTTCCTTCTCTTCTTACTGCTTCTTCTTTTTCCTTATTATTTCTAAAAACTAATATAATAACCCTATAATTCTCATTATGCCTTAATGGGCTTTAAACTCCTACACCCCTTTTTTACTACTTTTATTCCTTAAAACAAGCCCACATCAAAAATATTATCATTCTAATATTATTCCACAACTTAATAAAAGAATTAAATCCAACTAATCACAACACAATATCTATCATCATAACACAACTTCAAAAATATTCCTAAATAATTTAATTAAATAATTAATTAAATTATGGGCGTTACAGATACTGCCTCACGAAAAAACATAGCCTGCCCCACGAAGTTCCAGAAAGTAGCATCAAATTCCAAAGTTTTCAAAACTCCACACCTTTGCAGGCACTATCCATCCATATTAACACTCCGATCATTTTCTTGGAGTTCACACAGACGCACACTCACTCGTGCCCCAACATCTCTACACCAAAGCTGCAGATCGAAGCATATCGGCCATAGGTATAATTCTGAAATTAATTTTCTTAATCTAAGCGCATTTATTAGTTCTAATGTGTTTGTGCGTGTTTGTAATGAAGCGTTAGACAGATTACAGTCCTCACAGACCTGCCATTGTTAGGGCACGTGAATTTGGTTCCTTTGAATCTCAGGATTCTTGGTATTACAGGACGAAATAACTTCAGATCCGAATTAGAGAGGGAATCGAAGGACCTGGGTTCGACACCCAGGTCTACATTTGTTTTGTTGCTAACACTTGTTGTAGATATAGCCTGAAAAGACCCAGCGTATGCATGATCGAAGGATCTGGGTTTCGAAACCCAGGTCCTGCGTTTTATTTCGCTAACATATTTTTGCAGATGAAGTGCCTTCACAGGTGATCCATCAGGCCTTTCCAGCATCACCCCTCTAGATCGAAGGCTACATCGAATGCATGGACACTACTTTGGCTCATGTTCTAGTAGATACTGGTTCATCATTGAACATGCTACCCAAGAAGGTTCTGGACAGATTAGACTGTGAAGGTTTGACTCTGAAGCCCAGCAACATTGTAGTGAGGGCTTTTGATGGTTCGAAAAGAACGGTGCACGGGGAGGTGGACATAGCCATCAAAGTTGGTTCTCAGACTTTTGACTCCACCTTCTACGTGACGGAAATCAGACTACTTATTCTTGTTTATTGGGTCACCCTTGGATCCATGGGGCTGGAGCTGTCACGACCACTCTACATCAAATGATGAAGTACCCGGTGAAAGGAAAGATTGTCACAGTACACGGTGAAGAGGAGTACATGGTAAGTCACCTGAACTCTTTCAGGTATGTGGAAATGGATGGTGAGTTCATCGAGACTCCTTGTCAGAACTTCGAAGAGGTGCCTCAGACCATGGATACAATTGAGACTGTTACCAATATGCCGAAGATCACCAGACCTCCCTTGAAAATGGCTTCTCTCAAGGACGCCAAAGTAGTTATTGAAGAAGGTGGGTGTACCATTTGGGACCAACTCCCTGACATTCCATACAAATATGATAAGTTTGGTTTGGGTTTCTCTTCAGGGGCTCAAAGGGTTGTTCGTCGTGCTCGTGTTGGAGGACCTATCCTACGCATCAACAATCATGGGGTCAACGCTTTACAAGACAGTGATGGTGACTATGACATGGATAGCTAGATCTGCCCTACTACCAACGGTGGACCCGGTAACTGGACGACTAAAGACTTTGTACTAATTACTTTTATTCAGAAGTAATTGTCTTTCTTGTTTTCGGATATGTAATAATTAAACAATATAAACTATGTGCCAATGTGTCTTACCCGGGGCACAATGGTTTATTTGTGAGGGTTATCATGTTTCAATCTCATATGTCATTAATAAAGCATGGGACGTTTTGCATACAAATTTTACGCTCTCTATCTTTCTTTTCTGCTTTTTACTTCGTCAATACGGGTATGCTCTTACACACACACTCACGTATCAAACTGCAGATCCATATCCACTCTGGATCCCATTGATAACGGTCCTGTTGTTGTCGGTTATAACTTTGAAAATCCAATCAACCACGCCGAGGACGAAGGTGAGGAAGATTGTGAGGTACCCGGAGAACTTTCTAGGCTGTTACAGCGGGAAGAAAGGGATATACAGCCCCATGAAGAGCCAGTTGAGACAGTGAATTTGGGCACAGAAGAGGACAGAAAAGAAGTCAAGATAGGTGCAAATTTGGAGCTTAGTGCCAAACAGCGGTTGATACAGATGTTACATGATTATGTCGAGATCTTTGCCTGGTCATATGAAGACATGCCAGGACTAGACAAGAATATTGTGGTTCATCGTCTGCCAACTAAAGAAGATTACCCTCCAGTAAAATAGAAGGTTCGTTGTATGCACCCTGAAATGTCAGGGAAAATCAAAGCAGAGGTTATGAAACAATTCAACGTTGGGTTCTTAGCTGTCACCTCTTATCCACAATGGGTTGCTAACATAGTCCCGGTGCCTAAAAAGGACGGCAAGGTGCGGATGTGTATGGACTACAGAGATTTGAACAGGGAAAGCCCCAAGGATGACTTCCTGCTTCCCCACATTGACGTTCTGGTTGACAACACCGCACAACATAAGATCTTTTCATTCATGGACGGTTTCTCCAGTTACAATCAGATCAAGATGGAACCCGAGGATATGGAGAAAACAACCTTCGTCACGCAATGGGGCACTTTATGTTACAAAGTGATGTCGTTTGGATTGAAGAACGTTGGGGAAACCTATCAGCAAGCCATGGTAGCTTTGTTCCATGACATGATTCACCATGAGATAGAGGTCTATATTGATGAGATGATAGCCAGGTCTCAAACTGAAGAAGAGCATCTTTACCACCTGCAAAACCTGTTTGATAAGTTGAAGACGTACAAGTTAAGGCTGAATCCAAACTAGTGCACCTTCGGGGTAAGGTCTGGTAAAATCCTAGGGTTCATTGTCAGTGACAAGGGTATTCAAGTAAACCATGCAAAGGTAAAAGCTATACAAGAAATGTCGGCTCCTCGAGTTAAGAAGGAGGTTAGAGGTTTCTTGGGATGCCTAAATTACATTGCCAGGTTCATTTCCCATCTAACCGCTACTTGTGAGCCAATCTTCAAACTCCTGAAGAAAGATCAAGTGGTAAAGTGGAATGACGAATGCCAGACTGCCTTCGATAGAATCAAGGAATACCTTCAAGAGCCTCCAATTCTGATGCCTCCGATTGAGGGAAGGCCTTTGATAATGTACTTAACAGTGTTAGATAATTCAATGGGGTGTATGTTGGGTAGCATGACGAGTCTGGTCGAAAAGAGCATGCAATATACTACCGTAGCAAAAAGTTTACCGACTGTGAAACAAGATACTCACTACTCGAGAAAACTTTTTGTGCTTTGGAATGGGCTGCTCGCCAACTGAGACAGTATATGTTGACCCACACTACTTTGTTGATATCTAAGATGGATTCGATCAAGTACATCTTCGAGAAGCCCGCTCTCTCTGGAAGAATAGCGAGATGGAAAATGATCCTGACCGAATATGACATTCAATACACGACCCAGAAAGCAATCAATGGAAGTGTATTGGCTGATCGTTTAGCTCATCAGGCTTTGGATGACTACCAATCCATGAACTTTAAATTCCCGGATGAGAATATCCTGTTAGTGACCGACTGTGAAGAACCTAGATCGGATGAAGGACCTGAGAATGGTTCCCGATGGACTATGGTTTTTGACGGAGCTTCCAACGAAATTGGCAATGGTATCGGTGCCGTAATCATATCTCCTGAGGGCTGTCATACTCCTTTCATTACCATATTATGTTTCAATTGTAACAACAATATGGCTGAGTATGAAGCATGCATCATGGGTCTCAAAGCTGCTATTGACCTAAGGATCAAGTTCTTGAGCATTTTTGGGGATTCAGCCTTGGTAATACGTCAAATCAAAGGAGAGTGGGACACGAAGCACCCTAATCTCCTCCTTTACAAGGAACATATGCTGACGTTGCTTCCACACTTTGAAGAAGTTACCTTTGAACATTTTCCACGAGAAGAGAATCAGTTAGTTGATGCCCTAGCTACCATGTCATCTATGTTCAAGGTCATATGGTACAATGAGGCTCCTCGGATCACTATTGAGAGATTGGATGAACCAGCTTATTGTCATGAGATTGATATTGAGGAAGTAGCAGACCAACCTTGGTTCCATGAAGTGAAAAGATATCTCAAGGCTCAAGAATATCCTGAGGGGGCATCTGTCAATGATAAGAAGTTTCTGAGAAGGTTCTTCGCAAAGTTCTTCCTCAGTAATGGAATCCTCTACAAGCACAACCACGACTCTACTTTACTTCGGTGTGTAGACAAGAGTCAGGCAGAGAGGATTATGGCAGATTTACACGAACGTAACTTTGGCACCCGTTCTAGTGGACATACCATGGATAAAAAGATACTACGGGCAGGATACTATTGGTCCACTATAGAAGCAGACTGTTATCAGCATTCTCAAACTTGTCACAAATGCCATATCTATGCTGATAAGGTACATGTACCTCTGGTTCCTTCGAACGTCTTGACGGCTCCCTGGCCCTTTGCAATGTGGGGCATTGACATGATCGGAGAGATTAGACCTACTGCTTCCAATGGGCATCGCTTTATCCTAGTGGCCATTGATTACTTCACTAAGTGGGTTGAGGCTGCCACTTTTGCTACTGTTACCAAGAATGTTATGGCGCAATTTATTAAGCATAACCTTATCTGTCAGTATGGTGTTCCAGAAAGAATCATCATAGATAATGGTACAAATCTCAACAATACGATGATTACCGAACTCTGTAAACAATTCAAGATCCAGCATCATAATTCTTCCCCTTACCGGCCGAAGATGAATGGCACTGTGGAGGCTGCTAACAAGAACATTAAGAAAATCATACAGAAAATGACGGTGACATACAAAGAATGGCATGAGATGTTACCATTTGCTCTTCATGGGTACCGCACCTCAGCACGTATGTCAACAGGGGTAACACCTTATTCTCTGGTGTATGGTATGGAGGTTGTCCTACCTATTAAGGTCCAGATCCCTTCTTTGAGAATCGTGAAGGATGCAAGTTTGAATGAAGATGATTGGATCCAGACTCGACTTGACCAAGTGAATCTAATTGATGAGAAAAGGCTTACTGCTGTGTGTCATGGTCAGATGTACCAAAAGCGAATGATCAAGTATTTCAACAAAAAGGTCAAACGTCAGGTATATCAAGTGGGTGATCTAGTGATCAAGTGCATCATATTGCCACAAGGTGATCCCGGGGGAAAATGGACTCCCACATACGAAGGGCCATTTGTAATCAAAAGCATAACTGTGGGAAAATGATGCTCTGTTGGAAGATTTTACCAATGTAGAGAAATAAACTTGGATACATGGATTTCAGGTCTCTGAGGGAATTTTACTGGAAGAGGTAATTCTTGCTTGGGGAAGAAGAGATCAAAATTTTGGTTGTTTCCACTCTGCGAGGAACATAGACATCACTAGTTTGTATGCTAAGGAGGCAGTGGTGACTTCATCTCAAGGCGTCTCTGCCCCTATACCTGCTGGAAAGAGTAATTGTCCCCGACAAATCATCTCCATTCATCATCCCCAGCGGAAATGAAAGAATCACTTTCCTCATCTACCAAACAGCAGTCCAGGATTCAGCTTCCCAGTACTCTGCAGCAGCAGTCAGGGATTCATTTTCCCAGACTAGGAAATATTACAACAGAATTCCATATTCCTACATCATGGCATGCGCATACATATTGCATACATCATAATCTCATTTATTTTGAGAATGTCATTACACAATGCATTCCGTACATCATGACATTGCATATGACTAACTCTTTACCTTTTCTGGAAAGATCAAATCAACAAACACCATTGACTACTTATATGACCTGGCAGTCTTCTCAAAGGCTATGTCTGACGAAGGGCTATTTCAGCATTTTCCTCAGAAAGATATTCTCCAAGACCTTTTTCTGGTTCAGTTAAATCGACACTAAGATTTTTCTGATTTCTATTCCAGTTAAAGTAATTCAAGACCTTCCTCTGGTTCAGTTAAATCGACACTAAGATTTTTCTGATTTCTATTCCAGTTGAAGATAATTCAAGACCTTTCTCTGGTTCAGTTAAATTGACACTAAGATTTTTCTGATTTCTATTCCAGTTAAAGTAATTCAAGACCTTCCTTTGGTTCAGTTAACTCGACATTAAGATTTTTCTGATTTCTATTCCAGTTGAAGATAATTCAAGACCTTTCTCTGGTTTAATTAAATCGACACTAAGATTTTTCTAATTTCTATTCCAGTTAAAGTTAATTCAAGACATTCCTCGGGTTCAGTTAAATCGATACTAAGATTTTTCTCTCTTACCCAGTTAAAGAAACTGCAAAGCCTGGAGTCCGACCAGATAGCAGTTAATTTCATGTCCCCCCAGTAAGGTGCTGTGAAGCCTGGAATACAACCAGATAGCAGTCAACCTTATTATCCTCAGCAAGTCGTTGTGAAGCCTGGATCCTGACCAGATAGCAGTTCACTTCCGTCTTTCCAGTCAAGAGATGACTCTCCAGTAGAGTAATAGACAACTGAAGCTCCTAAACTATATTTCCCAAAATAGAGACCAACATTCCTAAGCGGAATCCTCCTCAACAGGAATAGGAATCCCCATAAAAGAATGTCTCATGAAATTAACATTGTTCACTGGATGGCATCTTTAAGCCCATCTCCGACGACTCTCCATCATATTTTCTGAATGGCATCTTTAAGCCCATCTCCGACAGTCTTTTGTCATCTTTTCCAAATGGCATCTTTAAACCCATTCCCTACACATTCAACTAACACGTCATCGAGTGCAAATTTCTGGGCACTTTAGTATTCAATCATCTTCCACCTTCAGATCACGAAAGGAAGACAAGCCAATCTACATCCTCAAGTTTAAGAAGATTGAACAGGGGCAGCTGTTGTACCCCGAAATTTTCCCTCTCATTTTACTCAACACGTGCCCATTGAGGTCCCCAACTTGCCCATAGATGACCAAGAATTGGCCAGGCAACTTCTCCTCTTAAGGCAATGAACCTTTAATTAGGGTTTCACTTTTCACCAAGATGTGTGAGCTCCAAAGGTCTCAAATTTTTTCCATGGTCCTAATATGTCTTCAATATTGTCCATGCCAAATTTCATGCCCTGCACAACAAGTTTGCTCAGTCAACTGCTCAAATGCTTGAAAATCAATTGTACTAGGCCAAAAGTTAACTGTGGCCTATATACATTCAAACTTCAAGCTTTTTTGGCAACATCAACATTCTGAAGTGATATCCATCATTTGATCAAGGGTTGATCATGATTCCTCAAGAAATGCTCCTAACTTATCAAAAGTCAAAAAAGGCAAATTAGGGCTTCCATAGGAAAAGTCAACCAAAGTTTGACCAGGCATAACTTTCTCATACTTTATCAAAAAAAATTCCACCAAAGCTCATTTTGATGAGAATCCAATTCCCTACAACTTCTCTTCATCCCACAAGATCAAGAAATGCCCCAGTTAAACGATACAAGCTCATACATTATATGTCCTTTCAAAAAGTCAACAAAAACACCTTTTGGGTCAAAGCTCCTTACATGAACACGGAAGATCCAATTGAAATGAAACCAAAAGGGATGTTTAGAGGACATAATAAGATCTCTAAAAAGTCCAAGAATACCCTCTTAGGGTTAAAAATGAGAGAGATATACATTGCTAAAGTTGACCAATTTTTGGAAAAATGCATGAAGCCAATATTGACCAAACTTGAATTTTTCCAAATGGGCCCATCTTTTCATGTTTGAAACTTGTTTCTAACATGGTCCATGACCTCTAAGACCACCCATGCATTATTATATTATTCATGCTATTTATTTTGATATTTTATTCATTAAAATGCAAAATTAAATAAATAAATAATAGAAATAATGTAAGATTTGATTTGGAATCTTTTTCTCATCAAATAATGGGCAAAATGTGCTGGCATATCAAGGTAAAAACGTGCATGCCAAGAGGGGAAAGGATATCCAAAATAAGAAAGATTTTCAAGTGAATATTTGAAACAAATCTTGTACTCAATGCCATGGATCCTTGCTCTTTTTGTTGACCTAATGTGATACATTATATATGCATAATCATTCAGAACCAAGGGGGAGGCGCAACCAGTCACAAAAAATAACCCTAGCCAAAAGTTCAAATTTTCAAAGATTAGTGCAATTCAAAAACATTCGATCCAGCTAGCCTCAGTCTGATCCAAGCATCCCATCATCCTTCTGAGGATCCCAGAGATTGAACCAACCCATTCCTGAAGGCCAAACGATCCCAGAACTCGTTCTACAACAATGCACGATTTGGTAAATTTCTCAAACTTCAAACTTTTAATTCATGGCATGTAAATGTTATCTCTGCATATATTTGTGTTTAACATTATGTTTGCAAGAGTTTTAGACCATCATTATCAAGTTTGGACGTAGAAACAGAAACATGCTATTGTTAGGGCACGAAGGTCCCCTATCTTCGTATCTAGACTTGCAGACCGTATCAGTCAAAAAGAAGACCATCATCATGATCGCAGCCTATGATTTAAGGGGTGGTAGGTTAAATTTCTGGATCAAAAACGTGCTATTTTGTAGGTTAGGGTTTTGAAGACGATGGTGGTCAACCACCGTGAGGGGTGGTTTGACTCTCCCTGTGCTGGCGTGGCTAAATAGCAATGTTTGATTGCTCCATTCAAATTCCCAGGGGCCCACTGAAGAGGTGCGCGTTGACAACTCACCAATTATGTTATTTTTATATTATATTATTTTGTTTCATTTATATTCACGAATGAACAACATGGTCCAGTGGTGAGAATGAAGGGTGTTAAGGCATTACAAGGTGCAAGGGCAGGGGTTCGATCCCTGCCTCTTGCATATTATTTTTCTGAATATTTCATGCAGATCATGTGCTTTGGGTTCTAGCGCGTTCACCATGCATCTCCAGGTTTCATCCATTAGATCACAACAAGGTCAGATCCAGCGTCCAACAATCAATCCTCATGGTGGACCCTTAAACACATCCCCTCGATGGATCAGGCGCAATCATTGGGCCAGGAGCATATGGGCCCAGCAAATTCAGTTTCACACCCCCCAATTTGCTTCTTACTCCAGACCCATTTTATTCTTTTTTTTACTTTTTTTTAATTAGTTTATGTTTTTAAATTCATTTTTATTTTAATCATGAAATCAAGAAAATTCACAAAAAATATATTTAGGTTTTTTTTAATTAAAATTAACTCTTGAAAATTAATTTAATTTAATTGATTTTAACTTGTTTTCTTTAATTTAAAATTAATTAGAAATTAGGTTAAATCTCAAATTTTTTTCATATAAAATACCAAAAATATTTTTATTAAGCAATTAGATTTTTAGGGTTTCAACATTGTTCCCATCTTAATCTTTGCGCGCTTATTATTTTCTGTTTTATCATTTTTCAATTTATTGTAACAGTTTCCCGGTTTGTAATAGTTTTAATTAGGTTTAAAATTTCGCATTTTTATTTTTTCTTGTGATATTTATGTAATTTCCCCAAAGTCTTGTAATAGCTTAGGAATTTTATTTTCCTCAATTTATTTTTTGCATTAACTGTTTAGCTTAATAGGATTACATAAAAAAAGACTAAAATTAAAACGATTAGACAAGCCTAAATGCGCAAGATAATATATTTGAATCAAGCACACTTGCACATGCTCACCCATAGGGTATCTCCCACTTCGGTTGCCTTCGAAACGGTCACAATTCTCGAAATGTGACAATTTTTAGTGAATGTCCTTTAGTTAAGGAGATCACAAGTCCCTCGACGACCCTTTCGATTGTTACCTCGGTGAAAAAAGTGATCTTAGAACTTTAGGACAATTATTAAGAGTTCTTGCCCAGTTGCCTTAGTGACCGTAAATGTTCCTTCAATAGTCCCTCAACATCCAACGATAGGGCTACCTACTCACTAATAGTAGGATAGCACTATCTAAAGGAAATGAGGAAAAGAACGCCTTTTTCGAGTAGGTAGATAGTTGTTGATTACTTGCTCAAAACTAATTCTTTTTCACACCACACTTTCAAAACTCTTTTCAAAAACACTTTATCACACTCTTGAGGACTGATACAAGAGTTATCATAAAGCAAACAAACTTTTCAAAACACACGAACACGAAAGCAATTTTCAAAATGAGCAAGTACCTAAGAGCCCGTGGAAAACCACAGATGGAAAGGGTGCTAACACCTTCCCTTTCCATAATCTACCCCCCTTACTCAGAAAAATCTTGAAAAAGGTCTTTTTCTATTCTTTTCACCCTTTCCTTTGTTGGATAAAAGAAAATTCGGTGGCGACTCTTGCTTACCGCACATTTGCGAATACAAAATGCAAAACTAGTATAACTGTCGATTATGCCACCATATCACAATGCGGTTTTGCCAGTGGAGATTTACTTATAGTCAGTCAGAATCCAAAGGCAAAGCGAAATTCCCACAGATCTCTATTGGGAGATGTTGATGAACGAATTGGTGGATTTGGATGAAGAAAGGTTACATGCTTTGGAAATTCTAAGAAGACAAATGGAAAGAGTAGCCAGAGCATATAATAAGAGAGTTAATGGCAAAGCCTTCTCAAATGATGATTTGGTTCGGAAGGTGATTTTGCCAATGGATCGAAAGAATAAGTTATTAGGAAAATGGTCCCCACATTGGGAATGCCCCTTTCGAATCATTCAAACATTCACTAACAATGCCTACGAAATCGAAGAACTGGAAGAAGATCGAAGAGTCTTGAAAATTAACGGTAAGTATTTGAAAAGATATAAACCTTTCCTTCGAGATTTAAAAATTACGATAGAGTAGTAAGGTAGTAAAATAACGAAGCCAACATGGTATAAAATAAAAGGGTGCCAAAATGGCTCTGACAAAATATTACAAAAAGGCTTTATGGAAAAGTTAAGGCATAATGGAGAAATACATTTTCAAATACAAATTTTAGAAAGGCAAGTTATCCTTCATATTGTCATACTTTGCCTTCAAGAATCCTAGCATGCAGTCAATCGAAGCTTTGGTTGTGCGAAGAGCCGTGATCTCATTTTCTAAGCCTCTAGCTTCATCAATGAATTGAACGCTTTGAGTTATCTCTTTGTTGGCCTCGTTGTTTTTCATGGCTTCGAGAACTTTCTGACAGTCCTCTACTTGAGAAATTTGTTTCTACAACTCTTCAATTTGTTGCTTCCAGATCATGATGGACTAAGCATTCTTACCATGTTCCTCTTGGGAAAGCTTGAGAGTTTCTCGCGCTTTTCAGCTTTCTCTAATAACTCGAAGGCCTTGAACCACTTAGTCTCTTGAAGGGTTTGTTTTCTTGTGATCTTCGAATCCACATTTCTATCGCTGAGAAAGTCTGCTTCCAGATTGTTGATGAGAGTAGTCATGTCGATCAAAAATGCAGCTATTGTAGAGGGGAAATTAACCAGATCAACCCTGTTAATAAGCTTCCTCGAAGAGACGTCAGCAGTAGCATTCTCCTTCACAAGTGCGAACAAGTCGACCCCAAAGACTTTTCCCTTAACCTTTTGGACAAGTGCTTCATTCGTTTCACTAGACAGAGTGCCACTTGAAGTAGTGGTTAGACTGGGGGAAATACTTTATGCAAGCGAATCTTTTCAAGCTTTAAAAAGTTTGATGTACTCCAGAGGCTTAGTATTTTTTAGAAGCTTCATTTATTCGATTGAAGGAAGTGTATCTTCAGTAACCATAGGGATGGACATTTGAGCCTGGGCCACTTCAGGATTGTCGGTTTGATGTGGATTTTGTTAGGGTTGATCATAGTTGTCATTATTGCCTTACATTTTTGTATCATTTTTTGGTGGATCTTACTTCTAAGTAAAAGTTTCATTGGCTTCACTCATCGAATCCTCATCTTCATCAAAAAACCCTCTATTTGCTTTTTGGGAAGAATCAGCAGAATGATTTTCTTATGAGCTTGCATTATTAGGTTCTTCTTAGTGAGCAGTGTCTTCCTGATCATCATCAAACTCATTTTTCTTTGAATTTTGGGAGGAATGAGGTGAAGTTGGGACTTCTTGCTGAAGATCTTGCATGTAAGTGTCAGTAGTGGAATCCTTCGCTGAGGAAGGATGGATTGATGGAGTGTTGCTGCTACGAAGTACTTTGTAGTGAATTAGAGATTCAGTAACTTGAATTGGTTGGTCCTGCAAAGTGAAGTGTTAGTCACCAATGAGAAGATTTAAAAGAAATTTAAGGCTTCCTTTAGTGGAAGGTTATTACCTTTGTACCCTCCGCCTCAGGGCTCGAATTGTCACTTTCGATTGTCTCCAAGATATGGACCACATTCAAGGCCAAACTTTCTTTCTTTTTCTTTGGTCTGGGGGGAGGTTTTCGACTATACAAGTTCCCTGCGAAGGATAATCTGCACTAGAAGGCTTCGAATCCTTTTTCTTCTTAAGCTTCTTTGCAGTATCTTTGGAAGAAGTTGCACCAGCCTTTTCTATAGCAGTGGTCGAATCATTATTGGTATGTTTTCTTTTCTTGGGGGTGAGAGGTGGCTTCCCACTATCCTGCAACAAAGTAAAGTGTAAACAAGTAAGTTACATAATTCGTAATATAAAACTGGTAAAAGAGTGAGGAAATTTACCTTGTTTACTTTGAGTGTTTCTTTAGCTTCCTCAGAGGCATTGGTTTTCGAAGGTTGATGTTGTGGGGTTGCTTTCGCAGACCAAGTAGACGTGGTAGGCTTCACCGTTTTGGTATGTTTTCTTTCGACAACTGCAAGATAAATGTATGGTTAGAATCATTTCGAGAAGAGAGAAATGTATTCGGAGTAAGCCAAGGAGTCCTTGGTTTCCACACCTTCACTTTCTAGAGTGTCCATTCTGACATGTTTTAAATCCAAGTGAAGGAAACCTTTGAAATTGTACAAAGTGTGCTTGGTCGCAACCACTCATTTATTGAGTTTTAGAGCATCTTGTTTCATGACTTTGAAATCCCCCTTCACGTTTAACCAATTAGGATAAGGTGGATACCAAGCCAAAGCGAAGTCAGTTGTGGGTAACCTGGGGAATTTCGGAGGCTCTAATTGAAAAGCCAAGTCATACCGATCCTCGGGTTTGACACTCGAAGGTATATTCAAACGCGATATTTTTTCTGTAAACTTTTCCTTTAAAATCAAAGATGCATCTCAAATGGTTTAACCAAGATCAGTGGGATTATAGACAGTTTCAAAGTACTTTTGGAATGCCTGGATCTCCTTGATGTTTCGATGCGTACCTTTCTTCGTCTTGTCCTGCACAGAGGTAAAAGCTTTGGTTATATGATTATTGAAGTCAGTAACACCAAACATATTGGAGACATAATGTTCTCGCCACCAGCTTTCAAAGTATTGAGTATAGAAAGTCGAGAGTTTGAATGGGACAAGATTGAGGTGGAAGAAACCTATGAACTTGATTATAATTTTATTCGCTTCGACGGTTGTGAAATTCATTCCTGTATGACAGATGTCACTTTTGTGGTGGTACAATGGTTCAGAAAGGATTTGGAAGAGTCCAAATTGTCTTGCGACAAAATTAGGTTGGTAAGTAAGTAAAATATTCTGAGTTTTCTTGGGCATAATTTAGGTAACAAGAAGTCTAGGGATCAGGAAAGCTTCTCAAATCTTGAGGGATTCGGTATGTTGTTCAATCGAAAGGCCAATAAAAGGTCTTGGAACCATTCTGGGCCATGTGTTCTTTGAGAAAATGGTGCCATTGAAGGGGTAAATTCATGCCTCTTTGCAAACATCATTAGGTGACTGGTGAAGCACTTTTGAAGGTTTTTCCCTCCATCATCCGGGGTTAAACGAACTAGTCTAGTCCCTTCGACGGTCCTGTTCTGGATTTCAGGGTCAGATTCATCAATTGGGTTTGTATTCGAAAGGGAAGGTTCGAAGGTGGCATTGAGCCACAACTGAAGTAGACAGTATGGACCAGCCAGTAAAATATTGGTTTTGGGTTCAAAGTTCTTTAATCTTGTGGAAGCCTCCCCAAGACTCTCATACAGTCCAACAAGAATCAGTTCGCTCAAGCAAACATCTCGACCAGCATGGCGTTGGTTGGAAAGGGTCAAAAATCTTCTGGCGACTTGTAGAGATTTGCAGTAGAAGACACATCGAGAAATCCATAAAGCAAGAAAAGATATGTGTTCCTAATCACTAACTTTGTTCGTTGATCCCAAGTAGTGATCAATGTAATTGTTGTAAGTGGGAGAAGCATTACTGAAGTTGATGGAGTCACCAGCGTCCAAGGTAGGATTGAAAGTCTCTCCTGTGGGTTGAAGACCCGTGATTGCAGCAACATTGAAAAGTGTTGGAGTTAACATTCCACACGATAGGTGAAAGGTGTTATGAGTACTATCCCAGAAGTACAGGGAAGCCGTTAACATTAGTTGACATTATTAAGGACCAAACTTCGACAGATGAATCAAATCGAAGATTCCTATTTTCTTCCATGTTTTCGATTTCGCTTTCTCTATTGAGATACGGTGGCAGAACCGACTATTTATATTGGTTTTGCGTTTGTGTTCGCAAATGTTGTGGTAAGAAAGAGACTCCACCGACTTTTCTTTTATCCAAATTAAGGAAAGGGTGAAAAGAACAGAAAAAGACCTTTTCGAGAATTTTCTGAGTAAGGGGGGTCGATTATAGAAAGGGAAGGTGTTAGCACCCTTTCCATTTGTAGTTATCTATGAGCTCTTAGATGCTTAGCTCATTTTGAAATACCTTGTTATTTTGTGTGTTTTTTTAAAAGTATTTTGAAATTCCTTAATGCGAAGATTTGCTTAATGATAACTCTTGTATCAGTCCTCAAGAGTTTTGACAAAGTAAATTTTTTTGAAAGTTGTTTTTGAAATGTGTACAAAAGTTTGTTTTGAGCATAGCATCTAAGAACTATATACTTATACTCGAAAAGATTCGTTCTTTTCCGCCTATCCTTTAGACAGTGCTATCCTACTATTAGTGAGTAGGTAGCCCTATCGTTGGATGTATGAGGGACATTCGAAGGGATGTACAGTCATAAAGGCAACATATGGAGACGCTTTAGCAATTTTGTTTAGGGACTATATTATTTACCGAGAGGCAACTGTAGGGTCATCGAGGGACTATGATCTTTTTATTTACGGGTCTTTGCTAAAACGTCCCCGTTTCAAGGGACATGACTGTTTTTACAAAGGCAACCAAAGTAGGGTACCCTAGAGGTGTATATGTGCAATGTGTGTTATATTAAGTTATTTTAGTCTTTTGTGTTAGGTTTTCTAGCATTTGATTATTAATCTTATCATACAATCCTATTAGTCATACATCTAATAGTTAATATATGTACAAGAATTAAAAGTGCGGAAATGTAAATCCTACGCTATTACAATGCTTCGGGGAGGGGAATATTTACATGTCCAAATGGGGGAAATAAAATAAAGGAAAGAGCAGTAAAGCCCTAGTTAATTATCTATTACATTCCATCAGCAGATACAAAAATATGAAAACGCGAAAAATAAATAACGCGCGCGAAACGGAAAAGAGACGTCTAAATAATTTCTAAGTAAACCAGTAAATCTTTTTTGGTTGTTTTTGTTAAGAAAATATTTGAACTAAATAAACCTATGTCTAGTTGATTTTAAATTGATAAAATGAAGTTAAAATAATTAATTTAATTAATTTACAAATTTAAAATCAATTAGAAAACCCTAAGACTAATATTTTTTTATGATTTTTATTTTATTTAAAAGAAATGAAAATGTAAGAATGAATGCAAGAAAAAGGAATCCTTTGATCAAGGAAAATGATGGTCTTCGATCCATGGAGGCAGGCCTTCGATCTTGTGAAGATAGGCCTTCGATCCAGCAAAGAATGTTGTTGGAGGCGTCTGATGACTTGCTTGTGGAGAAAAGCACTAAATTCTGCAAGAAAAAGTGTCAACAAAACAAAAGCAGGACCTGGGTGTCGAACCTAGGTCCTTCGATCCTGCACGCGTTGGTCTGCTCAGGCTTGATCTACAGTACAAGCGTTAGAAAAAAAAGAAACAAATACAAACATGGGTGTTGAACCCAAGTCCTTCCCCTGTACACACACCTGGAAGTTTGATCAAATGTTGGATCGAAACAGATCCAAAGACCCTACCCTATGTATGATCATTTCCTAAACCCAAATCTGGGGTTAAAACAGGCACAAGATCTTTGTTTCACCTAGTTTGAAGCCTGGATGCTTCGAAGCCTTAAAATGGAACCTTGTACTTCCACACTTATATTCGTATGAATGATTAATAATAACACAAACATATATGTAAAAACAATTCAAATAGTAATCAAAAGGTTGTGACCCGGAATTTTACCAAGGACTGGTGGGCTTGGTGCGTTACTTTTGGGCATGCTTAAGGCTTGGAGGAGAGCTGGTATTCGATTGGGCTTGGAGAAGCCTACAAAGAGTGTTTTTATTTTGACAACTTTGCTGGATTCTTGAGAATTTTCGTGGCTCTTTGAGGTTGCTTTCGATAGGCAATTTGTGCATGTGTGTGAGGAAATATGTAAGTGTAGGTCTCCAATGTATGTATCTCGTCCTTGACCGGTGGTGTGAGTGTCTTGTATTTATAGGAGATGGGGGTGCATGGAAATGGCAAGAGACAGCCATTAACCAAGCTTTGAAGGCCATGAAACCAAAATCAGACACATTAAAAGACTTCCATTTTTGAAACGTTCGTGCCTCTTTGAGCCTTAGGATGAACCTGGACACATTTGGCTCCTTCGAATGCCCTCCAGCGTTGCTCTTCAATTGGCCTAGAGTTTTGATTTGAAGTGTTCAGAAACTTCTTTATTAGAGCTTCTTCAATCTGTCAACTTCTGCATTGATTGCTTGATTTTGTTGATATGCTTATCTAAAGACAACTTGCTATGATATTCCAATCGAAGGACACTTTGTTAACATGCCTTCTAATTACATATTATGCTTGCTCTTCGATTGACTCATGGTTGCCTCCTTCGAATGACTCCAATTCTCATCATTGGGGCTTCTTCGATTGAGCCCCTATTCATCTTGTCCTTCAATTAACTCTGAAGTTACCCAATTAGCCCAATCAAAAAAACTTCATTCTGGCCAATAGAAACTTCCTTTGTCATGAATGTAATGGTGCATGAGGCTTAGGCTTGGCAGCATATAATATCTTGCCCAGCAAGCAGCTTGAACCAACCTCATCAAAAGGCAAAACAAGTTTGTTTCCAACCAATGTGTTTCTTTCGAGTAGACCAAATGTATGTCCCTCGAAAGCACCATTTGTGTGTTCATAATGTGGCAATCTTGTGCTTTTGAAACGAAAGCAGGCATGAAGAGGGAACATTTTGCTTTGTGAATTGAAGGAAAGTTTGGAGAAGCCCTTTGCCTTGTGAATTGAAGGCAAGTCGAAAGGGGTATTTTCCTTGTGCATCAAAGGCAAGTCGAAAGAAACCTTTTGCCTTATGAATCGAAGGCATGTAGGAAGTCCTTTGTCTAATGGATTAAAGGCAAGCGTGAAGGGGCTTTTTCCTTAAACGAAGCTGGCATGCACGGATCCACTGTCTTGTGAATCAATGTAAGCATGCAGGAGGTCACTGCTTGTGAATTGAAACAAACTTGTAGGGGGTTCTTGCCTTGTGAATCGAAGTCAAGCCTGAAGTAGCCAATGTGCAGTCGCAGCCTTGTGATTTGAACGTGATCGAAGGGGGACCCAGCGCCCACTCGAAGCTTGTGAATTAGACCTGCATCGAAGAGTGCCAAATTCCTAATCAAATACTTTGAAACAAAGCTTGCTTGAAGGATTTAGATGCCCAATCGAAGCTTGTCAAGATGCCAATCGAAAGACACCTTGTGCATATGCCAATCAAAAGACACTTGATTATCTTCAAAAAAATTATATTTTCTCTAAGAAAGTGTTTGTAACCAACCATGTAAGAAAAGATCTTGGAAAACATGAGAGGGCAAATTTTGGGGTACAATAGTTGCCCCTATTCAATCTTCTTAAACCTGAAGATTTAGATTGGCTTGTTTGCCTTTCGTGATGTGAAGGTGGAACATGATTGAACACTAGAGTTCCCAGAAATTTGCACTGACACGAAGTAACACTGATGGTTGTTGATGTCGGGAATGGGCTTACAGATTCCATTCATAGTAGATGCTAATTTCATAAATGGTCCCTTTGTGGGGGTTCCTGTTCCTGCTGTCTGAGGAGGACTCTGCTGGGGAATGTGGGTTTCTGTTGTTCTCCTACTTGAGGAAACTCTGGGGAATAGAGTCTAGGAACTTCAGTTGTCCAAGGCTCTGCTAAAGAGTTATCTCTCGAGAGATGAAAGTTTGATGTTTTCTGGTTGTCATCCATGCTTCACAATAACTTGTTAGGGATAATGGAATTAACCGTTACATGAAAATGTATTAGAAAGAGCTTGTATAGGACTGTTCCAGGATGAGTCTGTGTTAGTCTGCATCCGGAGATATATGAGAAGGAGCCTATGTGGAGTTGTTTTAGGATGAGTCCGTGTTAGACTGCATCTGGAAAGTTGAGAAGGAATCCGTGTAAAATTACTTCAGGATGAGTCTGTGTTAGACTGCATCCGGATTATGAGAAGGAACATGTGTAAGATTGTTTCTTCTGGTCATTTAGATAGTTTTCCTGTCTGGTTTCAGGTGTTAATCTACAAATCAGTTGTTCGCAAATAGTTGTTCTATCTCGTTTCAGGTATTAATCTGGAACTCGCCTTTGTGTGTCATTGAGATAGTTGTCCTGGCTGGTTTTAGGTATTAATCTCTGACCCGAGAAAGAAAGATAGTTTTCTTGTCTTGTTACAGACATTAATCTTCAATCTTCTCATGTAGATAGTTTTATGGCTTGTTACATGTATTAATCCATAATCAGTCGTCCACAGATAGCTCTCCTGGCTTGTTACAGGTGTTAATCTGGAACTTGAAAATTGTTGGTCGCTGAGATAGTTGTCCTGGCTTGTTACAAGTATTAATCTCTAACCTGAGAGAGAAAGATAGTTTTCCTGGATTGTTACAAGTATTAATCTTCAATCTCTTCATGTAGCTAGTTTTCCTGGCTTGTTACAGGTATTAATCTATAATCGGTCGTTCACAGATAGTTCTCCTGGCTTGTTACAAGTATTAATCTAGAACATGGCAGCATTAGTCACATAGATAGTTTCCCCGTCTGGTTTCGGGTATTAATCTATGACCTGTTTGTAGTTGTTGGTAAACCCATATTGTTTTGGGAGTTCATACCACTTGGTCGTGTAGATAGTTTCCCCATCTGGTTTCGCGCATTAATCTTTGACCTACTGTATAAGTTGATGGTGTTTCTGTCTGCGAACTCAACCTGGAAAGGTAAAGTCAGTTTCATGTGATGTCATGATGTATGAATTTCATGATGCTCTCAAAATAAATGAGATCGTAATATATGCATTTTTGTTGTATATGCTGTGATATTTGTAGAAATTATGTATGAATGCAATGTATGAACATGTCAGTTGTTTCATTGCTGTGTTATTGAACTAGGGAAAATAAATCCCTGATTGCAGCTTGGGATGAAGAATGTATGTCTTCAGATTTTGTTTGAAGTTGACATGATGGGAGACAAATTTCCGCTATTAGAGAAATAAACTCGGTTGGGGAAGGTAAACTCTGGGAACTGCTTGGGGATTTTGTTGAAATCCTATTGGGGAATCTTGAGAAGCTTGGTGGCTTCACTGAGGAATCTTTCCTAGATGTTGGAGTAGTAGTTGTAAATTTTGCTCTGCCGGGGATATGAGAACACCTGACACCGTTAGGCTGCATGCTGAGAATATGGCGGTGACTTTGTAGCAGGATGCCCCTGCCTATGTACCTGTTGGAGAAGGTATCTGCTGGGGATATGAGAACACCTAACACCATTAGGTTGCATGATGAGAATATGGCGATGGCTTTGTAGCAGGATGCCCTTGCCTCTGTACCTATTGGAGAAGGTATTTGCTAGGGAAAACATCTGCGAGGATTTTGTGGATGGCCCTTAGATATTGTCCCATCTCTTAAAGTCATTAGTAATCATCTTTCTATTTTAATGTGCATATTTGTATACGGTAATCACATTCAAATGCATATGTTCAAAAATAATCACTGGAAGTTTTACAAACAAAACAGAAAAATAAAAATAGATGTTTTGCACTTTCAAAGAGACAACTTTGTATTAACTTTGAATAAGCGTTTTTTTTACAAGGAGACGAACACCCTAGTAATAGAATGCCGTCGTAAGAATGGAAACTATATAAAAATAGTATACAAATAAAAATAGATATGCAGAATAATCCCATTGGATTCCCATTCTGCTATTGCCCTTATGTCCTTGAGCGTCTCATCTCTTTGCTGCTTGTCCGAAGCTGACTGGATTGATTAGTACGATTTGAGCTTGATAGTTGACACCGAAGATTGGTTGTAAGGTGATCCAATAGGACAAAGTTATACACTTTAAATCCCTAACTTTTTCCTGGACCACCCTTTTGGGTTTTCAGTCTACCGGGATACCCTCTTTTGACCAAGCCTCCTTTTCAGGTTTTCGACTTGCCGGGTGTACAGATTTTTTTTATATCCCTATTTTTTGCCCAAACCCTTTTAGTTCTCAGGAATGCCCTTATTTTTTCCTAGGCCAGTCGACCTAGAGAGTCTTTATTCATGCATAGTATCTTTTAACTATGTCCGCGTTTACGAGGGTGTGGAAGGTTGTCAGCGTCCATAGTGGTTAAGATCATGGCTCCACTAGAAAATATGTTCTTGATCACAAATGGTCCTTCGTATGTGGGAGTCCATTTTCCCATGGGATCACCTTGTGGCAGGATAATACGCTCGATTACGAGGTCACCAGCCTCATATACCTAACATCTGACTTTCTTGTTAAAAGCTTTGATCATACGTTTTTGGTACATCTGACCATGGCAGACAGCCGCAAGCCTCTCTTCATCAATCAGGTTTAATTGTTCAAGTTGAGTCTGAACCCATTCGTCTTTGCTCAAACCTGCATCCTTCATGATTCTCAAGGAAGGGATTTGGACTTCTATGGGCAGGACAACTTCCATATTCTACACCAGAGAGAAAGGAGTTGCCCCTATTGATGTGCGTATTGTGGTGCAGTAACCATGAAGGGCAAATGGTAACATCTCATGTCAGTCTTTGTATGTCACCGTCATCTTCTGTATGATTTTCTTGATGTTTTTATTAGCAGCTTCAATAACGCCATTCATCTTCGGCCGGTAAGGAGAAGAGTTATGGTGCTGGATCTTGAATTGCATGCAAATCTCGGTGATCATAGTGTTATTAAGATTGGTACCATTATCCGTAATGATTCTTTTTGGGATGCCGTACCGACAGATAAGGTTATGTCTGATGAATCGGGCCACAACATTCTTAGTAACAGAAGCAAATGAAGTTGCCTCGACCCACTTTGTGAAGTAATCAATGGCGACGAGGATGAAGTGGTGCCCATTAGAAGTTGTAGGTCTGATTTCTCCGATCATGTCGATGCCCCACATTGCAAATGGACAAGGAGCAGTCAAGACGTTTAGAGGAACCAGAGGCACATGTACTTTATCACCACAGATCTGGCATTTGTGACAGGTTCGCGAATGCTGATAACAATTTGCTTCCATAGTGGACCAATAGTATCCTGGTCGTAGGATCTTTTTAGCCATTGTGTGCCCACTAGAATGGATGCCAAAGGTACCTTCGTGTAAATCAGCCATAATCTTTTCTGCCTCACCCCTGTCTACACACCGAAGCAAGGTAGAGTCATGGTTGCTGTTGTACCCCAAAATTTTCCCTCCCATATTTCTCAAAACATTTCAAGAAATATTTTCAAATTGCTCAAGGAAGCCCAAAGGTTGACCAGACAAGCTCTCTCCTAAGGCAGTCTACCTCAAATTAGGGTTTCATGTTGCATCAAGATATTTGATTCCAAGGGATCCCAAATTCTCACCATTGTCCTAATATGTTCTCAAGATCATCCATGTCAAATTTCAAGCCCTACAGAAAAAGTTTGCTCAGTCAACTGCTCAAAGGCCTGAAAATCGACTATGTTAGGGCAAAAGTCAACTGTGGCCCACATACAGTCAAAATTCAAGTTTTTTGGTCAACATCCTCATTTTGAAGTATATTTCATCATTTTATCAAGGGTTGATCATGATTCATCAAGGATTTCTCATAATTCATCAAGAATCAAAAGTTGCTAAATTAGGGTTTTGTAGGAAAAGTCAACTCAACTTTGACCAAGCATAACTTTCTCATACTTTATGAAATATGACCCATCCAAAGCTCATTTTGAAGAGGATGACATTATTTACAACCCATCTTCAGCTCCCAAGTTCAAAATATGCACTCACAAGAAGTTATGAATTTGGACATTATAGGTCACTTTGAAAAGTCAACAAAAATACCTTTTTTATCAAAGCTTCATACATGAGCATGGAATATCAAATTGAGATGAGACCAAAAGGGTTGCTTATAGGACATCTCAAGCTTTATAAAAAGTCCAAGAACACCTTTAAAGAGTCAAAATTGAGGAAGTTATGCATTGTTGAAGTTGACCTTTTTTGCAAAATTGTCAAAAGTCAACTATGCCTAAAAATGCAATTTTTGCCAAATGGGCCCAATCTTTTGCACTTGTTTTGAGTTGGTAGCATGGTCCACGAGCCCTAGCCCTTTCCACTTGTCATTATCTTGTTTTTATTATTTATTTTGATTTTTATTTGAATTAAATCAATTTTAATCAAAACAAATCATGGAAAAATCTAAAACATTGAAATTCAAAGATCTTGTACATGATTCAGGTCCTATATCCAGCTAGCATAAGATTGGAATCGTGCAAAGCATTGGTGTGCACAAAAAGATTGAATTTGGCTATTTTTGGAAAGATATTCAAAGGAATCAAATCAAGATCAAAATCAATAATGGAGGAAGATTGAGATGAGGTTGGCAACCCTAATCCATTCCTCAATACATAAGGAGTATTTGCAGACCTAAAACAAGGCTAGAGAGAGGCGCAAGAACAAGAACAAAATGAAAAAACACCAAAAAAGTGCAGACACTATTTCATATTTCCAGGCATTCTCAAAGCCTCTTGACCATCCCAATCACTTCCTGGAGTGTAAGCAAGCAAAACCAAACAAGATCAAGTACTCCCAAGCTCTGTAACTCGCTGTAAGTCAGCCACAACTTTGGCTTTTTCATGAATTCGAAACGCATCATTCTGACACTTATAGCATGAAATAGTTATAGATTCTTACTCCTTGAAGCATTTGCAAGATTTCTGTAATATTTAATTGCGTTTTCATGGACTGTATTAGAATTTGCCATAGTTAGGGTTTGTTGTCTTGTTTTGGGATCTTCGTGTACAGGTGAAATTGGGCCATGAAAGGGGCACCATTGTGTTCAGCAGGTCCAGACGAAGTTATCCAAGGCCTTAGTTTTTATTTATCATGCTTGTATTGAATTTTTAGATTTGTAGGACCTGTAGCTACGGACATGGTGCCGTAGGTAAAAGTCTGTAACTTTTACCAACAATGCAGGGAGGAAGATAACATACGTGCCTCCATCCCATTCGTGCATTTGAATTTGCGCGCGTGTTTACAGCTAGTGTTATTTTATTCCTTTTGTTATTTTTGTTTCATTTGATAATCAACTGAATCAATTGGCCCAGTGGTGTCCAAGCAAGCGTTAAGGCATTGGGGAGCTTGAGGTCAGGGGTTCGACCCCTGCCTCCAACGTTTGCATTTGTCTTGAATTCTTTCTACATATCCCATGTTCCACAAGGCGTGAAGACTACCATAGGGCATCAACTCCTAACCATCAGATCACCAACAAGTCATATCTGAAGGCTAGCACATGAAGGACCATCATGGGACCTAGTCAACGCAAAGCATGGTGGCCTGGAAGTCAACATGGACCTCAGATTTTTGGGCCCAAGCTTGCTATATGCACCCCCTCAAATTATTGATTGCAGGCCCAAGTTTCTTTTCCCTTTTCTTTTATATTTTATTTAATTTATTTATTTATTTTATTCACTAACACAAAATAAATAATTCTTTTTATCAAAAAAATCACAAAAATAATGTTTTTCACCAAATTAGGTTTAGATTTTATTTTTTATCAAAAATTAATTAATTTAATTAGGTTATTTAATTTTTAGATAACTTTAATTATTTTGTAAATAAATTAAAATTAATTAAGAACAATTAGGGTTTTAATTTAATTTAATTCCATTTTCTTTTTTTCTTAAAATAACCAAAAACATAAAAATAGGCTCATTTTATTTATTTTCATTAATTATTTAATTACTAATTAATTGGGTATTTAATTTTAAAACCTAATTCTTTTCTTAAAAATAATTAAAAAAACAACAAAAACAAATTTTCTTTCAATTAGGTTAGAAGGGGTCAAAACCCTAATTCTCTCCCGATCTAAATTTCCTCGCTCGCGCTTTATTATTATTTTTACCATATTGATGTAATTGTTCACAAGTTGTAATAGTTTAATTAGAACTTTACTTTCATTTATCGCTTTATTTTTAAGGGTTTGTTTTTTGCTATGTAAATACCTGAAGCCTTGTAATAGCGTAGTTTAATTTCCGCACTTTAAATTCCGAAAAATATTAACTGTTAGATGTGTGAATAATAGGGATGCATGACAAGAATGTATGATTAACTTTAAAACAGTTAGCTAACCCTAAATGTGCAAAGATAATAACTTGAAATTGAATCACTCGCACATGCGCACTCCTAGGTTATACTCCCACTTCGGTTGCCTTCGGTAAACGGTCATTGAGTATAGGATATTTTAGTTGTCGCCCTTTTGTCTCAAAGATCAAAGTTGCCTCGGAACGGTTTCCTTGGAATTGTTGCCTCGAATATTGATCTAAGACATTAGGGTTATTACTAAGACATCCTAACATTGCTTTAGTGACCGTATGTCCCTTTCGAATTAACCCTCAAAACTCCAACGATCGTGGTACCTACTCACTAATAGTGGGATAGCGCTGTCTAAAGGAAACAAACATAGAACAATTCTTTTTTCGAGTAGGTAGATTAGTTCTTAAGTACTTGCTCAATCCAAACAAAATTTTTCACACTTACACTCCTTTTTAAACAAAGTTTTCAAAAACACTTCGTAACACTCTTGAAGACAGAAGCAAGAGTTAAATCGAAGTCAAAACAAAAACTTTTCAAATCACACAAACACAAAGAAGCAATTTTGAAAATGATGAACAAGTACCTAAGAGCTCGTAGAAAACTACGGATAGAAAGGGTGCTAATACCTTCCCTTTCTATAATCTACCCCCTGTACTTAGAAAATCTTGAAAAAGGATTTTTTCTGTGCTTTTTTCCTTTCCTTGTTGGATAAAATAAAAGTCGGTGGTGACTCTTGCTTACCGCGACATTTTGCAAACACAAACGCAAAACACAAACCAGCATTCCTAAAAACAGTCCTGGTTCTGGCCACCGTATCACAGAACTGGCGACTCTGCTGGGGAATTAATAAGTGGGGTATACCTTAGGATTAGTTCATCATATTACTTCTATTGTTTAATTTGATTGCTTTGTTTTTGTGGGCTTTGTATCAGAGTTACTATAGATCCTAACCCGGATCTGGGGAACACCTGTTAGGTAAGTAGTAATAAACTGTGAGGGAACTGTACGGCGTAGACCGATACGGTTGAAGCAGTAGCTACGTTGATCTGGCACATTAGCTGGTACTGATATCCCTTGTGGAGAAACAAGGAGAATATGGGGCTTCTATGTGGGTCGTTAAGCATCAACTGACCTTAGAACCTATAATTGACCAACTTGGCCATAGGAAGTAGTGACATAGCCGGCCTCGGCATAGAGCTGGGAACTGGTTGATACTCGATGCTACACTCATTGAGACCATACTCTCGAGATAGTTCTGGCCGCAAGAAAAGATTGTGTGAGCTGAAACCATGACCGATGGAGGATGGTCAGTGATATTGAGAACCTCTAGAACCCGGTTACTATTATTAGGACAGGTTGAACCAACTGAACTTCAAGAGGGTAGTACCTAGACTCCATGCAAGCCTGAAACTTAAGGGCTCTTGTGTGACTTGTTTTCCTTTACCATGTCTACTATATGTGATACATGTTGTGTGCTTTTATCATGACATCATGCATCATGACATAGCATGCATATTTCATTAGACTAACCATTTCAAAGACCAAGGGGATTTATCTTTGTTCTGTTTTGCAGATCATGACTTCTATGCGCAGAAATACCATTCGAGTCAACTTCGTGCAAATCCCTGCCCAGCTCAGAGAGTTAGTTTCAAAGGTTCCTGATACTTCTTCATTTGTTAGAAGACATGGTTATCTCCTTAGCCTGGTCACTTCCAAGTTGGATGAGCAGATGATGAGTGTGATGTTCCAGTTCTTTGATCCGTTGCATCACTGTTTCACCTTCCCGGACTATCAGCTAGTCCCTATTTTGGGGGAGTTTTCTGATTTACTAGGCATATCTATCCTCGAGCAGACACCCTTTACAGGTTTGGAGGAGGTTCCTAGACCTGAGGATATTTCTTCAGCCTTACATCTAAAAAGGGCTGATGTAGTATCTAACTGGGAGACACGGAGCGGGGTTAAAGGTTTCTTGGCTAAGTTTTTGATCGATCAAGCTCAACAGTTCTGGGATAACTTGGATTTTTCAGCATTTGAAGACATCTTGGCTCTCCTCATCTATGGCTTGGTTCTGTTCCCAAATCCATATTCTTTCATAGATGTGAATGCGGTCAAGATCTTCATGTCTCGTAACCCAGTGCCTACTCTTCTAGGTGATATTTTACATGCTTTCTATACTCTCATGTGTTGTACATCACTGCTGGTGAGGTGGTTTATTTCGCACCTCCCCAAGTCTGTATTGAAGAATGAGGAAGGTGTAGGTTGGGCTTACAGAATCATGTCCCTTGCTCATACGGACATCCTTTCGAGTTCTAAAGATATGGAAAGAGTAGTTGTCATTGATCGATGTGGGGAATACCCTAATGTTTCGTTTCTTGGAATTAGAGGGGGAATAACCTACAATCCTTGCTTGGCTTTACGACATTTTGGACGCGCTCTGAGAGACGGTCCTTATGAGCTGCTACTTATAGATATTGTCTTTGACTATAAAGGGGACGTCAATGAGCATCGCCGAAGGTTTATATGAGCCTGGGGCAGGGTGAACAGGTATGACCCACATGAGCTAGGACTGAAGACTTCTCTCCCGATGCAACCTTATCTCCAGTGGGTTCGAGCCCGTGCTCAAAAGCTGGGGATGCCATATGAAGTTGTCTTACTGGTGATTGTAGAGCATACTAATGAAGAAGGGGTTCCTTATACAGTCCTCCATCCATATATGCCTACTGATCTTGGGGCATTGAAGAGATCTTGGATCCAGTTAAAGGAAGAAAGGGATACCTACAGGGAGAAGTATCATGAGCAGGAACAGAAGATCTTGAAGCTCACAAGGCAGCTTGAGAATGAAAGGACAATCAACGATTATGTCAGCATGAAGGGAAAACGACCATGGGATTTCTGATGTCTTTTATTGTTTCTAGTCTAGATTTTCTTTTCAGTTTATTTCTTTTGTAACGCCTTGAAGGCATTGTTAAACATTGTTACAAGTTTTAATCTAATAAAGTGTGTTTTACTTTGTTTTACAAATTTGAATCTCCCAAAGTCTTTGAAATCATTTCATACGCATTCCATTACCATGCACCTCATCACAGGTACCATTACAGGTTTCTTATCTTCTTCGCTGTTTATTTCAGCACAAAATGCCATCTGAAACACCTACTGATCAAGCCATCAGGGCTCTCCAAGCACAGAATGCTCAGTTCCAGGAGATGTTCCTGAACTTAGCCAAAGGACAACAAGATTTGAAGACTCTCATCTTGAAGGACAAGAAGAAGAAGAAGAAGAAGAAGAAGAAGAGGGTGGTTCTGCTGAATATGGGTCACAAATTTGGGAACAATTTGCGATAGGAAGTAGATTTGTCTCATTCATTTGGAGGAGGAGATATTCAAGAAGAAGGAAAAGTTCATAGCCCTGTGGGCTCTGATAATGACATTGATTTTGATGACGACCAGTATCCTCCTGCTGAGGATAGGTATAAGCAACTTGAAGAATGTTTGAGTGCAATGGAGATTCAGAAGGTTCCCGATTTGGATTTTGGAGATTTGGGGTTAGCATCAAGGGTGGTGATCCCTCACAAGTTTAAAGCTCCGGTCTTTTCTAAGCATGATGGAGTATCTTGCCCAAAGCTTCAGCTCCGCTCATACGTTAGAAAAATTCAACCCTACAATGCTGATAGAAACCTGTGGGTTCATTTCTTTCAAGATAGTCAGTCAGGGACTCAACTTGAATGGTTCTATCAATTGGAAGGAGCTAATGTCCGCAACTGGGAGGACCTTGCTACTGATTTTTACAAGCAATACCAGTATAACACCGACCTTGCTCCCACGCGTACTCAACTTCAGGGTATGTCTATGGGTACAGGTGAAGGCTTTAAGGACTACGCTCAGAAGTGGAGAGATCTGGCTGGAAGAGTCCAACCCCCTCTGTCTGATAGGGAGTTGGTGGATATGTTTCTGGGGACTTTGTCTGGTCCTTATTTCAATCATTTGATCGGTAGTTCATCGTTTGGGTTCACTGAATTGATTATGATTGGGGAGAGAGTTGAAGCTGGTATCAGAAGTGGCAAGATACAGAAAGGTGCTTCATCAAGTACAGAAAAGAAGCCTTTCAGAAAAGAAGCTAGTGCAGTTTATAGCTCGAGGAGCCAAAACAGACCTGAACTCCGCCAAGCAGTTAATGCGGTAGTAATATCAAGACCCATTGTTGCCCCACAACGCAACAATCAGCAAAGAGTAGAGAGACCACAAAGACAGTATACTCGGCTCAGTATGACTTTATCTCAAATTTTACCACAGTTATTGAAGACCAACTTGGTGACTCTGAGGGAAGCCCCGAAGAATCCCAGCACCACATCTTCGTTGTATAATCCGAACGCCCGCTGTGCCTATCACTCTGATAGCCCGGGTCATGATACGAATAATTGTTGGGCCTTGAGGAATAAGGTGCAAGATTTGATTGAAGCTAAAGAAATTGAGTTTGACGCACCGGAGAAACCCAACGTCATAACTGCACCAATGCCCAAGCATGACCAGGGAGTGAATGCAATTGTTGAGGATGAGGAAGAGTCAAATATTGACAGCTAGATTTACCCGACTACCGATGGTGGCTTAAGAAATTGGACGGAAAAGGACTTCGTGCCCATTTCTTTTATTACACAGTAATAGACTTTTGTTTTTGAGATTTGTAACAGACAGTTTGAAACTTTACGGCCCAGTGCCTTGCCCGAGACACCGTGGCTTTGTTTGTGAGGGCTTATCATTTGTCATTTTCATATATCATCAATAAAACATTGGACGTTTTCTTGCATTACAAATTTTGCGCTCCTTGTTTTCCTTTTCTATCTTGCACTTTATCAAAACAACTATTGTCTTACACACACTCACATATCATAATACAGGTCCATATCCACTCTGGATCCCACTGATAACGACTCTGCTACTGCCAGTTATAACTTCGAAAGTCCGATAAAACAAGCTGAGGACGAAGGTGAGGATGATTGTGAAGTGCCTGGGGAACTTGCTAGACTGTTACTACAGGAAGAGAGGGCCATACAGCCCCATGAAGAGCCAGTTGAATCAGTAAATTTAGGTACATAAGAGGACAAGAAAGAGGTCAAAATAGGTGCAAATCTGGAGTCTAGCGTCAAGCAACGGTTGGTACAAATGTTGCGTGACTATGTTGAGATCTTTGCTTGGTCTTATGAAGATATGCCTGGGTTGGATACTGATATTCTGGTACACCGCTTGCCAACCAAAGAAGATTGTCCTCTAGTGAAGCAGAAAGTTCGCCGAATGCGCCCTGAGATGTCTGAGAAAATCAAAGTTGAGGTCATGAAACAGTTTGATGTCGGTTTTCTAGCTGTCACTTCTTACCCACAGTGGGTTGCCAACGTGGTTCCGGTGCCGAAGAAAGATGGTAAGGTACGTATGTGTGTGGATTATAGGGATCTGAACAGGGCGAGTCCCAAGGATGATTTCCCTCTGCCTCATATCGATGTTCTGGTTGACAACACCGCGCAGCATAAGATCTTCTCCTTTATGGATGGTTTCTCCGGTTACAATCAGATTAAGATGGCCCCCGAAGACATGGAAAAGACAACCTTCGTTACGCAGTGGGGGACTTTTTGCTACAAAGTCATGCCGTTCGGATTGAAGAATGTTGGGGCAACGTATCAGCGCGCCATGGTCGCTTTGTTCCACGACATGATTCATCATGAGATTGAGGTATACGTTAACGACATGATTGCAAGATCCCAGACTAAGGAAGAACATCTTGACCATCTCCAAAAGCTATTTGACAGGATGAAGATGTACAAGCTGAGGTTAAACCCGAACAAGTGCACCTTCAGGGTAAGGTCTGGTAAGCTGGTGGGTTTCGTCGTTAGTGATAAAGGTATTCAAGTGGATCCTGCAAAGGTGAAAGCTATACAGGAAATGCCAGCTCCCCGAACAGAAAAAGAAGTCAGAGGCTTTTTGGGACATCTGAACTATATTGCCCGATTCATTTCACATCTGATTGCTACTTGTGAGCCAATCTTCAAGCTGCTGAAGAAAGATCAAGTGGTAAAGTGGAATGATGAGTGTTAGGCCGCTTTCGAAAGGATCAAGGAATATCTCCAAGAGCCACCTATTCTGATGCCTCCAGTTGAAGGGAGACCTTTGATCTTATACTTGACATTACTCGACAATTCGATGGGGTGTGTGCTGGGGCAGCATGACGAGTCTGGCCGAAAAGAGCATGCTATTTACTACCTTAGCAAAAAGTTTACCGACTGCGAGACCCGATACTCATTGCTTGAGAAAACTTGTTGCGCTTTGGCATGGGCTGCTCTCCGGATGAGACAGTATATGCTGACTCACACTACTCTATTGATATCAAAGATGGATCCAATCAAGTATATCTTCGAAAAGCTTGCCTTGTCCGGAAGAATAGCGAGATGGCAGATGATCTTGACTGAGTATGACATCCAATACACAACCCAAAAGGCAATCAAGGGGAGTGTGTTGGCAGATCATTTGGCGCATCAGGCAGTGGATGATTACCAGTCTATGAATTTCGAGTTTCCAGATGAGAACATCATGTTGGTGAATGACTGTGAGAAACTTGGACCGGATGAAGGACCTGAGGAAGGATCCCGATGATCTATGTACTTTGATGGAGCTTCAAACGCTTTGGGTAATGGCATTGGTGCTGTGATCATATCTCCTGAAGGCTGTCATACTCCATTCAGCGCCCGATTATGTTTTAACTGCACCAACAACATGGTGGAGTATGAAGCGTGCATCATGGGCCTTCGAGCAGCTATTGACCTAAGGATTAAGTTCTTAAGTGTATTCGGAGATTCCGCTCTCGTGATCAGTTAGATCAAAGGCGAGTGGGATACGAAGCACCTAAATCTTATTCCTTACAAAGAGTATGTATTGACATTGCTTCCACACTTCGAGGAGATAACCTTTGAACACTTCCCCGGGGAGGAGAATCAGTTAGCGGACGCGCTAGCTACCATGTCTTCTATGTTCAAGGTCAGGTGGGACAACGAAGCTCCCCAGATTACCATTGAGAGGTTGGACGAACCCGCGCATTGTTGTGACATTGAGACTGAAGAGGTAGCAAGTAAACCCTGGTTTCATGAGGTAAAGAGGTATCTTGAGGCCCAGGAGTACCCCGAGGGTGCATCTGTTAATGATAAGAAGTTTCTAAGGAGGTTCGCGGCGAAGTTCTTCATCAGTAATGGTATCCTTTACAAGCGTAACCATGACTCAACCTTACTGCGATGTGTGGATAAGAATGAGGCAGAAAGGATTATGGTAGAGTTACATGAAGGTACTTTCGGAACTCATTCCAGTGGACACACCATGGCAAAGAAAATCCTTCGATCAGGATTTTATTGGTCTACTATGGAAGCCGACTATTATCAGCATTCTCGGACTTGTCATAAGTGCCAAGTCTATGCTGATAAGGTGAACGTACCTCCAGTTCCCCTGAATGTTTTGACAGCTCCTTGGCATTTTGCAATGTGGGGCATCGATATGATTGGAGAGATCAGACCTACTACGTCCAACGGGCATCGTTTTTTCTGGTAGCAATCGACTATTTTATAAAGTGGGTTGAGGCAGCTTATTTTGCTACTGTAACCAAGAACGTCATGGCGCGGTTCATCTGACACAATCTGATATGTCGATATGGTGTACTAGAGAGGATCATTACGGGCAATGGTACAAATCTCAACAATACGATGACCACCGAGCTCTGCAAGCAGTTCAATATACAGCATCACAACTCTTCTCCTTAACGGCCGAAGATGAATGGGGCTGTTGAAGCAGCTAATAAGAACATTAAGAAGATTGTGCAGAAGATGACGGTGACATACAAAGACTAGCATGAGATGTTACCATTCGCTCTTCATGGGTACCGTACCTCAGCACAGACGTCAACAGGGGCAACACCCTATTCCTTGGTATATGGCATGGAGGCAGTCTTGCCCATTGAGGTCCAAATACCCTCTCTTCGGATTATGAAGGACGCAGGTTTGAGCGAAGACGATTGGATCCAGACTCGGCTTGATCAGCTGAACTTAATTGACGAGAAGAGACTCACTTCTATTTGTCATGGTCAGACGTATCAAAAGCGAACGATCAAGGCATTTAACAAGAAAGTTAGACGACAAGAATATCAAGTCGGGGATTTGGTGATCAAATGCATCATACTGCCGCAAGGTGATCCCAGGGGCAAATGGACCCCTACGTATGAAGGGTCATTTGTGGTTAAGAACATTTTCTCGGGAGGAGCTATGATTCTAACCACCATGGATGGTGACGACCTTCCTCACCCCGTCAATACAGACATAGTGAAAAAAATACTACGCATAATCAAAGACCCGCTAGGTTAACTGGCCTAGGCAAAAATAAGGGCTTCCCGGCGAACCAAAAGGGTTCGGGCAAAAATAAGGGATGAAAATGAAAAAAACTGTACACCCGGCAAGTCGAAAACCTGAAAAGGCGACTTGGGCAAAAAAGGGTATTCCGGTGGATTGAAAACTCGAAAGGGCGGTCCCGGCAAAAATTAGGGATTAAGGCGTAACACTATGTCTCATTGGATCATCTTGCAACCAGACTTCGGTATCAACTATCAAGCTCAGATGGCGCCAATCAATTTGATCTACCTTCAACCAAGTAGCAAAGTGATGAGATGCTTGAAGACATAAAGGCAATAGCAGAGTTGGAACCCAGTGGGATCGTTCACATAGCTTTTTTTCTCTGTTTTTCACAAATTGTATAAATTTTGTTTGTTCGGCGGCGTTCTCTTACTAGGACGTCAGCCTCTTGTACAAAAACGCCTATTTACAGGCCAACTTCAAAATCAATACAATACATTTTACAATAAGTTTCAAAATTGTTTTTCTTTTTCTGTTTTGTTTTGCAAGAACGTCCAATGTTCATTTTTGATATATGCATTTGACAATAATTTCTTCTCATAAATATTTATGTGCGAAACAAAAGACGATTACTCGTAATATCAGAAACAGGGGCAAACAAGAAATGTCCAGACCTTACGGTTGCTCTGTCCACCAGGTATAGGGATAGACCTAGTTGGAGAAAACAATTGAAGGTACGTTCACTCCCCGCAGAGTAGGAAGTACCAGAATACAGTATTATCAACTCTCCTCAGCTGAGGTTCGCAATCGCGAATGAGTCGGTAGGATTCTCCCCAAGCAGAGTTCATCTTTCACCAACAATGAAGATTATCCCCAGTGGAGTCTGGAAGATTATCCCCGGTGGAGTCTGGAAGATTATCCCCAGTAGAGTCTGTAAGATTATCCCCAGTAGAGTCTGGAAGATTATCCCCAATGGAGTTTATTTCTTCCATAAACAGAAGCTCAATCCCCAACAGAGTTTACCATCGCTAGCAACGATAATTCATCCCCAGCCGAGGTTATTTCTCCAAATTAACAGATCCTCTAGCAGAGTATCTCTTCCCCACAGAATCATTTTCTCGCCGGTTTATTCTCCAGCAGGAGTATTCTCACAATCATCTTCATTCATAATTCCCAGCGGAGACGAACAATTCAACTCTTCTCTCCAGCAGTAATCCGGGATTTGTTTTCCCCAGCTAGAGAATATCATATAAAACATTGCACGTCCATACATCATGACATGTGCATAAGCATCATACAAAACAATCTCATTTATTTTGAGAACATCATTGCCTGATACATATCATGCATTACATATAGCTAACCTTTACCTTTCAGGAAAGATACAATCAAATTCTCACAAAATTCAAGCTATGAAGCCCAGATACGACCGGATAATATCTTGATTACTCCATCATATTGTGAAGCTCGGAGAACGACCGGATAACAGTATCAGACTACCGTGAAGCCTGGATTACGACCAGACAATGGTATCTCTTAAAAACAAGCTATGAAACCCAGATTTGACCGGATAATAGTTTAATCCTCGGCAAGCCGTGAAGCCCGGGTTACGACCAGATAACAGCTCAGCAATTACCATGAAGCCTGGATTCGACCAGATAGTGGTTTATCATAAACACAAACCGTGAAGCCCGAATTACGATAGGATAACAGCTCAGTAACTTATTGTGAAGCCTGGATTACGACCAGATAGTAATACAAGATACCATGAAGCCTGGACTCGATCAGATAATGGTAGAAGACGTTGTGAAGCCTGGATTACGACCAGATAGCAACCAAGAATACCGCGAAGCTTGGATTACGACCAGATAGTGGCATATCTTTAACACAAGTTATGAAGCCCGAATTCGACCGGATAGTATCTTGATTCCTCCGAACACCATGAAGCTTGGATTTCGACCAGATAATGGTATGAGACATCGCGAAGCCTGGATTACGACCAAATAGCGGTAAAAAGCATTGAAGCCTGGATTACGACCAGATAATAGTGAGGGACACTGTGAAGCTTAGATTTCGACTAAATAGCAGTTCACCCAGCCAATTACTATGAAGCCCAGATTCGACCGAATATTAGTAGGCCCAACAGTCAAAGGGAAGCCCGGATGCGACCGGATAACCACTTGATTTCTTCTGAAGCCTGGATTACGACCAGATAAGAAGTAAGGTATTGTGAAGCCTAGATTATGATCAGATAGCAGTACAGAACACCATGAAGCCTGGATTCGACCAGATAATGGTATAGGGCATCGTGAAGCCTGGATTACGATCAGATAATGATAAAAGGACTGAAGCCTGGATTACGACCAGATAGCGGTATAAAACACTGCGAAGCTTGGATTTCGACCAAATAGCAGTTTTACCTGGACAATTACTAAGAAGCCCAAAGTTGACCGGATATTAGTGTGCCCTAAATTCAAATTGAAGCCCAGATATGACCGGATAACAATTGAATTCCTTCTGAAGCCTGGATTACGACCAGATAAGAATCGAGAAATTGCGAAGCCTCGATTACGACTAGATAGCAAGTGTAATCTCATCTCCCCAGTAAGTCACTGTAAAGCCTGGATTACGACCAGATAGCAGTCAGTCTTATCACTATGAAGCCTGGATTACGACTAGATAGTAGTTCATGTTCACCTCTTCAACTAAGAGACAATTCCTCAGTAGAATAACGAACGACCGAAGCTCCTAAAATTCAACTTTTCTCAAAACAGAGATGATTCCCTAGTATAATAACGGACGACCGAAGCTCCTAAAATTCTATTCCTCTCAAGACAGAGATCAGCATTCCCCAGTGGAATCTTCCTAAACAACAGGTATACAAGCTCTCGCTAAGGAATCTCTTATGCGATCGACACTCCTTCGGATGACATCTTTAAGACCATCTCATGTCATTCATTTCCAAATGGCATCTGTAAGCCCATTCCTGACGTCACGAGACAATTACCACTTCATGCGAGTGCAAATTTCTGGGCACTCTGGTGTTCAATCATCTTCCACCTTCGGATCACGAAAGGCACGCAAGCTAATCTGTATCCTCAGGTTTAAGAAGATTGAACAGGGGAAGATGTTGTACCCAAAAATTTTCCCTCCCATATTTCTCAAAACATTTCAATAAAGATTTTCAAATTGCTCAAGGAAGCCCAAAGGTTGACCAGACAAGCTCTCTCCTAAGGCAGTCTACCTCAAATTAGGGTTTCATGTAGCATCAAGATATTTGAGTCCAAGGGATCCCAAATGCTCACCATTGTCCTAATATGTTCTCAAGATCATCCATGTCAAATTTCAAGCCCTACAGAGAAAGTTTGCTTAGTCAACTGCTCAAAGGCCTGAAAATCGACTGTGTTAGGGCAAAAGTAAATTGTGGCCCACACACAGTCAAACTTCAAGTTTTTTGGTCAATATCCTCATTTTGAAGTATATTTCATCATTTAATCAAGGGTTGATCGTGATTCATCAAGGATTGCTCATAATTCATCAAGAATCAAAAGTTGATAAATTAGGGTTTTGTAGGAAAAGTCAACTCAACTTTGACCAAGCATAACTTTCTCATACTTTATGAGAAATGACCCATCCAAATCTCATTTTCAAGAGGATGCCATGCTCTACAATCCATCTTCATCTCCCAAGTTCAAAATATGCACTCACAAGAAGTTATGAATTTGGACATTATAGGTCACTTTGAAAAGTCAACAAAAACACCTTTTTTGTCAAAGCTTCATACATGAGCATGGAATATCAAATTGAGATGAGACAAAAAGTGTTGCTTATAGGACATCTCAAGCTTTCTAAAAAGTCCAAGAACACCTTCAAAGAGTCAAAATTGAGGAAGTTATGCATTGTTTAAGTTGACCCTTTTTGCAAAAGTGTCAAAAGTCAACTATGCCTAAAAAGGCAATTTTTGCCAAATGGCCCCAATCTCTTGCACTTGTTTTGAGTTGGTAGCATGGTCCACGAGCCCTAGCCCTTTCCACTTGTCATTATCTTATTTTTATTATTTATTTTTATTTTTATTTGAATTAAATCAATTTTAATCAAAACAAATCATGGAAAAATCCAAAACATTGAAATTCAAAGATCTTGTACATGTTTCAGGTCCTATATCCAGCTAGCATAAGATTGGAATCGTGCAAAGCATTGGTGTGCTCAAAAAGATTGAATTTGGCTATTTTTGGAAAGATATTCAAAGGAATCAAATCAAGATCAAAATCAATAATGGAGGAAGATTGAGATGAGGTTGGCAACCCTAATCCATTCCTCAATACATAAGGAGTATTTGCAGACCTAAAACAAGGCTAGAGAGAGGCGTAAGAACAAGAACAAAACTTGAAAAAACACCAAAAAAGTGCAGACACGATTTCATATTTCCAGGCATTCTCAAAGCCTCTTGACCATGCCAATCACTTCTTGGGAGTGTAAGCAAGCAAAACCAATCAAGAGCAAGTACTCCCAAGCCCTGTAACTCACTGTAAGTCAGCCACAACTTTGGCTTTTTCTTGAAATCGAAACGCATCATTCTGACAATTATAGCATGAAATGGTTATAGATTCTTACTCCTTGAAGCATTTGCAAGCTTTCTGTAATATTTAATTGCGTTTTCATGGACTGTATTAGAATTTGCCATAGTTAGGGTTTGTTATCTCGTTTTGGGATCTTCGTGTACAGGTGAAATTGGGCCATGAAAGGGGCACCATTATGTTCAGCAGGTCCAGACGAATCTATCCATGGCCTTAGTTTTTATTTATCATGCTTGTATTGAATTTTGAGATTTGCAGGACCTGTAGCTACGGACATTGTGCCGTAGGTAAAAGTCTGTAACTTTTACCAACGGTGCAGGGAGGAAGATGACATACGTGCCTCCATCTCATTCGTGCATTTGAATTTGCGCGCGTGTTTACAGCTAGCGTTATTTTATTCCTTTTGTTTTTTTTTTCATTTAATAATCAATTGAATCAATTGGCCCAGTGGTGGCCAGGCAAGTGTTAAGGCATTGGGGAGCTTGAGGTCAGGGGTTCGACCCCTGCCTCCAACGTTTGCATTTTTCTTGAATTCTTTCTACATATTTCATGTTCCACAAGGCGTGAAGACTACCATAGGGCATCAACTCCTAACCATCAGATCACCAACAAGTCAAATCTGAAGGCTAGCACATGAAGGACTATCATGGGACCTAGTCAACGCAAAGCATGGTGGCCTGGAAGTCAACATGGACCTCAGATTGTTGTGCCCAAGCTTGCTATCTGCACCCCCTCAAATTACTGATTGCAGGCCCAAGTTTATTTTTCCTTTTCTTTTATATTTTATTTAATTTATTTATTTATTTTATTCACTAACACAAAATAAATAATTCTTTTTATCAAAAAAATCATAAAAATAATGTTTTTCACCAAATTAGGTTTAGATTTTATTTTTTATCAAAAATTAATTAATTTAATTAGGTTATTTAATTTTTAGATAACTTTAATTATTTTGTAAATAAATTAAAATTAATTAAGAACAATTAGGGTTTTAATTTAATTTAATTCCATTTTCTTTTTTTCTTAAGATAACCAAAAACATAAAAATAGGCTAATTTTATTTATTTTCATTAATTATTTAATTACTAATTAATTGCGTATTTAATTTTAAAACCTAATTCTTTTCTTAAAAATAATTATAAAAAAAAAACAACAAAAACAATTTTTCTTTCAATTAGGTTAGAAGGGGTCAAAACCCTAATTCTCTCCCGATCTAAATTTCCTCGCTCGCACTTTATTATTATTTTTACCATATTGATGTAATTGTTCACAAGTTGTAATACTTTAATTAGGACTTTACTTTCATTTATCGCTTTATTTTTAAGGGTTTGTTTTTGGCTATGTAAATACCCGAAGCCTTGTAATAGCGTAGTTTAATTTCCGCACTTTAAATTCCGCAAAATATTAACTATTAGATGTATGAATAATAGGGATGCATGACAAGAATGTATGATTAACTTTAAAATGGTTAGCTAACCCTAAATGTGCAAAGATAATAACTTGAAATCGAATCACTCGCACATGCGCACTCCTATGGTATACTCCCACTTCGGTTGACTTTGGTAAATGGTCATTGAGTATAGGATATTTTAGTGGTCGCCCTTTTGTCTCAAAGATAAAAGTTGCCTCGGAACGGTTGCCTCGGAATTGTTGCCTCGAATATTGATCTAAGACATTAGGGTTATTACTAAGACATCCTAACATTGCTTTAGTGACTGTATGTCCCTTTCGAATTGACCCTTAAAACTCCAACGATGGTGCTACCTACTCACTAATAGTGGGATAGCATTGTCTAAAGGAAACAAACATAGAACAATTCTTTTTTCGAGTAGGTAGATTAGTTCTTAAGTACTTGCTCAATCCAAACAAAATTTTTCACACTTACACTCCTTTTCAAACAAAGTTTTCAAAAACACTTCGTAACACTCTTGAAGACAGAAGCAAGAGTTAAATTGAAGTCAAAACAAAAACTTTTCAAATCACACAAACACAGAGAAGCAATTTTGAAAATGATGAGCAAGTACTAAGAGCCCGTAGAAAACTACGGATAGAAAGGGTGTTAATACCTTCCCTTTCTATAATCTACCCCCCGTACTCAGAAAATCTCGAAAAAGGAATTTTTCTGTGCTTTTTTCCTTTCCTTGTTGGATAAAATAAAAGTCGGTGGCGACTCTTGCTTACCACGGCATTTTGCAAACACAAACGCAAAACACAAACCAGCATTCCTAAAAACAGTCTCGGTTCTGGCCACCGTATCACAGTTGCGCTTGTAGATGATCCCGTTATTAAGGAAGAATTTGACAGAGAACCTTCTTAGGAATTTCTTATTGTTAACAGAAGCTCCCTCAGGATACTCTTGGAGTTCGAGATATCTTTTAACTTCATGGAACCAAGGTTTGTCCATTATTTATTCAGTATCAATCTCATGACAGTATGCTGGTTCATCCATTCTTTCAATAGTGATCCGAGGAGCCTCATTATCTCACTTGACTTTGAACATGGATGACATTGTAGCTAGCGCGTCCGCTAGTTGATTTTCCTCACGTGGAAAATGCTCAAATGTAATTTCTTCAAAGAATGGAATCAGTGTCAACACATGCTCTTTGTGTGGGATGAGATTAGGGTGCTTTGTGTCCCATTCTCCTTTTATTTGACTTACTACTAAAGCCGAGTCTCCAAATACACTCAAGAATTTGACCCTCAAGTCAATAGCAGTCTTGAGACCCATAATACACACTTCATACTCAGCCATATTGTTGGTGCAATTGAAACATAATCTAGAAGTGAAAGGAGTATGACAGCCCTCGGGAGATATGATCACAGCGCCGATGCCATTGCCAAGAGCGTTGGAAGCTCTGTCAAAAACCATAATCCATCGAGATCCTTTTTTAGGACCTTCATCCGGTCCAGGTTCTTTATAATCAGTTACTAACATGATGTTCTCGTCTGGGAACTCAAAATTCATGAATTGGTAGTCGTCCACAGCCTGATGAGCCAAATGATCTGCTAGTACACTTCCCTTAATTTCTTTCTGGGTCGTATACTGAATGTCGTATTCGGTCAGGATCATTTTCCATCTTGCTATTCTTTCGGAGAGAGCGGGCTTCTCAAAGATGTACTTGATAGGATACATTTTAGATATCAACAAGGTAGTGTGAGTCAACATATACTGTCTTAGTCGGCGAGCAGCCCATGCCAAAGTGCAGCAAGTTTTCTTGAGCATTGAGTATCTTGTTTCACAGTCGGTAAACTTTTTGCTAATGTAGTATATTGCATGCTCTTTTCGACAAGACTCGTCATGCTGCCCCAGCACGCACCCCATTGAGTTTTCTAACACTGTTAAGTACATGATTATAGGTCTTCCTTCAACTGGAGGCATCAAGATTGGAGGCTCTTAAAGATACCCCTTGATTTTGTCGAAGGTGTTCTGGAAGTCATCATTTCACTTCACTGCTTGATCTTTCTTCAGTAATTTGAAGATAGGTTCACAAGTAGCGGTTAGATGTGAAATGAATCTGGCAATGTAGTTCAGACGTCCCAAGAATCCCCTAACTTACTTCTCAGTGCGAGGAGTTGGCATTTCTTGTATAGCTTTAACCTTTGCAGGGTCAACTTTAATTCCTTTGTTGCTGACAACAAAACCCAAGAGCTTACCAGATCTTACTCCAAAGGTGCACTTATTCGGATTCAGCCTCAGTTTGTACTTTTTCAACCTTTCAAAAAGCTTCTGTAGGTGATCGAGGTGCTCCTCTTCAGTCTGAGACCTGGATATCATATCATCAACATAGACCTCTATCTCGTGATGGATCATATCGTGAAACAAAGCTACCATGGCACGCTGATAGGTTTCCCCGACGTTCTTTAGCCCAAATGGTATCACATTGTAATAGAAAGTGCCCCACTGTGTGACGAAGGTTGTCTTTTCCATGTCTTCAAGTGCCATTTTGATCTGATTGTGTCTGGAGAAGCCATCCATGAATGAGAATACCTTATATTGTACGGTGTTGTCAACCAGAATATCGATATGGGGAAGCGGAAAGTCATCCTTGGGGCTTGCCCTGTTCAGGTCTTTGTAATCCACACACATACGTACCTTACCATGCTTCTTAGGTACTGGAACAACATTGGAAACCCATTGCAGATTAGAGATGACGGCTAAGAAACCAGCATTGAACTATTTCATGACTTCAGCCTTGATCTTTTCTGACATTTCTGGCTGCATGAGACAAACCTTATGTTTCACTGGAGGGCAGTCCTCTTTTGTAGGTAGATGATGAACCACAATATCGGTGTCAAGTCCTGGCATGCCTTCATATGACCAGGAAAAAACCTTAACATAGTCATGTAGCATCTGAATTAACCGCTCTTTGACACTATGCTCCAGGTCGGCACCTATCTTGACTTCTTTCTTGTCCTATTCAGTACCCAAGTTAACTGTCTCAATCGGCTCTTCATGAGGTTGTATTTCCCTTTCTTCCTGTTGAAACAGTCTAGCAAGTTCTCCTGGTACCTCACAATCTTCCTCACCTTCGTCCTCGGCTTGGTAGATCGGATTTTCAAAGTCATAATACGCAATAGCAGAACCGTTATCAATGGGATCTAGAGTGGATGTGGATCTGTAGTTTGATATGTGGGTGTGTGTAAGAGCATAGCTATATATTTTTTGATCAAGTTAAGAGGCGGAAAGGAAAAACAAAGAGCGTAAAATTTTTATGTGAAACGTCCAATGTTTTACTGATGACATATGAAAATGAAGTAATGACCCTCACAAATAGACCATTGTGCCTCGGGTAAGACACAAGGCTTTAATGTTTCAATTGTTCAAATATTACATATCCTTAAAAACAAAAAAGACAAATTACTCTTAAATAAAAGTAACGGGCACGAAATCTCTGGCCTCCCAATTGCTGAGTCCACCACTGATGGTTGGGAAGATCCACTTGTCCAGGTCGTAGTTATTGTCAGCATCTTTTGTAGCGAAGACAATATCAATAACACTGACTCCCGGGCCATGTTTGGGAATAGATGCAGTTATGACATTGGGAGTCTCAGGGGGATCAAATTTAACCTCCTTTGTATCAATAAGGTCTTACACATTGTTCTTCAAATCCCAACAATCGTTTGTATCATTCCCTGGCGTCTCAGAATGGTAGGCACATCGAGCATTTGGGTTGTAGCGGGGAGAGGCAGTATTATGATTCTTCAGAGCCTCCTTCAGAGTTACCAAATTGGATTTCAACAAGTGTGGTAAAACCTGGGATAGGGTCATGTTGATCCGAGTAAACTCTCTTCTAGGCGCATCTGGTCTGTGCTGATTATTTTGTTGTTGGTTTGAGGCAGGATTGGAAATCATAACAGCCCCTACCGTCGGAAGACGCTCAGTTTTGTTGTGATTTCTTTGGCCATAAGCAGCACTAACCTCCTTCTTTCCTGTGAATGGTTTCTTTGTTGTACTGGAGGATGCTTCTCTCTGTATTTTACCACTTTTGATGCCAGCCTCTACCCGTTCACCAGTCAGTATTAATTTAGAGAACCCAATAGAAGAACTCTCAATCAGATGGTTAAAGAATGGACTAGACAACATACCCAAGAACATGTCCACCAGCTCTCTATTAGACAACAGAGGTTGGACTCTTCCCGTAAGATCTCTCCACTTTTGGGCATAATCTTTAAAACCTTCGTCGGAACCCATAGACATACTTTGCAACTGTGTACGAGTCGGGGTGAGGTCAGAATTATATTGATACTGCTTGTAGAAAGCAGCAGCTAAATCTTCCGAATTGTGAACGTTGGTTCTCTCCAGTTGATAGAACCATTCCAGCTGAGTCCCCGACAAACTTTCCTGGAAGAAGTGTACCCACAGATTCTTGTCAGTAGTGTGGGGTTGAATCTTCCTGACATACGACCTTAAATGAAGCTTAGGACAAGAGACATCGTCGTACTTAGCAAATGTAAGAACCTTGAATTTTTGCGGGATGACCACCCCAGGAATCAGTCATAGCTCCTCAAAATCAAGCCCGAGTATCCTCTAGATCTCCATAGCATTGAGTAGATCCTCTAGTCTTTTGTATTTATCATCAGTAGGAATATACTGCTCCTCAAAATAATCAGGTCCATCTTCCTCAGACCCTGGATTGTTGTTTTCTTCCACTGGCTTCTCTTCTTAATTGTCCCCCTCATTTGACGGGGTCGCGAAGTCTATAGCTTGCTTAACCGGTCCTCTGATCCTTCTTCCCATATTCAATACACCAACTGGTTTCTTTACCTTCTTGGTCTTCTCCTTGATGATAAGAGCTTTCAGATCTTCCTGCCCCTGGGCCAGAGCCAGGAACATTTGTTGAAACTGAGCGTTCTGAGCTTGGAGGTCCTTCACTGTCTGTTTGAGAGCCATTTCTTTTGCTGAAATAAACAGCAAGAAGAATAAGAAACCTGTCTTGAAACACCTGTTTATGCAATGAAATACATGATATGCTTATGCAATGTTTTCAAGGGCCTAATAAGATTCAAACTCTTTTAACCAAAACAGAAACAAAGATTTTTTATTAGTAAGTTTCAAATGAAATCAAAGTTTACAAAGGAATAACAAATAAGAAACTGCTAAGATTCCTAAGTCTCCCAAGGACGCTTACTTTTGGTGCTAATGTAGGCATTGAGATTCTGCTCTTCGTGAAGCCGCTTTGTTAGTTCCAACACCTTTTTCTCACTGGTGTAGAATTGGGACTCAAATGTATCTCGTTCTTCTTTGAACTGTATCTAAGATTCTTGCAATTCTTCAAAGTTTGTTGGCATATCAGGATGAAGAATGATGCGAGACTCGTCCCCTTGAATAATAGGCTCTGAAATCACTAGTAGGATATCAACGTACGACATCAACTGATAGTCTGGAAATGTGAAGTAATGGTGCTTAGGATCGAAGAACTGGAATAAGACACTCATCAAACCCTCATCAAAACCGGTAGTAACCAAACTGAGCAAGTGACCATATCTCTTGCTGAATGATGAATTCTCAGGAACTTTTAGAACAATTTCTTTGATTTTATTAATTCAGATGGTTTTTCTGCGAGCTGAATCCATAACTACAAAACAGAGGAGAGATGAATCCATAGGCCCTTGAAATGGTTAGTGTACATGACATGTTATGATGTTTATGATGTTATGATCACAAGTATATTAAACACACACAAGTCACACAAAGACCTTAAGTTTAAAAGCTTGCATAAGTTTTAAAGGTAAGTACCCTCTTGAAGTTTCAGTTGGCTCAACCTGTCCTATTATTAGTAATCGGGTTCTGAGCAGTCTCATATCATTGACCTTTCTTTTAGGCATTGTTCTAGCTCAATCACCAAAGTATTGCATCCATAATATCCCAAAAGTCCAATCTCAATGAGTGTAGAATCGAGTATCAACCAATCTTCGGTCGGAACCAAATTCGGTCATCTCACTACTTTCTAATGGCTTAGGATGAGTCAATTAAAGGTTCTAAAGGTCATTTAGTGCTTAATGATACTATAAGGAAGCCTAATGTTATCCTTGACTGACTCAAGGAACATTAGTACAAGCCATAGTATCACGCTAACATAGCCATCACTTCGTCCATATCGGTCTATGTCGTACAACTTTCATGATTTATTGCTACTTACCTAAAAAGGTGCCCCAGATCCGGGTGTAGGATCTTTTAGTAACAACCCGAACAAAACCCTTAAAAGTAAAGCATACAAAGCAAGCAATTAAAACAGTTTTAACATGAACTAAACTCTTAAGGTAAACCCATTTTATAAGTAATTCCTCAGCAGAGTCGTCAGTTATGTGATGCGGTGGCAGAACTGACTGTTTATACTGGTTTTGCATTTGTGTTTGCAAATATTGCGGTAAGCAAGAGTCGCCACCAACTTTTCTTTTATCCAAATTAAGGAAAGGGTGAAAAGAATATAAAAAGGCCTTTTCGAGAATTTTCTGAGTAAGGGGGGTAGATTATGGAAAGGGAAGGTGTTAGCACCCTTTCCATCCGTAGTTATCTACGGGATCTTAGATGTTTAGATCATTTTGAAATACCTTGTGCTTTTGTGTGTTTTTTTGAAAAGTATTTTGAAATGCCTTAATGCGGCGATTTTCTTTATGATAACTCTTGTATTAGTCCTCAAGAGTGTTGACAAAGCAAATGTTTTTAAAAGTTTTTTTTGAAATGTGTAAAAAAGTTTGTTTCGAGCATAGCATCTAAGAACTATCTACTTATACTCGAAAAGGTTCGTTCTTTTCCTCCTATCCTTTAGACAATGCTATCCCACTATTAGTGAGTAGGTAGCCCTATCGTTGGATGTATGAGGGACATTCGAAGGGACATACAGTCATAAAGGCAACATATGGAGACGCTTTAACGTTTTTTTTAGGGACTAGATCATTTACCGAGAGGAAACTGTAGGGTCATCGAGGGACTATGATCTTTTGATTTACGGGTCTTTGCTAAAGCGTCCCTGTTTCGAGGGACATGACTGTTTTTTCGAAGGTAACCAAAGTGGGGTATGCTAGAGGTGTATATGTGCAATGTGTGTTATATTCAGTTATTTTAGTCTTTTGTGTTAGGTTTGCTGGCGTTTAATTATTAATCTTATCATACAATCCTATTAGTCATACATCTAATAGTTAATATATGTACAGGAATTAAAAGTGCGAAAATGTAAATCCTACGCTATTACAATGCTTCGGGGAGGGGGATATTTACATGTCCAAATGGAGGAAAGAAAATAAAGGAAAAAGCAGTAAAGCCCTAGTTAATTATCTATTACATTCCATCAACAAATACAAAAATATGAAAAATGCGAAAAATAAATAACGCGCGCGAAACAGAAAAGAGACGTCTAAAAAATTTCTAAGTAAACCAGAAAATCTTTTTTGGTTGTTTTTGTTAAGAAAATATTTGAATTAAATAAACCTAGGTCTAGTTGATTTTAAATTGATAAAATAAAGTTAAAATAATTAATTTACAAAATTAAAATAAATTAGAAAACCTAAGACTAATATTTTTTTATGATTTTTATTTGATTTAAAAGAAATGAAAAAGTAAGAATGAATGCAAGGAAAAGGAATCCTTCGACCAAGGAAAATGATGGTCTTCGATCCATGGAGACAGGCCTTTGATCTTGTGAAGATAGGCCTTCGATCCAGCAAAGAATGATGCTCGAGGTGTCTGATGACTTGCTTGTGGAGAAAAGCACTAAATTTTGCAAGAAAAAATGTCAACAAAACAAAAGCAGGACTTGGGTGTCGAACCTAGGTCCTTCGATCATGTGCGCGTTTGTCTGCTCAGGCTTGATCTACAGTACAAACATTAGAAAAAAAGAAACAAATACAAACCTGGGTGTCGAACCCAGGTCCTTCCCCTGTACACACACCTGCAAGTTTGATCAAATGCTGGATCGAAACAGATCCAAAGACCCTACCCTATGTATGATCATTTCCTAAACCCAAATCTAGGGTTAAAACTGACACAAGATCTTTGTATCACCTAGTTTGAAGCCTGGCTTCTTCGAAGCCTTAAAATGGCACCCTTGTACTTCCACACTTATATCCGTATGAATGATCAATAATAACACAAACATGTATGTAAAAACAATTCAAATAGTAATCGAAAGGTTGTGACCCAAAATTTTACTAAGGACTGGTGGGCTTGGTGCGTGACTTTTGGGCGTGCTTCAGGCTTGGAGAAGAGTTGGTATTCGATTGGGCTTGGAGGAGCCTGCAAAGAGTGTTTTTATTTTGACAACTTTGCTGGATTCTTGAGAATTTTCGTGGCTCTTTGAGGTAGCTTTCGATAGGCAATATGTGCATGTGTATGAGGAAATATGTAAGCGTAGGTCTCCAGTGTATGTATCTCGTCCTTGACCGGTGGTGTGAGTGTCTTGTATTTATAGGAGATGGGGGTGCATGGAAATGGAAAGAGACAACCATTAACCAAGCTTTGAAGGCCATGAAACCAAAATCAGACACATTAAAAGACTTCCATTTTTGAAACATTCATGCCTTTTTGAGCCTTAGGATGAACCTGGACACATTTGGATCCTTCGAATGCCCTCCAGCGTTGCTCTTCGATTGGCCTAGAGTTTTGATTTGAAGTGTTCAGAAACTTCTTTATTAGAGCTTCTTCGATCAGTCAGCTTCTACATTGATTGCTTGATTTTGTTGATATGGTTATCTAAAGACAACTTGCTCTGATATGCCAATCGAAAGAAACTTTGTTAACATGCCTTCGAAGTACATATTATCCTTGCTCTTTGATTGACTCATGGTTTCCTCCTTCGAATGACTCCAATTCTCATCATTGGGGCTTCTTCGATTGAGCCCCTGTTCATCTTATCCTTCGATTAACTCTGAAGCTACCCAATTAGCCCAATTAAAAAAACTTCATTCTTGCTAGTAGAAACTTCCTTTGTCATGAATGTAATGGTGTATGAGGCTTGGGCTTGGCAGCATATAATATCTTGCCCAACAAGCAGCTTGAACCAACCTCATCAAAAGGCAAAATAAGTTTGTTTCCAACAAATATGTGTCTTTTGAGTAGACCAAATGTATGTCATTCGAAGGCACCATTTGTGTGTTCCTAATGTGGTAATCTTGTGCTTGTGAAACGAAAGCAGACATGAAGAGGGAACCTTTTGCTTTGTGTATTGAAGGCAAGTCTGGAGAAGCTCTGTGCCTTGTAAATTGAAGGCAAGTCGAAAGGGGCATTTGCCTTATGCATCAAAGGCAATTCAAAAGAAACCTTTTGCCTTGTGAATCAAAAGCTTGTAGGAAGTCCTTTGTCTAATGGATCAATGGAAATCGTGAAGGGGACTTTGCCTTAAACGAAGCTGGCATGCAGGAATCCACTGTCTTGTGAATCAAAGTAAGCATTCAGGAGGTCACTGCTGGTGAATCGAAACAAACTTGTAGGGGGTTCTTGCATTATGAATCGAAGCCAAGCCTGAAGTAGCCAATGTGCAATAGAAGCCTTGTGATTTGAACGTTATTGAAGGGGGACCCAGTGCCCACTCGAAGCTTGTGAATCATACCTGCATCGAAGAGTTCCAAATGCCTAATCGAAGACTTTGAAACAAAGCTTGCTCAAAGGATTAAATTCCCAATCGAAGCTTCTCAAGATGCCAATCGAAAGACACCTTGTTCAGATGCCAATCGAAAGATACTTGATTATCTTCAAAAAAATTATATTTTCTCTAAGCAAGTGTTTGTAACTAACCATGTAAGAAAAGATCTTGGAAAACATGAGAGGGCAAATTTTGGGGTACAACATCTATCCTTGCTAACAATCCAAGGTACTTTTTGTCCTCTTTCGATGGACCTGATCTAAAAGGTCTCAGAACTTTTGTGAAGAAGTCTAGCTTAGAGGAAGGTTCATTTTGTTCTTTACCCTCTTGAGGAGTATTTTTCTAGAGAATTGTTTCGTCTTTTACCCTAGTGTTTTCAGCAAATTTTGTACTAACCCTAGGTTTACTAACTATGGGTCTAGTCAAGTGGTAAGCAGGAAAAAATCTCTTGAGTTTTGATATATCTGATACATTGAGTATAGGACCCATATATCCTAAGGTATCAGAAGCAAAAGTGAAGGGAAACATTACTTGAGAAGCATAGATGGCAATTTGTTCATTCCTCATAGATGGTTTGGGAACAAATTCTTGATTTCCAATCATGCTGGGTGTTGTTATTTTCAGTAAAGGGTTGGAAGCAACATCATCTTTGTTTTGTTTACTCTTTCCAGACTTTGATTTCTTCTGGGATGCCATTGATTGTGTTTTGAAGAAGAAGAAGAAGAAGTTGCAGAAAAGTTTGTTGAGGTTTGGAAGAAGAAAAGAGAACTTTTTGATTTGAAAAAGTGCAGAAAATAAAAAGGTGAATGGTAATAATTTATATGAAGGGAGATTGAATCGTTTTTGATGGAAAGAGGGAAGTTGAATTTTGTTTAGTGGGACACATGTAAGGTGATCATTTGCTTGATGAACGGTTTTTGTAAGCCAAGGTTAAGACTATTCATCATAGCTAATGATGAGATTTATAGATACCCATATTGCGATTAGATGTTTGAAAATCAAAAGTCATTATGATAATGACATCATAATAGTTGAAGCGGTTGATGAATTGTTCAAAAGGTCGAAATTTGAAGAGATTACAAAAAAATTAAGCATTTCTGGTTTCGAAATGAATATTTCTTGGGGGCAATTTGTTGGCTGAAAATTTCGACTAAAGGAAAAATTGAGCAGAGTCAATGATCTGAAAATACATAGAGAATTGTTTGGCTATTTTGTTTGTTAAAAACCATGAAGATTCGAAATTCAAAATTTATTAATAGATTGAAGGATAGTTTATAATTCGAATTTCGAAATAAAGTTGTTATTCGAAGACATGGCTTAAAACTTTATACTTCGACTGTTATCAAATTTTATTGGTTTTAGCGCTCAAGACGGATAGCGAAGGGTTTGAATTCGAATATTCATTCTTATCCAGAAGGACGCATGGAATCTTCTGGATTATCGAAGACATGCCAGCGGAAACGTGACATTAGTTTGTTAGAAGACCGTTAGGGTCGAAGTTCTATAAATTGTAGTTTTTTGTGTTTCAGTTTGTAGTGTTCACATCTTTGTACAAAATACTCAAAATACTCAAAGTACCAGTGTTCGAGAAAAGAGTTAACGAGAATGTACGTATGATGCACCATATTTTGTATTCAATGTCATTTATATTCAATGAAATTTCTTTACGTTATTTACGTTCTTTACACTTCCCAGTCTAGACTAGTTTATATTTCATTACTTTCATAAAGAAGTTTCACTTCGACATACGAAGTGATTCCTTTTATTTAAAGAAATTATCATTAAAACATACTTTCTAAATGATAGAACACAATAGTCCTGAGATCAATTTGATCGATCTCGTGAGTAACTGAATTTGTTAAAGGATTTAGAGGATCAGCGTTTGTTTACCAAATTCCAGGGTAAACAGTGGAATGAAGTGGAGCGGAATGGAACAGAACGGAATAGAATAAAAATATTATTCCAGTGTTTGAGTAGGTCATGATGGAATGTAGTTATTTTTGTCATTCCATCCAAATTTGACGGTACAAAAAATAATAGAAAGTGATTGAATGAAATAAAATAAATTATATCCGATATCACTTTATTCTATTCTTTTTTAATCAATCTACACAATGAAACATAATTTTTTTTTCATTTTATTCTGTCTCATTCAATTTTAATTCACTAATCTAAACATATCCTTAAAGCCTAGTGAAGTCCATATCCTTAAAATGAAAATGTTTGGTAGAAATTTTAATTAGACCAAATTCGGTGAAAATTTCATTAAGTATTATTTAATTTCATTTAACATTAAACAAGTCCTACTAACACAATTAATGCACTTCATTCCATGTTGTGATTAGGCAAAGATAAAATAAATGTTTTTATCACCCCATAAAGTTCCTTTGCTTTCAAAGGCTCACTATCTTGAACACCATGATAACCTCCTTTTGTAAAATGCCCCACAACATTCACTCTATTTTCCTCTATCACTCTCACTAACCCAATCGAACGGTCCACAAGCGGGTCACCGTCGCAATCGGTCACCAACACCCACCACCCAATCTCTCTAACCCTTTTCAATCTCACAACATTATCTCTCACCGTTGGATTACAATACTCATGATCACGATCAACCCCAACCGGTAACGATAATTCCCACAACGCATCATTATTACACAATAACAAATGAGGATCATTAGCAAGCTTAATTTCCGAACGTGTCCTGTGGGTCCCACTGAAAAAAGGTTGAATCAATATCAGCCCTTTGATCATCTTAGAAACTTCATCTTCTACATCTTCTACCGTTGCTACACGTAGACCCGCGTTGTATGCTATGTTTCCACCAGCACTACTCCCCATAAGAAAAACTTTGGAATAATCAACATGGTTTCTTAACCAATCATCTGATTGATTGGTTTTGATCCAGTGCAGCGCCTCCACCGCATCTTCATATGCAGCCGGGAGTCTATGTTCCGGTGCGAGACGATACTCTACCGACACGACAACCGCTACAACGTTGTTTGCCATGTTGAAACAAAACTCATGAAAAATTGTTGATGCTGCACTGAGAAAAATGAATCCACCACCGTGGAAGAAAATTATAAGGGGAAGTTTGTTGGAGGTGTGATCTAGTGCTTTGTGGGGTAGGTAGATCCGAGCCCACGTGGCTTTTGATTGGTTGATCATGAGATCTTTGGAGAGAATGGGGAGAGTAGGATCTAATGAAGGAGGTGTCGTAGGTTTGCTTTGTCGAATGATTGTGCCGTTTGGGTTAAGGACGAGGTTGAGTTGTTTGTAAGGATCATCGTTGCATGGTTTTGTTGGAGATTGTGTTTGAGGTGTTGTTGAGTTTAACAATAAGAAGATTGTTAGGGAAAATGAAAATGTGAATATTGATAAGCAAAAGAGGGCCATGGTTGATTTTAGAAATATCATACGATGGTACTTAATGGCGGAAGCTATATATGGATGAAATAATTGTAGATTTTGTTTCGGTTTTTTTTATATCCACTTTCTATTTTCTAGGCCTCATGTTCATTATAGTGGATACTGGATAGACTTTATGCAATATGACAAAAGAGTAAAAATGAACAAAATAAGTTAACAATATGTATTTTTGGGATCTGGATCCTCTACTATCTTGTGTCTCCTGATTCCGTTCAGCCATTAGTATCAGCCTTCCATCTATATTTCTCTCTTACTTTAAATTAATTTGACTTATTTATTTGTTTTTCATCATTTTCTATTCATTGAATTATCAACATGAAAAGCAGCAGAACACAAAAAAGCAGGAGATGATCTTAATTCGCGCTGACGTCTCTGCGTCAAGTTGAAATTTAAAAGTATAACTATAATGTCTATCATTATAAAGAAATTATTAAATTAAATACATATATAAACAATGAATGCGTCCTAAGATTCTCTTTTTTACTTATAATTAACGTGATATTCATGCGATCGGACGTAGGGATGGCAAGCAGACCCAAATCCGCGGGCCCCACCCGCACCCGCACCCGAGTCAACGGGTGAAACCCGAATTGACTGGGTTTGGGTTTGGGTTCGGGTGCCACCCGATATTTCGGGTGTGGGTTTGGGATAGGTTAAACCCGCACCCGAAATCACACTCGCTTATATGTTAAATTACAAAACTATCCCTAAATATATATATATATATTTCAATAATTAAACTTTCAAGTTCAAGTTCACGCTCACGATACGGATTCAACTTTCAAGTTCACGCCCACTTCGGGTTCAGGTTTGGGTGAAAAAACCCGAACCCAACGTGTGAGGGCGCGGGTGTGATTTTGTCACCCGAATAGACTTCGGGTTCGGGTTCGGGTTCGGGTTCGGGTTCGGGTGATGATTTCGGGTGCGGGTGTGGGTAGTGTGAAACCCGCACCCGACCCGACCCGTTGCCATCCCTAATCGGACGTGTGTGCGAATTTTTTTAATCGATATTATTTTATATTATAGTTTATTGTTCAACCATCGATTTTTTTTAAACCACACCCCAATCCATGTAATAGTTAAAGGAATATTATCCTTTTGATGCAGATGCTTCAGGAAAATAATTATTAAACCGATAAATTACTTTGAAATTCTAATTCTATTGTAGCTACTGCCGCAAACTCTTTATTAAACTAGTTAAATACTTTGAAATTCTGCTTTTGTTGCATATGCTGTAACACCCGTTAATTTAATTAATTATTTAATTAAATTATATTTTTAGATTATTTGTGATATTGCGAGGTGTTAAGAATTATTGGTAAAAGTTGTTGAATTATTATTAATTAATTAGTTGATTAATAATAATTCTTATGTTGGGATTAATGAAATATTATTTAAGTGATGGATTGATTAAGTGGTAGAAATATTATAGTATTAATTTATTAGAAATAAGAATAGAATTAGTAATGGACTTATGTTGTGGTGTCAGGAAGTAAAAGTGGAGTGTAGCATTTAGGCCCAATTGGATTTATTTGCACTAATAGAATAATATTATATTATTATTAGGAAATAAGAGAGGAAGAGAAGTTAGTTATCAATAAGAAGAGGAAGAGGAAGATAGGGTTTTTGGAGAAGAATTGGGATACGGGAAAACTGAACCAAGAGGCCAAGAAGAGATTCAATCGGAGACCCATAGAGTTGCCTTCAAACCAAACCATGTAAGGATGGGGTTTCTTATCCTATAACGGGGCTTATGAGAAATTGTATGTGGGGATTTAGGGTATAAATTTATTATTGATTATGTTGGTTTATGGCAATTGATGTTAGGAATTAATTAGTGTTGATTATTGGTGAAATTTCATGTTCCTGTGTTATACGTTGGTCTGTAAATCAAATGAAATTAGAGAAGTAACATGGGCGTGACGATCGACAGGGGTTGTTGTTGTTGGATGCCGGTCGACACCATTGAGGAGGAAGGCGTGACGACCGGCAGCGGGTAGTTGTTGTTGGATGCCGGTTGGCACCCTTGAGCAGAAAGGCGTAAGTGGAGAGTGTCGTTTGGCACTGTGTTTGAGGGAAAAGTTGTGCCGCTAGGCACATTGTACTGTGATGTTAGGTGTTATACCCCAAAATTTTCCCTCCCATTTTTTATTCAAGACGCTATCCTAGGGTTACTCAAATACTCAATTTGGCTCAGAAGTCGATCAGACAGATTCTCTTCCTAGGAAGTAAATTGGCAATTAGGGTTTTGCATTTCTCAAAGAAAATTGAGTCTTCATGGATGTTGGCATGTTAGGATATAGGAGGGTGTATGGAACCTCTCCTTCCATCACAGGCTCTTTGATCACGGGGAGAATGTGAGGGTATGGCATCATAAGATTCTGGGCGCGGGTTCGTACCCACTTGAGATAAGGCTCAAGAGGGATGGAATTCTTGTTCCCCAGTGTCTTACTATCCACTTTGTTAGGTATCCTCCAAGCTCTGATGAACCTTTGTCGAAGTCCTTGCGCATCGTTGTCGAAGTCAAAAACTAGGTCAGGAATCAGCATGTCATGAGGACCATCCCTCCGAGCATATCCAAACTGTCTTATAGCTAAACAGGGGTTGTAGGTAATGCCTACCCTAATGCCAAGTAGTGGGACATTAGGGAATTCCCCACAACGATCAATGATGATGATATTTTCTCTGGACCGAGAACACCAATGTACATCAGAATTTGTGAGGGTCATCAACCGTTGTGACCACCTTAAACCTTGCTCATTCTTCAAAACGAATTGTGGAAGATGAGAAATAAACCACCTTGCTAGGAGAGGAGTACAACACATGAGAACACCTCTTTTCCTCATTGTTCGTGTGTAAAATGAGTGTAGGATGTCCCCAAGCAATGTAGGCACAAGATTCTGAGATATGAAAATCTTGACAGCATTCACATCTATAAGTTGATCAGAGTTTGGGAACAGGACCAACCCATAGATAAGGAGTGCCACAATCTCTTCAAAGGCTTGTAGATCAAGAGAATTCCAGCAGTCTTGTGCCTTCTCAAACAGAAACTTTGGCAAGAAACCCTTGACACCACTTCTGGTTTCCCAATGTCCCTTGATGTCAGATGGTTGCAAGTGTAATGCTTGAGCAACATCTTCAGGATTTGGTTCTTTTTCCGTACCGTTGTAGGGTAGTTGATGAAGAATAAGAATTCTCAGGAGTTGATAAAATTCCTCCAAAGTAGGTACTAGTTGGTAATCAGGGAATGTGAAACAGTGGTGTAGGGGGTCAAAGAACTGGAAGAGAACTTTCACCATGTCTTCTTCAATGTTGGAGTTGACCAAGTTGAGAAGCCTACCATGTCTTTCACTGAAGAGAGAATTCTCTGGAATCCTGGAAGTAAGCTCCTTGAGTTGAGGAGGGATTCTCACAAGGTTGACTTGAATTGTTTTCCCGCGAAGAGATTCCATGACCTACAAAACAAGAACAAAGATGAAGATCCAAACCCTTAAAATGGTTAGTGGATGCATATGATGCTTTATGATGTTCATGATGTATGCACAAGCACATGTACACAAAACCCTAGTTTCAGGCTTGCATGAGGTTTCATAGGTAAGTACCCTCTTGAGTTTAGTTGGCCCAAACCTGTCCTATAAATAGTAATCGGGTTCTAAAGAGCTCAATATCACTGGATTGTTTTCTATGTTCATTGTTTTGGTTTAGCCACTTAACTAGCGACCAAAATATTCCAAGAAAACAACCCTCAATGAGTGTAGTATCGAGTATCTACCAACTTCGGACTGCACCAAAGCCGGTCATCTCACTACCCCTAATAAAAGGCCAAGATGGTCAAGTAAGGTTCTAAGAGTTCATTAGTGCTTTATGACATCGCTCAGCGGCCCCGTATTCTCTTTGATTGACTCAAAGGTGTTGTACCCAAAAATTTGCCCTCCCATATTCTTCAAAGATTTGCCAAGTCAAGCTTCAAAGTTCCCCAAAGGTTGCACAGTGCAAGAGCCTCATAAGCAGTCAAAATTAGGGTTTGTGTTCTGGTCAAGAAAATGAAGTTTTAAAAGGTCCAATCAAGTCTCACATGCTTACAAATATGGTCAAGCATCCTCATACCAAGTTTCAAGACTTTCAGCATAAAATTGCACAGTCAAAAACCCTAATTGCACTACAGTCAACTGTAGGGGCAAAATGGTCATTTGACAGCCAAAAGTTCAAATTTTTGGTCAACATATCATTTTTAAGCCACAAACATCATTTGATCAATGCTTGATCATGATTCTCAAAATTTGGCTCAAAAATCATCAAGATGCAAAAGTTTCCTTATTTGGACAGCTGAAAAAGTCAACTGTAAATTGACCAGGGCATAACTTTCACATGGATTATCAGAAAAATTCCATCCAAAGCTCATTTTGAAGAGAAAGACATTTCCTACAACTCATCTTCATACTTCAAGTGCAAGAAATGCTCTCACAAAAAGTTATCAATTTCAACATTATAGGTCATTTTCAAAAGTCAACAAAAAGGGACTTTAAGTCAAAGGCCATAACTTGAGATTGGTAAATCAAAATGACATGGGACCAAAGGCATTGGTTAGAGGACTCAAAGACCTTTCCAAAATGTCCAAGAACATGAGAAAAGCTTAAAAATTGAGCAAGTTATGCCTTGTGGAAGTTGGGAAATTTTTGGATATTTTGAAAAGTCAACATTGATTCAAATAACCTAAAATGGCTAATGGGCCCATTTTTCTTCCACAATTCATCATTCCAAGCATGTGCACGACCACTTGGCCCAAAGGTAAGTATTTATTCATTTTTTATTTATTTATTTGAATTTTTATTTATAATAATTCATTTAAATCAATTAAATATATGAAAAATATTTAACTTAACCTAACAAATCTTTTTGCACATGTAATCTACTCAATAATTCGTGCATAATTCAATATGGAAAGATTTGGATTGAATTGATCTTAATTTGTACAAAAACATATGGAAAAGATTGAAAAAAGATCCTTGAAAATCAATTTTCAAAAACTATGAATGCAAGAGATTTGGATGATTCTTTTTAACCTAATTCATTACTACATATGCAAGGATCACAACCCTAGTGCCATTACACACGCAGCTGCTCAGAAACCTGAAAAACAAACTTGAAAATTTGGCAAAGAAACTCAATTCTGAAAACCACTTTCTAGGGCGATTCAAGGCACGATTTTTGTGTCATTAGCTTGCTGAAGGATCATAGGACATATTCCAATCAAAAACATTCATCAAAACTCAAGGAATCGGTATACAGAACTCAAAATATTTCATGAAAAATGCATAATCGTGTTTCCATATTTAGACATTTTTCTTGCGTTTTTTTGATACATTCATACTAATTGGCCTGTTCTGAAACTAACCATGTGCTTTGATTGAAGTTTTATGCATTATACACGATTTCGCCATGAGAGAATATTAGGGTTTTGCAAGCTTCAAATTAGGGGTTTTGTAACAAGGAAAAATTAGAACCCCTGACCACCACCATTCAAATCAGCGCATTTGGACGAAGACAATGGAACTCTCGCGCTCAATTTATGAGCACTTAATGGCTAATCGCTATTTTCTCAAAGGACCCATTCTGAAACGGTGAAAAAACCGTGGCTTATGTTTTGTATTTCAGGGACGAAGAAGAAGACGATATCGTGGCGAGATGTGATAGGGCCATTTAAATTTCGCGCGAAGAATCGCCACTAACGCTTGTTTTATTTATTATATTTGCTGTTTATTATATATTAACATGTGCAAATTGGTTCAGCTGGCAAGCGTTGTTGTTGGTAAGGTATATGACCTGGGTTCGAGCCCCAGGTCTTCACTATTCCTATATTATTTTGCAATTCATACTCCCATGCAGTTTCAAGACTGGAGCGCACCATACACCTCCAAATCAGGCTTGCCACGTCCATCCTGGAGATCCAATCAAAGGCCAAGGATCAAGGCACATGGTAGGATGCAGTCAACGCTGCTACACGCTAGTGGAGAAGTCCAACAAGGCCAGCAATTTAATTGGGCTTTCACCTCCTATTTGGGGTCTGAACCCCCAGGTTTGCATATTTTTTTATTTTCTTTACTTTTTTTTTGTATTATTATTTTTACTTCCTTTTTAATTATTATTTATTAATTAGCTTTATTATTTTCATAAAATACAAAACAATTAAAAAAATCAGAAAAGAGAAAAAATATAATAAATATTTTATTTTAATATTTTTTGTAATGAATTTGCATGTAATTAAATTTAGTTTTAAATTAGGTTAATTTTAATTCTTTTAATAAAAAAAATCTAAAAAAACATAGAATTAGGGTTTAATTAATGATTTTTCATCCTTTTTATTTTTCTTTCATAAATAATTAAATAGTTAAATATTTATTTTTTATAATTAAATTGTATATAAAAATTAGGTTTAATTTTAGGTTAAAAACTTCAACATTTTTCTTAATAAATTAAAAATAATTAGAATTAGGTTTAGCATTTTATTTTAATTTTAATTAATTCTTTTTTCTATTAAATCCTAAAATACTAAAAAATACCACAAAAACAAGTTCTTTCTTTTTTTTAATTAATTAATTCCTCATTAGTTTAACTTTGCAAAAAGGGTCCAACGCCCTCGTTCTTAATTTCTTATCAATTCGCATATTTGTTTTATTTCGCTTAAATATTTATGTATCTCTCCCAAAGCCATGTAAATAATTGCTCGTACTTTTAATTCTTTATTTTCTTTTATTTCTTTATTTTCTGTCAAATCGGGTCCTGGTTAATTTTGGCGATGTGGACCCGCGCCTTTTGTAATAGCTTTAGATCTTTACTTTCCCGCAAATATTTTAACTGTTAAATAATGGCATGAAAGAGTGTATGGACAATAATAAAAACAAGCGTAGATCACCTTGACATGAATAAGACAAGATAAATGAACATGACACACAAATCACACACCACCCCTAGGGTACGCCTCACTGTTGCCTTGCCTCGAAAGGTGATCGTCGAGTAGAGGATGTCTTAGTAAGTCCTCATGATCCGGGAACCTGGCATGAGGGTAGCTTCTAAGGTGTCTTCCCATTGCTCTGGTGATCACCATGTCCTGAACCTCGAATTAACCCGAACACCTCCAACGGTGGTGCTACCTACCTCTCAATGGTGGGATGGCATTACTTTAAAGGACATTTACACAGACGAATTCCTTAGGGTAGGTAGACGACTCTAGATACTTGCTCTAATTTCAAAACAAATTCAAAAATACTTTTCACACCAACACATTTTCAAAAAGCTTTCGAAAGCAATTTTTCAAACACTCTTGAGGACTGATACAAGAGTCGAACTGGAATTTTCAAAGAAACTTTTTAAACCCACAGTTGAAAAGCAAGCAAACCATTTTTGAAAACACAATGAGCAAGTATCTAAGAGCCCATGGATAACCATGGATAGAAAGGGTGCTAACACCTTCCCTTTCTATAACCTACCTCCCGAACCGAGAGCAATCTCTTTAAGGAATTTTTCTGTGCTTTTGTCCTTTCCATTTGGAGAAAATAAAAGACGGTGGCGACTCTTGCTTCCGCGACATTTCGCGAACCAGCGTTAAACAGTCAGTTCCAGATCCACCGATCACAGAACTGGCGACTCTGCTGGGGACTTTTTACTTAAAGTGAGGTGTACCTTAGGGTTAGTTCATAACTGTGTTTTCAATTGTATTGACTTGTCTGCTTTAAATTTGTGGGTTGCATGGGAGTTACATAGACCCTAACCCGGATCTGGGGATACCCTGTTTAGGTAGCATAAGCTGTAAGGGACCTGTCCGGCGTAGACCGACACGGGTGAAACAGTGGCTACGTTGGTGTGGCACCTTGGTCTGTACCGATATCCCTTGTGTTGCAACGAGGAGAATATGGGTCTTCTAAGGAGTCATTAAGCACCAACAACTTTAGAACCTTAAATGACACAACTTGGCCATTAGAACAGTAGCAGTATGCTACGCCCGTTGAGACTAAACTCTCGTGATGGTTCTGGCCGCAAGAAAAGATTGCGATGCTGGAGTTATGACCGATTGAGGGTAGTCAATGATATTGGGATCCTCTAAGAACCCGGTTACTTTGATAGGACAGGTATGAACCAACCAACTGAAAGAGGGTAACACCTAGACCTCATGCTGGCCTAAACTCTAAGGGCTCTTTTGTGTGACTTGTGTGTCTTCAAACTTGGATTACTTGCATGCTTGTTATCTGACATCTGAACTTCTTGCAGGTTTTGTTTATAGTCCTTAACTAGGACTCATAACAGGGTTTACTGAATTTCCTGCAGGTTTTGTTCATAGTCCTTAACTAGGACTCTTAACAAGGTTTACTAAGTTTCTTGCAGGTTTTTGTTTTAGTCCTTAACTAGGACTTATAACAAGGTTTATCGAGTTTCTTGCAGGGTTTGTTTTAGTCCTTAATTGGGACTCATGACAGGTTTTACCGAGTTTCTTGCAGGTTTTGGTTTGCAGTCCTTAATTGGGACTCATAACAGGGTTACCTACATTACCCCATGCATCATGACATCATACCATTGCATACATCCTAACCCATTTCAAGGATCTCAAGGGTTTGTGATGCAGGTCGGGATGAATCAAACATCTAGCAAGGGGCAGAGAGGATTTATTTTCCTCTAGCCAAAGTTGTCAGGGGCTATGACCCACTTGATATGGCGAGCTTTGACACTGGAAGAAGATTGCCCTAGCCAAGGATGTCAGGGGCTATGACCCACTGGATATGGTGAGCCTTTGACCCTTGAAGAAGGACTCTCAACAACATGAAGTACCTTCAATCAAGTTACCAGTTTCCAACTCTAACAATTTATTTACCCCTCGAGGTCCTTGAAATCATTGCATGCATATGATACATATCATTGCATAACAGGTACCCTCTCTCTGCAGGTTGCTTACCTTCTTTGCTGTTTATTTCAGCAGTCTCGTCATGAATCCTGAATCCTCAACCGAGCACACTATCAAGGCCCTCCAGGCTCAGAACACCCAGTTCCAAGGGCTGATCATGAATTTGACTCAGGGGCAACAAGATCTGAAGGCTCTGCTCTTGAAGAAGGAGAAGAAGAAGAAGAGGACTGTTTTGTTCAGCCCTAGACGCAGATCTGGGAACACCCTGCAGGATGAAGCTGAGAGGACAACTCCGTCTGTGGGAAAAGGCAGTCATCAAGAGGAAAGGGTTCCCAGTCCAGTGGTCTCCGACAATGAGACAGATTTCAACGACGAACAGTACCCTCCGGCTGAGGATAGGTACAAACAGTTGGAAGACCGGCTAAGTGCTATGGAGATACAAAAAGTGCCTGGCCTGGACTTCGAGGATCTAGGTCTGTCTTCTGGGGTAGTGATCTCGCACAAATTCAAGGCACCTGCCTTTGCAAAGTACGACGGGGCATCCTGTCCAAAGCTGCATCTCAGGTCATACATGAGGAGGATCCAGCCCTACACGGCCGACAGGAACTTATGGATCCACTTTTTCCAGGAAAGTCTTTCAGGGACTCAGCTTGACTGGTTCTATCAACTGAATGGAGCCAACATTCGCAACTGGGAGGACTTGGCCACTGCTTTCTACAAGCAGTACCAGTACAACGCCGACCTCGCTCCCACGCACACTCAACTTCAAGGAATGTCTATGGGTGCAGGCGAAGGTTTCAAAGAATATGCTCAAAAGTGGAGGGACCTTGCTGGAAGGGTACAACCACCTCTGACTGACCGCGAGCTTGTCGACATGTTCTTGGGGACCCTGTCTGGTCCATTCTTCAACCACCTGATTGGGAATTCTGCTGCTGGGTTTACAGATCTGATCTTGACCGGGGAAAGAATAGAAGCTGGCATCAAGTCAGGGAAAATACAGAATGGTGACTCCTCGAACACTGAGAAGAAACCATCAAAGAGAGAATCTAGTGCTGTCTATGGCTCAAAAGGGCAGAATAGGTCCAAACACCGCCAAGATGTCAACGTGGTGGTTATTGCAAAACCGACCGGTGCTCCTCAGCGTCACCATCAACAAAGGGAAGAAAGACCTAAGAGGAAATTTACTCCCCTCGGCATGACCTTGTCACAGATATTGCCGCAGCTGCTGGAAACCAAGTTGGTAACTCTCATGGATCCCCCAAAAAATCCTAACAGGACACCTTCAAGGTACAATCCCAATGCTCGCTGCGCCTATCATTCCGACAGGCCGGGGCATGCTACAGATGACTGTTGGACTTTGAGGAATAGGGTTCAAGATCTGATTGATGCAAAGGAAGTCCAACTTGACTCTCCAGAGACTCCCGATGTGACAACTGCTCCCTTGCCAAGACATGGCTAGGATTGGATTTTTTTTGTTCATTCGAATGTTCAATTTGTAATCTTCTTTCAATTGTTCAAACATTTTGTTTCATGTCAAACATTGTTATTTCATTAATGCACTACACATGTCTGTTTTGAAGTAATTATTTCGTATTCACTATGTGCAAATTATTTTCATATTTTTTCTGATGCCAACTCTCGATTAATAATTCTAAGCCTCTTGAGGGAGGATGACGAAAACGATACCGCAATCTTTACAGTATGCTTTTGAACAGACCCTGCTGATGAGGTACAGGCATTGTTTCAATCCCTAAACACTGGAGTTATAAGGAAGATAATCCCTCGTTAACCCCTCTGAGCCAAAGAAGTAGGAGTTTTTCATTTCGAAAATTAAAACCCTTAATCATAACCTGGAGCAGGGTAGTCTCTCAGTTGATCCAAGTGCATAACGAATGGCACTAATGAAGTCCTTACAAAACGAAGAAAGACAGTGATGGTTCCGAATGATCGATAAAGAAAGGCAGACATTATCTTTCAAAATAAAAAAAACCCATTAAGTCAAAACCCAGGAAGGAGACTTACAAAACCGGGGCATCCCGCTGACTGTAATTCCAAAAAAGGAAACAGTTCAGGCAAAAAAAGAAAGGGATAACAAACAAATCAGACAAGAAGGAGGTCTTACCAACCCTCAACAAGAAAGGAATGACTGCCTATTCAAAATAAGTTATCAACATCCGAATCATCACTGGAAAATCAGAGCAAAGACTCAAACAAGGTCTAACGTATGATCAACTGATTTTAGGTTTGGAGAACATCACGAAGAGCGGGTGGGTACAAATAAAATTTGAGCCTTTATCCTTTGTTTCTTAAACCATGAACCAGGCCACGTTATAACCCTTAAAAGTCCTAGCTGAAGCATGGGTTAGTTCGAAGGCATACTGTTACGAAAGGTATCCTGACTCCTTAAGGCTTGCGGTAAAATAACGAGTTGACATCACAATTGACAAAGTTCACTTGTTTTTTATGAAAAATGCATTTTTCAAAATCTTCAAAACAGACATAATCTATGCATTTTTTGAAATAACATTGCTTGCACATATGACTATTTGTTTGAACATCAAAGAAATTCGCACGAAGAATATCTTATGGGCAAAAGTACTCCCAACAAAGGGGCAGGCATAATCATTGTTCATCATCTGGGGCAGTTAAGTCAAGATTCGAAGAATCTCTCAAAGGCCAAACAGCCTGGGGCAAATCTCTGCCTGAGTCGTTTGGGGCACTCCAGCAACGAATCTTGCCTGATCAAATACCTTCTGGCATGGCAACATAATACTACCAACAGTGACAACTCCCTGAACGTGGACATAGTCGAAAAAATACTACGCAAAATCAAAGACCCGCTAGGTTGACACACCTAGGCAAAAATTAGGGCTTCCCGGCGAACCAAAAGGGTTCGGGCAAAATGAAGGGATAAAATGAAAATAATCTGTACACCCGGTAAGTCGAAAACCTGAAAAGGCGGCTTGGGCAAAAATGGGTATCCCAGTGGACTGAAAACCCGAAAGGGCGGTCCAGGCAAAAGTTAGGGATCAAAAGCGTACGACTATGTCCCGGCATCTTGTCACTTGCCTATAAGAAGAAGGTTTGTCCATCAATCACTATCAGCACCTCACAGGTCTTCCTCTCCCACCTTAGAAACAGGGGCAATAAGGAGTTGTCTAAGCAATCTGATTGTTCTGTCCTCCAAGGTATTAAGGTAGGTTCCATGGAAGAACATAACCAATACAGTTTAATGCTTCCCCAAGAGAGTCCAAACTAGTTCCCTAGGAAAGTTGGAATCATCTCCCCAAGCAGTAAGCTTATCCCCAGTAGATTCTGGAAGCTTATCCGCGCCGAGCACGAACGCGTCGCCCGGCTTTATTCAAAGAGTTATTTCCCTACCAGGATATAACTGGGTTATCCTCAGCCAAAAGCCACGGAAAGATCGTCCTCGGTAAAGAATTCATATCCCCAACGGAGTCTGTTAAAACTTCCAACATAACAACGGTATCCCCAGCAAACTATTATCAACAACTCAGCAAAGCATCTCTATCCCCACAGAGTATCGCTCCCCAGCATGGTCGCTAGAGTACTTTTCTCCCCGCAGAGTTATTCCGTTTGCCAAGTCTATTCCCCCACGGAGTTATCTTCTCCCACCAGTATTCTTGCAACTATCATCCCCCAGCGGAAGCAAAATCTATTCTTCAATATCAGCCCAGGATATGACTTCCCGGCACCCGTCAAGGATTCATTTTCCTAGACGAAAAAATACATTCATAAACATCACATTTTCATATATCATGATACATGCATATGTGCGTCATGTCATACAATCTCATTTATGTTGTTGCTTGATCCATATCATGCACTTCATATGATTGACCTTTACCTTTCAGGAAGGATACAGTTAAAAATTCAGTCAAAGAGACAAATTCAGTCAAAGTAGACAAATCCAGTCAAAGAAGACAAGCCCAGTTAAATCCCAAAGGTTTTTTTCTGATGTTCATCCGGTCAAAGAAGACATGTCCAGTTAAATTACTTCCTAAAGTCAAAGAAAACACCCGTCATTAAAGACATCTCGTCGGTATAGACACCCGTCATTGAAGACATCTCGTCAGTATAGACACCCGTCATTGAAGACATCTCGTCAGTATAGACACCCGTCATTGAAGACATCTTGTCATTAAAGACAACTCGTCAAAGAAGACAAATCCAGTTAAAATTACTTCCACTCATCGTTATAGACACTCGTCGTCATAGACACTCGTCGTTATAGACACTCGTCGTTATAGACACTCGTTGTCATAGACACTCGTCGTCATATACACTTGTCGTTATAGACACTCGTCGTTATAGACACTCGTCGTTATAGACACTCGTCGTTATAGACACTCGTCGTCATAGACACTTGTCGTTATAGACACTCGTCGTTATAGACACTCGTCGTTATAGACACTCGTCGTCATAGACACTCGTCGTTATAGACACTCGTCGTCATAGACACTCGTCGTTATAGACACTCGTCGTTATAGACACTCGTCGTTATAGACACTCGTCGTCATAGATACTCGTCGTTATAGACACTCGTCGTCATAGACACTCGTCGTTATAGACACTCGTCGTCATAGACACTCGTCGTCATAGACACTCGTCGTTATAGACACTCGTCGTTATAGACACTCGTCGTTATAGACACTCGTCGTTATAGACACTCGTCGTCATAGACACTCGTCGTTATAGACACTCGTCGTTATAGACACTCGTCGTCATAGACACTCGTCGTTATAGACACTCGTCGTTATAGACACTCGTCGTTATAGACAATCGTCGTTATAGACCACTCGTCCATGGAAATAACCTGTCAGTAGAGACAACTCACCAACCTTTCTGAATTCCAGATCCGATTCCTGTATCTTGCCAGGGTGTGTCTGAAGAGTTCGAGGATCCGATACCTGAATCTTGCCAGGGTGTATCCGTTAAAGACTAACATTACCAGACTCGATTCCTGTATCTCGCCAGGGCACGTCTGAAGAATTCGAAGATCCGATTCCTGTAACCAGTCAGGACATATCTACACAAAAGCATCTGAAAATCAGCTCCTGCAACGTGTCAGGTAATCATTTTCTATTTTGCAGGTATACAGGTTCTCGCTAAGGAATCTCTTACGCAATCAACATCCAGATGGCATCTATAAGCCCATCATCCTATTCATCAACCTCTAAATGGCATCTGTAAGCCCATTTCCACCATCACTGCTACTATGTGAGCGCAAATTTCTGGGCACTCTAGTGTTCAATCATCTTCCACCTTCGGATTACGAAAGGCACGTCAGCCAATCTGCATCCTCAGGTCTAAGAGGATTGAACAGGGGCAACTGTTGTACCCAAAAATTTGCCCTCCCATATTCTTCAAAGATTTTCCAACTCAAGCTTCAAAGTTCCCCAAAGGTTGCACAGTGCAAGAGCCTCATAAGCAGTCAAAATTAGGGTTTGTGTTCTGGTCAAGAAAATGAAGTTTTCAAAGGTCCAATCAAGTCTCACATGCTTACAAATATGGTCAAGCATCCTCATACCAAGTTTCAAGACTTTCAGCACAAAATTGCACAGTCAAAAACCCTAATTGCACTACAGTCAACTGTAGGGGCAAAATGGTCATTTGACAGCCAAAAGTTCAAATTTTTGGTCAACATATCATTTTGAAGCCACAAACATCATTTGATCAATGCTTGATCATGATTCTCAAAATTTGGCTCAAAAATCATCAAGATGCAAAAGTTTCCTTATTTGGACAGTTGAAAAAGTCAACTGTAAATTGACCAGGGCATAACTTTCACATGGATTATCAGAAAAATTCCATCCAAAGCTCATTTTGAAGAGAAAGACATTTCCTACAACTCATCTTCATACTTCAAGTCCAAGAAATGCTCTCACAAAAAGTTATCAATTTCAACATTATAGGTCATTTTCAAAAGTCAACAAAAAGGGACTTTAAGTCAAAGGCCATAACTTGAGATTGGTAAATCAAAATGACATTGGACCAAAGGCATTGGTTAGAGGACTCAAAGACCTTTCCAAAATGTCCAAGAACATGAGAAAAGCTTAAAAATTGAGCAAGTTATGCCTTGTGGAAGTTGGGAAATTTTTGGATATTTTGAAAAGTCAACATTAATTCAAATAACCTAAAATGGCTAATGGGCCCATTTTTCTTCCACAATTCATCATTCCAAGCATGTGCACGACCACTTGGCCCAAAGGGAAGTATTTATTCATTTTTTATTTATTTATTTGAATTTTTATTTATAATAATTCATTTAAATTAATTAAATATATGAAAAATATTTAACTTAACCTAACAAATCTTTTTGCACATGTAATCTACTCAATAATTCGTGCATAATTCAATATGGAAAGATTTGGATTGAATTGATCTTAATTTGTACAAAAACATATGGAAAAGATTGAAAAAAGATCCTTGAAAATCAATTTTCAAAAACTATGAATGCAAGAGATTTGGATGATTCTTTTTAACCTAATTCATTACTACATATGCAAGGATCACAACCCTAGTGCCATTACACACGCAGCTGCTCAGAAACCTGAAAAACAAACTTGAAAATTTGGCAAAGAAACTCAATTCTGAAAACCACTTTCTAGGGCGATTCAAGGCACGATTTTTGTGTCATTAGCTTGCTGAAGGATCATAGGACATATTCCAATCAAAAACATTCATCAAAACTCAAGGAATCGGTATACAGAACTCAAAATATTTCATGAAAAATGCATAATCGTGTTTCCATATTTAGACATTTTTCTTGCGTTTTTTTGATACATTCATACTAATTGGCCTGTTCTGAAACTAACCATGTGATTTGATTGAAGTTTTATGCATTATACACGATTTCGCCATGAGAGAATATTAGGGTTTTGCAAGCTTCAAATTAGGGGTTTTGTAACAAGGAAAAATTAGAACCCCTGACCACCACCATTCAAATCAGCGCATTTGGACGAAGACAATGGAACTCTCGCGCTCAATTTATGAGCACTTAATGGCTAATCGCTATTTTCTCAAAGGACCCATTCTGAAACGGTGAAAAAACCGTGGCTTATGTTTTGTATTTCAGGGACGAAGAAGAAGACGATATCGTGGCGAGATGTGATAGGGCCATTTAAATTTCGCGCGAAGAATCACCACTAACGCTTGTTTTATTTATTATATTTGCTGTTTATTATATATTAACATGTGCAAATTGGTTCAGTTGGCAAGCGTTGTTGTTGGTAAGGTATATGACCTGGGTTCGAGCCCCAGGTCTTCACTATTCCTATATTATTTTGCAATTCATACTCCCATGCAGTTTCAAGACTGGAGCGCACCATACACCTCCAAATCAGGCTTGCCACGTCCATCCTGGAGATCCAATCAAAGGCCAAGGATCAAGGCACATGGTAGGATGCAGTCAACGCTGCTACACGCTAGTGGAGAAGTCCAACAAGGCCAGCAATTTAATTGGGCTTTCACCTCCTATTTGGGGTCTGAACCCCCAGGTTTGCATATTTTTTTATTTTCTTTACTTTTTTTTGTATTATTATTTTTACTTCCTTTTTAATTATTATTTATTAATTAGCTTTATTATTTTCATAAAATACAAAACAATTAAAAAAATCAGAAAAGAGAAAAAATATAATAAATATTTTATTTTAATATTTTTTGTAATGAATTTGCATGTAATTAAATTTAGTTTTAAATTAGGTTAATTTTAATTCTTTTAATAAAAAAAATCTAAAAAAACATAGAATTAGGGTTTAATTAATGAGTTTTCATCCTTTTTATTTTTCTTTCATAAATAATTAAATAGTTAAATATTTATTTTTTATAATTAAATTGTATATAAAAATTAGGTTTAATTTTAGGTTAAAAACTTCAACATTTTTCTTAATAAATTAAAAATAATTAGAATTAGGTTTAGCATTTTATTTTAATTTTAATTAATTCTTTTTTCTATTAAATCCTAAAATACTAAAAAATACCACAAAAACAAGTTCTTTCTTTTTTTAATTAATTAATTCCTCATTAGTTTAACTTTGCAAAAAGGGTCCAACGCCCTCGTTCTTAATTTCTTATCAATTCGCATATTTGTTTTATTTCGCTTAAATATTTATGTATCTCTCCCAAAGCCATGTAAATAATTGCTCGTACTTTTAATTCTTTATTTTCTTTTATTTCTTTATTTTCTGTCAAATCGGGTCCTGGTTAATTTTGGCGATGTGGACCCGCGCCTTTTGTAATAGCTTTAGATCTTTACTTTCCCGCAAATATTTTAACTGTTAAATAATGGCATGAAAGAGTGTATGGACAATAATAAAAACAAGCGTAGATCACCTTGACATGAATAAGACAAGATAAATGAACATGACACACAAATCACACACCACCCCTAGGGTACGCCTCACTGTTGCCTTGCCTCAAAAGGTGATCGTCGAGTAGAGGATGTCTTAGTAAGTCCTCATGATCCGGGAACCTGGCATGAGGGTAGCTTCTAAGGTGTCTTCCCATTGCTCTGGTGATCACCATGTCCCGAACCTCGAATTGACCCGAACACCTCCAACGGTGGTGCTACCTACCTCTCAATGGTGGGATGGCACTACTTTAAAGGACATTTACACAGACGAATTCCTTAGGGTAGGTAGACGACTCTAGATACTTGCTCTAATTTCAAAACAAATTCAAAAATACTTTTCACACCAACACATTTTCAAAAAGCTTTCGAAAGCAATTTTTCAAACACTCTTGAGGACTGATACAAGAGTCGAACTGGAATTTTCAAAGAAACTTTTTAAACCCACAGTTGAAAAGCAAGCAAACCATTTTTGAAAACACAATGAGCAAGTATCTAAGAGCCCATGGATAACCATGGATAGAAAGGGTGCTAACACCTTCCCTTTCTATAACCTACCTCCCGAACCGAGAGCAATCTCTTTAAGGAATTTTTCTGTGCTTTTGTCCTTTCCATTTGGAGAAAATAAAAGACGGTGGCGACTCTTGCTTCCGCGACATTTCGCGAACCAGCGTTAAACAGTCAGTTCCAGATACACCGATCACAAAAGGCTACCGGTACTCACAAATATGTCGCACTAATATAGCTATTGCTTCAACCCTGTCGGTATATCCCGCACAGTTTCCACAACGTATTGCTATTTACCTATGAATGTTTCCCAAATCCAGTTGGCACCCTTGAGCAGAAAGGCGTAAGTGGAGAGTGTCGTTCGGCACTGTGTTTGAGGGAAAAGTTGTGCCGCTAGGCACATTGTACTGTGATGTTAGGTGTTATACCCCAAAATTTTCCCTCCCATTTTTCATTCAAGATGCTATCCTACAGTTACTCAAATACTCAATTTGGCTCATAAGTCGATCAGACAGATTCTCTTCCTAGGCAGTAAATTAGCAATTAGGGTTTTGCATTTCTCAAAGAAAATTTAGTCTTCAACGTCTCAAATGGTCTTCATAGGTATTCATGTCTCCTCAAGGTTGTTTAAGTCAGTTTTCAAACCTCGCATTGCAAGTTTGCTCAATCAATGGTCTAGATAACTGAAAACGACTACATTGACTTGAAAATCGCCCTTTTGCGAGAACAAATTCAAACGATCATAACTTCTTCATTATTCAATTTTTTGAATGGTTTTTCTTGCGAATGATTCTCCTTGATGCCATATCAAATTTATCTTCACAAATCAAGAACTGATTACGCGAAGAAGATCACCAAAAATTCAAATACGTTGGAAGTCGCATCTTGAATTTTGACCTAATTTCAAATAACAGTCGTCTGACTTCTAAGAATTGTGATTTCTTCAAATAACAAGACCTTGAGACGATTATTTTTGTTCATGGTCATATGAGATGTCGCTCAGGGGTTTATCTTCAAAGAATCGAAGGAGAATTGTGTTTGGAAGACTTTAAAATTATCAAATCATCGCAAGGCATTTGTTGACTTTGAATGTTCTTAATCACAGTTTATTTAAAGATTGACAGATATTCCCGAAGCATGTTTGTTTGGCAATGAAATTCCATTTTTTTTTATTATTATCAAGCATGGCACGCGAGTTCATTTTAAACGCAAAATTGACTAGGACAAGATGTGAAGGTTAAGGCTTTCATTTAAACAACCATGATTGTGGAGTCCATTAGTCTAAAAGATCTGAACACTTAAACATTTATTTAAAAAAAAAATACAAAGTACATGATTTATCTGATCATTTTGTGATTGCTTGAAACGCAAGTTACCAAACCAAGTTTTTTTATCTAAAATATTCAACTGAGGATTGCAAGTTTTGTACAATAAATTCTATCACACTAAATTTTATTCAAATGCTTGATATCATTACATTACAAATGAGATTACAACTTGTTTGTCTTGTTTACAAAAAATCTCAAGTTCTTGTTTACAAAGAGAATTTTTTTCTTCAAATCTTCATCTTCATCTTCAAGTAAGCCATCCAACCTTCGTTTGCATCCAAGCCTCGCTCGCCATTCACGAAACAAGAAAAATAAAGAAAGTCAGCAAACATTCAATCAAAGGTAATATAGGAAGAAGAAATACTTCATCATTAGGGTTTGCGATCTGGAATCAGAATATTTGTTTATTTTATCACAATCATTTTCCCCAATTTCAAATCACAAAAAAAAATTGCCTTTCTTGGTTCACAAAAAAAGGGAAATAAATATACAAGGCATGCAAATACAAGCAAGTCAACTAGGCAGGCAACAAGCAGCCCCAACACAATAGGCATCACAAAAAACAGCAGTGCAATGCAAAGGAAACAAGCAGCCCCAACACAATAAGCAACAGGTTGCAAAAAGCAGCCGTCAAATACAAAAAAAGGGGCAGGCCTGCAACAAACACAACCTGCAACAAGCAAGTCAACAAGGCAGGGCAAGCAAGCATAGAAATAACAACTAGTGTAACAGCAACAACAGTCTGCTATACAAGCAGCACAAAGTAAAAACAAGCTACCAAATAGAGTCAATAAAACCTGCAACAAATACATAAGCCCACAAAGAAGAACAAATACATCATAAGCATAGCAGTAGCAAGCTAACTTGCTCACATATCATCATTTCCCTATTATTGCAAACCCTTCAGAATTATAAAAAATAAAGCAAAAATTGCTTTTTTTCATTGAAAGAGAAAAGAGGAAAGATGAAAGAGACATCACCTAGCAATACAGTCTAAAATCCTACTATATGCCAAAATCAGCTTTGTCAAACCTGCTATTGATAGTCCAAGTTTTACACACAAATAGAAAATATGAAACTGCACTCAAAAGGCCAAAAGTCAGCATATTAGAAAAGAGTTTCCCCCCCACTTTTCACCTTGGGTCTGAAAAGATATAAGAGAACCAACAAAAAGAGAGCAGAGAACAAGATAAAAAACCAGAAAACACAAATCTCAACACCACCAAGATACAAAACCAGAAACCTCACTGTAAGAGCAGAGGCCAACCAATATACAAAACCAGAAACCTCACTGTAAGAGCAAAGGCCAACCAATATACAAAACCAAAAACCTCACTGTAAGAGCAAACACCAGGCAATATACAAAACAAAAAAAACATCACAAAAAAGATATACAAACCAACACAGGAGGACCGAATAGCAGCATCATAAGAGGATAAAAAAAACATCCATATTTTATGTCCATCACTTTCTGGCAACCCAAGATACCAGAAAACAAAATCAACATTCAATATGACTAGCACAAAAACCATACCAGAAATCCCAACCCCATCTTTGAATTAAACTACATCCCATCACCCTCCTCATCAAATCTTCACCAAAATCTATAGTAAAACACCTCCAAACCTCATCATCACTGCCTTTTAACCTCATAACGATAATCGTATCAAAGCCTTGTGTTCAAGTTTCAGACCTACAAATCGCAAAGGCACAAAGTCACTAGCAGAGAAGAAGTAGAAGGAAGGGAATCGAGCGCCATACTTGAGATTTGAAGACCCGTCTCCGACCCGGTAATCCCCTTTTCCTTTGTTCTTGATTTAGGTTTTGTTCTTGTTAAATTTCGCAAATTTTCTTTGTTATCGCCACATTAAGAGGAAGGAAGTCAGAGTGAGGATGTTAGGGTTTGTTCATTAGTGACGAACGCATTTCAGCCACGAGAGATTGAAGGGGAGATCGGGAGATAGCGAGGGAGGCTTGGAATTGAGGATTGGCGTGGTTGAGGTGATTGTTGTGAGGAAGATTGGCGGTACATTGTGATGGTTTGACGGAAAGATGAAGTTTTGTGAGAGAAGGCGAGAGATTGTTAGAAGATGATGGTGTTGGCTTGCAAGCGGCGTCGTTTCCTTTAGTCGTTTAGGGTTTACATTCTTTCTTCGTATACTTTCTCAAACCGGGTCAGCCCATTGGGCTGCTGGCCCAATCCTCCTTACCATTTTCCTTTTTTATCTTAATTAAAGTGTGGATATAACAAATAAGTGATCTAGCACGGTTGGCAAGACATTGTTTGCAATAACCAGGGGGTCCCGGGTTCGACACCCCTGGAGACATTTTCCTTTCTTTTTTTTGTTACTTTCTGTTTTTGTTTCATTGCTTTGTTGGATAAAACAAAATTGGATCTTACCCCAAGCTCAATGTTCTTTTTCCAGCCTCACCCCCTATTTTTCTATTTCACACCCTTTTTCTTATAATTAAATTGTTTTACCTTTAGTTTAACTTAAATATAGTTTTAGTAAATCTTAGTTTTAATTAAGTTTAGGTTTAACTTAATATTTTTTTTAGAATTTTCTATTTTTTATTATTATTTACTTAACTATTATTTACTTAACTATTATTTACTTAATTTTAGAATTAATCTAAGTACTTAGAATTTTAAATTAGTTTAGAATTTATTTTAGGTTTAATTCTAATTCAATTAATTAAAAATGTACATTTTCAAAATTAATTTATTTTCTCAATTAGTTTAGGATTTTGTAAATTATTTTACTAACTAATTTTTGTATATTAAGTTTTATTTGGTTCATTTAATTTCTAAAAATAACAAAAATACTAAAAGACAAAAAATATATAAATTAATTTCTTTAGTCATTTATTTTCTTTAATAGAATAGAATTTTATTTTTCTTTTTCCTTCCAAACTTTTTTTTGTTACAAACAAATACTTAGAATCTTATTGTTATATCTTGTTAATTAATTTTATTTCATAGACTGTTATAATTCTAATTAATCGTTCAATTCGATTTAGTTGTATTGATTGTCTATTTTGGACTTTTTAATCGCATTCGATTCATCCCCATTTGTAAAAATTGTACCCCCATTCCCGAAAGCTCTGTAATAGCGTAGAATTTCCATTTCTGCAATTTACTGTTTTCCTCATACTGTATAGTAATTAGGTGTGTATGGCAAGATTCAAAAACAATCGCTAGATAACCTAATTTCAAAAACAAAATTAACTTGAAACGAACACACTTCTTCACACGTGCACCTCTAGGGTAACCTCGCTCATTGCCTCAGAACACAGTCATGTCCCTCAAATATGGGACGCTTTAGCAAAGACCCTTCGATAAAAGATCATAATCCCTCGATGTCCCTCGATGTTGCCTTCGATAAAATGATCTAGTCCCTTACGAAAATTTGCTAAAGCGTCTCATAAGTTGCTTTCGATGACTGTACCATTGACCTGTGCCTGTCCCTTCACATCCAACAATGGGGATTCTTACCAAATCAATGGTAAGATAGAAATATCTAAAGGAGGAAGAAAAGAACATTTAAGACTTTCGAGTAGGTAGATTCGCCCCTCGTTACTCCCTTGCTCACGATAAAAACATTTTTACACCAACACTTTCATCTCAAAACATTTTCAAAAGATAAAACATTTTGTATATGTTCTTATAGAGACGAGAACCAGTGCCGAACATCTTTTCAAAAACACTTTCAAAAACACATTCCATAAACACATCTTTGAACTATTTTTTGAAACAACACTTTGTACGCGTTCTTATAGAAACGAGAACCATTACAAAGAAATTTTAAAAATACTTTCAAAGCCCACACCACAAGCACATTGTCAAAGTAAAAGTAAGTGATCTAGCGAGTAACTAAGAGCCCGTAGATAACTACTGATGAAAAGGGTGCTAATACCTTCCCTCTTCATAATCTACCCCCCGAACCTGAGAAATAATCTCGAAAGGTCTTTCCTGTGCTTTTTTTACCTTTCCTTTTGGATAAAAGAGAAGTCAGTGGCGACTCTTGCTATCTGCACAAATGCGATCAGAACGCGAAACTTCAAGTCAGTTCTCCCACCGTACACCAGAACTGGCGAATCTGCTAGAGAATAAGAATACTAAAAGTGGGGTTACCTTAGGGTTAGATCACCTTTATTTGCTTTCTTTGCGTGCTTTACATTTTGTTCTTGGTATTGGGCTTGCTTTGATCATCCACCCGGATCTGCAACACCTTTTTAGGTAAGTAGCAATAGATTGTGGAAACTGTACAGCGTAGACCGATATGGTTAAAACAATGGCTATGTTAGTGTGACTCATTTTTGGGTACCGGTATCCCTCATGGTGAATCAAGGAGAATGCGGGGCCGCTTAGTGACGTCATGAAGCACTAACTGACTTTAGAACCCTAATTGAACAAACTTGGCCATTAGGATGCAGTGAGATAATCGGTTTCGGTGTAGAGCTGAAAATTGGTTGATACTCGATACTACACTCATTAAGGCTAGACTTTTGGGATATCTCGGCCGCAAGAAAAGATTGATTGTGCTGAGACAATGCCTAATAGAAAGGTCGGTGATATTGAGATCCTTTAGAACCCGATCACTATTACTAGGACAGGTTGGATCAACTAAACTTCAAGAGGGTACTTACCTATAAAACCCATGCAAGCCTAAAACATAAGGACTTGTTTGTTGTGTGTGTATATATTTACTTGTACATAACATCATAAACATCATAAGAATCATACACATGCTCACTAATGTGATACAGTGGGAGAACTGACTTGGGATTTTGCGTTTGTGTTCGCAAATGTTTCGGTTTAGTAAGAGTCGCCACCGACTTTTTATTTTATCCTAAGGAAAGGACAAAAAGCACAGGAAAGACCTTTGATATGTTTTCTTGGGTTCGGGGAGTAGATTATAAAAAGGGAAGGTATTAGCACCCTTTCTATCCATGGTTATCCATGGGCTCTTAGTTACTTGTTTAGATCACTTGCTTTGCTTTTCAATTGTTTGAAATGGTGCTTTGTGTATGATTTTGAAAGATGTTTTGAAAAGAGGACATCGTTGTGGCGACCTTTGTAATGATTCTTGTTTGAATGTATAAAAAGGTGTTTTTTGTCTTTTGAAAAGTTTTCAATGTTTGAAAGTAGGGTTTTGAAATTGTGTTGTGAAGTGTGTTTTGAAAATAGCAAGGATGTTTTTGCAAGCTTTGATCAAGTAACTAAGAGTTATCTACCTTATCTACTCAAAGATCTTTCTTATGTTTTTAACCCTTTTAACAGTGTTGTTTCACCATTGTATTTGGTGAACAACCTTGTGTTAGGATGTTAAACGGGACAGGCGCGAATCATCGTAAAGACCATGATATCAATTATGTCAAGCATTTTTTGGCAATTTTCTTGAGGGACTTGATCATTTTGTTTAGGCAACCTAGATAGCATCATCGAGGGACTATGATCTTTTGTTTTGTTTTTGTTTTGCCAAAGTACTTGACATGCATACCATGGCCCATTTTTGAAGGCAACAAGTGGATTGTAACCCTAGGGGTGCAAGTGTGCATTGTGTTTGTTTTTCATGTATTTTTGTCTTTGATTAGGTCAAACTATTTGTTGGTTTTGATTTTGCATACAAACCCTAATTCTCTAATCATGGCATAATTGAAAGCGTTTAAGTGCGTAAAAATAAATCTAAGCTATTACAACTTTGATATAGGGAGGGGGTACAAGTTTTGAATAGAGGATAATTGACAAGAAATATAAACCCTAAGTTATTACAACCAGATTGAATCTCAAATGCAATCAATATTTAAATGTACAATATTTAAATAAACAAGATAAATAAATATTAGAATAAAATGTATTATGCAAGAAGTTTTTATTTATTTATGTATGTAAAGTATTTTTATTGTGAGAAAGGTGTAAAGAATAAATAAGAGATTAATTTTGTATGTTTCTAGGGCAAAAACCCTAATTTCTTAAGAAAATAAATATGATGTATTATTTATATACAAAAATATGTATGAAAGTGAAATATATCTAAAAAAAGTATTTTTAGTATAAATAATAATAAAAATAAAAAAAGTAATATTTTTGTATTTTTTATTTCTAAGTATTTAATAAAATAAAAGTATATACGTATTTATATATATTTATTAAATATGTTAAGTAAATAAAATAAAATATTTACAAAAATACACCATATTCAAGAAAATATTTTTGGTGTGAATAAAAAATAGAAATGAAAAATAGAAGTATTATTTGCATTATTTTCAAGTTTAAACAAAACAATATAAGTATTTAAATTGTTTTTTTATATTAGAAAAAATCAAATAAAGATCTAATAAATGAAAAAAAATGTGAAAATATTTTTAGAGTATTTTTTATATTTGAAAATAAAATATCAAAGTCAGAAAAGAAATTAAAATGCAAAAATAATAAAAGTACAAAGAAATGGGTCAGGGGGTGTTGAAAGTAAGCTGGGAGGTGTTAGAAGCAAGACATCCCGGCCCAACCCAGACTTCATCTTCTTCCTTGTGACAAACAGAAAAACGCGCATGGCTAGTTCAAACATGTATCTCCTGTTTCAGTGCTTTTTTGACAAAACTCAAAACATGAAACTTGTAGAGCATCAAACAACGATTTCAACCATATAAAACATTAAATCTAACTCTCAAAGACCAGAGAGAATTTCTCTGGCCCTAATTTCTAACCTAGATTTTTCAGAAAGTTCATGGATGAAATTCTCCTAGCATGATTAATATAAATGAAAACTAATTATATGTATGGTTTCAGGGCAATGAGTACAACATCTTTTATTCACAAACCTAAGGCTAAATGTTCCTAAATAGAGAGATAGAAGTTCATGAAATACCTGTTTCAGTTGAGTTCGAGTTGGAAAATGCAACAACTTTCAATGAGGCCTGAGGTTCTTTTGAGCTTGCTTGATGTTCCCTGAACCTTTCCCAATGCTTGGTTTGTTTTGAACTGGCCTAAATCTCTCCACAGAACTCAACCTGCAAAGCTTCAAATAAAAAATAGTGATGTGTGTTAATGGAGTTACAGTAGCTTGTGAATGGTCTGGACAACTTAGGTATATTGTTTGGAATGTGTTTGAAGTGATTTGGGACAAAACGCACGAGGGGATTTGATTGTGGCTTGTGATTTGCAGAACTGACCCTGTTTTGGGCAGAAATGAAGATTTTATGCTTAAGGGTGTTTGAGGGATGAAGGGCTCATGTTTTTGGCTTACTAGGATGTGTGAAACTTGTTTGAAAACTTTGCTTGAGTTCAATATATCAGATGTGTGAGTTATTGACTCTTTGCACAATGCCTTGGGTTTGAAGCAAAGATGTGAAGTGAGCAAGCTATGGCCTGTACAGGCTAGCTCCAAGCATGCTTAAGTTGATGTACTATTCCTGAGATTAGGGAACTTGTTTTCTGCAAGGAATGAAGTCCAAGGCTCAAGAAAATGCAAATTGACATAAAGTTGCCTTATGAAAATGGAAGTGCCATCTTTATGCTTAAAATGGAAATGTTCAATGTACGATGCTCCCTTGATCAGAATGATGACAATGTCCAATGTATTTGCATTCAATTATTGAGTGTAAATTGGTTTAGAGGCCTGTAATTATGTACTAAGCTAGTTTGGTCAGATTTGCAACTTGGTATGAACATGTATTGGCCATGGTTTTGAAGTGAGTTTTTGCCAAATTCAAGCATTCGATTCTCCCTAACCACAAATGTGTTTGAGGAGTTCCTGGACAATTTGGAAAGCTTGCAACATGTAATATAATCCATATTTGAAATTCAACTTGAGACTCCAAGTGGAACCATGTGAAAAATGGCCAAGAAGATTGGTCAAAATCCTGCCTAAACTAGGGCAAAATTTCTCTAAGTTAAAAGTTTTAGGGACCCTTGTTCCAAATATCATAACTTAAGATCCAAGCTTCTTTTTAGAAAACTTTGTGAGTCAAAGTTGTAGACTTTGTGATGGACTACAACTTTCATGTTGTAAGTTTTGTTTGAGTCCATTTGCATCTTGGTGAAAATGTGAGGCAAAGTTAGGAAAAATTAAGAAAATTTTGTAACTTAGAAAATTTCTAAGTTATGAAAATTTTCCATTTTAAACCCTAATTTGCAATTTTAGGTTTCTTGATGAACAAGTTTCATAATTTGACATGTCTTGATGAAAAATGACCCTTGGCACTTGATTTTGACCAAAAAGTCAAAGTTTGACTTTTCAGTGTGCAGTCAAATTTTGATCAGTTGACTGAAAAATTCATCTGTCAATCCTATGCATTTGAGATCTTTTGAACTTGTTGAATGGGTCAAGATAATTTCATTGAGTACTTGAGTCCATGTTTGAGCTTGATTTTCCATTGGCTAGGTCAATCAGTCAAAAATTGCCCTTGTACAATCAAAAACCCTAAAAATGACCATTTTGCCCTTTTGGTGATCTGATCAAATTTCTTGTGGAATTGTGATCCAAACTTGATAAAATGGTTCACATGAGTTCATAATTTTGATGTGGGTCAAAATTCATGAGGTTTGACTGTCAATTGGCCACAGTTGACTTTTTCCCCAATACAACTGATTTCTAGGTCAACTGTCCAATTGACTGGGCAAAAATTTGATTCAAGGCTTGAAACTTGGTATGGGCAAACTTATGAGTCCAACATGAAGTATAAAAGACACTTTGGGAATTGTAGGTCAAAATATCCCTGTGCAAACTCAAACCCTAATTTAGGTCAAGAGTGTAAGGAGGTGTCTTGAGCAGAGCAAACCCTAGCTTGATCTTGAGTTCCAAGAGCCTTGTGATGAGAAATGTTGATAAAATGAGAGGGAAAATTTTGGGGTACAACAGGTTCCCCTGTTCAATCTTCTTGAACCTGAAGAGTTAGATTGACAAGCTTGCCTTTCGTGACTCGAAGGTAAAAGAGGATTGGACACTAGAGTGCCCATAAATTTGCACTCGTCAAATTGTTACGGAGGGAATGGGCTTAAAGATGCCATTTAGAGATGGTAGAATCTTGCTGGAGATGGGCTTAAAGATGCCATCCAAGACTTATTTTTTGAAAATCAGTAGAATGAACATCAGAATGGTATCCGTATTTGGAACGTATCTGAGTTGTATCTGGAGATTGGGTTTGTATGAGCAAGGGAATGGCATCTGTGTCTAGAGCGTATCCGAGCTGTAACTGTATTTGATTCTTGAATGAATATCAGAATGACTGCCGTGTCCGGAGTATATCTGTATTCTGAATGGGTAATAGAGAAAAATCTGTGTGTGGAGCAACTGTGTGCTGGGAATAAGTTCTAAATGAGTGGCAGAATGGCAACCGTGTCTGGGGCGTATCTGGACTGTATCTGAAGTTGAGATCTTTATGAGTAGCAGAATGACTTCCGTATCTGGAGTGTATCTGAGACTATAACTAGGATCTGAATAAGTGACAAAATGACTTCCGTGGCGAATGCACTGGGGAGAATCAAACCTCTGGTGTAAGGGCCAGCATGGCATCCGTGTTTGGAGCGTATCTTACCTTGAAGTTGATAGTTGAATGAGAGATAGAATGGTTGCCGTGTCTGGAGCGTATCTAGTCTGTATTCGATTGCTGAAGTCTGAATGAGTAGTAGAATGACCGCCGTGTCTGGGGGGTGTATCCATACTGTATTTTGACTTGAAATTCTGAATGAGCAATAGAATGACCGCTGTGTCTGGGGTGTATCTACACTGTATCTGAATAATTATTAATGATAGCCTTTTAACTTTATCCTGAAAAGGGTAAAATGTTAGCTAAAACACAAAGTTATGTTGCATGATATGTATGATGCAATGAACTGTGTTTCATCAACGTTTATGATATATGAATGTAATGGATGTGCATGTAAGCTGAGTAGCTGTCTTGCTGAGGCAAATAAATCCTTGGCTGCTGCTGGGGATTGAAATCTTTGACTGCTGCCGGGGAAAGTAAATCCTTGACCGATGTTGAGGATTCAAAACTCTTTGATTTATGAAGATGAGAGATCCTTGCTGACTGTTTGGGGATTAAAGATCTCTGATTGTTTGAGAAGGAGAAACCCTGGGACCACTGCTGGAGATTGAAAATCCTTGGCGATTTGTGGGGATTAACAAGGCCTTTGACAACTTCTGTAGGGAATGAGAATCCTTCATAACTTTCCTGGTATATAGGGAAAACTCTGAAAATCTCTACTGGGGAGTTTAAAACCTAGGAGGCTTTTGCTGGAGAAATGAGACCAAGAATCTTCGATCTGCTGGGAAATAACTCTGTGGGGAGAATGTTTAATTGGCCGGTGAAATTAGGAGCTTGGGTTGTACGCCAATCTACTGGGGAAGCATCCTAGTTGGGGATAAGCCAAGAAGTTAACTGTTATCTGCTTGGTCCTCAGGCTTTTAAGACAGCCTGCTGGGGAAATTGGGTTTAGGATATTCTGGCTCCACTGGAGATATGTATTTCAGGGTTTTCGGGCTCCACTGGGGGTCTTGAAATTTAACTCCGCTGGGGACACATACTTTAAGACTTTGGATTTGTTGAGGATCTGAACAATGTATTGTAGGGGAATTCTTATGGAATGGCACAAAGATATCTTCCTACATCTTCAACCTAACAGTAATTGTCCTTTCTCAATTTCGTTTTATTTGTAAGCAGTGATTATATTCAAATGCATATGCCTATTTAACAAAACTTTGGACATTTTCAAATAAAACATAAGTGTAAAAAAGAAAGAAAGGCAAGCAAATTTCTGCAATTTGAACTATCTTTGTATTAACTTTTGTAAGTATCTTTGTACAAAGGAGACAGACATCCTAGTAAGAGAATGTTGTCGTAAAAATTGAAAAATTTTATACAAAAGAAAGATGGCTATGTGTAACAATTCCATGGGATTCCCATTCTGCTATAGCCTTCACAACTTTGAGTATCTTGTCCATTTGCTGCTTCGTCCGCCGATGATTGGATTGATCAGTAGCTTGGAGCTTGATGGTGAAGAGATTGTTCTTAAAGTGATCCGACGAGACATAGTCACACGCTTTAATTCCCTAAATTTTGCCTGGACCGCCCTTTCGGGTTTTCAATCCACCGGGAAACCCTTTTTTGCCCAAGTTGCCCTTTCGGGTTTTCAAATTGCCGGGTGTACAAATTTTTTGCTTATCCATAATTTTTGCCTGAACCACCCTTTCGGGTTTTCGATTCACCGGGATGCCCATTTTTTCCCAAGTCGCCCTTTCGGGTTTTCAACTTGTCGGGTCGTTTTATGCGTAGTATCTTTTGACTATGTCTGCGTTCGCAGGGTGCGGCAAGTCGTCACCGTCCATAGTGGTCAGAATCATTGCCCCACCAGAAAAGATGCTCTTGATCACAAATGGTCCTTCGTAAGTAGGAGTCCACTTGCCCCTGGGATCACTTTGTGGCAATATGATCCGCTTGATTACAAGATCTCCGACTTGATATACCTGACGCCTGACTTTCTTGTTAAAAGCCTTGATCATTCGTTTTTGGTACGCCTGACCATGACAAACAGCAGTAAGTCGTTTTTCGTCGATCAAGTTAAGTTGATCAAGCCGGGTCTGAATCCAATCGTCTTCACTCAAATCGGCATCCTTCATAATCCTCAAGGAAGGAATCTGAACTTCCATAGGTAAAACAACTTCCATGCCATATACGAAAGAGAAGGGAGTTTCCCCTGTTGAAGTATGTGCCTTGGTACGATATCCATGCAAAGCAAACGATAACATCTCATGCCAGTCCTTGTAAGTGACTTCCATCTTTTGAATGATCTTCTTGATATTTTTGTTCGTGGCTTCAACAACATCGTTCATCTTCGGCCGATAGGGAGATTAATTGTGATGATAAATCTTGAACTATTCGCACAGCACGGTGATCATAGTGTTGTTCAAATTTGTACCGTTATCCGTGATAATCCTGTCGGGGATACCATACCGGCATATGAGGTTCTGCTTGATGAAGCGGGCAACCACATTCTTTGTAACTGAGGCGTAGGAAGCTGCTTCGACCCACTTGGTAAAATAATCAATAGCTACCAGGATGAAGTGATGTCCATTGGATGATGTAGGCTTGATCTCTCCGATCATGTCAATGCCCCACATTGCGAATGGCCAAGGAGCTGTCAGCACGTTGAGAGGAACAAGAGGGATATGTACCTTGTCGGCATAGACTTGGCATTTGTGGCAAGTACGAGAATGTTGATGACAATCAGCTTCCATCGTAGACAATTAGTAGCCTACCCTTAGAATCTTCTTAGCCATCGTATGTCCGCTCAAGTGGGTGCCAAATTTGCCACTATGTATATCAGTCATGATTAACTCTGCTTCAACCTTGTCCATATAACGAAGTAGAACACAATCATGGATGCGCTTATAAAGGATGCCATTGCTTAGGAAGAACTTGGCAGGAAATCTCCTTAAGAACTTTTTGTCATTGACGGAAGATCTTTCAGGGTATTCTCGAGTCTGGAGATACCTTTTGATTTCATGAAACCAGGGTTGTTCCACTACTTCTTCGGTATTAATCTCATGACAATGCGCATGTTCGTCCATTCGCTCGATGGTGATTTGGGGAGCCTCGTTATCCCAGTTGAGTTTAAACATGGAAGACATTGTAGCCAGAGCATCTGCTAGCTGATTTTCTTCTCGCGAGAAATGCTCGAAAGTAATCTGCTCGAAATGAGGCAACAACGTCAAGACATGTTCTTTGTATGGGATAAGATTAGGATGTTTAGTATCCCACTCTCCCTTGACTTGACTGATAACCAAAGCCGAGTCCCCAAATACGACCAAGGATTTGATTCCCAAGTCTATAGCAGCCTTGAGACCAAAGATGCAAGCTTTATATTCAGCCATGTTATTGGTATAGCTGAAGCAAAGTCGGGCAGTGAAGGGTTTATGGCAACCTTCCGGAGAAATGAGTACCGCACCGATACCATTGCCAAGTGCATTCGAAGCCCCATCAAAGTATAGGGTCCATCGGGATCCTTGTTCAGGTCCGTCATACGGTCCGTTACCTTCAATGTTGTCCAATGTCATGATGTCCTCGTCAGGGAAATCAAATCTCATAGATTGGTAATCTTCGACGGCTTGATGAGCTAGATGGTCAGCTAGTACACTCCCCTTTATAGCTTTTTGGGTAGTATACTGGATATCATACTCAGTCAGGATCATTTGCCATCTAGCGATTCTTCCAGATAAAGCAGGCTTCTCGAAGATATACTTGATCAGATCCATCTTGGAAATTAGCAGAGTGGTATAAGTCAACATATACTATCTTAGCCGGCGAGAAGCCCATACCAAAGCGCAACAAGTTTTCTCGAGCAGTGAGTAGAGAGTCTCACAGTCGGTAAACTTTTTGCTAAGGTAATAAATGGCATGCTCTTTTCGGCCAGACTCGTCATGTTGGCCCAGTACGCACCCCATTGTGTTATCCAACACAGTCAGATACATGATTAATGGCCTTCCTTCGACGGGTGGCATCAAAGTAGGAGGTTCCAGTAAATACTCCTTGATCTTATAAAAAGAAACTTGACAATCATTGTTCCATTCAACTACCTGCTCTTTCTTCAGCAGCTTGAAGATTGGCTCACAGGTAAATGTCACGTGAGAGATGAACCTCGCAATATAGTTTAAGCGTCCTAAGAATCCTCTAACCTCCTTTTCAGTGCAGGGGGCAGGCATTTCTTGTATAGCCTTTACTTTAGCTGGATCAACCTTAATGCCTTTGTTGCTGACAATAAATCCCAAAAGTTTACCAGACCTAACTCCAAAAGTACACTTGCTTGGGTTCAGTCTGAGCTTATACTCCTTCAACCTGGCAAACAGCTTTTGCAGATGATCAAGGTGTTCTTCTTCTGTATGTGATCGAGCTATCATGTCGTCTACGTAAACTTCGATCTCATGATGTATCATATCATGAAACAAAGCTACCATGGCGCGTTGATAGGTTTCCCCTACATTCTTCAATCCAAATGGCATCACTTTGTAGTAGAAGGTACCACATTGCGTGACAAAAGTAGTTTTCTCCATGTCCTCGGGGGCCATTTTGATCTGGTTGTATCCCGAGAATCCATCCATGAAGGAAAATACCTTGTGTTGAGCTGTGTTGTCAACCAAGATGTCAATGTGTGGCAGTGGAAAATCATCTTTAGGGCTAGCCCTGTTTAAATCCCGATAGTCCACACACATTCTGACTTTGCCGTCCTTCTTAGGAATGGGCACAATGTTAGCAAACCATTGTGGATAGGAAGTAACAGCCAGAAAGCCAGCGTTGAATTGCTTCATTACCTCAGCTTTGATCTTCTCAGACATGTCGGGCCTCATTCGGCGGACCTTTTGCTTGATCGGTGGATAGTCTTCTCTTGTAGGGAGACGGTGAACCACGATATCTGTGTCCAATCCCGGCATGTCTTCATAAGACCAGGCAAAGATCTCAACATATTCGTTCAACAACTGCACTAAGCGCTCTTTGACAATTGGCTCCAGGTTGGCACCCACTTTTACCTCTTTCTTGTCTTCCTATGTTCCCAAGTTGATGGTCTCTAGCAACTCTTCATGAGGCAGAATAGCCCTCTCTTCTTGTTGCAAAAGTCTGGCTAACTCTCCCGGCATTTCACAGTCTTCGTCAACTTTGTACTCAACATGATTGACCAAATCTTCAAAGTTACCGAAGGCTAAAGCAGAATAGTCACCCATGGAATCCGGAGTGGATGGGTACCTGCATTTGTGAGTGTGGGTGTGTGTAAGGGATAGCCATCCTTAAACAAAACAAAAATGCAAAAAAGAAAGAAAATGAACATAACAGTTTATAGATGAAAACATCCAATGATTCATTAAAACATGGCATATGATAATGAAGAAAATCAAGCCCTTACAAATGGACCTATATGCCCCGGGCAAGGCATAAGGTGAAAATAGTGTACGAATTGTTTAGTTATTACAGACCAAAATAGGAAATTGTTCAAAGATAAATTTACTGGTCGATGAAGGTGATGGGAATGAAATCCTTTGCTTCCTAGTTGCTTAAACCCCCTTCGATGGTTGGAAAGATCCAATCTTCAAAGTTGTCCTCTTCATCATTATCTTCTACAACATTAATTCCATGGTGAGTGATTTTGACGGGTGGTCCTCCAGCCTTGGAGCGATGCATGGCTTTCTGGCCTGCAGCAGTAAACCATAATCCAAACTTGTCCGTCTTATGGGGAAAATCAGGCAGTTGCCCCCACACTGTGCTCTTTCCTTCTTTGATTACAGCCTCTGTGTCCTTGAGAGATGCCATCTTAGATACATGCTTGGGAATGATAGGCACCTCAACCATTGTCTTCGCAACTGCGACCTCAGGAGAAACTTCCTCAAAATGTTGGAAAGGCGTTTATATGAATTCGCCATCCAACTCCACATAGCAGAAGGAGTTGAGGTGACTTATCACGTACTCTTCCTCTCCGTGCACCGTTATAATCTTACCCTTAACAGGATACTTCAACATTTGGTGTAAAGAGGAGGTAACTGCCCCAGCATAATGGATCCACGATCTTCCCAACAAACACGAATATGAAGGACGGATGTCCATCACATAAAAGGTGGAGTTGAAAACTTCTATGCCCACTTTGATAGGAATGTCAACCTCTCCGTGAACCATTCTTTTGGACCCATCAAAGGCCCTAACAACGATGTTACTGGGTTTGAGGGTCAATCCTTCGTAGTCCAAATGGTCTAATGCTTTCTTCGGTAGCACATTCAAGGAAGAACCGGTATCAACTAAGACATGGGCGAGGGTGGCTCCCCTGCATTCAACTGAGACATGTAGCGCGTCGTTATGTTTCCTTCCCTTGGGAGTCAAATCAGCATCATAAAAACCAAGACCATTATCAGCAGTAATACTAGCCACGCACTCCTGAAACTGGTCAGCTGAAGTTTCTTGGGGCACGTGTGCCGTCTTTAAAAACTTGATTAAGGCCTTAGCATGGGCCTCAGAGCAGAGTAGAAGAGCCAACATGGATATTTTGGAAGGGGTCTGCCCTAGCTATTCCACGACATCGAAATCGCTCCTTTTGATTATTTTCAAGATTTCTTCCATTTCTTTCTGGGTGGTTTCGGGGATTACCACAGTCTGAGCCTTCGTCCTGACAGGCGCTTCTAGTATCCCCTTACCCTTATCGGTAGTAGCATCAGAGGGTATAACTTCAGGTACATCAATTTCTTCAATTATCGGGCCTTGCACAGATGGCTTAACAGGCACATAAGCTTTCGAGGGTCCAAAGACCGCTCGTGGGGGAGCAATCTCCAGAGAGAAAATCCGTCTGCTGCGAGTTATCTTGCTTGTTCCCGCAATGTTCCCTATATCAGGGGTTTCCTCTTCAGAAATCTCTTGGACTGATTCAATCTGTTTGATGCCATGATAGAAGATTTCTCCTCCGTAGTTCCATGGTATCGTCTTGCTAGATTGATACGGGACAGGCCCCGACATAGTGATTTTTAACGGCACAAATTTAGGATCAGGCGTAATCTTGACAGGCCTTTTGCAAGCCTTGGGAAGATTGTCGGAGATGGTTATTATTGCAATGTCATTGGTTGAAGTAGTAAAAGTAGCAGGAGTAACGGGAGTGAAGGTATCAACAAGAGTCTTTTGGAAGAGTATCTCTTGGGTATCCATCAGGCGTTGGATACCTGATTTCAACATTGGGCAGTCAGCTCATATGTTTAAACAAATGTAGCAGTCTTTTCCACAGCCTTGGAATACCTCGTCTCTCATCAAATTCACTTTAATCACTAGTAAGGGAGTCAAAAGGTCAGCAACATTGGTAACATGAAGGTCTTCCATAACGACATGAACATTATGACCGTGCTTGGGCATTGGGGAAGAAATCACATTTGGCTTTTCGGGCGCATCGAATTCTACCTCCTTGGCGTCAATCAAGTCTTGGATTTTATTCTTAAGAGCCCAACAGTTGTTGGTATCATGCCCTACACTGTCAGAGTGGTAAGCACACTTGGCATTGGAGTGGTAGTATGGAGAGGAGGTATTAGGGTTCTTTGGTGCTTCCTTCAAATTGGTAAGATTTAGCTTTAGCAAATGAGGGAGTACTTGAGCTGGTGTCATGTTGATTCGGGTGAACTGCCGTTGTGGCCTTTCTACCCGTTATTGATTAGATATTGGCTGATTGCTGCGAGGTTGATCATTTGAAGAGTTTTGAATCATCACAGCCCCTACCGTCGGTCGGCGCCCCATTCCTCCTTGGATCTTTTAAGAATAAACGGAAGAAGCTTCCTTCTTAGCTGGGAAGGTCTTCTTAACAGCGGTGGACGCAGAGGCATCTTTCTGAATCTTACCACTTTTAATACCGGCCTCGACCCTTTCACCGGTCAAAATTAGTTCGGTGAATCCTGCGGAAGAACTTTCGATTAAATGATTGAAGAAAGGGCTAGACAGGGTCCCTAAGAACATGTCAACCATCTCTCTATCTGACAATGGTTGCTGCACCCTTCCAGCCAGATCACGCCGCTTCTGGGCATACTCCTTAAATCCTTCATTGGAAGCCATCCCCATACTTTGTAACTGAGTACGAGTGGGCGCAAAATCAGCGTTGTATTGGTAATGATGGTAAAAAGCAGCAGCTAAGTCTTCCCAGTTATGAACCTCAGATCTCGCAAGTTGATAGAACCAGTCCAATTGTGTGCCTGACAAACTGTCTTGAAAAAAGTGTACCCAAAGGTCTTTATCAGATGAGTGGGGTTGGATCTTTCTGACATAGGATCTCAGATGCATCTTTGGGAAGGACAGACCGTCATACTTGGCAAATGTAGGAACTTTGAACTTGGGAGGAATAACGATCCCAACGACCAACCCTAGTTCTTCGAAATCTAAACCAGATACCCTTCGCAACTCCATGGCTGCCAATCTATCCTCAAGATTTTTATATTTATCATCCGCCGGGGGGTATTGCTGTTCGGAGTAGTCGTCGTCTTCTTCCTCTTCCTCCTCTTCAACTTCAGATTCAGAAGGTACCACAACTCCTTTTCCTTTACCAGCCCCTTCATCAGACGTTAAGGGGAACTCGAGAACTTTTCTAGCATTGCTTTCAAACCTTCTTCCAAAAGTGGCTACTCCGGGCCTTTTCTTCTTTTTCTCTTTATTTTTCTCCAACAGTGCTTTAAGGTCCTCTTGACCCTTTGCTAAGGTCATGAGGAGTTGCTGAAATTGAGAATTCTATGCTTGCAGATCCTTAACCGTCTGCTCCAAATCCATCTTGCTGAAATAAACAGCAGAAAGATAAGGAAACCTGGTGTGAAGACCTGTTTATGCATATGATGAATGATGCGTTATTCATGTAATGCATTCAAGGATTCAGAAATTCAAATTTGTTGCAAACAAAAAAGAACACACGTCATATTAAGAAGAAATTTGTTAGTACATAAGTGTCCCGTGGACAAAATATTACAAAATTCTTAATGTAAAAAGATATTGCGCATCCTCTTTGGTGCGATGTAAGTGTTGAGAGTTTCCTCCTCATGAAGTCGGCGGGTGAGCTCCAAAACCTTCTTCTCACTGGCATAGAAGCTGGCTTCAAAAGTATTCCTTTCTTCCTTGAGTTGGATCCAACTCTTTTGTAATTCTTCCCATGATGTTGGCATGTCAGGATGTAGGAGGGTGTATGGAACCTCTCCTTCCATCACAGGCTCTTTGATCACGGGGAGAATGTGAGGGTATGGCATCATAAGATTCTGGGTGCGGGTTCGTACCCACTTGAGATAAGGCTCAAGAGGGATGAAATTCTTGTGCCCCAGTGTCTTACTATCCACTTTATTGGGCATCCTCCAAGCTCTGATGAACCTTTGTCGAAGTCCTTGCGCATTGTTGTCGAAGTCAAAAACTAGGTCAGGAATCAACATGTCATGAGGGCCATCCCTCCGAGCATATTCAAACTGTCTTAGAGCTAAACAGGGTTTGTAGGTAATGCCTCCCCTAATGCCAAGTAGTGGGACATTAGGGAATTCCCCACAACGATCAATGATGATGACATTTTCTCTGGACCGAGAACACCAATGTACATCAGAATGTGTGAGGGTCATCAACCGTTGTGACCACCTTAAACCCTGCTCATTCTTCAAAACTGATTGTGGAAGGTGAGAAATAAACCACCTTGCTAGGAGAGGAGTACATCACATGAGAACACCTCTTTTCGTCATTGTTCGTGTGTAAAATGAGTGTAGGATATCCCCAAGCAATGTAGGCACAGGATTCTGAGATATGAAAATCTTGATAGAATTCACATCTATAAGTTGATCAGGGTTTAGGAACAGGACCAACCCATAGATAAGGAGTGCCAAAATCTCTTCAAAGGCTTGTAGATCAAGAGAATTCCAGCAGTCTTGTGCCTTCTCAAACAGAAACTTTGGCAAGAAACCCTTGACACCACTTCTGGTTTCTCAATGTCCCTTGATGTCAGATGGTTGCAAGTGTAATGCTTGAGCAACATCTTCAGGCTTTGGTTCTTTTTCCGTACCGTTGTAGGGTAGTTGATGAAGAATAGGAATTCTCAGGAGTTGAGAAAATTCCTCCAAACTAGGTACTAGTTGGTAATCAGGGAATGTGAAACAGTGGTGTAGGGGGTCAAAGAACTGGAAGAGAACTTTCACCATGTCTTCTTCAATGTTGGAGTTGACCAAGTTGAGAAGCCCACCATGTCTTTCACTGAAGAGAGAATTCTCTGGAATCCTGGAAGTAATCTCCTTGAGTTGAGGAGGGATTCTCACAAGGTTGACTTGAATTGTTTTCCTGCGAAGAGATTCCATGACCTACAAAACAAGAACAAAGATGAAGATCCAAACCCTTGAAATGGTTAGTGGATGCATATGATGCTTTATGATGTTCATGATGTATGCACAAGCACATGTACAAACAAGTCACACAAAACCCTAATTTCAGGCTTGCATGAGGTTTCATAGGTAAGTACCTTCTTGAGTTTAGTTGGCTCAAACCTGTCCTATAAATAGTAACCGGGTTCTAAAGAGCTCAACATCACTAGATTGTTTTCTATGTTCATTGTTTTGGTTTAGCCACTTAACTAGCGACCAAAATATTCCAAGAAAACAACCCTCAATGAGTGTAGTATCGAGTATCTACCAACTTCGGACTGCACCAAAGCCGGTCATCTCACTACCCCTAATAAAAGGCCAAGATGGTCAAGTAAGGTTCTAAGAGTTCATTAGTGCTTTATGACATCGCTCAGCGGCCCCGTATTCTCTTTGATTGACTCAAAGGCTACCAGTACTCACAAATATGTCGCACTAATATAGCTATTGCTTCAACCATGTCGGTATACCCTGCACATTTTCCACAACGTATTTCTATTTACCTATGAATGTTTCCCAAATCCGATTGGCACCCTTGAGCAGAAAGGCGTAAGTGGAGTGTGCCGTTCGGCATTGTGTTTGAGGGAAAAGTTGTGCCGCTAGGCACATTGTACTGTGATGTTAGGTCTTATACCCCAAAATTTTCCCTCCCATTTTTCATTAAAGACGCTATCCTAGGGTTACTCAAATACTCAATTTGGCTCAGAAGTCGATCAGACAAATTCTCTTCCTAGGCAGTAAATTAGCAATTAGGGTTTTGGATTTCTCAAAGAAAATTGAGTCTTCAAGGTCTCAAATGGTCTTCATAGGTCTTCATGTCTCCTCAAGGTTGTTTAAGTCAGTTTTCAAACCTCGCATTGCAAGTTTGCTCAATCAATGGTCCAGATAACTGAAAACGACTACATTGACTTGAAAATCTCCCTTTTGCGAGAACAAATTCAAACGATCGTAACTTCTTCATTATTCAATTTTTTTGAATGGTTTTTCTTGCGAATGATTCTCCTTGATGCCATCTCAAATTTATCTTCACAAATCAAGAACTGATTACGCGAAGAAGATCACCAAAAATTCAAATGCGTTGGAAGTCGCATCATGAATTTTGACCTAATTTCAAATAACAGTCTTCTGACTTCTAAGAATTGTGATTTCTTCAAATAACAAGACCTTGAGACAATTATTTATGTTCATGGTCATATGTGATGTCGCTCACGGTTTTATCTTCAAAGAATCGAAGGAAAATTGTGTTTGGAAGACTTTAAAATTATCAAATCATCGCAAGGCATTTGTTGACTTTGAATGTTCGTAATCACAATTTATTTAAAGATTGACAGATATTCCCGAAGCATGTTTATTTGGAAATGAAATTCCATTTTTTTATTATTATCAAGCATGGCACGCGAGTTCATTTTAAACGCAAACTTGACTAGGACAAGATGTGAAGGTTAAGGTTGTAATTTAAACAACCATGATTGTGGAGTCCATTAGTCAAAAAGATCTGAACAATTAAACATTTATTTTGTTTAAAAATACAAAGTACATGATTTATCTGATCATTTTGTGATTGCTTGAAACACAAGTTACCAAAACAAGTTTTTTTTAATCCAAAATATTCAACTGAGGATTGCAAGTTTTGTACAATAAATTCTATCACACTAAATTTTATTCAAATGCTTGATATCATTACATTACAAATGAGATTATAATTTGTTTGTCTTGTTTACAAAAAATCTCAAGTTCTTGTTTACAAAGAGAAGTTTTTTCTTCAAATCTTCATCTTTATCTTCAAGTAAGCCATCCAACCTTCATTTGCATCCAAGCCTCGCTCGCCATTCACGAAACAAGAAAAAGAAAGAAAGTCAGCAAACATTCAATCAAAGGTAATATGGGAAGAAGAAATAATTCATCATTAGGGTTTGCGATATGGAATCAGAATATTTGTTTGTTTTATCACAATCATTTTCCCCAATTGCAAATCACAAAAAAAAATTGCCTTTCTTGGTTCACAAAAAAAGGGAAATAAATATACAAGGCATGCAAATACAAGCAAGTCAACTAGGTAGGCAACAAGCAGCCCCAACACAATATGCATCACAGAAAACAGCAGTGCAATGCAAAGGAAACAAGCAGTCCCAACACAATAAGCAGCAGGCTGCAAAAAGAAGCCGTCAAATACAAAAAAAAGGGGCAGGCCTGCAACAAACACAACCTGTAACAAGCAAGTCAACAAGGCAGGGCAATCAAGCATAGAAACAGCAGCTAGTGGAACAGCAACAACAGACTGCTATACAAGCAGCACAAAGTAAAAACAAGCTACCAAATAGAGTCAATAAAACCTGAAACAAATACATAAGCCCACAAAGAAGAACAAATACATCATAAGCATCGCAGTAGCAAGCTAACTTGCTCACATATAATCATTTCCCTATTATTGCAAACCCTTCAGAATTATAAAAAATAAAGCAAAAACTGCTTTTTTTTCATTGAAAGAGAAAAGAGGAAAGATGAAAGAGATATCACCTAGCAATACAGTCTAAAATCCTACTATATGCCAAAATCAGCTTTGTCAAACTTGCTATTGATAGTCCAAGTTTTACACACAAATAGAAAATATGAAACTGCACTCAAAAGGCCAAAAGTCAGCATATTAGAAAAGAGTTTCCCCCCCACTTTTCACCTTGGGTCTGAAAAGATATAAGAGAACCAACAAAAAGAGAGAAGAGAACAAGATAAAAAACCAGAAAACACAAATCTCAGCACCACCAAGATACAAAACCAAAAACCTCACTGTAAGAGAAGAGACCAACCAATATACAAAACCAGAAACCTCACTGTAAGAGCAAAGGCCAACCAATATACAAAACCAAAAACCTCACTATAAGAGCAAACGCCAGGTAATATACAAAACAAAAAAAACATCACAAAAAAGATATACAAACCAACACAGGAGGACCGGATAGCAGCATCACAAGAGGATAAAAAAAACATCCCTATTTTCTGTCCATCACTTTCTGTCAACCCAAGATACCAGAAAACAAAATCAATATTCAATATGACTAGCACAAAAACCATACAAGAAATCCCAACCCCATCTTTGAATTAAACTACATCCCATCACCCTCCTCATCAAATCTTCACCAAAATCTTTAGTAAAACACCGCCAAACCTCATCATCACTGCCTTTCAACCTCACAACGAGAATCGTATCAACGCCTTGTGTTCAAGTTTCAGATCTACAAATCGCAAAGGCACGAAGTCACTAGCAGAGAAGAAGTAGAAGGAAGGGCATCGAGCGCCATACCTGAGATTTGAAGACCCGTCTCCGACCCGGTAATCCCCTTTTCCTTTGTTCTTGATTTAGGTTTTGTTCTTGTTAAATTTTGCAAATTTTCTTTGTTATCGCCACATTAAGAGGAAGGAAGTCAGAGTGAGGATGTTAGGGTTTGTTCATCAGTGACGAACACATTTCAGCCACGAGAGATTTAAGGGGAGATCGGGAGATAGCGAGGGAGGCTTGGAATTGAGGATTGGCGTGGTTGAGGTGATTGCTGTGAGGAAGATTGGCAGTACATTGTGGTGGTTTGGCGGAAAGATGAAGTTTTGTGAGAGAAGGCGAGAGATTGTTAGAAGATGATGGTGTTGGCTTGCAAGCGGCGTCGTTTCCTTTAGTCATTTAGGGTTTACATTCTTTCTTTGTATACTTTCTCAAACCGGGTCAGCCCATTGGGCTGCTGGCCCAATCCTCCTTACCATTTTCCCTTTTTATCTTAATTAAAGTGTGGATATAACAAATAAGTGATCTAGCACGGTTGGCAAGGCATTGTTTGCAATAACCAGGGGGTCCCAGGTTCGACACCCCTGGGGACATTTTCCTTTCTTTGTTTTGTTACTTTCTGTTTTTGTTTCATTGCTTTGTTGGATAAAACAAAATTGGATCTTACCCCAAGCCCAATGTTCTTTTTCCAGCCTCACCCCCTATTTTTCTATTTCACACCCTTTTTCTTATAATTAAATTGTTTTACCTTTAGTTTAACTTAAATATAGTTTTAGTAAATCTTAGTTTTAATTAAGTTTAGGTTTAACTTAATATTTTTTTTAGAATTTTCTATTTTTTATTATTATTTACTTAACTATTATTTACTTAATTTTAGAATTAATCTAAGTACTTAGAATTTTAAATTAGTTTAGAATTTATTTTAGGTTTAGTTTTAATTCAATTAATTAAAAATGTACATTTTCAAAATTAATTTATTTTCTCAATTAGTTTAGGATTTTGTAAATTATTTTACTAACTAATTTTTGTATATTAAGTTTTATTTGGTTCGTTTAATTTCTAAAAATAACAAAAATCCTAAAAGACAAAAAATATATAAATTAATTTCTTTAGTCATTTATTTTCTTTAATAGAATAGAATTTTATTTTTGTTTTTCCTTCCAAAATTTTTTTGTTACAAACAAATACTTAGAATCTTATTGCTATATCTTGTTAATTAATTTTATTTCATAGACTGTTATAATTCTAATTAATCGTTCAATTCGATTTAGTTGTATTGATTGCCTATTTTGGACTTTTTAATCGCATTCGATTCATCCCCATTTGTAAAAATTGTACCCCCATTCCCGAAAGCTCTGTAATAGCGTAGAATTTCCATTTCTCCAATTTATTATTTTCCTCATACTGTATAGTAATTAGGTGTGTATGGCAAGATTCAAAAACAATCGCTAGATAACCTAATTTCAAAAACAAAATTAACTTGAAACGAACACACTTCTTCACACGTGCACCTCTAGGGTAACCTCGCTCGTTGCCTCAGAACACAGTCATATCCCTCAAATATGGGACGCTTTAGCAAAGACCCTTCGATAAAAGATTGTAGTCCCTCGATGTCCCTCGATGTTGCCTTCAATAAAACGATCTAGTCCCTTACGAAAATTTGCTAAAGCGTATCATAAGTTGCTTTCGATGACTGTACGATTGACCCGCGCCTGTCCCTTCACATCCAACAATGGGGATTCTTACCAAATCAATGGTAAGATAGAAATATCTAAAGGAGGAATAAAAGAACATTTAAGACCTTTCGAGTAGGTAGATTCGCTCCTCGTTACTCCCTTGCTCACGACAAAAACATTTTTACACCAACACTTTCATCTCAAAACATTTTCAAAAGACAAAACATTTTGTATACGTTCTTATAGAGACGAGAACCATTGCCGAACGTCTTTTCAAAAGCACTTTAAAAAACACATTCCATAAACACATCTTTGAACTATTTTTTGAAACAACACTTTGTACGCGTTCTTATAGAAACGAGAACCATTACAAAGAAAATTTCAAAATACTTTCAAAGCCCACACCACAAGCACATTGTCAAAGTAAAAGTAAGTGATCTAGCGAGTAACTAAGAGCCCGTAGATAACTACGGATGAAAAGGGTGCTAATATCTTCCCTCTTCATAAACTACCCCCCGAACCCGAGAAATAATCTCGAAAGGTCTTTCCTGTGCTTTTTTTACCTTTCCTTTTGGATAAAAGAAAAGTCAGTTGCGACTCTTGCTATCCGCACAAATGTGATCAGAATGCAAAACTTCAAGTCAGTTCTCCCACCGTACACCAGAACTGGCGACTCTGCTGGAGAATAAGAATACTAAAAGTGGGGTTACCTTAGGGTTAGATCACCTTTATTTGCTTTCTTTGCGTGCTTTACATTTTTTTCTTGGTATTCGGCGTGCTTTGATCATCCACCCAGATCTAGAACACCTTTTTAGGTAAGTAGCAATAGATTGTGGAAACTGTACAATGTAGATCGATATGGTTAAAACAATGGCTATGTTAGTGTGACGCATTTTTGGGTACCGGTATCCCTCGTGGTGAATCGAGGAGAATACGGGGCCGCTTAGTGGCATCATGAAGCACTAACTGACTTCAGAACCCTAATTGAACAAACTCGGCCATTAGGACGTAGTGAGATAATCGGTTTCGGTGTATAGCTGAAAATTGGTTGATACTCGATACTACACTCATTGAGGCTAGACTTTTGGGATATCTCGGCCGCAAGAAAAGATTGATTGTGCTGAGACAATGCCTAAGAGAAAGGTCGGTGATATTGAGATCCTTTAGAACCCGATCACTATTACTAGGACAGGTTGAGCCAACTAAACTTCAAGAGGGTACTTACCTATAAAACCCATGCAAGCCTAAAACATAGGTACTTGTTTGTTGTGTGTGTATATATTTACTTGTACATAACATCATAAACATCATAAGCATCATACACATGCTCACTAATGTGATACGGTGGGAGAACTGACTTGGGATTTTGCGTTTGTGTTCGCAAATGTTTCGGTTTAGCAAGAGTCGCCACCGACTTTTTATTTTATCCTAAGGAAAGGCCAAAAACACAGGAAAGACCTTTGAGATGTTTTCTTGGGTTCGGGGAGTAGATTATAGAAAGGGAAGGTATTAGAACCCTTTCTATCCATGGTTATCCATGGGCTCTTAGTTACTTGTTTAGATCACTTGCTTTGCTTTTCAATTGTTTGAAATGGTGCTTTGTGTATGATTTTGAAAGATGTTTTGAAAAGAGGCCATCGTTGTGGCGACCTTTGTAATGATTCTTGTTTGAATGTATACAAAGGTATTTTTTGTGTTTTGAAAAGTTTTCAATGTTTGAAAGTAGGGTTTTGAAATTGTGTTGTGAAGTGTGCTTTGAAAATAGCAAGGATGTTTTTGCAAGCTTTGATCAAGTAACTAAGAGTTATCTACCCTATCTACTCAAAGATTTTTCTTATGTTTTTAACCCTTTTAACAGTGTTGTTTCACCATTGTATTTGGTGAACAACCTTGTGTTAGGATGTTAAATGGGACAGGCGCGGGTCATCGTATAGACCATGATAGCAATTATGTCAAGCATTTTTGGCAATTTTCTTGAGGGACTTGATCATTTTGTTTAGGCAACCTAGATAGCGTCATCGAGGGACTATGATCTTTTGTTTTGTTTTTGTTTTGCCAAAGTACTTGACATGCATACCATGGCCCATTTTTGAAGGCAACAAGTGGATTGTAACCCTAGGGGTGCAAGTGTGTATTGTGTTTGTTTTTCATGCATTTTTGTCTTTGATTAGGTCAAACTATTTGTTGGTTTTGATTTTGCATACAAACCCTAATTCTCTAATCATGGCATAATTGAAAGCGTTTAAGTGCGTAAAAATAAATCTAATCTATTACAACTTTGATATAGGGAGGGGGGTACACGTTTTGAATAGGGGATAATTGACAAGAAATATAAATCCTAAGTTATTACAACCAGATTGAATCTCAAATGCAATCAATATTTAAATGTACAATATTTAAATAAACAAGATAAATAAATATTAGAATAAAATGTATTATGCACAAGAAATTTTTATTTATTTATGTATGTAAAGTATTTTTATTGTGAGAAAGGTGTAAAGAATAAATAAGAGATTAATTTTGTTTGTTTCTAGGGCAAAAACCCTAATTTCTTAAGAAAATAAATATGATGTATTATTTATATACAAAAATATGTATGAAAGTGAAATATATCTAAAAAAAGTATTTTTAGTATAAATAATAATAAAAATAAAAAAAGTAATATTTTTGTATTTTTTTATGTCTAAGTATTTAATAAAATAAAAGTATATATGTATTTATATATATTTATTAAATATTTTAAGTAAATAAAATAAAATATTTACAAAAATACACCATATTCAAGAAAATATTTTTGGTGTGAATAAAAAATAGAAATGAAAAATAGAAGTATTATTTGCATTATTTTCAAGTTTAAACAAAACAATATAAGTATTTAAATTGTTTTTTTATATTAGAAAAAATCAAATAAATATCTAATAAATGAAAAAAAAATGTAAAAATATTTTTAGAGTATTTTTTATATTTGAAAATAAAATATCAAAGTTAGAAAAGAAATTAAAATGCAAAAATAATAAAAATACAAAGAAATGGGCCAGGGGGTGTTGAAAGTAAGCTGGGAGGTGTTAGAAGCAAGAAATCCAGGCCCAACCCAGACTTCATCTTCTTCCTTGTGACAAACAGAAAAACACGCGTGGCTAGTTCAAACCTGTATCTCCTGTTTCAGTGCTTTTTTGACAAAACTCAAAATATGAAACTTGTAGAGCATCAAACAACGATTTCAACCATATAAAACATTAAATCTAACTCTCAAAGACCAGAGAGAATTTCTCAGGCCCTAATTTCTAACCTAGATTTTTCAGAAAGTTCATGGATGAAATTCTCCTAGCATCATTAATATAAATGAAAACTAAGTATATGTATGGTTTCAAGGCAATGAGTACAACATCTTTTATTCACAAACCTAAGGCTAAATGTTCCTAAATAGAGAGATAGAAGTTCATGAAATACCTGTTTCAACTGAGTTCGAGTTGGACAATGCAACAACTTTCAATGAGGCCTGAGGTTCTTTTGAGCTTGCTTGATGTTCCCTGAACCTTTCCCAATGCTTGGTTTGTTTTGAACTGGCCTAAATCTCTCAACAGAACTCAACCTGCAAAGCTTCAAATCAAAAATGGTGATGTGTGTTAATGGAGTTATATTAGCTTGTGAATGGTCTGGACAACTTAGGTATATTATTTGGAATGTGTTTGAAGTGATTTGGGACAAAACACACGAGGGGATTTGATTGTGGCTTGTGATTTGCAGAACTGGCCCTGTTTTGGGCAAAAATGAAGATTTTATGCTTAAGGGTGTTTGAGGGATGAAGGGCTCGTGTTTTTGGCTTACTAGGATGTGTGAAACTTGTTTGAAAAGTTTGCTTGAGTTCAATATATCAAATGTGTGAGTTATTGACTTTTTGCACAATGCCTTGGTTTTGAAGCAAAGATGTGAAGTGACCAAGCTTTGGCCTGTACAGGCTAGCTCCAAGCATGCTTAAGTTGGTGTACTATGCCTGAGATTAGGGAACTTGTTTGCTGCAAGGAAAGAAGTCCAAGGCTCAAGAAAATGCAAATTGACATAAAGTTTCCTTTATGAAAATGGAATTGCCATCTTTATGCTTAAAATGGAAATGTTCAATGTACAATGCTCCATTGATTAGAATAATGCCAATGTCCAATGTATTTGCATTCAATTTTTGAGTGTAAATTGGTTTAGAGGCCTGTAATTATGTACTAAGCTAGTTTGGTCAGATTTGCAACTTGGTATGAACATGTATTGGCCATGGTTATAAAGTGAGTTTTTGCCAACTTCAAGCATTCGATTCTCCCTAACCACAAATGTGTTTGATGAGTTCTTGGACAATTTGGAAAGCTTGAAACATGTACTATAATCCATATTTGAAATGTAACTTGAGACTCAAAGTGGAACCATGTGAAAAATGGCTAAAAAGATGGGTCAAAATCCTGCCTAAACTAGGGCAAAATTTCTCTAAGTTAAAAGTTTTAGGGACCCTTGTTCCAAAAATCATAACTTGAGATCCAGGATTCTTTTGAGAAAACTTTGTGAATCAAAGTTGTAGACTTTGTGATGGACTACAACTTTCATGTTGTAAGTTATGTTTGAATCCATTTGCATCTTGGTGAAAATGTGAGGCAAAGTTAGGAAAAATAAAGAAAATTTTGTAACTTAGAAAATTTCTAAGTTATGAAAATTTTCCATTTTAAACTCTAATTTGCAATTTTAGGTTTCTTGATGAACAAGTTTCATAATTTGACATGTCTTGATGAAAAATGACCCTTGGCACTTGATTTTGACCAAAAAGTCAAAGTTTGACTTTTTAGTGTGCAGTCAAATTTTGATAAGTTGACTGAAAAATTCATCTGTCAATCCTATGCATTTGAGATCTTTTGAACTTGTTGAATGGGTCAAGATAATGTAATTGAGTCCTTGAGTCCATGGTTGAGCTTTATTTGCCATTGGCTAGGTCAATCAGTCAAAAATTGCCCCTGTACAGTCAAAAATCCTAAAAATGACTATTTTTCCCTTTTGGTGATCTAATCAAATTTCTTGTGGAATTGTGATCCAAACTTGATCAAATGGTTCACATGAGTTCATAATGTTGATGTGGGTCAAAATTCATGAGGTTTGACTGTCAATTGGCCACAATTAACTTTTTCCCCAATACAACTGATTTTTAGGTCAACTGTCCAATTGATTGGGCAAAAATTTGATTCAAGGCTTGAAACTTGGTATGGGCAAACTTATGAGTCCAACATGAAGTATAAAAGTCACTTTGGGCATTGTAGGTCAAAATATCCCTGTGCAAACTCAAACCCTAATTTAGGTCAACAGTTTCAGGAGGTGTCTTGAGCAGAGCAAACCCTAGCTTGATCTTGAGTTCCAAGAGCCTTGTGATGAGAAATGTTGATAAAATGAGAGAGCAAATTTTGGGGTACAACAACTAACCATTTCAAGGATTTATAAATTTATCTTTGTTTTTGTTTTGTAGGTCTTGAATTTCGTCCGAAGGAACACCATCCGAATCAACTTTGTAAAGGCACACCCTCAACTTCAGGAGTTAGCCTTAAGAGTGCCCGGGGATTCTCCTTTTACCAAGAAATACGATCAACTCCTCAGTTTGGCTACATTCAGTTTCCAAGAAGATATGATGTGTGTGCTGTTCCAATTCTTTGATCCCGTACATCATTGTTTCACTTTCCCGGACTATCAGTTAGTACCTACACTGGAAGAGTTCTCTCTACTCTTAGGGGTGCCCGTGCTTGATCAGATACCATTCACCCGTCTAGAAGGGATTCCAAAACCTGAAGTCATCGCTGAAGCTTTGCATATGAAGAGAGCCGACATCACAACCAATTGGGAGACAAGAAGCGGGGTTAAAGGCTTCCTAGCCAAGTTTCTATTGGAGAAGGCTCGATCATTCTGGGACGACATGGATTTCCAAGCTTTTGAAGACATCCTGGCTCTTCTCATTTATGGTTTGGTTTTATTCCCCAACTCAGACCAATTCATAGATGTTAATTCCATCAAAGTCTTTCTCTCTCGCAATCCCATACCTACCTTACTGGGAGACATCTTGCATTGCCTTCATACTGCACCATGAAGAAAATAGGTACTCTCTTGTGTTGTATCTCCCTACTCTCTAAGTGGTTCACTTCACACCTACCTCAATCAGCATTGAAGAACGAGTAAAGACTGACATAATCTCAAAGGATGATGTCCCTCACCCATTCTGACATCCGTTGGTGTTTGAGATCCTTGTAAGATGTCTCTATCATTGACCGCTGTGGGGAATTACCTAACATCCCTCTACTTAGTATTAGGGGAGGTATCACCTACAATCCCTGCTTAGCTTTTCGACAGTTTGGGTATGCTCGAAGAGACGACCATCATGAGATGCTCATTCAAGGTCTGGTGTTCAACTATGACAAAGAAGACCAAGGTTACCGCTAGAGGTTTACACGAGCCTGGAGAATGGTGAACAAGGTGGACAGTAGGACTTTGGGACACAAAAACTCTATCCCTCTCGAGCCTTACCTTAGGTGGGTACGGGCTCGTGCTCAGAGACTCGTGATGCCTTATCCTTCTATCCTCCCTGTTATCATAGAGCCTGTTGTTGAAGGAGACGTCCCATACATTATCCTTCATCTTGACATGCCTACCTCTCTCGAAGACTTGCAGAAAGCTTGGGTTCAATTGAAGGAAGAGCGAGACACCTTTGAAGCCCAATTTTACGCCAGTGAGAAGAAGGTTCTAGAACTCACCAAGAAGCTTCATGAAGAGCGGAATATGAACGCCTACACCGCGCCAAAGAGGACGAGTTTAACCTTTTTGTCTTAGGAGTTTTTGTTGTATTTTGTTTCTTTCATTGTAAGCCCAAAGAGGCATGACGTACTCAAACTTGGTTTTATTAATATAACGTGCGTTCTTTTTTTTCGGTTTGAACAAATTTAAATCTCTAATTTCCTTGAAATCATTTACATATTGCATCTCCATTCATCATAACATCATACAGGTTTCTTACAACAAGTTTCCTTATCCTTCTACTTTTTATTTCAGTGATATGGATATTGAGCAGACAGTGAAAGATCTTCAGGCGCAAAATGTCCAGTTTCAACAAATGCTCTTGACTCTGACAAAAGGACAAGAGGAGTTGAAGACTTTACTGGCCAAACAAAAGAAGAAGAAAGCGAAGAAACCACCCGGTATTGTGGTCATAGGAAGAAGGTTCCAAGGACAAGCCATACAGACTTTAGAATTCGCAACATCGTCGGGTGAAGGAGATAATCAAGAAGACAGGACCAAGGAAGTGAACAACAATCCAACATTCGAAGAAGAGGAAGAAACTGACTATTCTGAGGAACAGTATCCTCCTGCTGATAATAAATACAAAGAGCTAGAGGATCGTTTGAATGCTATGGAGGTCCAGAGGGTACCCAGATTAGATTTTGAAGAGTTAGGACTTGTCTCAGGGGTGGTCATCCCGCAGAAATTCAAGGTCCCCACTTTCGCTAAATATGACAGTGTCTCTTGCCCAAAGCTGCATTTAAGGTCATACGTTAGAAAGATTCAACCCCATACGGCTGATAAGGATTTGTGGGTGCATTTTTTCCAGGAGAGCTTGTCAGGGACGTAGTTGGATTGGTTCTATCAATTGGAAGGGACCAATATTCGCAATTGGGAAGATTTGGCTGCCGCCTTTTACAAACAATACTAGTATAATGCTGACTTAGCTCCAACTCAGACGCAATTGCAACGCATGTCTATGGGTGCAGGTGAAGGTTTCAAAACCTATGCTAAAAAATGGAGGGATCTCGCAGGCAGAGTCCAGCCCCCTCTATCTGACAGAGAATTAGTGGATATGTTCCTAGGCACCTTATCAGGTCCATTCTTCAACCACATGATCGGAAGTTCCTCGGCTGGATTTACTGAATTAATTATGACTGGTGAGCGGGTCGAAGTCGGTATAAAAAATGGAAAAATTCAAAGAGATGCATCCTCGAGCATGATGAAGAAACCCTTTGTTGGAAAGAAGGAGGTCAGTGCTGCATATGACCATAGGAATCAAAACAAAACTGAATGTCGCCTGGCGGTAGGGGCTGTTATGATTTCTAATCGTTTGCCAAATCAACAACAAAATTATCAGCGCAAGCCAGAAGCACCCATGAGACGATTTACTCGGTTCAACATGACCATGTCTCAAGTTTTGCCACACATTTTGAAGACTAACCTGGCAACGTTAAAAGAAGCTCTCAAGAACCCCAACACTGCTTCTCCTCGCTACAACCCGAACGCTCGATGTGCCTATCATTCTGAAAGCCCGAGGCATGATACAAACGACTGTTGGGCCTTGAAGAAAAAGGTACAAGACCTTATCGATGCGAAAGAGATTGAGTTTGATCCCCCAGAAACGCCTAATGTAATAACGGCGCCAATGCCCAGACATGGTCAAGGTGTTAACACCATTGATGATGATTGTTTCGTCTCCTCCGTGAATGACTTAACTACTCCTCTGTTGACCATTAAACAGAATCTGTTGCAAGCTGGTCTGTTCCCGGGCTGCGATAAGAATTGTCACTTATGCAAGTCTCTACCAAATGGCTGTTTGTTACTAAAGATAGGCGTTCAGCGCCTGATGACTAGCAAAGAAATCTTGTTTGAAAAGATTCCTCTTACCAGAACTTCTTATCAAGATGTCTCGATAATCACCATTTCCAACAATCCTCCCGGGGTCTCCACCAAAAGACCCGTCAGGATTACATCTGTTCCAAGGTCTACACCTCTAATCATCACTATGCCAAGACCAATATCATACTCTTCAGATAAAGCTATTCCCTGGAACTATGGGGCTGACGTTTATTACTATGGCGTCAAGCAAGGTCAGTTGGCTGTCAAAGAAGAAGTTGCGAGAGATATTGATCCTGACATCGGTAATATCACTGGGACCAGTAAGATAAAAAGAAGTGGAAGAGTCTTCTCACCCGAGATTTCTCCAAAGACCGTTGCTACTCCTGTGATCATTCCCACTGCCACTCCTACCGACACTCCCAGTGATACTCCTACTATTATCCCTGCTACCGAGACAAGGGGCAAAGAGGTCTTGAATGAGTCTGTCCAAGCGAAAGAGCGTCCTGAGATCATCCTTGAAGCTTCTAGAAAGGAGATAGAAGAAATACTGAAGATAATCAAGAGAAGTGACTACAACATTGTAGAACAGTTGGGGCAGACCCCCTCGAAGATGTCATTGTTGTCATTACTTTTATGTTCTGAGGCCCATGCCAAAGCCTTGGTAAAGTTTCTCAAGACCGCCCACGTGCCCCAAGAGACCTCCATCGACCAATTTGAGAATTGTGTGGCCAGTCTAACTGTTGATAACGGATTGGACTTTTCCGATGCTGATTTAACTTCCAAGGGAAGGAAACACAATGATGCCTTGCATGTTTCCATTGAATGCAGGGGCACCACACTTGCCCATATTCTGGTGGATACCAGCTCATCATTGAATGTCTTGCCCAAAAACGCTCTCGACCGACTGGACTGCGAGGGACTCACTTTAAAGCCCAACAACATCATAGTAAGGGCCTTTGATGGTTCTAAGAGGATAGTGCACCGAGAATTTGACATCCCCATAAAAGTTGGAAACCAGACTTTTGAGTCAACTTTCTATGTGATGGATATCCGCCCTTCATACTCTTTTCTATTGGGTCGACCCTGGATCCATGGTGTTAGTGCCGTCACTTCTACCCTGCATCAAATGCTAAAATACCCGATCAAAGGGAAGATTGTCACAATTCACGGGGAGGAGGAGTACATGGTTAGCCACCTGAACTCTTTCAGGTATGTTTAAATGGATGGTGAATTCATTGAGACTCCGTGTCAGAATTTTGAGGAGGTTCCACAAACAGTTGCGGCAACCAAATCTACTCCCAAAGTTCCGAAGATTACCAGACCTCCACTGAAGATGGCCTCTTTGAAAGATGCTAGAGCAGTAGTTGAAGAAGGCAGGTGTACCATCTGGGGTCAACTTCTGGATATCCCCTAAAAGTCCGACAAATTTGGTTTAGGATTCACTACAAAAGCCCAAAGAGTTGTTCGGCGTTCTCGCACCGGGGGACCACCTCTGCGTATCAGCAATCAGGGAGTCAATGCAGTAGAAGACAGTGATGGCAACTGTGATATGGACGAGTGGATTTTTCCAACTATCAGCGGAGGGCTCAACAATTGGGAGGCCAAAGATTTCATTCCTATTACTTTTATTCAAGAGTAATTGTCTTTTAATGTTTTCAGGCTTGTAATATTTAAAACAATTCAGACTTTTTAAAAAAACCTTGTGTCTTACCCGAGGCACAACGGTCCATTTGTAAGGGTTGTCACTTCATTCTCATATGTCATCAATGAATCATGGACGTTTTTGCATACAAATTTTGTGCTTTCTGTCTTTCTTTCTTACATTTTATTTCTTTCAAAGGTAGCAGGTAGCTACGCTCTTACACACACTCACATATTAAAATGCAGATCTACATCCACTCAGGATCCCATGGGTAACGGTTCTGCTATGGCCTGTTGTGACTTTGAAAATCCAATCTATCAAGCCGAAGACGAAGGTGAGGAAGATTGTGAGGTGCCGGGGGAATTGGCCAGGTTGTTGCATCAGGAAGAAAGGACCATTCAGCCTCACGAAGAGCCGGTTGAAACAGTTAACTTAGGTACTGAGGAAGACAAGAAAGAAGTCAAGGTGGGTGCCAATCTAGAACCCAGTGTCAAAGAGTGTCTGATTCAGTTGCTGCACGATTATGTTGAGGTCTTTTCCTGGTCGTATAAAGACATGTCGGGACTTGATACAAACATTATGGTACATCGTCTGCCTACAAGAGAAGATTGTCCTCCAGTAAAGCAAAAGGTTCACCGAATGAGGCCTGATATGTCAGAAAAGATTAAAGCAGAAGTCATGAAGCAATTCATGCCTGGATTCTTGGCTGTCACCTCTTATCCCCAATGGGTTGCCAATGTTGTTCCCGTGCCCAAGAAAGATGGTAAAGTGAGAATGTGTGTGGACTACAGAAATTTGAATAGGGCAAGCCCCAAGGATGACTTCCCGCTACCCTATATTGATATTATGGTTGGAAATACGGCACAACACAAAGTGTTTTCCTTCATGGACGGTTTCTCAAGCTACAACCAAATCAAAATGGCGCTTGAGGATATGGAGAAAACAACCTTTGTTACACAGTGGGGCAAATTCTGCTATAAGGTCATGCCATTCAAACTGAAGAATGCTGGGGCAACCTATCAGCGTGCCGTGATAGCTCTATTTCACGACATGATACATCAGGAAATAGAGGTCTACATGGACGATATGATAGCCAGATCTCAAACGGAAGAAGAGCATCTCAATCATTTACAGAAGCTATTTGAGAGGCTGAAGAAATACAAGCTGAGGTTGAGCCCAAATAAATGGACGTTCGGGGTACAGTCTGGTAAACTCCTAGGCTTTGTCGTCAGCAACAAAGGTATCGAGGTTGATCCTGCCAAGGTTAAAGAAATACAAGGGATGCCTTCTACTCGTACTAAGAAGGAAGTCAGAGGATTTTTGGGTCGTTTGAATTACATTTCCAGATTCATTTCTCACCTAACAGCTACTTGTGAACTGATCTTCAAATTATTGAAGAAAGATCAAGTAGTCAAATGGAATGATGAATGCCAAGTTGCTTTTGACAAAATCAAAGAATACTTACAAGAGCCTTATGTGTTGTTACCATCCGTCGAGGGAAGATCATTGATCTTGTATATGACTGTTTTAGAAAACTCAATGGGGTGTGTGCTGGGGCAGCATGACGAGTCTGGTCGAAAAGAGCATGCTATTTATTACCTAAGCAAAAAGTTTACTGATTGTGAAACAAGATATTCACTGCTCGAGAAAACTTGTTGTGCTCTGGCATGGGATGCTCGCTGGCTAAGACAATATATGATGACCCATACTACCTTGTTGATATCTAAAATGGATCCAATAAAATACATCTTCGAGAAGCCTGCTCTCTCTGGGAGAATAGTAAGATGGCAGATGATCCTGACGGAATATGACATACAATATACTACCCAGAAGGCAATAAAGGGCAGTTCAATGGCTGATCACCTTTCTCATCAAGCTGTGGAAGACTACCAATCCATGAAGTTTGAATTCCCAGATGAGGACATCATGACAGTAAATAATTGTGAAGAGATCAGACCATATGACGGACCTGAACAAGGATCTCGATGGATCCTGTTTTTTGATGGGGAATCCAAAGCACTTGGAAATGGTATTGGTGTTGTACTCGTATCTCCTAAAGGGTGTCATACTCCCTTTACCGCAAGACTCTACTTCGATTGTACAAACAACATGGCAAAATATGAAGCATGCATCTTTGGTCTCAGAGTTGCCATAAATTTGGGGATCAAATCTTTGAGTGTGTTCGGAGATTCCGGTTTGGTCATCAGTCAAATCAAAGGGGAATGGGACACCAAACACCCTAACCTTATCCCTTACAAAGAACATGTGTTGACATTGCTGCCACATTTTGAGAAGATTACCTTCGAGCATTTCCTGCGAGAAGAAAATCAGCTAGCAGGCGCACTAGCTACAATGTCATCTATGTTTAAACTTAGTTGAGATAACGAGGCTCCCTGGATCACCATCGGACGAATGGATGAACCAGCACACTATCACGAGATTAATACTGAAGAAATAGTGGACCAACCCTAGTTTCACGAAGTCAAGAGGTATCTCGAGTCTCAAGAATATCTGGAAGGAGCTTCAATTAATGACAAGAAATTCTTAAGAAGATTCTCGGCTAAGTTCTTCCTTAGTAACGGCATTTTGTACAAACGCAATCATGACTCTGTATTACTTCGATGCGTAGACAAGGTTGAGGAAGAAAAGATCATGGCTGATCTACATGAAGGCACCTTTGGCACCCATTCCAGTGGGCATATGATGGCAAAGAAAATCCTACGGGCAGGCTATTATTGGTCTACCATGGAGGCAGATTGCTATCAACACTCTCGGACTTGCCATAAATGTCAGATTTATGCTGATAAAGTGCATGTCCCTTCGGTTCCTCTGAATGTCTTGACGGCTCCTTGGCCCTTTGCTATGTGGGGAATCGATATGATTGGGAAAATCAAGCCAACGACCTCCAATGGACACCGCTTCATCTTAGTGGCCATCGACTATTTTACAAAGTGGGTTGAGGCAGCTTCCTTCGCTTCCATTACCAAGAATGTTGTCGCCCGGTTCATCAAACAGAATCTGATCTTTCGGTACGGTATCCCAGAGAGAATCCTCACTGATAATGGTACGAATCTAAACAACACTATGATCACCGCCTTGTGCGAGCAATTCAAGATCCAGCATCACAATTCTTCCCCTTACCGGCCAAAGATGAATGGCGTTGTAGAAGCTGCTAACAAAAACATTAAGAAGATCATACAGAAAATGACAGTCACATACAAAGACTGGCATGAGATGCTACCATTCACTCTCCATGGATATCGTACCACAACTCGCACATCAATTGGGGAAACACCCTATTCTCTGGTATACGGCATGGAGGCTGTCTTACCTATTGAGGTCCAGATCCCCTCTCTGAGGATCATGAAAGATGCTGGGTTGAATGAAGAAGATTGGTTCCAGACTCGACTTGACCAGTTAAACTTAATTGATGAGAAGAGGCTTGCAACTATCTGTCATGGTCAGATGTACCAAAAACGCATGATCAAAGCTTTTAACAAAAAGGTCAAACGTCAGGTATATCGGGTCGGTGACTTGGTAATAAAGAGTATCATATTGCCACAAGGTGATCCCAGGGGCAAAAGGACTCCTACATACGAAGGGCCGTTTGTGATAAAAAACATATTCTCAGGTGGAGCAATGATCTTGATCACTATGGATGGCGACGACCTTCCACACCCTGTAAACACGTACATAGTTAAAAGATACTACGCATGAACAAGGACCCGCTAGGTCGACTGACCTAGGCAAAAATTAGGGCATCCCGGTGAACCAAAAGGTTCAAGTAAAAATTAGGGATAAAATACAAAAAAATCTGTACACCCGACAAGTTGAAAACCTAAAAGGGCGGCTTGGGCAAAAAAAAGGGTATCCTGGTGGATCGAAAACCCGAAAGGGCGGTCCAGCAAAAAGTTAGGGAATTAAAGTGCATGACTATGTCCCGTTAGATCATGTTGCAGACAATCTTCAGTGTCGACCAACCAGCTCAAACGGTTCTAATCAATCCAATCAGCTTCGCCAAGGCGACAAGTAGACAAGACACTCAGAGACACGAAGACTATAGCAGAATGGGAACCCCATGAGATTATTTCACATAGCTATCTTTTCTTTGTATCAATTTTCATTTTTTACGACGACATTCTCTTACTAGAATGCTCGTCTCTTTGTACAAAAAAAGACTTATTCAAGTTAATACAAAGATATCCCTTTTGAAAGTGCAAAACTATTTGTTTTTCTTTATTTCTGTGTTTTGTTTACAAAAACGTCCAATGATTTATTTTTGAACATATGCATTTGAACGTGATTACTATTTACAAATGAACAGAAAATAGAAAGACAATCACTAATGGCTTTAAGAAACATGATAATATCTTTAGGCTATTCCATAAAATCCCCGCAGGTACTTTCTCCAGCAAGAGCAGAAGCAAAGACATCCTACTACAAAATCCCTAACGTATTTCCAATACGCAACCTAATGGTATCATGGGATCTCACATCCCTGATGGAGCAAAACCTCCAGTTACCACTCCAAAGGTTCCCCAGTGAAAGTCGCCAGGTTTCTCAGGATTCCCCAGCAGGATTTCATGAAGTCCACAAGCAATACACGATGTTTTCCTTCTACAACAAAGTTTATTTCTCTGACAAGTGGAAGATCATCCATCAACATTGCAACTTCAAGATATGGAGATTTACACTCCGCATTCCCAGTAATACCCAGGGATTTATTTTCCCCGGCTCAAGCAACACTGTGACATGAACAATCTTTATGACCATACATTTGCATTCATACGTCATAGCATTGACAACACAAGTATATGCAGTGCAATCTCATTTATTTTGAGAAAACAACATCATACCATGCATTGCATACGTCATAGCATTCCATACAATTAACTCTCCACCTTTTCAGGAAGAAATCAATCGACAGGAAATTATCATCAACAAATTTCCGATAGACAAATATTTTCAACAAATCAAATACAGATCAATTCCCGAGAAAGGACTGGGCGACCATCTACATAGAAAATATTTCCTTCAGACCCCTGCTGGTTCAGTTTAAATCTCTCAATGGTTTCTCCTAATTCTTTCCTCGCAAATGTTTTATCTGGTTCAGATAAATCTCCCAACGGTTTATTCTGATTCTTCTCCAGATTTTTACTGGTTCAGATAAATCTCTCAACGGTTTATTCTGATTCTTCTCCAGATTTTTACCGGTTCAGATAAATCTCTCAATAGTTTATTCTGATTCTTCTCCAGATTTTTACTGGTTCAGATAAATCTCTCAACGGTTTATTCTGATTCTTCTCTGGATTTTTACTGGTTCAGATAAATCTCTCAACAGTTTATTCTGATTCTTCTCCATATTTTAACTGGTTCAGATAAATCTCTCAACAGTTTATTCTGATTCTTCTCTAGATTTTTACTAGTTCAGTTAAATCTCTCAACTGTTTATTCTGATTCTTCTCCGGATTTTTACTGGTTCAAATAAATCTCTCAACGATTTATTCTGATTCCTCTCCACACCCCTGCCGGTTCAGTTTAAATCTCTCAATGGTTTATCCTGATTCTTTCCCGCAATTATCTCTCTAGCTCAGATAAATCTCTCAACGATTTATTCTGATTCTTCTCCAGATTCTTGCTGGTAGACAATTTTCTCTGGTTCAGATAAATTACACCAAGATTTATTCTGATGCTTCCCAGTTGAAACAACCGGCTGAAAATCATCAAACAATGAAGTCGCCATCGAACGTCTTTTATCCCACATGTAGGGAAAGGTAAACATCGAGAAAACCTGAGAAGGGAGAAGTCATGGTCTTACGAATGAGAGATTGGGTAAGGGAGTCTGTTACACGAGGGGAAGGTATTAGCACCCCACACGCCAGTAGTACTCTACGGTATCCACTCTTGTTATCTATCTTATGGATGTGTTTAATCTATGCTTACTGTCTACTTATACTACTAAAGAGAGAATGCATGCAAAAGAAAAGGGGAAAAGAATGTAGGGAAAATAAAATTGTGCTTGCTTGGGCCCTACCCCAATGCCTACGTATCCGTTTTGAGGAATAAGAGCTATCGTAGTTCGGCTCATATGTTTTTGTTTGTTTGTGTTTTTTATGGACGAAGTTAACTCCACCTTCTGCCGTAGCTCGACCTTTGGAGACTTATGCGTTGGAACAGAAGTAAATTAATCATGTCCTTACCTGAAAAGGGTTTTTAGAGAAAGGTGCTCGAGCGCACAAAATGGTTTGAGTTGGTTTGTATTTTTGTTGCAGATAATGACTAGTTGACCTCAAGAGAGAGATATTAGCCACTTTTCTACTTATCCATGAAAGGAGTCTTTGAGACTTGAACCGCACCTAGGCTTGAGATGAAGAATAATAAGATCGAGAAGAGACCCGCTTATCATTTCCCATACTAAGCAAAGGCATGATTCTCATCAGTAGCTTTAAATATTTTTGAAGTTCGAAAAAAAAGAAGTTTTTATTTTAAATGCATATGCAAAAAGAATGGGATAGAAAAGTCACAGGGAGACTAGCCTATTTCTAAACCTAATGTTATCATGCAATATTAGCCCTAAGTCAAGGATGAACAACAAGGATATCTCTACCTAATGTTATCATGCATATGGATTGCGGTAAAGTACCGAAATGAAGAACAAAATAGAGTTGTGACGATACGAACGAAGGAGGTCCGTTGCCTCTTCGAAACTGTGCAAGCAGTAAGAAAGTTCTACCAAATCTTCCTTAAACGAGTGATCGAAGAATTAACCCCGAGCATTCCATATTGCAAGAGTTACATCGATACTATCACAAAAATCTTGACTAAAAACGGCAATAAAAATGATTACCAAATATGAAAAATAAAATAGTGAAAAACTCTAATTGAAATTCTAAAAATAAATTCTAAAGAGTTCTAAAATATTCTATTATTTCGTATCATTCTATCACCAATTAATCAATAATTAATAGGAGAAGAAAAACTTAAATCAAATATTTAAACGAGAGATGAAGTTAGGGGGTATAGTGTTGAAATCAGGGTGTGTGACCAATATTGGGGCGCTGGGCTTATCAATAATGAAATCCAATTAGTTTTTTGTGATAAGACTCCAAGCTCCAAAAAAAGAGAAACGCATTATGAGCCCAAAGGAAGTGAAACTTCAGTCCAACACCACTACAAAGTAAAAAAAAATCGAAAGGGAATAACAACATGAAATTAGGGTTGTAGTGTCTTCCACTTCACAAACCCTCTTCTCCCTTTCTTCATGCTCAGACAACACATTGATCTTCATCTTTCTGCCTCTCAATCTTCAGCGCCGCCGTGTTCCCATAACCGTCTCTATCTCAGCTCAACCTCATCACCTATCGTTTCTGAATCTCCATCCGATTCCGTTCTTTCTCAATCCAAACTTTGTCGCGACTCCGCTCAATCTCTCGCCTCACTTACGTTCATCAACTTCTTCGATGAGCACCTCGTGCCCTACAGATACGCAAAAAAGACCTAAGAGATTGAAGGTTTGATGAATTTCAATGCTTACCTGCCAGAGAGAAGTTTGCTACTTCTCTAAAAATAACGGAGTCGACGAGAATTCGTGAATCTTTCGCAAAGAACTCAGGTACGCTTATGTGCTTTCACTCTCTTCTCCCTTGATTCTTGAATTTTTGTTATTGATTCATATGTGGCTTTTGAGCAGTGTAGATGCATTGTTTTTTGAATACAGAAGATTTTTGATGGCGATTGAAGATTGAAATGCGACGTGAAGATGATTAATTGCTGCGTTTTTTTGTTGTAAAGAGGATGGTCAAGATTGAAGATGGATGTGGTTGAAGGTTTATGATGAATTTTGAAGAGAGTCTTTGGTTATGGCGATGAAGATTGAAGAATGGAAGCAAAGGTTTAGAGATAGGTTTTTGTGTTTGTTGGTGATTCTCTCATCCAATTGAAGGATCAAGCAATCTCAGGTATCTCAATTTTTCTTCTGTTAGAATTTTTCTCGTGTATGAATCCCCGTTTTCTGTTATGATCTCTTCTGTTGTGAATCCTCCTCTACAATTTGTTGGGATTTTTGGTTATATGTTATTTTATGCTGGAAGGGAAGTTAGTTACAAGAGGTTCGGGAATTCTGTTTTTGGTTAGCAGTTAGGGAAGTTGGCCAAAAGTTTTGGGAATTCTGTTTTTGGTTAGCAGTTTCTATTAGGAGTTTGTTATTGGTGGTTGGGTAGTTAGTTAGCTGTTATGACAGTTGGTTGAATTTTGTTAGTTTAAACGGTTAGGAGGTTATAGGTTTGTTATGAACCATTTTCTATTTTGAGAGGAAGTTAGCTATTTTTCAGTTAGTTAATATTCTGTTTGGTGATTACGTTACATGAGCTAGCAAATCCAGTTAGAATGATAGTTAGAAGTTTTGCAGGGCTGTTTAGAGGTTGTAATCTGGTTAGGAAACAGTTAGGGAATGGGAAATGTTTAGGGAATGTGTAATTCTGTTTGGACAGTTTGTAGGGTTTTTGCTAGAAGGAGTCCTGTTGGGATTTTGTTGTTTGCAATTTTGTTTTGGTTTTTGGTTAATTGAAACAGAGGTTAGGGGCTTAAGCTATTAGCTGACAGTAAAAATGGCATTTCTTCCTTTGTTTGAATCTGCATATATTCTTGAACTTGTATGGGCTAATGCTAGTTTTTCCTTTTGTTGGATTGTGTTATGGCAGGAATGAACTGGCTGGAGCAATGTTGGGATGGTTAGCAGCGAATTTGGATGAGGCGTGAAGATTGATTATGAAGAACACGCGAATGGTTATGAAGATTGGAAAAATGTAAAGCTTAGAGCCTTAGGTTTAGGATATGTATACTTTGAGTATTTAAATGTGAATTTTGATGTGTATTTAGTTTTTTTGTAATGGATGAAATTGAAATGTCATTTTCTGGTAATGAACGTGTGTTGTAACATTTGAATGAGGCCGTAGCGACTTAATAGCTTTGAATGACATAGATGCACTTTGTGTTGAATTTACAATTCTATAACGATCCCGTAATTCTTCTGAATTTAATTTGAAGTTCCAATCTCCTTTGTTTCAACCATGTTGAACGGATCTCCATGTTATAGATGTCTTCAGATGTAACCTAAAGGAACCATGGTGTTTTTGCGACTTGCAATTTGTATTTCATATGAATCTCATTAAAATCTAGTCTTAAACATAAATAAAACTTGGATGGACAAGTTTGAACCAATCTTCGATTAACAAACCTGCTCGAGTTACATCCCAATACATTGTAAGCCACAAGTATAGCAGTGAACCCACAAATTTATTCTCCGAATCATGTTTTGCGATTCAAACCTTTGCCTTGGTAACCAATGATCTCGCAAGATGCCATGTCTCATGCCTTTTTATCAAATAAACACCCAGTGAAAATGTTGTCAGACCTAATTATGATAAGATATAAACCCTAATCTTCATGAGGTATATACTGAATGAAGAAACGAGTTAACCTCAAAGCCATAGCTCACAGTCTTCTTAATTAGAACCATTGATGAAACTCTGAGAATTTGTTTTGAAGCTCAAAGATGGAGAATGTTGCTTAAGATGCTGAAGAATGCCAAAACCCTAGTTCAAACGATCTCAGTTGACAATCCTTGATGAGGTCTTAATCATACACAAATGAACTTCAGCACTCGATCTCGAGACGATTTTGTATCTTGATGAAAGAAGAAACTCACAATGAATAAAAACCCTAGCTTATAATTAATAGTGATGGAGAAACCAAATGATGTCCTTAAACCCATATAGAAACCCCCAATTCCATATTCCGATGCGCCATCTTTATTGATGAATGATGCATGGTGTGTTAGATGACCTAGTGGAAGGTGTGTAGATGATAAAAGCGCGACAATGCATAAACCATATAAAAGCAAAGGGGTAGGACAAATTTGGGGTATTACACCAATCAAAGTTAATCCAAGACCTCTCTTGGTTCAGTATTAAATTGCTCCAAGATTTATTCTGATTCTTTCCAGTCAAACAACATTCAATACTTCTTCTAGTATCAGTTTAAATCAACCAAAGGTTTATTCTGATTTTCTTTTCCGGTTAAAGTCAAGATCAGACTTAATCCTTTTCTGTCAACAATCACCTTTGGATGGCATCTATAAGCCCATCTCCGACAACTCTCCATCATTTCTCCAAATGGAATCTTTAAGCCTATTCCCTACACAATCAACCAACACATCATCGAGTACAAATTTCTGGGCACTCTAGTGTTCAATCATCTTCTCCTTTCAAGCTACGAACGACAAAAATGTCGATCTCACTTTTCAAGTTTAAGCAGATTGAACAGGGGCAGCTGTTGTACCCCAAAAATTGCCATCCCATTTTTCATTCAAGACGCTATCCTAGGGTTACTCAAATACTCAATTTGGCTCAGAAGTCGATCAGACAGATTCTCTTCCTAGGAAGTAAGTCAGCAATTAGGGTTTTGCATTTCTCAAAGAAAGTTGAGTCTTCAAGGTCTCAAATGGTCTTCATAGGTCTTCATGTCTCCTCAAGGTTGTTTAAGTCAGTTTTCAAACCTCGCATTGCAAGTTTGCCCAATCAATGGTCCAGAAAACTGAAAACGACTACATTGACTTGAAAATCGCCCTTTTGTGAGAACAAATTCAAACGATCATAACTTCTTCATTATTCAATTTTTTTGAACAGTTTTTATTGTGTATGATTCTCCTTGATGCCATCTCAAATTTCTCTTCACAAATCAAGAACTGATTACACGAAGAAGATCACCAAAAATTCAAATGCGTTGGAAGTCGCATCATGAATTTTGACCTAATTTCAAATAACAGTCGTCTAACTTCTAAGAATTATGATTTCTTCAAATAACAAGACCTTGAGACAATTATTTATGTTCATGGTCATATGTGATGTCGCTCACGGGTTTATCTTCAAAGAATTGAAGGAAAATTGTGTTTGGAAGACTTTAAAATTATCAAATCATCGCAAGGCATTTGTTGACTTTGAATGTTCGTAATCACAATTTATTTAAAGATTGACAGATATTCCCGAAGCATGTTTATTTGGCAATGAAATTCCATTTTTTTATTATTATCAAGCATGGCACGCGAGTTCATTTTAAACGCAAACTTGACTAGGACAAGATGTGAAGGTTAAGGTTGTCATTTAAACAACCATGATTGTGGAGTCCATTAGTCAAAAAGATCTGAACACTTAAACATTTATTTTGTTTAAAAATACAAAGTACATGATTTATCTGATCATTTTGTGATTGCTTGAAACACAAGTTACCAAAACAAGTTTTTTTTAATCCAAAATATTCAACTGAGGATTGCAAGTTTTGTACAATAAATTCTATCACACTAAATTTTATTCAAATGCTTGATATCATTACATTACAAATGAGATTATAATTTGTTTGTCTTGTTTACAAAAATCTCAAGTTCTTGTTTACAAAGAGAAGTTTTTTCTTCAAATCTTCATCTTCATCTTCAAGTAAGCCATCCAACCTTCGTTTGCATCCAAGCCTCGCTCGCCATTCATCAAACAAGAAAAAGAAAGAAAGTCAGCAAACATTCAATCAAAGGTAATATGCGAAGAAGAAATAATTCATCATTAGGGTTTGCGATTTGGAATCAGAATATGTTTGTTTTATCACAATCATTTTCCCCAATTGTAAATCACAAAAAAGAATTTCCTTTCTTGGTTGACAAAAAAGGGAAATAAATATACAAGGAAGACAAATACAAGCAAGTAAACTAGGCAGGCAACAAGCAGCCCCAACACAATAAGCATCACAGAAAATAGCAGTGCAATGCAAAGGCAACAAGCAGCCCCAACACAATAAGCAACAGGCTGCAAACAACAGCAATCAAATACAAAAAGAAGGGGCAGGCCTGCAACAAACACAACCTGCAACAAGCAAGTTAACAAGGCAGGGCAAGCAAGCATAGAAACATCAACTAGTGTAACAGCAATAGCAGACTGCTATACAAGCAGCACAAAGTAAAAACAAGCTGCCAAATAGAGTCAATAAAACCTGCAACAAATACATAAGCCCACAAAGAAGAACAAATACATCATAAGCATAGTAATAGCAAGCTAACTTGCTCACATGTCATCATTTCCCTATTATTTCAAACCCTTCAGAATTATAAAAAATAAAGCAAAAACTACTTTTTTTTCATTGAAAGAGAAAAGAGGAAAGATGAAAGAGATATCACCTAGCGATACAGTCCAAAATCCTTCTATATGCCAAAATCAGCTGTGTCAAACCTGCTATTGACAGTCCAAGTTTTACACACAAATAGCAAATATGAAACTGCACTCAAAAGGCCAAAAGTCAGCATATGAGAAAAGAGTTTCCCCCCACTTTTCACCTTGGTTCTGAAAAGATATATGAGAACCAGCAAAAAGAGAGCAGAGAATAAGATAAAAAACCAGAAAACACAAATCTCAGCACCACCAAGATATAAAACCAGAAACCTCACTGTAAGAGCAAAGGCCAACCAATATACAAAACCAGAAACCTCACTGTAAGAGCAAAGGCCAACCAATATACAAAACCAAAAACCTCATTGTAAGAGAAAAGGCCAGGCAATATACAAAACAAAAAAAACATCACAAAAAAGATATACAAACCAACACAGGAGGACCAGATAGAAGCATCATAAGAGGATAAAAAAAAATCCTTATTTTCTGACCATCACTTTCTCTCAACCCAAGATACCAGAAAAGAAAATCAACATTCAATATGACTAGCACAAAAACCATACCAGAAATACCAACCCCATCTTTGAATTAAACTACATCCCATCATCCTCCTCATCAAATCTTCACCAAAATATATAGTAAAACACCGACAAACCTCATCATCACTGCCTTTCAACCTCACAACGACAATCGTATCAACGCCTTGTGTTCAAGTTTCAGACCTACAAATCGCAAAGGCACAAAGTCACTAGTAGAGAAGAAGTAGAAGGAAGGGAATCGAGCGCCATACCTGAGATTTGAAGACCCGTCTCTGACCCGATAATCCCCTTTTCCTTTGTTCTTTATTTAGGTTTTGTTCTTGTTAAATTTCACAAATTTTCTTTGTTATCTCCACATTAAGAGGAAGGAAGTCAGAGTGAGGATGTTAGGGTTTGTTCATCAGTGACGAACGCATTTCAGCCATGAGAGATTGAAGGGGAGATCGGGAGATAGCGAGGGAGGCTTGGAATTGAGGATTGGCGTGGTTGAGGTGATTGCTGTGAGGAAGATTGGCGGTACATTGTGGTGGTTTGACGAAAAGATGAAGTTTTGTGAGAGATGGCGAGAGATTGTTAGAAGATGATGGTGTTGGCTTGCAAGCGGCGCCGTTTCCTTTAGTCGTTTAGGGTTTACATTCTTTCTTCGTATACTTTCTCAAACTGGGTCAGCCCATTGGGCTGCTGGCCCAATCCTCCTTACCATTTTTCCCTTTTATCTTAATTAAAGTGTGGATATAATAAATAAGTGATCTAGCACGGTTGGCAAGGCATTGTTTTCAATAACCAGGGGGTCCCGGGTTCGACACCCCTGGGGACATTTTCCTTTCTTTTTTTTGTTACTTTCTGTTTTTGTTTCATTACTTTGTTAGATAAAACAAAACTGGACCTTACCCCAAGCCCAATGTTCTTTTTCCAGCCTCACCCCTTATTTTTCTATTTCACACTCTTTTTCTTATAATTAAATTGTTTTACCTTTAGTTTAGCTTAAATATAGTTTTAGTAAATCTTAGTTTTAATTAAGTTTAGGTTTAACTTAATATTTTTTTAGAATTTTCTATTTTTTATTATTATTTACTTAACTATTATTTACTTAATTTTAGAATTAATCTAAGTACTTAGAATTTTAAATTAGTTTAGAATTTATTTTAGGTTTAATTCTAATTCAATTAATTAAAAATGTATATTTTCAAAATTAATTTATTTTCTCAATTAATTTAGGATTTTGTAAATTATTTTACTAACTAATTTTTGTATATTAAGTGTTATTTGGTTAATTTAATTTCTAAAAATAACAAAAATCCTAAAAGACAAAAAATATATAAATTAATTTCTTTAGTCATTTATTTTCTTTAATAGAATAGAATTTTATTTTTGTTTTTCCTTCCAAACTTTTTTTTACAAACAAATACTTAGAATCTTATTGCTATATCTTGTTAATTAATTTTATTTCATAGACTGTTATAATTCTAATTAATCGTTCAATTTGACTTGGTTGTATTGATCACCTATTTTGGACTTTTTAATCGCATTCGATTCACCCCCATTTGTAAAAATTGTACCCCTATTCCTGAAAGCTCTATAATAGCGTAGAATTTCCATTTCCGCAATTTACTGTTTTCCTTATACTGTATAGTAATTAGGCGTGTATGGAAAGATTCAAAAACAATCGCTAGATAACCTAATTTCAAAAACAAAATTAACTTGAAATGAACATACTTCTTCACACGCGCACCTCTAGGGTAACCTCGCTCGTTGCCTCGGAACACAATCATGTCCCTCGAATATGGGACGCTTTAGCAAAGACCCTTCGATAAAAGATCGTAGTCCCTCGATGTCCCTCGATGTTGCCTTCGATAAAACGATCTAGTCCCTTATGAAAAATTACTAAAGCGTCTCATAAGTTGCTTTCGATGACTGTACGATTGACCCGCGCCTGTCCCTTCACATCCAACGATGGGGCTTCTTACCAAATAAATGGTAAGATAGCAATATCTAAAGGAGGAAGAAAAGAACATTTAAGACCTTTCGAGTAGGTAGATTCCCTCCTCGTTACTCGCTTGCTCACGACAAAAATATTTTTACACCAACACTTTCATCTCAAAACATTTTCAGAAGACAAAACATTTTGTATACATTCTTATAGAGACGAGAACCATTGCAAAACATCTTTTCAAAACCACTTTCAAAAACACATTCCATAAACACATCTTTGAACTATTTTTCGAAACAACACTTGTACGCGTTCTTATAGAAACGAGAACCATCACAAAGACATTTTCAAAATACTTTCAAAGCCCACACCACAAGCACATTGTCAAAGTAAAAGTAAGTGATCTAGCGAGTAACTAAGAGCCCGTAGATAACTACGAATGAAAATGATGCTAATACCTCCCCTCTTCATAATCTGCCCCCCGAACCCGAGAAATAATCTCGAAAGTCTTTCCTGTGCTTTTTTACCTTTCCTTTTGGATAAAAGAAAAGTCGGTGGCGAATCTTGCTATTCGCACAAATGCGATCAAAACGCAAAAATTCAAGTCAGTTCTCCCACCGTATCACATTAGGCACACTTCTTTTCATGGCAGACACTTGTTCCTGTAGCTTAGCAATATGTTTATATAATTTCAGTAGTACGTTAGCAGCAGGAACATTAGTAGGAGTAGCCTATATGTCAGTAATCTTAATTTAGTAGTTTGAACATAATTTTAACGGCCTGTAAGAATAAGACATAGTTGGAAATAGTTAGTAAAGTTGCAGTAATTGTTTTGGAGGATTAATTAAGTAGCAGAAATTAATAGTTATCCAATAAGTAAATTGGTGGTATAATTTGAGAATTTGCAGAGTAGTGAGATTAGTAGCAGAAAACATACTGACAGTTGCTATATTTTGGAAGAGAATAGTAGTAAATAAATTGAATTGTTTAGTAGTAGAATAATCCATAAAAATGAAGAATTAATACATAGAGATTTATGGGAGTGTTTGGGAAACGACTATCATGTTTGTATTTTCCTTTGTGATGTGCATTGATGCTATGATGTTGTGAATATTTTGTGATAATGCGAAGTTGCAGGAATTGTTATGACGAAGATTTACCTCTATTAATTGGTAATATCAGTGATATAGGCGTATTTCTTGCGACGATATTTTGTTATTGACGATTGTGATATATGATGTCATGTTCATCGAGTCACATTCATTTGCATACTTTGTGGTGGCTTGGATTGGAAAAATAGCGATGAAGGCATATGCCTTGTTTGAATGCCTCTAATAATTAGCAATTGGCGATGGGGGCTGAAGCCCTGTTGGTACCACATGCATTTGCACAGTTGTGTCTCATCGAGTCTTGCATAAGGAATAATGATGTGAATTGTGATGATTTAAGTTGTGATTAAAACAAGTGAGGTTTGTGAAAAGATGTATTGTGAAGGGCATGACAATGTTGATATTTGCAATGTGATGGTTTTATATTTCTGAATTCTAATATATGATTTATCATGTGCTCACTTATACGATTTGAGAATCTCACCCCTTCTGTTTGAATGTTACCCTTATGTTGGTAACATGCAGGTAATCCAGAGTGAAGGAGGTTGACCTTCAGTAGTTCGAGTCAGTGTCATTGCTCTGATATGTAATACTCGGGAGGATGAACGCTAGTTGCTTTAATATTTGTCATTTCAGTTGTTGAACTTTAAGTTGATTGTTGTTAAGTACTTGTTATTCAGAAGTTGCTTTCATGTTGGATAAAGATGTTATTATGATTCCGCTGCGTATTTGTTCAAGTTGTTGATTTAAAAGATTAATTTATTTTGATGTTAGTTCGTCCAAAGTTTTAAAGTGTTATGTATCCATGTTGAATGCAATGGTTTTTAAGTTGAATTTGTGGCATCCTGATTCAGTTATATAATTTTTCATAACTCTGATTTACATTTATATTATCGGATAGAATTGGGGTGTTACATATTTTTGTACCCCAAAATTTTCTCTCCCATTTTCACTCAAGGCATGCCTCTAGAGGTCCTCAATTGCTCAATGTTGACCAAGAATTGATCCGACAAATTCTCCTCCTAAGCATTGGCCTTTCAACAAGGGTTTCCATTTTCATCAAGATGGTTGAACTCCAATGGTCTCAAATTCATTCCATGGTCCTAATATGTCTTAAAGATCATCCATGCCAAGTTTCATGCCTTGCTCAATAAGTTTGCTTAGTCAATTGCTCAAGTATTGGAAAATTAACTATACTAGGTCAAAAGTCAACTGTGACCCAAATACAGCCAAACTTCAAGATTTTTGGTCAACATCAACATTTTGAAGTGATATCCACCATTTGATCAAGGGTTGATCATGATTTCTCAAGAAATGGTCCTAATTCATCAAAAGTCAAAAATGGTAAATTAGGGTTTCTATAGGAAAAGTCAACCAAACTTTAACCAAGCATAACTTTCTCATACTTAATTAGAAATTTTCCAACCAAATCTCATTTTGAATAGAATCCAATTCCCTACAACTTCTGTTCAGTCCTCAAGTTCAAGAAATGCACCATTTAAAATATGCAAGTTGATACATTATAGGTCATTTTTAAAAAGTCAACAAAAGCCACTTTTTTCCGAGAAATTTTACATCAAGATAACGTCTTCAAATGCAAAATTAATAAAAAGAGGGATTAAATTATACATCTTGGGCTTTCCTAAAAGTACCATATCATAATCATGAGATAAAAATTGAGCAAGTTATGGCTTACCCAAGTTGGTAAAATTTTGGAAATTTCAAGAGTGGTGCATTGAGCAAGTTTGAACTTTTGAAGCAATGGCTTGTTTTCTTAGGCATCGAACATCTTCCTAAACTTATAAAGGACCTATAATTTCACTCTTGACTTGCTTTAAATTTCTTAGCTATTTTATTCATATTTATTTTGTTTTTAGTTACATAAATACAAGATAAATCTTATAAAATAGCAAATGATTGGATCATGACCATTGGGCTTTTGTGTTGATTCAGTTTCAAGCCCACAAATTCGTACCAAGAATGTCCAGGTTCATCCAAATATGAAAATGGCATGAAATCTCAAAATTATGGATATTTTTAAAAATGAGATAATAGCCATCATCATGGTTTTATGGTTGATATTTTTTCCATGTTATCTTGTCTCCTCCACCTCCTCTATATATACATCACGCTTGCAAGCTTAAAGGGAGGATGCATACAGTCTAGAGGCCACACGAAACTGACATTAGAAGCTCCAAATTTTTGACAAAAAGTGGCAATGGGATTTTGGATTACAGAGATATTCAAAGACTTTGGACGCTTGCAATCGATTCCTGGGAACATTTGGAAGTTAACAGGATCATTCTCACACATCAACGCATCCATAATCAGTATTCATATCACCACGATTTTCTCTCCTTTTTTAAAATTTGATTTTGATCATACACACATTATAAATGAATTTTGAGTATGCATTCATGTTTGTATGAGTATTTAGAATGTGTGTGAATGATTAATTGCTTGTTTTGATGCATATATGACCAGTTTCCATTGTTAGGGTTTTGAGGTTTGTTTTAGGGTTTTCCAATACAGGTAAAATTCGGCCAAAAGAAGAGTACCATCGTGCTCACAAGATCAAACCCAATTCATCCATGCCTTTACATTGAATTTATGTTGCTTGGTTAAGATTTTGGAAATGTGCAGGTCCTGTAGTGACAGTGATGTCCGTAGGTAAAAGTCCTTTGGCTAAAACGACAACCCACTGGGGAAGACGATGGCGTGGCATATCAGGATTGGATCATTTGAATTACCCGCGTTTTTGTCTTAAATACTGACTATTATCCAAATATATTATATTGTGCTCTGTTTGTGTAACTAATGACAATCTGGCTCAGATGGCAAAGGTGAAGGGCTTAAGGCGCGTGTGTGTGTGAGAGGTCAGGGGTTCGACCCCTGCCTCCTGTATATTATTTTCTAACAATTTGTTTCCAGATCCAATGCGCTGCTTGCCCAACGCGCATACCATATTGTTTACCGTGGGAATTGGTAAACAACCGCTGATCTTCCAAAAGGTTACTTATTTGGTTACTCGCAGGATCGATCAGATTGATCCTAAGACATGGTTGATTTTGGGGTTTTGACTAAGTTTGATAATGGTTAAATGACAAGAAAATAAAGAAGCTTTATGTAAATTGCGTGAAGAAGAGAACTTGATAAAATAAAGGAAGGCTTGAAATAAAGGCTTCGACTGGAAAAGTAAAGGAGAAAGCAAGTAAAGTTTCTGGAAAATAAATGACTTTGATTAATTAAAGTGGTGTTTCACACATACATTCTCAACAATTCTTTCTCTCACGCTGGGTACTCGAATCTATATGAGTGACTTGTATATAATTGTGAACACACGCGAAAAACTGCGTGAACTACTAATATTTATACTAAACACATCCCAAGTAACCGTCGGGCAGTTACACTGCTTCGAGATGACTCCACTTGGCATGTTCACAGTGTTTGACGCTCCAGATCTTGGCACATTGCACTTGGTAACCACTGGGAACCGTTTTCCCTCCAAACATTTGAATCTCAAACCGTTCCACTCTGAATAATCGAACACCTTCGTCGAGAAGCACCTTCGACGAGAAACACCTTCGACGTTGAAGGCAACCAGATTCCTACTTAGAAGAAATTCTCTAAGTACATTGCCATCTTCTGATGAGCATTTTGACAGACCCAGCTGGTCGAAACCATCCTTCAGCTTTAATGGCTGATATTAATAAAACAAGGGTGTCGAATTTAGGAGCCAACAAATTGCCCCCCAAGAATGCCTTATTTCGACTCTGAAAAGAAAAAGGCATTCTTTGAAATTCCATTCGACACCTGTCTTTTCATTCTTAGCCACAAATTAAACTGTGCACTTTTTGTCTTCTACCAACCACTGACAATCCCAAGAAAAAGCCATCATTTCATCCGTACCTAAGACGTCACCTCAGTACGGCGTGCAGCGTGCCCAATGTCTTTTCACAAATTGTCATCATGACAATTTCCCAAAAACGAGGGCGCACGCTGCACCCTTTCATTTCTGCAGAACGGCTATGTCAACAGGGGAACGCCACGTGTCCCACTATCTTCTGCAACATTAAATGGCCTCGAATTTGGGGATTTCCCAACCACTATAAATAGCGCCAAATACCCATTGTGGGACTTTTTCACGCTAACCTGCCTTCAAACTTCCTTGTTGAACACAGAATCTCTGCAAACTTGTAAACACCTTGTTCTTCACTTCATCTTCAACCTTAATCTCAACAATGGCCTCAGGTTCCTCTACCGCTCCTAGTTCTAACATCCCTTCCAGAAATGCTAAACCCAAGATCTTCTCAACTGTCCCTATAGTTACCCCTACAGGCCAACGAAGGGTTCCTGAACCCCTAGAAACTGCTGAACGTGAAGCCTATTCACACCAACTCATGATTCTGGTTGGATACTCCAACCAAATCTTTGCCATGTCTGGCCTGCTAACCCCATACATCGATGAAGCCATGAAGATCAAAAGCTTCTTTCCAGTGCTTGAAAATCTCAAACCTGTTGGATGCTCTAAAAAAGATGCAGAGGATAACGAAGATCCCGTTAAGGAGAAAATTGATCTTCGCTTCTTCAATAGGGGTGTTAGGGCTTTCAGGTCTAGCCCTAGCCTCACTCCTGACTACAGTGCTTGGCTGGAAAAAATGGAAAAAATCCAGGCTTCGATCTGGAAGGACCTGGGGATATTCGACCTAGTTATGTTGTCGAAGACGGGTCTCAACTACTCCCCTGAGATGTTGATAGCCTCCTTGCTTTTCTGGGATTACACCCATTTCACCTTCCACCTTCCTTGTGGAATGCTAACACCCACGCTTTTCGACGTGGCCGCCATCAATGGCCTTCGACCCACTGGGGATTATTTCAACCCAGAGGAAATTTCGGAGGATCAGATTGGATTCTCAGCTACGAAACCCACCTACACCACCTATATCAACCATTACCATGATAGGTCGACAGCCACTGTGTCGGATGTAGAGCATATCGCGTTTCTAGCCTTATGGCTGTCACACTTTGTGTTCTGCACAAAGTCTTTACAGGTGACAAAGAAGATGGTCACCCTCGCCACCCAACTCCACCATGGCCAAAATATTTGTCTGGCAGAATTAATCTTGGCGAATCTGTACGAGTCAATCAGCAGCGGAGAGACTCTGTTGAAGATCATCGAGAATAGAGCTAGTCTGTTGCTTGCAGGACCTTTTTGGCTACTTCAGCTCTGGCTCAATGCCACTTTCGAGTCTTTCTTACCTCAGAAGACTCAAATAAATGAGCAAGCTCCGGAGATAGAAAATAGGCGCATCGAAGGCACCAGATTAGCTCTACTGACTCCGACTGAAGATGGGCTGGAGCTTCAACAAACTTTTGCAAACTTCATCTTGATGTTTGCAAGAAGAAAAGAATTTGTTTCGACCATGGATCCCTTTGCTCGACGAAAGGTTGGTCCAGAATGGTTCACGAGGCCCCATCCTAAGTCGTTAGGTGACCCTCAGGTCGAAGAACATACAATAATGTGGGAAGAATTTCTCACACCTAGAATAATGCCCCTGTGCTTCAAGAGCTCCAAGACTCACTTGAGCTTGATCGCGTATCAACCAAACTTGGTCTCTCGCCAGTTTGGTATCATTCAAACACTTCCTTCTCCTATTTTTCCCAGGGAGAAATCTATGTTATATTTTTGCAACGACTATACTGAAGATGCTGCCACCAAGCATATCGGCAGGTATGCTGGTCGAACAGTCCTTTCACTGTTCGATTATCAGCTTAACTTTCTCTGTTCACCATCCTTCGAAGACTGGTGGAAGAGTTACTACGCTGAAGAGTTCTTCGACGAGAAGGACTTTGTGGACGAACTTCAGAAGTCTTTTGTTCTAGTCCTGGACAAAATAAAGAAATGTAAGTTCACTCTTCCAAATTATTTTGTCTCTCCATTTCGACTGGTAGCCTGTTAATTATAACTTGTCTTCTTTCAGTTGTTCGAAAGCCTGCAGCCAAGAAAGCTGCAGAAGGCCATCAGGGAGGAGGTCCCTTGACAAAACCTCCACCACCGGCGAAAACTATAGCACCGGCGAAAACTACAACAAGCCATCAGGGGGAAGGTCCTTCAAAAAAACCTTCAGCACCGGTAACCAGACTTTTATTATTTTCTTCTGGTTTTAACATTCTGACTTTCAATGTAGCTTCTAAATCGAACTCCAATTGGTTTTCAGGCACCTTCACCCAAGAAACGACCTGCACTGACTGTCGAATCTGGGAGTGACGAAGAAGACGACTCTCCCCCTGCTCCTCTAAAAAGGCGAAAACTGAAGAAGGATGTTCCTTCTCCTGAGACTCGATCCAAAATCAGAATAAAGGTTGCTGGGAGAAAACCCAGGCCACCTCCAGTAATTATTGAAGAGCCAACGGAGGAGGAATTAAATGTTTTGCTCAATAAACCTGTCGAAAGCGACAATTCCAGCCCAGGGGCTGAAGTTCCTCTGCAGGTAATTTCTTTGACCTTTTTTAACTCAGGTATCGATGCTCGCGTTCGATTATGTCTCTTTCTAACCTAGAAGATTCTTCTTCTTCTTTTTTCAGGAAACCACTGAAAGCTCAGCGCCAAAGACTTCTGAAACACTGGATTCTGCTGAACTCAGTAGGCCACAAGAGAAGGAATTAGCGAACGATGAAGCCAATGCTGAAACAGAAGAACAACAAACAGAAGAACAACAACCAAAGGAGATTCAAGTGGTTGATCTGTCGGAGGAACAACATGACGGAGGGGATCACGCTGATGCTGGCACTGCTGAAGTTCAAGTCGAAGAGAGTCAAGTCGAGGCAAACGCTACTCAGCAACTCCAAACCCAAGACAATGCTGCTGCAAAGGTCACCACCTCGACAAAGCATAGGTCCAAAGAAGACTTAACACTCTTGAAGCAAACTGATCCCGTTGGCTATCTGAATGCCATTATCGAGAGTAAGGGAAGTTCATCTGATATTAGTCAGGAGGCTTCTACTCAATCGGGGAAGTCCACTGAGACTTCTCCTCTCGATGAGGCTTTGACGAAGGTCAAGGCCCAGTTCTTCAAGAAAGATTTGATGAAAGCTTTGGAGGGGGACCCTACTGCTCCGTCATGTTTGGGGGCTGTTTTGAATGCAGTAGACTTGCTAGCTGTGACTCCAGAGGTCTCGAGCTTTATCATGGAGTTATACTCCATTATTGATCAAGTCTCAGCAGACTATCGACGACAGAGGGGCTTCAACAGCAAGCTCGAAGCGTTATATGGCAAAAGCTCTTCTGCCTGGACTGCTGTAGCAGAGACGACTTCTCGAATTGTAGAGTTGTCGAAGCAAAAGGCATCTAAGCAAGAAGAAATTGATGCCATAGATCGAGAGAATGCTTCCATAAAGGCGCAAATCGAAGAGCTGGAGGCCAAGATGAATGCCAATACTAAGCGTAAGGAGGAGCTTCTCTCGACTGTTTCGGACACCGAGAGTCAAGCTGAAATCACACAAGGCCTAGAGTTTGCTGAGAAAGCCCAAGCCTTCGACGACCAAATTGCCAAGCTTGCCCAGGCGAATGCCTTGTGCAACAAAAGACTGGAGTTGCAGCAGGCTAAGTACCTTCGACTCAAAGATTCCATCCCCTTCTGATTGACTCAGCCCTTTAACCATATATTGTAATATGTATTTGACAATATTGCCATTTTGGCTAATTTATAAAATTTCCCATTTTGGCTTATTTATGGTTAATTTAGTCATTACTTGCTATTTATTTTTATCTCTTGGAGCATAGGTCTATAGTTTTTCAAATATTTTCCATTTACTCTCAAGAGCCTTTTATCGTCACCCAACTCTTCGACTTCATAAGCTCCACCAGAAAAAACTTGGATAATTCTGAATGGTCCTTCCCATTTGGGTGACCATTTTCCCATGCTTCGATCCCTTCGATCCATGGGGAGAATCACCTTCCAAACTAATTCTCCAGGCGAGAATGCCTTAGGTTTCACTTTTTTATTGTAAGAGTCTTCCACTCTTTTCTTCTGAAGCCTTAGTAAGTCGAGAGCGCGCAATCTTTCTTCGTCCAAATCTACTAGTTCGTCTAACATCATATCCCAATAAACTTCAGAGGGGATATCATGGTGTCTCTGAACCCTTGCAGATTGAAGACAAATTTCTGCTGGCAACACTGCGTCATGACCAAAAGTTAGCCTATATGGTGTTGTACCTATGGCTTCTTTTGGGGACGTTCGACAAGCCCACAAGATCTGGTCTAACGTCTTATGCCAATTTTTTGGCTTCTTCCCAACATGCTTTTTTATCAAGCCAATCACTATTTTGTTCGCTGCTTCGACTTGACCGTTTGCCTGTGCATAATAAGGCATTGATGTTAGGAGTTTAAAGCCTATTTCCTGAGCGAAATCCTGCATCTTTCAACCGGTGAAAACTGATCCTTGATCAGTAGTTATAGTTTCAGGGATTCCGAATCTAAAGATAATGTTCTTTTGAATAAATTCAATGACATTTTCTTGGTCTACATTGACTAAAGGAATAGCTTCGATCCACTTAGTAAAATAATCAATGCCTACCAATATATACTTCTGGCTCTTTGATGATGCTGGTCGAATCTCTCCAATAAGGTCCAACGCCCATCCTCTAAAGGGCCAAGGTTTCACTATCGAGTGAAGTTCGCTTGCTGGTACATGCTGGATGCCTGTATGGACTTGACATTCTTGACAACCCTTGGCGAACTCGACACAATCTTTCAACATGGTAGGCCAGTATAGTCCTTGTCGAAACAACAACCATTTCATCTTATGGCCTACTTGGTGAGCCCCACATGCTCCAGCGTGCGTAGTCGAAAGGGCTATGTATGCTTCAGTTTCACTTAAGCACTTTAGCAATACCCCTTCAGGCGTCTTTTTAAATAACTCATTACCCATGAGTACGTAACTCAACGCCCTATATTTTGTTTTTTGTTCTGTCGAAGCTACTGGATTTTGAAGATAATCCACAATGGGTTTCCTCCAATCTTGCTCTGACAAATTGTCTATGAACGAAATTTCAAAGTTACTTTGATCAGCATACCCTAGTCTTGTCGATTCCAAGTCTGTTGGTGACAGACAAGTTGCTTTTATCTTTTCTCGAACTTCGATTGCTCTTTGTATTCTCGTTTTTAAATTTTGTACCCAGATGCAATTTGTGCCAAATCATTGGCTATTTGATTTTCCAATCTGGGTATGTGTCGAATGTTGACCATTTCAAATTTTTTCAATAAACGATTTGCTATCACAAAGTACATAATGAGATTTTCTCTTATGCATTTATATTCTTTTGTGACTTTCTTAATGACTAACTCTGAGTCTCCCATTATTTCGACTCGAGTTGCCCCCAATTCCAACAATATCTCAAGGCCAGTAATTAGAGCTTCATACTCAGCCTCATTGTTCGAACAAGAACCTGATATCTTGTACTTGAATGTTGTTGGAATTTTTTCTGGAGAAATAATCAAGACTCCTACTCCTGTTCCATCTTTATGGCTGGAACCATCGAAGTAGAATTTCCAAGGTTCTATCTCCACATAATTAATACTCTTAACTTGAATTGAGTGGTCGACTATAAAGTCTGCCACCACTTGTCCTTTCACTTCCTTAAGAGGCATAAAGGTCAGGGAGTATTCAGTTAATGCTAGTGCCCACTTTCCAATTCGACTGTGCAAGATGGGTTTCGACAACATGTACTTGAAAACATCAAAATGAGACGAAACATACACATCAACTGGTTTTATATATTGCTTGAGCTTTGTACAAGAGAAATACAGACATAGACACAATTTTTCAACTTCACTATATCTAGTTTCTGCATCGTTCAAAACTCTACTAAGATAGTAAATGGGTCTTTCGACTCCATTTTCATCTTCTTGGGCTAACATGCTTCCCAAAGTTTTGTCGGATGCAGCTATGTACAATCTCATACTCCTGTTGCTACAAGGAGGCACCAAAATAGGTGGCTTTGTGAGGTACCCTTTGATTTTGTGGAAGGCTTCTTGTTGCTCTTGCCCCCATTCAAATCCCTCTTTGTTCAATCGAAGTAAGGGTGAAAAGGCTTGAGGTTTCCCACTTAGGTTAGATATGAACCTCCTTAAGAAATTTATCTTGCCTAACAGAGATTGCAGTTCCTTTTTGTTTGCTGGCGCTTTCGCTTCCAAAATTGCCTTCGTCTTGTTCTGGTTGATTTCGATTCCTTTCTTGTGGACAATGAAGCCCAAGAAATCTCCAGCTTTCACACAGAATGCACACTTCAAAGGGTTCATCTTCAGACCATGTTCTCTCATTCTTTCGAATGATTGTCGAAGGTGGTCTATATGGTTCTTCCTGGAAACAGATTTTATAACAATGTCATCAATATATACTTGCATAAAAGTGTTAATAAAATCATGGAAGATAGAATTCATTGCTCGCTGATATGTTGCCCCAGCGTTCTTTAGGCCAAAAGGAATCACTACCCATTCGTAAGTGCCTAAAGCCCCAGGGCATCGAAAAGCTATTTTCGGCACATCTTCTTCAGCAATGAATATTTGATTATATCCTGAATAACCATCGAGCATACTCAGGTACTCGTAGCCAGCGGCAGAATCGACTAGCATTTCCGCCATAGGCATAAGATATTCATCTTTGGGTGTAGCAGCATTCAAATCTCTGAAATCTATGCACACCCTCAATGTACCATTTTTCTTAATCAATGGCACAATGTTTGCAATCCATTCGACATACCTCGTAACACGTATGAATTTTCACTTCAGCAGTCTTTCGACTTTCGTTTTGATCTTCGACAGTATTTCTGGAGCGAAGCGTCTTGGACTTTGCTTGATTGGCTTCTTCCCAGGTTTGATTGGCAACTGAAGTTCTACCAATCCTCTGTCGAGACCAGGCATCTCGTCGTAATCCCATGCAAAACAGTCCTTGAACTCTTTCAACAAATGGATTACTTCCAACCTGAGTTCTGGGTCAATTTTTGCGCTAATGTAAGTTGGCTTTTTCTCTAACCCTTCGCCCAAGTTGATTTCTTCTAAAGGATCCTGCGCCAGCATATTGATGTTGTTCGCTAAGGGGTCCTTTTCGAATCCCAAAGGCTCATCGTCGTAGATGGCGTCGAGCCTTTGTTCCTGCATCCCTTCTGGCATGATATCAGGAGGTTCTGGATCGAAGTCCTTTCCAGGACCTGTAGAAGATAACTGTTGATCATTGGCCTGTGTGGCCATATATTTTACTTCGGCTTCGAGAGCTGTTATCATCTTTGTTTCGGCTATATAAGCCTAAATTCGCTGCAATGATTGTGACTCAGTCATTATCACTGAATTCACTTCCCCAACCAGTTGGTTGGATATCAGTTAACCCACTAAAGTCAATGTGGGACAAGTCTTCTCTGTCCCATTGAAAACCATGCTCAGGGTGCAGGTATAGGGAACAAAAAGTATTTGGCGCTGGTGCCAAGTCGAAGTCAGGTGTTGGGCATGGCCCAATGTGAGCCAGGTTCTTGTCGAAGTCTGCCAGCCATAGGTGATTTACTTCGCCCAGGTAATAGCTTTGGTCCGCTTCTATGTTTTCGACCATTCCATCAGGACGCCATAGTAGCAACCTCTGGTGCATTGATGATGGTACAGCTCCAACACCATGAATCCATTCACGTCCCAACAAAAGATTATAGTTAGGTTTGGCCGATATGACCATAAACATAGTTGGTCGAAGGATAGATCCCACCTTGATGTCCAGTTGGATCACACCCATAGTGGTCCCTATGTCGCCTTCATAATTCGACAAGACCATGTTGTGAGGCTTGATGTTCTCATCACTTTTGCTTATTTTTCTTAGCATAAAGTGAGGGATGATGTTGATGGTTGCCCCACAATCTACTAAGATTTTATTTACTGTGGTTTCTTCGAGTTTAGCCCTTATAAATAAAGGCTTGAGGTGATTTTTCATCGCCTCTGTAGGTGGTTCGAAGAACCCATTCTGCTCTTCGGTAGCGCCATTATCCATGACGAAATAGCACACTGGCCTATGCTTGGCCATTTCTTGCTCCACTTCCCAATCGCTTGTTTCGACCTCCACCTGGCGGTTGAACTCCCAGGGCAGAACTGAGACTATGTTCACCATGATATCTAAGGTGTCATCCGACTCAAAACCATCATCGTTATCAACTTCACCCTGGTTAGGCCAAACTAGCCTATTGGTTACTGGTTGTCTTTCCAGAGGTTTCCTTTGCTTTCTCTGAGGAACATTTGAACTGGATTCTGCCTTTGGTTCATTAGCAGCTTCCCTCTCAGCTTTTCGTCGCCTCTGGTACCTCCTCCATTGAGATCGAGACATGGGATTTTTCCCTTTGTAGTTGCTTGATACCTGTGTCACCTTAGGGGTAGCAACCTGAGGCTCTTTCTTATGTGTTAAAGACAAACCTCTTGGCACTTCGAATGAGTGCCATCTTTCCTCGCTTGGTCTCTTTCGACCAGATGTTTTGTACCATGTATCTACTGGCACATTAGTCGGAGGCCTGAAAGTCATTGGCCTCTTTTCTTGGTTTGAACCCCTTTGGGAGGCTCTTCTGGGGTCATGTCGAGTATCAACACTTTCCATTTTTCTATTTGCTGCTCTTACACCTTGAATATGTTTAGCAGCTTTTTTGTCGAAGATCAAACTGCATCTAGGACACAGCATCACTTCTGACTTCTTTTTCTGGCATCTTTGCAGGAAATCTGCCAGGTTTTCATTTTCCCGAGGGAAAGCAGTTTTGTTGGCTTGTTCTTGCCTCATGGCCTCCTCTGATGCTTTTGGTTCAGAGACTTCGACCATGTTGACATTCATGGTATCTTTGGTGGCAAGAGTCAACTGCTTCATCTGAATCTCCAAGTCCTCTGTCTGGCCTTGAACTGCAGCCAAGTGAGAACTGGGTTTTGTTCCAGATTTTTGGGCTCCAACTGTCTCCAGCTTTGGGCTTTCGACCGCCTTTTGGACCGCTTCAATTGTCTTTCTGGATAGATTCCCAGAAAAACTGCCAAAGATTGGCATGTTGATATGGTCCTTTGAGACTTCGACCATTGTGATTCCTGGCCTCTTCGACTGGCTTCTGGATGCCTCGATCACGTTCACCTCTGAAGGTTCAGCATAATGGGCTTCAGCCTGCAACGGATTAGAGTCCACAATCATGGGGGTCTTGTCAGCAAACTTCAACCTCCCTTCTTCGATAGCGTCTTGCACAAGATTCCTGAAAAGAAAACATTGAGACGTTTTATGGCCCAGAAAATTATGATATTTACAAAAGCCTCTCTTCTTTCTTTGATCAAGAGGAGGCACTTTTACCCCTGGGGGTACTATCATTTGGCCATCTTTTACAAGCAAGTCAAAGATTTCATCACATTTTGTAATATCAAAACTATAAGTCTTTTTGGGGAACCTGTCGTTGGTCCTTTCTGGACCAGTGGGATTTTTCCCACTTGAGGGGACTAACAGTTTGCAAGAGTATGGTGGCCCTTGTTTTAGTTCCGCTAAATCGACCTCGCCTTCTTCGACGGTTATAGTTTCGTCGAAGGTCTCTAGATCTTCGTCATCCATCTCGACATACGCTATCCTCTCTCTTTTATGAGTTTTCGTTGCCTTGGCTTTCTCAGCTTTAAGGCGTTCTACCTGTTGAACTCTATCGGCCAATTGGGCCATGTCTCTCAGGTATTGAGTGTCTAACTTCTTCCTAATGGAATAATCTAAGCCGCCTGCGGCTATTTCGACTAACTCATGTTCTGGCACTTGTGTAAAACATCTTGCTTTGAGCAACCTAAACCTATTTAGATACTCGTCTATAGGTTCAATGAAACGTCTCTTTACACTGGCCAATTCTTTCAGGCTTATCTTGGTTTGTCCCATGTAGAATTGCTCATGGAACAATCTCTCCAACTGAGTCCAATGATGGATCGAATTAGGGGGAAGAGTTGTAAACCAAGTAAAAGCATTCTTTGTTAAAGAACTTGGGAAGTACTTGATCCTCAGGTTTTCGTTGTTTGAAATATCTCCTGCTTCAATCAAGTATCTCGCCACATGTTCGACAGTAGATTTTGTCGTGTCCCCAGAGAATTTAGTGAACTTAGGGAATTTACATCTAGGAGGTAAGTCTGTTTGTAACACGTATTCTGACAGTGGGGATGTGAAGTTGGGCCTACGAAAGCCCATGTTCATCCCATTCTGTGTCATGATTCTTTCGATCATGGCTGCCAGATTATTTTCCAAACCCATATTCTGGTATTGGATATGCTGAACTACTTCGTCAGCATTCTGGTTTCTGTTAACTAACCTTACCTCTGGGGCTATAACCCTAGGTTCTTCGACAGGCTGCTCCAATCGTGCCCTAAGGTTTTATTCGACAGGCTGCTGGACTTGGTTGATAGTGGTTTCTTCCTCTAAGAGTATACCTTGGTTTCCCCTTATTTGCGCCCTTTGGGGCTGTCGAATAGGTTGGGGTACCCCAAAAAAGTCAGCCAGACGCGTCATTTGCGTTGTCATCTGCTGATTCGATTGGGTGGTGTTTTGTATTAGAGGATTCAACACTGTACTTAAGGTTTGTGCCAACATTTGAACCATATCATGGTTGCTTTCGTCCATTTATTGCCTCAAGACTGCTGTCGAGGCATTTGTAAGGCCATGTGCTAATTGGGACGTTCCTCCTAAGAGTTGGGTCCTATTTCTGTTCGCCATACCTACTCCAGAACCTTGGAGTGGCGAAGAGGCACTCACTAAAGGGTCTGAAAAAGTGGACGCAGCGTTCGTCAGGCTAGCCAATTCAGACGTTGGCATGCCATAGAGTGGTTCTCGATTTTGACCGCCTGTCATAAATCCCGGGGGAACATAAGGCCTTGTTCCTGGATTTCCCCTTGGTGGGGGAGTTCCTAAAGGCACTCTGGGGCCAGTGAACGGAGGTAATGGCCCCGTTGTTGTGACCGTTACTGCTGGTGTTGAACCAGCGGTTATCGCTTCACTTACGGTTGGGGTAACCGTTGTTCCCACATTCGTTTGTGGGATTTCGTTATTGTTTGGCGGATTCGCCATCCCTTCTCTTCTTCTGGCAGTATTGGTATTGTTAGTGTATATTCTACCACTTCTCAATAACATGCAATACTTCTCGAAAAAGATGATATTCTGTGTAAAAAAGGTTAAACTTCAAAATCAACACACAGTCCCACCGGGTGTGCCAATTTGTTTACCGAGGGAATTGGTAAACAACCGCTGATCTTCCAAAAGGTTACTTATTTGGTTACTCGCAGGATCGATCAGATTGATCCTAAGACATGGTTGATTTTGGGATTTTGACTAAGTTTGATAATGGTTAAATGACAAGAAAATAAAGAAGCTTTATGTAAATTGCGTGAAGAAGAGAACTTGATAAAATAAAGGAAGGCTTGAAATAAAGGCTTCGACTGGAAAAGTAAAGGAGAAAGAAAGTAAAGTTTCTGGAAAATAAATGACTTTGATTAATTAAAGTGGTGTTTCACACATACATTCTCAACAATTCTTTCTCTCACGCTGGGTACTCGAATCTATATGAGTGACTTGTATATAATTGTGAACACACGCGAAAAACTGCGTGAACTACTAATATTTATACTAAACACATCCCATGTAACCGTCGGGCAGTTACACTGCTTCGAGATGACTCCACTTGGCACGTTCACAGCGTTCGACGCTCCAGATCTTGGCACGTTGCACTTGGTAACCGCTGGGAACCGTTTTCCCTCCAAACGTTTGAATCTCAAACCGTTCCACTCTGAACAATTTAACACCTTCGTCGAGAAGCACCTTCGACGAGAAACACCTTCGACGTCGAAGGCAACCAGATTCCTACTTAGAAGAAATTCTCTAAGTACATTGCCATCTTCTGATGAGCATTTCGACAGACCCAGCTGGTCGAAACCATCCTTCAGCTTTAATGGCTGATATTAATAAAACAAGGGTGTCGAATTTAGGAGCCAACACATATGCCTTAAATTCATCACCCTCAGATCAATCAACACCAGATCAAATGCTCCAGCTTCAAACGTACATGGTGGACCTCCAAGCTTGCTCACACTGAATCACACACAAGGGCAATTGGGTTGGCTGACTGGGCTTTGACAAATTCAGCAGCATATCCCTCCAATTTGGTTCACTCCTCCTCGGGCCCATTACTTTCCTTTTTTATTTATTTTTAATTTCACTATTTTATTTTGTTTAATTATTTTATTTGTTTTTTTTTTATCTTAAATTTTTTTTAAAATCATAAAATAAAAAAAAATCACCAAAAATATTAGATTAGTATTTTTAAATTAAATTAATTTTGTAAATAATTTAGATAAATATTTTAACTATTTTCTTTAATTAAAATGAAATAGAATTTAGGATTTAATTAGATTTAATTATTTTTCATAACAAAAAACAAAAAAAACTTAGATTATTTTTCTTAATTAATTTTTTTAATAGACTTTAGGATTTTTAATTTAATTACTTTTCTTAATTAAAACAAAAAACCGAAACAAAAGGATCTTTCTTTTTACTTAGCTTTTTCTTAGGTTTTTTTAGACCTTCATCATTATCTCGCGCGCGTTTATCGTTTTCGCATTTTCTTAATATTGTAACTGAACATGAATGTAATAATTTAGGACTTAAATTTCCGCACTTTTAATTTCGCATTTTACTTTTCGTCAATTATTATGTATTTACACCAAAGCCTTGTAATAGCGTAGGAACCTTTATGTCTCGCTTTTACATTTTTTGTATGCTTGTATATAATTGCTAGTAAGTAGGAGTGCATGACAAGACTAAATCAAATTAATTGCAGATCACTAACTTCAAAGATAATATAACTGCAAAAACACACTTCTCACACTTGCATCCTTAGGGTATTCCTCACTCAGTTTCCTTGGAAATGGTCATGTCCCTCGAACGTAGGTATATGTTAGCAAAGACCCTCGATATAAAAGTCATCATAAAAGATCATGGTCCCTAAACGTCCCTCGAGTTGCCTTTCGGTAAATGATCTTGTCCCGCGACGTTGCCTATATGATGACCGTCCCTTCTCCTCACATGTTACCTTCAATGACCATAAACTTCCCTTTCGATTGTCCCTCAACATCTAACAATAGGGCTACCTACTCACTAATAGTACGATAGCACTATCTAAAGCAAAGGAGGAAAAGAACGTCCTTTTTCGAGTAGGTAGATGACTCTTAAGTACTTGCTTAAAAACAAAATATTCACACTTTCAAAAATATTTTCGAAACACTTTATCACACTCTTGAGGACTGATACAAGAGTTACCATAAAGCAAACAAAAACTTTCAAAACACACTGTGATACGGTGAGAGAACTAACTTGAGGTTTTGCGTTTGTGTTCGCAAATGTTTCGGTTTAGCAAGAGTCGCCACCGACTTTTTATTTTATCCTAAGGAAAGGTCAAAAAGCACATGAAAGACCTTTGAGATGATTTCATGGGTTCGGGGAGTAGATTATGTAAAGGGAAGGTGCAAGCACCCTTTTCATCCATGGTTATCCATGGGCTCTTAGTTACTTGTTTAGATCACTTGCTTTGCTTTTCAATTGTTTAAAATGGTGCTCTTCAACTGTTTGAAATGGTGCTTTGTGTGTGGTTTTGAAAGATGTTTTGAAAAGAGGCCATCGTTGTGGCAACCTTTGTAATGATTCTTGTTTGAATGTATACAAAGGTATTTTTGTCTTTTGAAAAGATTTCAATGTTTTTGAAAGTTTAATTTGGATAATGTTTTGAAATTGTGTTGTGAAGTGTGTTTGAAAATAGCAAGGATGTTTTTGCAAGCTTTTTGATCAAGTAACTAAGAGCTATCTATCATATTTTACTCAAAGATCTTTCTTATGTTTTAAACCGTTTTGACAGTGTTGTTTCACCATTGCATTTGGTGAACAACCTTGTGTTAGGATGTTAAACGGGACAGGTGCGGGTCATCGTATAGACCATGATAGCAATTGTGTCAAGTATCTTTGGCAATTTTTTGAGGGACTTGATCATTTTTGTTTAGGCAACCAAGATAGCGTCATCGAGGGACTATGATCTTTTATTTTGTTTTTGTTTTGCCAAAGTACCCAACAAGCATAACATGGCCCATTTTTGAAGGCAACAAGTGGATTTTAACCCTAGGGGTGCAAGTGTGCATTGTGTTTGATTTTCATGCATTTTTGTCTTTGATTAGGTCAAACTGTTTGTTAATTTGGATTTTTGCATACAAACCCTAATTCTCTAATCATGGCATAATTGAAAGCGTAAAATGCGAGAATTTAAAGTTCTAAGCTATTACAACATGATTATGGGGATGGGGGTACAATTTTGAATGGGGGGTATTTGACAAGAAATATAAACCCTAGTTTACTATTACATCCAAATTGAATCTCAAATGCATCAATATTTAAAATGACAATATTTAAATAAAATAAATAAATATTAAATAATATGTATTATGCTAAAAAATGTTTTTGTTTACCTATGTATGTAAAAGTATTTTTAATGTAAAAAAAGTATAAAGAAGTAAATAAAAAAAGATTAATTTTATTTGTTTAGGGGTAAACCCTAATTTCTCTAAAAATAAATACTATATATTATTTATATACAAAAAATATATCAATATATGTAAAAATGAACTATACTTAAAAAAGGTATTTTTTAGTATAAATAATAATAAAAATAAAAATGTAATATTTTTGCATTTTTATTCTAAGTATTTAATAAAATAAAAGTATATATATATATATATATATATATATATATATATATATATATATATATATATATATATATATATATATATATATATATATATATATATATATATATATATATATATATATATATATATATTAAATATATTAAATATGTATAATATAAAATAAAATATGTACAAAAATAGATTACATTTTAAATAATATTTTCAGTATGAATAAAAATAAGAAATAAAAATAAAAGTATAATTTACATATTATTTTAAAGTTTAAGTAAATAATACAAAAGTATTTAAAATGTTTTCTATATTAGAAAAATTAAAATAAAATGCTAAATAAATTTAAAAAAATTATGAAAATATTTTTTAGGCATTTTTTATATATGGAAATAAATAAACAAAATCAGAAAAGAAAACAAAAATGCAAAAATGTAATTATTCAAGAAATTGGGCCAGGGGGTGTGAAACTGAAAATGGGAGGTGTTAGAAGCAAGAAGGCCAAGCCCAACCCAAATCTTCATCGTCTTCCTCCAGCCTTTTGAAAAAACGCGCGCCTGTTATACAAACTTGGACATCCTGTAAACGTGATCTTTTGCCAAAACTCACAATATCAAACTTGTAGAGAATTTCAATACGATTCTAACCATATAAACAACTAATCTTAACTCTCAAAGACCAGAGAGAATTTCTCTGGCCCTAAAATCTGACCTAGTTTTTTCAGCATGTTCATGGATGAAATTCTCCTAGCACACTTAATATAAATGAAAGCTGGGCATATGTATGGCTTCCTAGCAATGAACACTACATTTTTTATTCACAAACCTAAGGCTAAATGTTCCTAAATAGAGAGATAGAAAGTGAGAAAAAACCTGTTTCAGTTGGATTCGTGTAGGACAATGCAGTGCTTCTCAACAGGTTTTGAGGTGTATGGTAACTTGCCTGAACTTCACTTGATCTTTTCCAATTGCTAGCTTGCCTTGAATGTCCCTGAATCAGCCTCTAGAACTCAACTTGCACAAGCTTGAAATGAAAATGGTGAACACTGTAAATGGAGTTACAGTTGGCAATGGAGGTTTGGGATAGCTTGAGTGAGTTGAATGGAAGGTGTTTGAAGCAAAAAGGGGAAAAACGCACGAGCCAAATGAGCTATGGCACTAAAGTTGCAGCACCTGCCCTGTTTTGCCAAAAAAATGTGATTTCTGGATATGGGAGGTTTTGAGGCTCAAGTACTCATGTTTCTTGCTCAAAGGGTTATGTGAAAGTTGTTTGAAATGTTTATCTAAGCTAACAATGGCTGGTTTCCAAGTTGTGAGGATTTGGACAAGTTTCTTCTTTTTGAAGCAAGGAATGAGAAGTTGTTATTACAGGCCTGTACAAGCCATCAAATATGCTGCATACAATCCGCTTGGTTGCTGGAATTTATGGATTTGATTTGGCTTTTGAGATCTTGGCCCTATGTTCAAAGATCATGGTTTGACATAAAGCATAGTTTTACCATTTAGGGATTAGTTTGGTGTACAATATCCAAATGACCAAGATAATGTATTATCCTAATGTATTTGCATTAAATTAAGGAGTGTGAAATGGTTTAGAGGCTTGCAAACTAGTACAAGGCATGCTAGTTTGAAAATGCCACTTGAGTGAACATGAATTTGCCATGGATACAAAGTGAGTTTTTGCCAACTTCAAGCATTCGATTCTCCCTAACCACAAATGTGTTTGAGGAGTTCTTGGATAATATGGAAAGCTTGCAACATACTATATAATCCATATTTGAAATGAAACTTGATACTCCAAGTGTAACTATGTGAAAAATGGCCAAGAAGATAGGTCAAAATCCTGCCTAAACTAGGGCAAAATTTCTCTAAGTTAAAAGTTTTAGGGACCCTTGTTCCAAAAATCATAACTTGATATCTAAGCTTATTTTGAGAAAACTTTGTGAATAAAAGTTGTAGACTTTGTGGAGGACTACAACTTTCATGTTGTAAGTTTTGTTTGAATCCATTTGCATCTTGGTGAAAATGTGGAACAAAGTTAGGAAAAATTAAGAAAAATTCATAACTTAGAAAAATTCTAAGTTATGAAAATTTTCAATTTCAAACCCTAATTTGTAATTTTGGGTTTCTTGATGAACGAGTTTCATAATTTGACACATCTTGATGAAAAATGACCCTTGGCACTTGATTTTGACCAAAAAGTCAAAGTTTGACTTTTCATTGTACAGTCATATTTTGATCAGTTGACTGAAAAATTCATCTGTCAATCTCATGCATTTGAGATCTTTTGAACTTGTTGAATTAAGTCAAGATGATGTCATTGAGTCCTTGAGTCCATGGTTGAACCTAATTTTCCATTGGTTAGGTCAAAAAGTCAGAAATTGCCTTTGCACAATCAAAACCCTAAAAATGACCATTTTGCCCTTTTGGTGATCTGATCAAATTTCTTGTGGAATTGTGGTCCAAACTTGATCAAATGGTTCATATGAGTTCATAATGTTGATGTGGGTCAAAATTCATGAGGTTTGACTGTAAATTGGCCACAATTGACTTTTCCCCCAATACAGCTGATTTATAGGTCAACTGTCCAATTGACTGGGCAAAAATTTGATTCAAGGCTTGAAACTTGGTATGGACAAACTTATGAGTCCAAAAAGAAGTATGAAAGTCAATTTGAGCATTGAAGGTCCAAAAATCCATGTGCAAACTCAAACCCTAATTTAGGTCATCAGTGCAAGGAGATGTCTTGAGCAGAGCAAACCCTAGCTTGATCTTGAATTCCAAGAGCCTTATGATGAGAAATGCTGATAAAATGAGAGGGAAAATTTTTGGGTACAACGGTTTCCCCTGTTCAATCTTCTTGAACTTGAAGAGTTAGATTGGCAAGTTTGCCTGTCGTGACTCGAAGGTAAAAGAGGATTGGACACTAGAGTGCCCGTAAATTTGCACTCGTCGAAAATGTAGCTGAGGGAATGGGCTTAAAGATGCCATTTGGAGATGGGCTTAGAGATGCCATCCAAAACTTGTTTGTTGAAAAACAGTAGAATGAACATCAGAATGGTATCCGTATTTGGAACGTATCTGAGTTGTATCTGGAGACTGGGTTTGTATGAGTAAAGGAATGGCGCCTGTGTCTAGAGCATATCTGAGTTGTAACTGTATTTGATTCTTGAATGAATATCAGAATGACTGTCGTGTCTGGAGTCTATCTGTATTCTTAATGGGTGACAGAGAAACATCTGTGTATGGAGCATCTGTGTGCTGGGGATAAATTTCGAATGAGTGACAGAATGGCAACCGTGTCTGGAGCATATCTGGACTGTATCTGAAGTTGAGATCTGTATGAGTAGAAGAATGACTTCTGTGTTTGGAGGGTATCCGTACTGTAACTGGGATCCGGAAAAGTGACAGAATGACTTCCGTGTCTGGAGTGTATATGGACTTGAAGTTGATAGTTGAATCTGAATGAGAAATAGAATGGCCATCGTGTCTGGAGCGTATCTAGTCTGTATCGGATTGATGAAGTCTGAATGAGTAATAGAATGACCGCCACGTCTGGGGTGTATCCATACTGTATCTTGACTTGAAATTCTGAATGACTAATAGAATGACCGCCGTGTCTGGGGGTGTATCCATACTGTATCTAAAATCTATGAATAGTTGTTAACGATAACTTTTTAATCTTATCCTGAAAAGGGTAGAATGTTAGCTAAAGCACAAAGTTATGTTGCATGATATGTATGATGCAATAAAATATGTTCTATTAATGAATGTAATGGATGTAATGGAGGTGCATGTAAGCTGAGTAGCTGTCTTGCTGAGGAAAATAAATCCTTGATAACTGGAGATAATGAAATCTTTGACTGCTACTGGAGAGAGTAAATCCTTGACCGATGCTGGGGATTTTAAAAAATCTTTGATTGTTGAGAATGAGAAATCCTGGGACCACTGCTAGGGATTGAAAACCCTTGGTGACTTGTGGGGATTAACAAGAGCTTTGACAACTTTTGCGGGGAATGAGAATCCTTCATGAATTTCCTGGGGAAATAAGGAAAAATCCGACGACCTCTACTGGGGAATTAAAACCTGGGAGGCTTCAAATGGAGAAACAGGAACTAGAATCTTCGTTTTGTTAGGAAAATAACTCTGTGGGGAGAGTGTTTATTCTGCCGGGGAAATTAGGAGCTTGGGTTGTATGCCAATATACTGGGGAATTATCCTAGTTGGGGATAAAACAAAAAAGTTAACTGTTATCTGGTTGATTCTTAGACTTTTAAGATATCCTGCTGGGGAAGTTGGGGAAAACTTAATGGTTCCCGCTGGGGATTGATAGTTGGAAATTTGACTTCGCTGAGGAAGAAGGTTTCATCTTTGTTGAGGGTCTGTAGTTCAATGTTTTCGGGCTCCACTGAGGATCGGGAGTTTAGAGACTTAACTCTGATGGGAATTTTAAAATTTAACTCCGCTGGGGATATGTACCTCAAGGTTTTAGCTTTGTTGAGGATCTGAATGACATACTGCAGGGGATTTCTTCTGGAATAGACTAAATACGTTTTCCTATACTTTCGACCTACCAATAATTATCCTTTCTCATTTTGTATTATTTGTAAGCAATGATTATATTCAAATGCATATGCCTATTTAACAAACCATTGGACGTTTTCAAATAAAACATAAGTGTAAAAAGAAAAGAAAGGCAAACAAATTTCTGTACTTTGTATTAACTTTTGTAAGTATCTTTGTACAAAGGAGACAGACATCCTAGTAAGAGAATGTTGTCGAAAAATTGAGAAAACTTTTATACAAAAAGAAAGATGGCTATGTGTAACAATTTCGTGGGGTTCCCATTCTGCTATAGCCTTCACAACTCTGAGTATCTTGTCCACTCGTTGCTTCGTCCGCAGATGATTGGATTGATCCGAAGGTTGGAGCTTGTTGGTGAAGAGATTGTCCTTAAAGTAATCCGACGAGACATAGTCATACGCTTTAATTCCCTAACTCTTTCCTAGACCGCCCTTTCGGGTTTTCAGTCCACCGGGAAACCCTTTTTTTCCCAAGTCGTCCTTTCAGGTTTTCAACTTGCCGGGTGTACAGATTTTTTTTTATCCCTAATTTTTGCCTGAACCGCCCTTTCGGGTTTTCGATTCACCAGGATGCCTATTTTTTCCCAAGTCGCCCTTTCGGGTTTTCAACTTGTCGGGTCGTTTTATGCGTAGTATCTTTTGACTATGTCTGCGTTTGCAGGGTGCGGCAAGTTGTCACCGTCCATGGTGGTCAGAATCATTTCCCCACCAGAAAAGATATTCTTGATCACAAATGGTCCTTCGTAAGTAGGAGTCCACTTGCCCCTGGGATCACTTTGCGGCAAGATGATCCGCTTGATTACAAGATCTCCGACTTGATATACCTGACGTCTGACTTTCTTGTTGAAAGCCTTGATCATCCGTTTCTGATACATCTAACCATGACAAACAACAGTAAGTCGCTTCTCGTTGATCAAATTAAGTTGGTCAAGCCGAGTTTGAATCCAATTATCTTCACTCAAACCAGTATCCTTCACGATCCTCAAGGAAGGAATCTGAACTTCCATAGATAAAACAGCCTCCATGCCATATACCAAAGAAAAGGGGGTTTCCCCTGTTGAAGTACACGTCGTGGTACGATATCCATGCAAAGCAAACGGTAACATCTCATGCCAGTCCTTGTAGGTGACCGTCATCTTTTGAATGATTTTCTTGATATTTTTGTTCGCGGCTTCAACAACACCGTTCATCTTTGGCCGATAGGGAGATGAATTGTGATGTTGAATCTTGAACTGCTCGCACAGAGCGGTGACCACAATATTGTTCAAATTTGTACCGTTGTCTGTGATGATCCTGTCAGGGACACCATACCGACATATGAGGTTCTGCTTGATGAAGCGGGCAACCACATTCTTTGTAACGGAGGCGTAGGAAGCTGCTTCGACCCACTTGGTAAAATAATTAATAGCGACCAAGACGAAGCGATGTCCATTGGATTCCGCAGGCTTAATCTCTCCAATCATGTCGATTCCCCACATCGCGAATGGCCAAGGAGCTGTCAGAACATTGAGAGGAACTGGAGGAATATATACCTTGTCAGCATAGACTTGACATTTGTGACAAGTACAGGAATGTTGATGACAATCAGCTTCCATGGTAGACCAGTAGTAGCCTGCCCTTAGAATCTTCTTAGCCATCGTATGTCTGCTCAAGTGGGTGCCAAAGGTGCCACTATGTATTTCAGTCATGATCAACTTAGCTTCAACTTTGTCCATACAACGAAGTAGAACACAATCATGGCTGCGCTTATATAGGATACCATTGCTCAGGAAGAAATTAGCAGCAAATCTCCTTAAGAACTTTTTGTCATTGACTGAAGCTCCTTTAGGGTATTCTCGAGTCTAGAGATACCTTTTGATTTCACGAAACCAAGGTTGTTCCACTACTTCTTCAGTACTAATCTCATGACAGTGCGTAGGTTTGTCCATTCGCTTAATGGTGATTTGGGGAGCCTCATTATCCCAGTTGAGTTTAAACATGGAAGACATTGTAGCCAGAGCATGTGCTAGATGATTTTCTTCTCGCGGGAAGTATTCAAAGGTAATCTGCTCGAAATGAGGCAAAAATGTCAAGACATGTTCTTTTTATGGGATAAGATTAGGATGTTTAGTGTCCCAATGTTCTTTGATTTGACTGATAACCAAAGTTGAGTCCCCAAATACGACCAAAGATTTGATTCCCAAGTCAATAGCAGCCTTGAGACCAAAGATACAAGCTTCATATTCAGCCATGTTGTTGGTACAACTGAAGCAAAGTTGGGCAGTGAAGGGTGTATGGCAACCTTCTGGGAGATAAGTACCGCACCGATACCGTTGCCAAGTGCATTTGAAGCACCATTGAAGTACATGGTCCATCGGGATACTTGTTCAGGTCCGTCATACGGTCTGTTACCTTCAATGTTGTCCAATGTCATGATGTCCTCGTCAGGGAAGTCGAATCTCATAGATTGGTAATCTTCGACGGCTTGATGAGCTAGATGGTCAGCTAGTACACTCCCCTTTATGGCTTTTTGGGTTGTGTACTGGATATCATACTCAATCAAGATCATTTGCCATCTAGCAATTCTTCCAGATAAAGCAGGCTTCTCAAAGATATACTTAATCGAATCCATTTTAGAAATCAGCAAAGTGGTATGTGTCAACATATACTGCCTTAGCCGGCGAGCAGCCCATACCAAAGCGCAACAAGTTTTCTCGAGCAGTGAGTAGTGAGTCTCACAGTCGGTAAACTTTTTGCTAAGGTAATAAATGGCATGCTCTTTTTGGCCAGACTCGTCATGTTGGCCCAGTACGCACCCCATTGAATTATCCAAAACAGTCAGATACATAATCAAAGGTTTTCCTTCGACGGGTGGCATCAAGTTAGGAGGTTCCAGCAAATACTCCTTGATTTTATCAAAAGCAACTTGACAAGCATTGTTCCATTCAACCAACTGATCTTTCTTCAACAGCTTAAAGATTGGGTCACAGGTAGATGTTAGGTGAGAGATGAACCTTGCAATATAGTTTAAGCGTCCCAAGAAACCTCTAACCTCCTTTTCAGTGCAGGGGGAAGGCATCTCTTGTATAGCTTTGACTTTAGCAGGATCAACCTTAATGCCTTTGTTGCTGACGATAAATCCCAAAAGTTTACCAGACCTGACTCCAAAAGTGCACTTGCTAAGGTTCAGTCTGAGCTTATATTCCTTCAATCTGACAAACAGCTTTTGCAGATGATCAAGGTGTTCTTCTTCTGTCTGTGAACGGGCTATCATGTCGTCTACGTAGACTTCAATCTCATGATGTATCATGTCATGAAACAAATCTACCATGGCTCGCTGATAAGTTTCCCTGACATTCTTCAGTCTGAATGGCATCACTTTGTAGCAGAAGGTACCCCACTGCGTAACAAAAGTAGTTTTCTCCATGTCTTCGGGGGCCATTTTGATCTGGTTGTATCCAGAGAATCCATCCATGAAGGAAAATACCTTATGTTGAGCTGTGTTGTCAACCAAGATGTCAATGTGCGGTAGTGGAAAATCATCTTTAGGGCTAGCCCTGTTTAGGTCTCTGTAGTCCACACACATTCTGACTTTTCCGTCCTTCTTAGGCACATGCACAATGTTAGCAACCCATTATGGATAGGAAGTAACAGCCAGAAAACTAGCATTGAATTGTTTCATCACTTCAGCTTTGATCTTTTCGGACATATCGGGCCTCATCCGGCGGAATTTTTGTTTGATCGGTGGACAGTCTTCTCTTGTAGGGAGATGGTGAACCACAATATATGTGTCGAGTCCCGACATGTCTTCGTAGGACCAGGCAAAGATTTCAACATATTCATTCAGTAGCTGCACTAAGCGCTCTTTGACACTTGGCTCCAGGTTGGCACCCACCTTAACCTCTTTCTTGTCTTCCTCTATTCCCAAGTTGATGGTTTCTATCTACTCTTCATGGGGTAGAATAGCCCTTTATTCTTGTTGCAAAAGTCTGGCTAACTCTCTAGGCCCATCACAGTCTTCATCACCTTCGTACTCGGCATGATTGACCAAATCTTCAGAGTCACCGAAGGCTAAAGCAGAATAGTCACCCATGGAATCCAGAGTGGATGAGTACCTGCATTTTGTGAGTGTGGGTGTGTGTAAGGGATAACCATCCTTAAACAAAACAAAATGTAAAAAGGAAAGAAAATGAACACAACCGTTTATAAATGAGAACGTCCAATGATTCACTTAAAAATGGCATATGATAATGAAGAAATCAAGCCCTTACAAATGGACCTATATGCCCCGGGTAAGGCATAAGGTGAAAATAGTGTACGAATTGTTTAATTATTACAGACCAAAATAGGAATTTGTTCAAAGATAAATTACTGGTTGATGAAAGTGATAGGAACGAAGTCTTTCGCTTCCCAGTTGCTTAATCCTCCTTCAACGGTTGGAAATATCCAATCTTCAAAGTTGTCTTCTTCATCATCATCTTCTAAGGCATTAATTCCATGGTGAGTGATTTTTATGGGTGGTCCTCCAGCCTTGAAGCGACGCATAGCTTTCTGGCCAGCAGCAGTAAAACCTAGTCCGAACTTGTCCGTCTTGTGAGGAAAATCAGGCAGATGCCCCCACACTGTACTCCTTCCTTCTTTGATTACGGCCTCCGCATCTTTGAGGGATGCAATCCTAGACACAGGCTTGGGAACGATAGGCACATCAGTCATTGTCTTTGCAGCTGCGATTTCAGGAGAAACCTCTTCAAAATGTTGGAAAGGCGTTTCTATGAATTCGCCATCCAACTCCACATAGTGGAGGGAGTTGAGGTGACTTATCATGTACTCTTCCTCACCGTGAACCATTATGATCTTTCCCTGAACTGGATACTTTAGCATTTGGTGCAGAGAGGAAGTGACTGCCCCAACATTATGGATCCACGGCCTTCCCAACAAGCATGAATATAAAGGACGGATGTTCATCACATAAAAGGTAGAGTTGAAAATTTCTGTGCCCACTTTGATGGGGATGTCCACCTCTCCGTGAACCATCCTCTTAGAACCATCGAAGGCTCTAACAATGATGTTACTGGGCTTCAGGGTCAAACCTTCGCAGTCCAATCTGTCCAACGCCTTCTTCAGGAGAACATTTAAAGATGAACCGATGTCAACCAAAACATGGGCAAGTGTGGTTCCCATGCACTCTACTGATACATGCAGCGCGTCGTTATGTTTCCTTCCCTTAGGAGTCAAATCAGCATCGGAAAAACCAAGACCATTATCAGCAGTAAGGCTAGCCACGCACTCTTGAAACTGGTCTGCGGAAGTTTCTTGAGGCACGTGTGCCATCTTTAAGAATTTGATCAAGGCCTTGGCATGGGCCTCAGAGCAGAGTAAGAGAGCCAACATGGATATTTTGGAAGGGGTTTGCCCTAGCTGCTCCACGACATCGTAGTCCCTCTTCTTGATTATCTTTAAGATTTCTTCCATCTCTTTCTGGGTGGTCTCGGGGATTACCACAGTCTGAGCCTTCATCCTGACAGGCGCTTCTAGTATCCCCTTACCCTTATCGGTAGCAACATTAGAGGGTCTAACTTCAGGAGTATCAAGTTCTTCAATTACTGAGCTTTGCACAGATGGCTTGACAGACACATAAACTCTCGAGGGTCCGAAGACTTCCCGTGGAGGAGCAATCTCCGGAGAGAAGATCCTTCCGCTGCGAGTTATCTTGCTCGTTCCTGCAATATTCCCTATATCAGGGGTTTCATCATCAGAATTCTCTTGGACTGATTCAATCTGCTTGTACCATGGTAGAAGATTTCTCCTCCGTAGTTCCATCGTATCGTCTTGTTAGATTTATACGGGACAGGCCCCGACATGGTGATTTTCAATGGTACAAACTTAGGATCAGGCGTAATCTTAACAGGCCTTTTGCAGGTCTTGGAAAGATCGTCAGAGATGGTTATTATGGCAATGTCATTTGTTGGAGTATCAAAGGTAGCAGTAGTAACATGAGTGATAATATAAACAAGAGTCTTTTGAAAGAGGATCTCTTGGGTATCCATCAGGCATTGGATGCCTGATTTCAACAGTGAGCAGTCAGTTTGCAAGTTTGAACAAAAGTAACAGTCTTTTCCACAGCCTAGGAATATCCCGGCTTTCATCAAATTCACTTTAATCACTGGTAACGGAGTCAAAAGGTCATCAACAGTGGTAACATGAAGATCTTCCATAATGGCATGGACATTATGACCGTGCTTCGGCATTGGGGCAGAAATCACATTTGGCTTTTCGGGCGCATCAAATTCTACCTCTTTGACGTCTATTAAGTCTTGGATATTGTTTTTAAGAGCCCAACAGTTGTTGGTATCATGCCCTACACTGTTAGAGTAGTATGCACACTTTGCATTGGAGTGATAATAAGGATAAGAGGTATTGGGGTTTTTTGGCGCTTCTTTCAAGTTGGTGAGATTCAGCTTTAACAGATGAGGGAGGACTTGAGCTGGTGTCATGTTGATTCAGGTGAATTGCTGTTGTGGCCTTTCTACCCTTTGCTGATTTGATCTTGGTTGATTGCTATGAGGTTGATCGGTTGAAGAGTTTTGGATCATCACAGCCCCCACCGTTGGTCGGCGCCCGTTCTTCCTTGATTTCTATGATTGTGAACAGCAGAAACTTCCTTTTTAGCTGGGAAGGTCTTCTTAATAGTAGTGGAAGCGGAAGCATCTTTCTGAATTTTACCACTTTTAATGCCAGCCTTGACCCTTTCACCGGTCAGAATTAATTCGGTGAATCCTGCAGAGGAACTCTCGATTAAATGATTGAAGAAAGGTCCAAACAGGGTCCCTAAAAACCTATCAACCAGCTCTCTATCCGACAATGGTGGCTGCACCCTTCCAGCCAAATCACGCAACTTCTGGGCATATTCCTTAAATCCCTCATTAGAGGCCATACCCATACTCTGTAGCTGAGTACGAGAAGGAGCTAAATCTGCATTGTATTGGTATTGTTGGTAGAAAGCAGCAGCTAAGTCCTCCTAGTTATGAACATCCGACCTCTCAAGTTGTTAGAACCAGTCCAATTGTGTACCCGACAAGCTATCTTGGATAAAATCGACCCAAAGATCCTTATCAGATGAGTGGGGTTGGATCTTTCTGATGTAGGACCTCAGATGCATCTTTGGACAGGACAGACCGTCATACTTAGCAAAAGTAGGTACTTTGAACTTGGAAGGAATGATGATCCCAGCGACCAACCCTAGTTCTTTGAAATCTAAACCAGGTACCCTCTACAACTCCATGGATGCCAACCGATCCTTAAGATTTTTATACTTATCATCCACTGGGGGATATTGCTGTTCGGAGTAATCTTCATCCTCTTCCTCTTCTTCCTCTTTAACTTCAGATTCAGAAGGCATCCCAGCTCCTTTTCCTTTACCAATCCCTTCATCAGATGTCGAGGGGAACTCGATAACTTTTCTAGCCTGGTTTTCAAACCTTCTTCCCATAGTGGCCATACCAGTCCTTTTCTTCTTTTTCTCTTTATCTTTCTCCAACAGTGCTTTAAGGTCCTCTTGACCCTTTGCTAAGGTCATGAGGAGTTGCTGGAACTGCGAATTTTGTGCTTGCAGATCCTTAACCGTCTGCTCCAAAGCCATCTTGCTGAAATAAACAACAGAAAGATAAGGAAACCTGGTGTGAATACCTGTTTATGCATATGATGAATGATATGTTATTCATGTAATGCATTCAAGGATTCAGAATTTCAAATTTGTTGCAAACAAAAAGAACACACGTCATATTCAGAAGAAATTTGGTAGTACATAAATGCCCCATGGGCAAAATATTAGAAAATTCTTAATGTAAAAAGACATTGCGCATCCTCTTTGGTGCGATGTAAGTGTTGAGAGTTTCCTCCTCATGAAGTCGGCGGGTAAGCTCCAAAACCTTCTTCTCACTGACATAGAAGTTGGCTTCAAAAGTATTCCGTTCTTCTTTGAGCTGGATCCAACTCTTTTGTAGTTCTTCCAATGATGCTGGCATGTCTGTATGTAGGAGGGTGTATGGAACCTCTCCTTCCATAACAGGCTCTTTGATCACGGGGAGAATGTGAGGGTATGGCATCATAAGATTTTGGGCACGGGTTCGTACCCACTTGAGATAAGACTCAAGGGGGATGGAATTCTTGTGCCCCAGTGTCTTACTATCCACTTTGTTGGGCATCCTCCAAGCTCTGATAAACCTTTGTCGAAGTCCTTGCGCGTCGTTGTCGAAGTCAAAAACCAAGTCAGGGATCAGCATGTCATGAGGACCATCTCTCCGGGCATATCCAAAATGCCTTAGAGATAAACAGAGGTTGTAGGTAATGCCTCCCCTAATGCCAAGTAATGGGACATTAGGGAATTCCCCACAACAATCAATGATGATGACATTTTCTCTGGACCGAGAACACCAATGAACATCAGAATGAGTGAGGGTCATCAACCGTTGCGACCACCTTAAACCCTGCTCATTCTTCAAAACTGTTTGGGGAAGGTGAGAAATAAACCACCTTGCTAGAAGAGGAGTACAACACATGAGAACACCTCTTTTCCTCATTGTTCGTGTGTGAAATAAGTGTAGGATGTCCCCAAGCAATATAGGTACAGGATTTCGAGATATGAAAATCTTGACAGCGTTCACATCTATAAGCTGATCACGGTTTGGGAACAAGACCAACCCATAGATGAGGAGTGCCACAATCTCTTCAAAAGCTTGCAGATCTAGAGAATTCCACCAGTCTTGTGCCTTCTCAAACAGAAACTTTTCCAAGAAACCCTTGACACCACTTCTGGTTTCCCAATGACCTTTGATATCAGATGGTTGCAAGTGTAAGACTTGAGCAACATCTTCAGACTTTGGTTCTTTTACCGTACCATTGTAGGGTAGTTGATGAAGAATAGGAATCCTCAGGAGTTGAGAAAATTCCTCCAAAGTATGTACTAGTTGGTAATCAGGGAATGTGAAACAGTGGTGTAGGGGGTCAAAGAATTGGAAGAGAACTTTCACCAAGTCTTCTTCAATGTTGGAGTTGACCAAGTTGAGAAGTCTACCATGTCTTTCACTAAAAAGAGAATTCTCTGGAATCTTGGAAGTAAGCTCCTTGAGTTGAGGAGGGATTCTCACAAGGTTGACTTGAATTGTTTTCCTGCGAAGAGATTCCATGACCTGTAAAACAAGAACAAAGATGAAGATCCAAACCCTTGAAATGGTTAGTGGATGCATATGATGCTTTATGATGTTTATGATGTATGCACAAGAACATGTACAAACAAGTTACACAAGATCCTAGTTTCAGGCTTGCATGAGGTTTCATAGGTAAGTACCCTCTTGAAGTTAGTTGGCTCAACCTGTCCTATAAATAGTAACCGGGTTCTAAGGAGCTCAATATCACTGGATTATTTTCTATGTTCATTGTTTTGGTTTAGCCACTTAACTGGCGACCAAAATATTCCAAGAAAACAACCCTCAATGAGTGTAGTATCGAGTATCTACCAACTTCAAACTGCACCAAAGCCGGTCATCTCACTACCCCTAAAAAGGGCCAAGATGGTCAAGTAAGGTTCTAAGAGTTCATTAATGCTTCATGACATCACTCAGCGGCCCCGTATTCTCTTTGATTGACTCAAAGGCTACCGGTACTCACAAATATGTCGCACTAATATAGCTATTGCTTGAACCATGTCGGTATACCCCGCACAGTTTCCACAACGTATTGCTATTTACCTATGAATGTTTCCCAAATCCGGGTAGAGGATTTCAAGCCCAAACAAGAGAAGCAAATGTAAAGCAATCAAAGCAAACAAGATAAGCATGCAAAGGTGATCTAAACCCTAAGGTTACTCCACTTTTAGAAGAAATCCCCAGCAGAGTCGCCAGTTCTGTGATACGGTGGGAGAACTGACTTGAGGTTTTGCGTTTGTGTTCACAAATGTTTCGGTTTAGCAAGAGTCGCCACCGACTTTTTATTTTATCATAAGGAAAGGTCAAAAAGCACAGGAAAGACCTTTGAGATGTTTTCTTGGGTTCGGGGAGTATATTATGAAAAGGAAAGGTGCAAGCACCCTTTTCTTCCATGGTTATCCATGGGCTCTTAGTTACTTGTTTAGATCACTTACTTTGCTTTTCAATTGTTTGAAATGGTGCTCTTCAATTGTTTGAAATGGTGCTTTGTTTGTGGTTTTGAAAGATGTTTTGAAAAGAGGCCATCGTTGTGGCAACCTTTGTAATGATTCTTGTTTGAATGTATACAAAGGTGTTTTTGTCTTTTGAAAATATTTCAATGTTTTTGAAAGTTTGATTTGGATAATGTTTTGAAATTGTGTTGTGAAGTGTGTTTGAAAATAGCAAGGATGTTTTTGCAAGCTTTTTGATCAAGTAACTAAGAGCTATCTACCCTATTTTACTCAAAGATCTTTCTTATGTTTTTAACCTGTGATCGGTGGGAATAGAACTGACTGTTTTTAATGCTGGTTCGCGTTTGCGTTTGTTTTCGCAAAGTGTCGCGGTAAGTAAGAGTCTCCACCGTCTTTTATTTTATCCAACAAGGAAAGGACAAAAGCACAGAAAAATTCCTTTTCGAGATTTTTCTCGGGTTCGGGAGGTAGATTATAGAAAGGGAAGGTGTTAGCACCCTTTCTATCCGTGGTTATCCACGGGCTCTTAGGTACTTGCTCATTGTGTTTTTAAAAAGTTTGCTTTTCTTTGTGATTGTGGGTTTTGAAAAAAAAGAGTATTGTTTTTTTTAAGAGAGTGTAAGTGCGAAAAGTTTGTTTTGTTATTTTAAAAGGAGCAAGTACTTAAGAACCTCTACCTACTCGAAAAGGAAATAAATTGTGCATATGTCCTTTAGACAGTGCTATCCTACTATTGAGGAGTAGGTAGCACCGTCGTTGGAGTTTTCGGGTCAATTCGATTTTAGGGACGTATGGTCACTAAAGCAACGTTAGGATGCTTTAGCGGTAACTCTAATGTCTTAGATCATTTTTATCGAGGCAACCATTTCGAGGCAACTTTGATCTTTAGACAGGAGAGCGACCTCTAAATCATCCTATACTCAATGACCACATTCGAGGCAACCAAATGAGGTATACCCTAAGAGTGGCATGTGCAAAGTGTGTCAATTTTCAGTTTATATTATCTTTGCATGTTTAGGTGTTCTACCATTTGTTTTTAGATCTTGTCATGCAATCCTAGTTAGCATACATCTAAGCAGTTAATATATATACAGGAATTTAAAGTGCAGAAATCATAAATCCTACGCTATTACAAGGCTTCGGGGAGGGGGATTATTTACATGTCCAAAATTGGGGAAAATAAAAGCAGTAAAGTAAAAGTCTTAATTTTAAGCCAACATAAACCATTAAGCAGTTAAAATAAAATAAACGCGCGTGAATCTGAAAATAACTTCTAAAAAACCTAAGGATAAAATCTTTTTGTTGTTTTATTTTTTTTTTTTTGGGAAAAATGCTAAATGTTCAATTAAGTCAAATTTAATTAATTAAAAAAAATGATTAAAATTTACTCTAAAACATACTTAATATTTTTTGCATTTTGGTTTATGAAAAGGATTGAATTTAAATAAATCCTAAGTCTACTGATTTTAAAATTTTGAGAAAATAAGTTAAAGTAATTAACTAGATTAAATCCTAATTCTAAGTTATTTATTTTTTATGATTTTTATGTTGATTAAAAAAAACTAAAAGAAATAAAAAAAAACAAAAAAAACAAAGTACAAATGGGCAAGGCAGCAAATCAAGAAAAAATAAGAATTCTGGAGGCCTGGGTCGAAAGAGGTGCAGGCTGTCTTTCGACCCAGTGAAGAGTCTTGGTCGAAGGTGCATGAAGGGCTGCACTCTGAAGGTGTTCGACTTGGGCATGTCATCCTTCGATCTGGAAATCCTGGGTTCAGTACGAAGCTAAACTGCTGAGCTTCGAAACTCTGAATCTGAGAATGTAGTTCCTGCAAAATGAAACAAATATTAAAGGTCTAGGGGGGATTTTACCCCCTGGTTCGAATCTCCTCTCTATTTGCACCTGCTGAATCTGGGCCTTGGTTTGTTTTATTCTGGGATTCGAAGGAGGGACTCAGATTGTGCCCAAGCAATGGCACAATCTCCTCTTTGCACTGTAGCTTACATGTAGCACATTAAATCATTCACAAGCAAACAGTAATAACATGGATATGCAATCAAAAATGAATTTAAAATTGAATTTGGGATTAGAGATTTTTCTTTTACCAACAGGGGTGCTTCGATCAGTAGTTTTAAGGGTGGAGGTGTTTGCTGGGTGGCAGCTTTGGCTTGTGCAAAGATTGAGCAGCGTATCTCCAAGTTCTCCCTGCCCTTTTTTTCTGAATTTTTCTGTATATTTTCGTTCCCTTCTTGCAACAAATGTGATTTCTTTATATAGAGGGGGGTAGAGGGGACAGGAAGAAAAATGTTTAAATGAATTTGATTATGTGTTGGACAGCCATGAATGAGAGTTTGTAACGTTAATTATGTGTTTGAAAGCCATGAATGAGGAATTGTAATGTTGGCTAAACACATGGGATCTTGTCCCTTTTTGAATTTTGAATGATGTGTGACTGGCCTTCGAACGCTCCCCTTCGAATGGGCTGATGGTAGACTTCGAATGCCCCCCTCGAATAGGCTGATGGCCTCCTTCGAATGCTCTTCGAAAGCTTCTTCGAATGGACCCTTTGAATGCTTCTTCGACTGTACCTTTTGGAACTCCAATTGAAGGACACTGTCATAATGCCAATCGAAGTACTTGTCCATAATGCCAATCGAAATGCTTGTCCATAATGCCAATCGAAGGGTCTTTCAGAATGCCAATCGAAGTGCTTGTCCAAAATGCCAATCGAAAGGCTCCTTCAGAACACCAATCGAAGGGTCTTTCAGAATGCCAATCGAAATGCTTGTCCAAAATGCCAATCGAAAGGCTCCTTCAGAACACCAATCGAAGGGTCTTTCAGAATGCCAATCGAAATGCTTGTCCAAAATGTCAATCGAAAGGCTCCTTCAGAACACCAATCGAAGGGTCTTTCAGAATGCCAATCGAAATGCTTAAAGCAACACTCAAAATTTTTCCTTTTCCTTGGGCAAGAGTTTGTGACCAACCATGCAGGGGGAAGACTTTGGGAAACATGAGAGGGCAAATTTTGGGGTACAACATAACCCTTTTGACAGTGTTGTTTCACCATTGCATTTGGTGAACAACCTTCTGTTAGGATGTTAAACGGGATAGGCGCGGGTCATCGTATAGACCATGATAGCAATTGTGTCAAGTATCTTTGGCAATTTTTTTGAGGAACTTGATCATTTTTGTTTAGGAAACCAAGATAGCGTCATCGAGGGACTATGATCTTTTGTTTTGTTTTTGTTTTGCCAAAGTACCCGACATGCATAACATAACCCATTTTTGAAGGCAACAAGTGGATTGTAACCCTAGGGGTGCAAGTGTGCATTGTGTTTGATTTTCATGCATTTTTGTCTTTGATTAGGTCAAACTGTTTGTTAATTTGGATTTTTGCATACAAACCCTAATTCTCTAATCATGGCATAATTGAAAGCGTAAAATGCGAGAATTTAAAGTTCTAAGCTATTACAACATGATTATGGGGACGGGGGTACAATTTTGAATGGGAGGTATTTGACAAGAAATATAAACCCTAGTTTACTATTACATCCAAATTGAATCTCAAATGCATCAATATTTAAAATGTACAATATTTAAATAAAATAAATAAATATTAAATAATATGTATTATGCTAAAAAAAGTTTTTGTTTACCTATGTATGTAAAAGTATTTTTAATGTAAAAAAAGTATAAAGAAGTAAATAAAAAAAGATTAATTTTATTTGTTTAGGGGTAAACCCTAATTTCTCTAAAAATAAATATTATATATTATTTATATACAAAAAATATATCAATATATGTAAAAATGAAATATACTTAAAAAAGGTATTTTTTAGTATAAATAATAATAAAAATAAAAATGTAATATTTTTCCATTTTTATTCTAAGTATTTAATAAAATAAAAGTATATATGTACAAAAATATATACAAAAATAAAATATGTACAAAAATAAGAAAATATTTTCAGTATGAATAAAAATAAGAAATAAAAATAAAAGTATAATTTACATATTATTTTCAAGTTTAAGTAAATAATACAAAATTATATAAAATGTTTTCTATATTAGAAAAATTAAAATAAAATGCTAAATAAATGTAAAAAATTATGAAAATATTTTTTAGGAATTTTTTATATTTGGAAATATATAAAAAAAATCAGAAAAGAAAACAAAAATGCAAAAATGTAATTATTCAAGAAATTGGGCCAAGGGGTGTGAAACTGAAAATGGGAGGTGTTAGAAGCAAGCAGGCCAAGCCCATCCCAAATCTTCATCTTCTTCCTCCAGCCTTTTGAAAAAATGCGCGCCTATTATATAATCTTGGACATCCTGTAAACGTGATCTTTTGCCAAAACTCACAACATCAAACTTGTAGAGAATTTCAATACGATTCTAACCATATAAACAACTAATCCTATCTCTCAAAGACCAGAGAGAATTTCTATGGCCCTAAAATCTGACCTAGTTTTTTCAGCATGTTCATGGATGAAATTCTCCTAGCACACTTAATATAAATGAAAGCTGAGCATATGTATGGCTTCCTAGAAATGAACACTACATTTTTTATTCACAAACCTAAGGCTAAATGTTCCTAAATAGAGAGATAGAAAGTGAGAAAAATCTATTTCAGTTGGATTCGTGTAGGACAATGCAATGCTTCTCAACAGGTTTTGAGGTGTCTGGTAACTTGCCTGAACTTCACTTGATCTTTTCCAATAGCTAGCTTGCCTTGAATGTCCCTGAATCAACCTCTAGAACTCAACCTGCACAAGCTTGAAATGAAAATGGTGAACACTGTAAATGGAGTTACAGTTGGCAATGGAGATTTGGGATAGCTTGAGTGAGTTGAATGGAAGGTGTTTGAAGCAAAATGGGGCAAAACGCACGAGCCAAATGAGCTATGGCACTCAAGTTGCAGCACATGTCCTGTTTTGCCAAAAAAGTGTGATTTCTGGCTATGGGAGGTTAGGAGGCTCAAGTACTCGTGTTTCTTGCTCAAATGGTTGTGTGAAAGTTGTTTTAAATGTTTGTCTAAGCTAACAATGGTTGGTTTCCAAGTTGTGAGGATTTGGACAAGTTTCTTCTTTTTGAAGCAAGGAATGGGAAGTTGTTATTACAGGCCTGTACAAGCCATAAAATATCCTGCATACAATCCTCTTGGTTGCTGGAATTTGTGGATTTGATTTGGATTCTGAGATCTTGGCCCTATGTTCAAAGATCATGGTTTGACATAAAGCATACTTTTGCAAAAATGGGAATTTGCCTTTTACCATTTAGGGATTAGTTTGGTGTACAATGTCCTAATGACCAAGATAATGTATTAGCCGAATGAATTTGCATTAAATTAAGGAGTGTGAAATGGTTTAGAGGCCTGCAAACTAGTACAAGGCATGCTGGTTTGAAAATGCCACTTGAGTGAACATGAATTTGCCATGGATACAAAGTGAGTTTTTGCCAACTTCAAGCATTCGATTCTCCCTAACCACAAATGTGTTTAAGGAGTTCTAGGACAATTTGGAAAGATTTCAACATGCTCTATAATCCAAATTTGAAATGCAACTTGAGACTCCAAGGAACTATGTGAAAAATGGCCAAGAAGATTGGTCAAAATCCTGCCTAAACTAGGGCAAAATTTCTCTAATTTAAAAGTTTTAGGGACCCTTGTTCCAAATATCATAACTTGAGATCTAAGCTTATTTTGAGAAAACTTTGTGAATCAAAGTTGTAGACTTTGTGGAGGACTACAACTTTAATGTTGTAAGTTTTTTTTTGAATCCATTTTCATCTTTGTGAAAATGTGGGACAAAGTTAGGAAAAATTAAGAAAATTTCATAACTTAGAAAAATTCTAAGTTATGAAAATTTTCAATTTCAAACCCTAATTTGTAATTTTGGGTTTCTTGATGAACAAGTTTCATAATTTGACACATCTTGATGAAAAATGACCCGTGGCACTTGATCTTGACCAAAAAGTCAAAGTTTGACTTTTCATTGTACAGTCAAATTTTTATCAGTTGACTGAAAAATTCATTTGTCAATCTCATGCATTTGAGATCTTTTGAACTTGTTGAGTTAAGTCAAGATGATGTCATTGAGTACTTGAGTCCATGGTTGAACCTAATTTGCCATTGGTTAGGTCAAAAAGTCAGAAATTTCCTTTGCACAATCAAAACCCTAAAAATGACCATTTTGCCCTTTGGGTGATCTGATCAAATTTCTTGTGGAATTGTGGTCCAAACTTGATCAAATGGTTCATATGAGTTCATAATGTTGATGTGGGTCAAAATTCATGAGGTTTGACTGTAAATTGGCCACAGTTGACTTTTTCCCCATTACAGTTGATTTCTATGTCAACTGTCCAATTGACTGGGCAAAAATTTGATTCAAGGCTTAAAACTTGGTATGGACAAACTTATGAGTCCAAAAAGAAGTAAGAAAGTCAATTTGAGCATTGAAGGTCCAAAAATACCTGTGCAAACTCAAACCCTAATTTAGGTCATCAATGCAAGGAGATGTCTTGAGCAGAGCAAACCCTAGCTTGATCTTGAATTCCAAGAGCCTTGTGATGAGAAATGCTGATAAAATGAGAGGGCAAATTTTGGGGTACAACACCCACAAACACAAACAGTTTTCAAAAATGAGAAAGTACCTAAGAGCCCGTGGAAAACCACAGATGGAAAGGGTGCTAATACCTTCCCTTTCCATAATCTACCCCCTTACTAAGAAAATCTCGAAAAAGGTCTTTTTCTATTCTTTTCACCCTTTCCTTTGTTGGATAAAAGAAAATTCGATGGCGACTCTTTCTTACCGTGACATTTGCAAACAAAAAACGCAAACCAGTATTAAACAGTCGGTTCTGCCACCGTATCACAGAACTTGCGACTCTGCTGAGGACATTATAAATTGGGGTTTACCTTAGGGTATAGATCATTTCTAAACTATTTTCTTTGCCTGTTTGTTTGCTTTAATTTTAAGGGTATTGTTTAGGTTACTATAGATCCTACACCCAGATCTGGGGAACCTTTTAGGTAAGTAGCAATAGATCATGGAAACTATGCGGGGTATACCGACACGGTTGAAGCGATGGCTACGTTGATGCGGAACTTTGGTTGGTATCGATAGCCCTTGAGTTAATCAAGGAGAATACGGGGCCGCTACGTGGTGTCATAAAGCGTCAACTGATCTTAGAACCTTTAAATGAACAACTTGGCCATTAGGACGTAGCTAGATGGCCGTCTTTGGTGTATTCCCAAAGTCGGTAGATACTCGATGCTACACTCATTGAGGTTTGATTCCTGAGTTTTGTTTGGTTGCAAGTCAGTTGCCTATCGAACGAAACTTGTGGGAAAGATCAGTGATATTGAGATCCCTTAGAACCCAGTTACTATTTATAGGAAAGGTTGAACCAATCCAACTTCAAGAGGGTATGACCTTAAAACCCATGCAAGCATTAAACCTAAGGTTTTGGTGTGGTTTTCTTGTGCTTGCCATATATGTGATTTCTTATCATAATCATGACATCATAACATGGCATATCATACTAACCATTTCAAGGATCTCAAGGGTTTGTGATGCAAGTTATGGTAAATCAGACGTCTAGCAAGGGGCAAAGGGGATTTATTTTCCTCTAGCCAATGTCGTCAAAAGATCAAAACTCAACAATTTGAGTCAGGGGCTATGACCCACTTGATAGGGTGAGCTTGACTCTCGTAGAAGGACACTCAACAATATGAAGTTCTTCAATCAAAGCTGAAAATTTCAAATTCTGACATTTTCTTGTTTACCCTGCGAGATCCTTGAAAACATTGCATGAATGCCATTTCATAACAGGTCTTCTAGTACAGGTTTATCATCTTTTCGCTATTTATTTCAGCAAAAGAAATGGCCCTTGAACAAACAATCAAAGACCTTCAAGCTCAAAACGCTCAGTTCCAACAAATGTTCCTGGCTCTGACCCAAGGTCAAGAAGACCTGAAAGCTCTGATCGTCAAAGAGAAGAAGAAGAAGAAGGCAAGGAAATCGGCTGGCATCCTGAATATGGGAAGAAGACTCAGAGGAACGGTTAAAGGAGCTCTAGATATTTCTACTCCATCAAATAAGGAGGATAATCATGAAGAAGATAACAACCCAGGGACTGATGAAGACGAAGCTGATTATTCCGAGGAGCAATATCCTCCTGCTGATGATAAATACAAATAACTGGAGCATCGTCTCAATGATATGGAGATTCATCAAATATCTGGCTTGGACTTTGAAGAATTAAGGCTGGTTTCTGGCGTGATCATCCCACCAAAATTCAAGGTCACCACGTTCTCTAAGTATGACGGTGTCTCCTGCCCTAAGTTACACTTAAGGTCTTATGTGAGGAAGATCCAGCCTCACATTGCTAACCAAAAGTTATGGGTCCATTTCATCCAAGAAAGTTTAGCTGGCACGCAACTGGAATGGTTCTATCAACTAGAAAGAACAGATATTCATACCTGGTAAGACTTGGATGCTGCTTTCAACAAGCAGTACCAATACAATACAGACCTCGCTTTAACTCGTACACAACTTCAAAGCATGTCTATGGGTTCTATCAAAGGCTTCAAAGAAAATGCCCATTAATGGAGGGATCTAGCTGGAAAGGTACAACCTCCTCTGAATGATCGGAAATGGTAGATATGTTCATGGGAACTCTGACAGGCCCGTTCTTTAATCTGCTAATTGGGAGTTCCTCATCTGGGTTCACAGAGATGGTCCTGACTGGAGAAAGGATAGAAAGTGGTATCAAGAGTGGGAAGATCCCGATGGCTGCATCTTCTAATGCTGAGAAGAAGTTATTTGCTGGTAAGAGGGAAGCCAATGTTGTGTATGGCCAGAAGGGTTGTAATAAGGCAGACGACCATAGTCAATCTGTGAGGGAAATAACGATCTCTAATCCTACGCCTATGCAACGACACCAACATGGGAACCATAATAAAGAGGTCATGCCTAAGAGATAACTCACCAGAATCAACATGTCACTAGCTCAAGCGTTACAACACATGTTAAAGGCAGAGTTGATTAATTTAAAGGCTCCTCTGCAAAATCCCAATACTTCTGCTCCTAGTTACCACCCTAACGAAAGGCGTGCATACCATTCTGATAGTCCTGGACATGATACAAATGGCTTCTAGACTCTGAAGAACAAAATTCAGGATATGATTGACGCTAAAGAGATTGAATTCGACCCTCCAGAGACTCACAAATTGATCACTGCTCCTAGGCCAAATCATTGAGAACGTCCAGTTCATTTTTGATTTTTCATTTGTAATTTCATTTATTGTTCAAACAATTACTGTCATGCCAAACTTTGGTTTTCCCATTAATGCATCGCATATCTTTGTCTTGAATGATTTCATTGTCATTTTATTTAAACTGTCTTCTTGATTCCTTTATGTGATATTCGACTCCCGATTAAAAAGCTATAAACCTTTAGAGGGAGGATGACGAAAATGATACCACAATCTCTACAGTATGCTTTTGAACAGACCTTGCTGACAATGTACAAGCGTTGTTTCAAATCCTAAATAGTGGAGTTATAAGGAAGATAATCCCTAGTGAACCCCCTTGAGCCTAATAAGTAGGAGTTTTCTTTTCAAACAAACTTAAACCCTTAATTATAACCTGGGACAGGGTAGTTTCTCAGTCAATTCAGATGCGCATTCAGTCGCAATCTTCCACTTCGTACATAATGAATGGCATCAAAGACGTCCTTCCAAATTAAAAGATGGTGATGGTTCCACATAATCACTAAGAACACCAGTCATTATCTCTCAAAAGAAAAGCCCGCTAAGTCAAAACCTATGAAGGAGACTTAAGAAAAAAATTGGGGCATCCCGCTGACTGTAAACACAAAAGAAAAAGTTCAGGCAAAAGTAGGGATAACAAAATCAAAAAAAGAGGTCCTACAAATCCTTGACAAAAAGAAGATTACAAAAATGACTACCTCTTCAAACAAACATTCAATTTCTGAACCATCACCAGGTATCAGAGCAAAGATTCCAGACTCAATCGGGATCTAAACGTGCAATTAACTGAGCATAGGACTGAAGAACATCACGAAGAACATGTTGGGTATAAATAAAATTTGAGCCTTTATAATTTGTTTCTTGAACCGTGAACCAGGCCACGCTACAACCCTTAAAAGTCCTAACTGAAGCATAAGTTAGTTTGGAAGCATACTGTTAGAAAAGGTATCCTGACTCCTGTAGGACTTGCTATAAATCCTGAGTTGATATCACTCTCTTGCAAAATTTGTTTTACTGAAAAAATGAATTTTCAAAAACTTCAAGACAAGCATAAACTTTGCATTATTTGAATATCGTTGTTTTCATATAGTTATCTGTTCAAAAAATAGAGAAATTCACATGACGAATATCTAGTGAATAAAAACTTTCTCAATTAAAAGGTTCACCTCAAGTGGAAAAACACTTCCAACCAAGGGAAACGACATGATCATTGTCCATCATCTGGGGAAGTCAAGTCAAGATTCAAGGAATCTCTCAAAAATGCCAAATAGCCAGGGGAAGATCTCCATCTGAATCACTTGGGGCATTAAACATGAATTCCAACAATGAATCACGTACAATCAAGCAAAATCAATGTTCCCCAACGAATTTCTTCTAAAAAACAATTAAACAGAAATTCCCAACGGAAACATTCTAAATAAACCACGTCCTCTTCTAGAAACGGTTCAGGTACGATCCAGAGGCGGATGTTATCCTGATACTTATTCCAGACTTCTTTTCTAGAGACAGTTCAAGTATGATCCAGAGACGGACGTCATCCTGATACTTATTCAAATTCTCTTCAAATACAATTCAGATACGATCCAGAGACGGATGTCATTCTGACACTCATTCAACACATGTTTCAAGTACAGTTCAAATACGATCCAGAGACAGATGTCATTTTGACACTCATTCAACACATGTTTCAAGTACATTTCAGATACGATCCAGATACGGATGTCATTCTGACACTCATTCAACACATGTTTCAAGTACAGTTCAGATACAATCCATAGACAGATGTCATTCTGACAGTCATTCAACACATGTTTCAAGTACAGTTTAGATACGATCCAGAGACGGATGTCATTCTGACACTCATTCAACACATGTTTCAAGTAAAGTTCATAGACGATCCAGAGACGGATGTCATTCTGACACCCGTTCAATACATGTTCAAGTACAATCACGACATAGATCCATCCATAAAATCTCCTCAAGTAATTTCTCCAGCAGGTACAGGGGAAGAAACAGTTATGAGACGAAGTCGCCATTACGTATGACCTCGTGATATCTATGTTCCCCACATAGTAGAAACAACCAATGTTTTTGTCTCTTCTTCCCCAAGCACGAATTACTTTCTCCAGCAAAGTTCCTTCAGAGAGCTGAAATCTGTGTTCCCCAACCGAGCTTTACAATCTTAAACAGTTTATAAAACCTCCTCCCGAGTAGAGTTTGTTCCTCAAACTGCGGAAGTCTATTCCCCAATAGAGTTTAATTCTCTACATCGATAACATCTCTCAACAAAGCATCTCCTTCCCCACAAAGTCATTCTCAAGCATAGTCAATCCCCGGCAGAAAATCCTCAAACAGAAAGAGGAAATCCCTGGTAAATCATATCCATTCATCATCCCCAGCAGATACGAAGGATTCAGCTTCCCAATACTCTCCAGCTGTAGTCTGAGATTTATTTTCCTAGACTGGGAAACATCTCAATAGCATCCCATATTCATACATCATGGCATGCGCATACACATCACATACAACATAATCTCATTTATTTTGAGAACATCACCATAATGCCTTTCATGCATCATGACATTGCATATGACTAACTCTTTGCCTTTTCAGGGAAAAGATCAAATCAATAAACACCGTTGGCTACTTATGTGACCTGGTAGTTTTCTCAAAAGTTATGCCTGATGAAAGGCTATTTCATCATCTTCCTCGGAACGGCGTTCTCAGAAGACCTTCTCTAGTTCAGTCAGATCGCCACTAAGATCTCTCTGATTCCTATTCCAGTTGAAGATAACACAAGACTTTTGTCTGGCTCAGTTGAATCAATCCTAAGATTCTTCTGATTTCCATTCTAGTCAAAGTTGATTAAAGACCTTCTCTAGTTCAGTCAGATCACCAATAGGATTTCCCCGATTCTTATTCCAGTTGAAGATACCCCAAGACTTTTGTCTGGTTTAGTTGAATCGATCCTAAGATTCTTCTGATTTCTGTTCTAGGCAAAGTTAATTAAAGACCTTCTCTGGTTCAGTCAGATCACCACTAAGATCTCCCTGATTCTTATTCCAGTTGAAGATTGACCCAAAATTTTTGTCTAGTTCAGTTGAATCGATCTTAAGATTCTTCCGATTTCTGTTCCAGGCAAAGTTTATTAAAGACCTTCTCTGGTTCAGTCAGATCGCCACCAATATCTCTGTGATTATTATTCCAGTTGAAGATATTCCAAGACTTTTCTCTAGTTCAGTTGAATCGACCCTAAGATTCTTCTGATTTCTATTCTAGTTAAAGAAACTGCAAAGCCTGGAGCACGACCAGATAGCAGCTTAATATCATTCCCCTATTAAGTCGCTGCGAATATGACCGGATATCAGTCATCCTTATTATCCTCAGCAAGTCACTGTGAAGCCTGGATCCGGACCAAATAGCAGCTCACTTCCGTCTCTTCAATCAAGAGATGAATCCCCAGTAGAGTAATGGACAACTGAAGCTCCTAAACTCTATTTCCCAAGTGGAGACCAACATTCCTCGACGGAATCCACCTAACAGGCATATGATTCCCACCAAAGAGTATCTCATCAACATTGTTCTGGATGGCATCTTTAAGCCCATCTCCGACGATCTTCCGTCACCTTCTCTGGATGGCATCTTTAAGCCCATCTCCGACGATATTCTGTCACATACTCCAAATGGCATCTGTAAGCCCATTCCCAACATTATCTACACAGTCAAGTATTGTTGTACCCCAAAATTTGCCCTCCCATAATCTTCAAAGTTTTGCCTCAAAGGGTTCAAAGTCTACTCAAGGGCTACACAGTCAAAACATCCTCCTAAGCCAGTCAAACTAGGGTTTTGGTTCTTGCAGGGAAGTTTAAGTTTTCAAGGGCTCAATCAAGTCCCACATGCTCATATACAGTGTCAAGCATTCATATGTCAAGGTTCAAGACTCACAGCATCAAATTGCACAGTCAAAAATCCTAATTGCTCCACAGTCAACTGTAGGGGAAAAATGGTCATTTGATAGTCAAAAGTCAAAATTTTTGGTCAACATCTTATTTTGAAGCCACAATCATCATTTGGTCAAGTCTTGACCATGATTTCACAAGAATGGCTCAAAAATCATCAAGGTGTCAAAAGTCTCTATTTTTGGACAGCTGAAAAGTCAACTGTAACTTGACCAAGGCATAACTTTTTCATGGTTCATCAGAAAAATCCCATCCAATACTCATCTTGAAGGGGAAGACATTTCCTGCAACTCATCTTCACATTCCAAGTCCAAGAAATGCTCTCACAAAAAGTTATCAATTTCAACATTATAGGTCATTTTCAAAAGTCAACAAAAAGGCACTTTAAGTCAAAGACCATAACTTGAGATTGGTAAATTAAAATGACATGGGACCAAAGGCATTGGTTAGAGGACTTCAAGACCTTTCCAAAATGTCCAAGAACATGTTCATAGCTTCAAAATTGAGCAAGATATGCATTGGAGAAGTTGGGAAATTTTTGTGAATTTGCAAAAGTCAACTTTGCAAAAGTCAAATTTGCAAAAGTCAAAACAAACACTTCACAACACTCTTGAGGACTGATACAAGAGTCGAATTGAAGTTTTCAAACGAAACTTTTTTCAAACCCACGCACTTTTTGAAAAGCAAACAAACATTTTGAAAACATAAGAGCAAGTACCTAAGAGCCCATGGATAACCATGGATAGAAAGGGTGCTAACACCTTCCCTTTCTATAAATCTACCTCCCGAACCGAGAAACTATCTCATAAGGAATTTTGCTGTGCTTTTGTCCTGTCCATGTTGGAGAAAATAAAAGACGGTGGAGACTCTTGCTTCCGCGATATTTCGCGAAACCAGCTTTAAACAGTCAGTTCTATTTCCACCGATCACAAGTATCATTTCAGATGAGTGCAAATTTTTGTGCACTCTAGTGTTCAATCATCTTCCACCTTCATATTCCGAAAGGCCGACCAACCAATCTACATCCTTAGGTTTAAGAAGATTGAACAGGGGAAGCTGTTGTACCCCAAACTTTTCCCTCCCATTTTCACTCAAGGCATGCCTCTAGAGGTCCTCAATTGCTCAAGGTTGACCAAGAATTGATTAGATAAATTCTCCTCCTAAGCATTGGCCTTCCAACTAGGGTTTCCATTTTCCTCAAGATGGTTGAACTCCAATGGTCTCAAATGCTTTCCATGGTCCTAATATGTCTTCAAGATCATCCATGCCAAGTTTCATTCCTTGCTCAATAAGTTTGCTCAGTCAATTGCTCAAGTATTGGACAATCAACTATACTAGGTCAAAAGTCAAATGTGACACAAATACAGTCAAACATCAATATTTTTGGTCAACATCAACATTTTTAAGTGATATCGATCATTTGATCAAGGGTTAATCATGATTCCTCAAGAAATGCTCCTAATTCATCAAAAGTCAAAAAAGGCAAATTAGGGTTTCTATAGGAAAAGTCAACCAAACTTTGACCAAGCATAACTTTCTCATACTTTATTATAAATTCTCCAACCAAAGCTCATTTTGAAGATAATCCAATTCCCCACAACTTCTCTTCAGGCCTCAAGTTCAATAATTGCACCATTTGAAAGATACAAGTTCATACATTACAGGTCATTTTTAGAAAGTCAACAAAATCCACTTTTTTCCAAGATCTTTTACATCAAGATAACATCTTCAAATGGAAAATTGATCAAAAGAGGGATTGAAGTAGACATCTTGAGATTTCCAAAAAGTAATAGATCGTTATCATGAGATAAAAATTGAGGAAATTATGGCTTACCCAAGTTTGGAAAATTTTGGAAATTTCAAGAGTGGTGCATTGAGCAAGTTTGAAATTTTGAAGCAATGGCTTGTTTCCTTAGGCCTCAAACATCTTCCTAAACTTATCAGGACCTCTAATTTCACTTTTTCCTTGATTTGCCTTTTTTAGCTATTTTATTCATATTTATTTTGTTTTTATTTACATAAATACAAGATAAATCATATAAAATAGCAAATGATTAGATCATGACCATTGGGCTTTTGTGTTGATTGAGTTTCAGGCCCAAAAATTCATACCAAGAATGTCCAGGTTAATCCAAATATGAAAATGGCATGAAATCTCAAAATTATGGCAATTTTTCAAAATGAGATAATGGCCTTCATCATGGCTTTATGGTTGAGATTCTTTCCATGTTATCTTGTCTCCTCCACCTCCTCTATATTTATATCATGTTTGACAAAAAGTGGCAATCAGGTTTTGGATTATAGAGAGATTCAAAGACTTTGGACATTTGCAATTGATTCCTGGGAACATTTGGAAGCTAACAGGATAATTCTCACGCATCAACGCATCCAGAATCAACATTCATATCACCACGATTTGCTCTCCTTTTTTAAAATTTGATTTTTATTATACAGACGTTATAAATGAATTTTGAGTATGCATTCATGTTTGTATGAGTATTTAGAATGTGTGTGAATGATTAATTGCTTGTTTTGATGCATATATGACCAATTGCCATTGTTAGGGTTTTGAGGTTTGTTTTAGGGTTTTCCAATACAGGTAAAATTAGGCCAAGAGAAGATTACCATCGTGCTCACGAGATCAAACCCAATTGATCCATGCCTTTACATTGAATTTATGTTGCTTGGTTAAGATTTTGGAAATGTGCAGGTCCTATAGTGACAATGCTGTCCGTAGGTAAAAGTCCTTTGGCTAAAATGACAGCCCACTGGGGAAGATGATATCGTGGCATATCAGGATTGGATCATTAAATTGCGCGCGTTTTTGTCTTAAATGCTGACCATTATCCAAATATATTATATTGTGCTCAGTTTATGTAACTAATGACAAGCTGGCTCAGATGGCAAAGGTGAAGGTCTTAAGGTGCGCGTGTGTGGGAGGTCAGGGGTTCGACCCCTGCCTCCTGCATATTGATTTTCTAACAATTTGTTTCCAGATCCAATGCGCTGCTTGCCCAACGCGCATACCATATGCCTCAAATTCATCACCCTCAGATCAATCAACACCAGATCAAGCGCTCCAGCTTCAAACATACATGGTGGACCTCCAAGTTTGCTCCACACTGAATCACACGTAAGGGAAATTGGGCTGGCTGGCTGGGCTTTGACAAATTTAGCAACATACCCCTCCAATTGGGTTCACACCTCCTCGGGCCCATTACTGTCCTTTTCTTTTTTTAATTTCACTATTTTATTTTGTTTAATTTTTTTATTTGATTTTTTTTATCTTAAATCATTTTTTTAAATCAGAAAATCAGAAAAAATCACCAAAAATATTAGATTAGTATTTTTTAAATAAATTAATTTTGTAAATAATTTAGATGAATATTTTAGCTATTTTCTTTAATTAAAATAAAATAGAGTTTAGGATTTAATTAGAATTAATTATTTTTCATAATAAAAACAAAAAAAAACTTAGATCATTTTTCTTAATTAATTTTTATTTTTTTAATAGACTTTAGGATTTTTAATTTAATTACTTTTCTTAATTAAATCAAAAAACCAAAACAAAAGAATATTTCTTTTTACTTAGCATTTTCTTAGGTTTTTTTAGACGCTCATCATTATCTCGCGCGCGTTTTTCGTTTTCGCATTTTCTTAATATTGTAACTGATCATGAATGTAATAGTTTAGGACTTAAATTTCCGCACTTTTAATTCCGCATTTTACTTTTCGTCCTTTATTATGTATTTACACCAAAGCCTTGTAATAGGGTAGGAACCTTTATGTCTCGCTTTTATATTTTTTGTATGCTTGTATATAATTGCTAGTAAGTAGGAGTGCATGACAAGACTAAATCAAAGTAATCGCAGATCACTAACTTCAAAGATAATATAACTGAAAAAATACACTTCTCACACATGCATCCTTAGGGTATTTCTAACTTGGTTGCCTCAGAAATGGTCATATCCCTCGAACGTAGGGATATCTTAGCAAAGACCCTCGATATAAAAGTCATCATAAAAGATCATGGTCCCTAAACGTCCCCCGAGTTGCCTTTCGGTAAATGATCTTGTCCCGCGATGTTACCTATATGATGACAGTCCCTTTGAAATGCTAAGATATCCTCACATGTTGCCTTCCATGACTATAAACGTCCCTTTCGATTGTCCCTCAACATTCAACAATAGGGCTACCTACTCACTAATAGTAGGATATCACTATCTAAAGGAAAGGAGGAAAAGAACACCCTTTTTTGAGTAGGTAGATGACTCTTAAGTACTTGCTCAAAAACAAAATTTTTGCACTTTCAAAAATCTTTTCAAAACACTTTATCACACTCTTGAGGACTGATACAAGAGTTACCATAAAGCAAACAAAAACTTTCAAAACACACAAACACAAACAGTTTTAAAAAATGAGCAAGTACCTAAGAGCCTGTGGAAAACCACGGATGGAAAGGGTGATAATACCTCCCGTTTCCATAATCTACCCCCTTACTCAGAAAATCTCGAAAAAGGTATTTTTCTGTTCTTTTCAACCTTTCCTTTGTTGGATAAAAGAAAAGTCGGTGGCGACTCTTGCTTACTGCGACATTTGCGAACAAAAAATGCTAACCAGTATTAAACTGTTCGTTCTTCTACCGTATCACACATATGCTTCTACAAAGTCTTTACTAAAACACTTAAATTAAGTAGATGATTTATTTTTGAAAGGATTTGTAATAATTTTTTTCACCGAAGCGTATAATAGTTATAATTATCATATTCCCTTAATATAAAGAAGCATATTAATTAAAGTTTTTCTATTCAACAATTATGGTAAGTGTGTATTAAATTGTTGGGGAACATTTTTTGTTGACATAATATGAAAAGAGAGTCGAATAAAAAGGTTAGAAGGGAAAACTGTTAGATGCAAAAGAGCTCAAGAGAAACAAAATAACAGTTTGGAAATGACTTGATATTAATTGTGAAATTGCAGCTAATAAATAGAGAAAACCTAATGTGTTGTAATAGACTACAATCCATGTTCTGCTAGAATTTAGGAAACTAACTTGACTACAAAATTAAATTAAATATAATAATAAATCAATGCTAAAAACCAGGACAATTTTGACTAAGTCTTATCATTCCTTCCCTTGAACTAGACTACATTTGCAGCTAGTTAACTCCTAAAACATCATAGACTCCAAGCTTCCTTCTCAGCTCCCGAAATGATTCCAATTTCAGCGGTTTGGTGAGGATGTCTGCTAACTGATACCTTGAACCACAAAAATGAAGTTGCATAACTGCATCATTGACAAACTCCCTTAAGAAATGGTAGCGCAAATCAATGTGTTTGCTCCTACCATGCATCACCGGGTTTCTGGACAACTTAATTGCAGAGTTATTGTCACAAAAGATGATGATACTTCCACTGCCCTTGTAGCCTATCTTCTTCAGCACCCTTTGCATCCATATTGCTTGATAACTACTTCCCACATCTGCTACAAATTCGGCTTTTGTCGTGCTCAACAATACTGTTGGTTGCTTTCGAGAAGACCAAGCTATTGCAGCTCCACTTAGCATAAAAACATAACCTGAAGTACTTCTTCTATCCTCCATTGATCCAGCATAATCACTGTCAGAAAACCAATCAATTTCAAATTTTCTTCCCTTTTGTAAAAAATGTTGAACTTTGTTGTACCTTGTAGGTAACGTAGAATTCTCTTCGCCGCCAAATAATGAACTTCTGTAGGTCTTGACATATACCTGCTCAATAAGCTAACTGCATACATCATGTCCGACCTTGTAGCGGTCAAGTACATCAGGCTTCCAATCAGCTGCTTGAAAAATGAACCATCCATCTCAACACCATTTTCATCTTTAGATATTTTAAATCCAGGAACCATTTGATTTTCAACAAAATTACTATGCTCCATTCCAAAACTTCTCAACACTTCTATCACATACTTCATTTGACTGATGAATATACCACCATCAAATTGAACTACCTCAATACCAATAAAATACCTCATCTTACCCAAATCTGACATATCAAATTCCTTCATCATGGACTCTTTGAATTCATACATCACTTTTTCATCATCTCTGGTATAAATAAAATCATCAACATACAAGCTAATGATAAAGTATTTACCTTTTTTGACTTAGGTAAATGAAGTTTGCTCACTATCCTCCTTTTCAAAGCCTTCCTTTCTGAAGTATGATTCAATTCGACTGAACCATGCTCGCGGTGCCTGATTGAGTTTTGTAACACGGTGGGAGAACTGACTTGGATGTTTTGCGTTTGATCGCAATTGAGCAGATAGAAAGAGTTGCCACCGACTTTTCTTTAATCTAATAAGGAAAGGCTGAAAAGAACAGGAAAGACCATTAGAGACGTTTTCTGAGTTCGGGGGTAGATTATGAAAAGGGAAGGTATTAGCACCCTTTTCATCCGTAGTTATCTACGAGCTCTTAGTTGCTTGCTAGATCACTTGATTTTGTTTGAAAGTGTGCTTGTGGTGTGGGTTTTGAAAGTATTTTTAAAAATGTCTTTGTAATGGTTCTCGTTTCTATAAGAACGCGTACAAAGTGTTGTTTCGAAAATAGTTCAAAAAAGGTGTTTGTGGTGTGTGTTTTTGAAAGTGATTTTGAAAAGGGTTTCTTTGTAATGGCTCTCATTTCTATAAGAATGCGTAAAAAGTGTTGTCTTTTGAAATTTTTTCAAAATGAGAGTGTTAGTGTATAAATTTGTTTTGTTTGTGAGCAAGCGAGCAACTAAGAGTAACCTACCTACTCAAAAGGTCTTAAATGTTCTTTTCCTCCTCCTTTAGATGTTGCTATCTTACCATTGATTTGGTAAGAAGCCTCATCGTTGGATGTGAAGGGACAGGCGCGGGTCAATCGTACAATCATAGAAGGCTACTTGTGAGACGCTTTAGCAACTTTTCATAAGGGACTAGATCGTTTTACCGAAGGCAACATCGAAGGACATCGAGGGACTAAGATCTTTTTTATCGAAGGTCTTTGCTAAAGCGTCCCATATTAGAGGGATATGACTGTGTTTCTGAGGCAACAAACGAGGTTACCCTAGAGGTGCGCGTGTGAAAGTGTGTTCGATTCAAGTTAAAATTGTCTTTGATCAAGGTTATCAAGCGATTGATTTTAAATCTTGCCATGCATGCCTAATTATTATACAATATAAGGAAAACAGTAAATTGCGAAAATTAAAATTCTACGCTATTACAGAGCTTCGGGAATAGGGGTACAAATTTATGAATGGGTATGAAAGAAAATCCTAATTAAACTATTACAAGCCGTAAGCAGTTACAACAATCGAGAAAAAATGCGAGAATAGTAAACTATATGAAAATAGAAAGAAAAGGGAAATTGTTTTTATGATTTTATCAAGTAAGTGAATTAAATTTAAAAAAAAAGCTATGAACGGAAATTCAAGAATTAAAATTCTAAATAATATTTTTAGTATTTTATTATGTAAAGAAATATGAAAACGAATCAAAACAATTAAAAAAAATCAAACACATAAAAAAAATATATTAAAAAAGAAGAGCCCAGGTGGGTGTAAGGCCTGTATTATAGGCGAGGAGAAGCAAAATAGGCGTTAAGGCCCAAACAGAGAGTCCAAAAGGCTTTTTATTGTTACATCTTTCTGGAGCCACCAAAAATATGCAACGGGCTCAAGGAGAAAATGCAAGGCAAGGCCCAGGGGAATTACATTTTTGATCCACCAAAACAAATCAACATTATTCAGCTTATGTTATTACTATTGAAATAAAATAAAATAAAATAATACAAAAAAGATAAATGAGACGGTGTTGTAACCCAAAATTTGCCCTCCCATATTTCTCAAAATATTTCAAGAAAGATCCTCAAGTTGCTCACGGTAGTCCAAGGGTTGGCCAGACAAGCTCTCTCCTAAGGCAGTCTACCCCAAATTAGGATTTCATGTTGCATCAAGATATTTGAGTCCAAGGGATCCCAGTTGTTCAACATTGTCCTAATATGTTCTCAAGATCATCCATGTCAAGTTTCAAGCCTTGCAGAGAAAGTTTGCCTAGTCAATTGCTCAAAGGCCTGAAAATCGACTATGCTAGGGCAAAAGTCAACTGTGGCCCACACCCAGTCAAACTTCAAGATTTTTGGTCAACATCCTCATTTTTAAGTATATTTCATCATTTGATCAAGGGTTGATCATGATTCATTAAGGATTGTTCATAATTCATCAAGACTCAAAAGTTGCTAAATTAGGGTTTTGTAGGCAAAGTCAACTCAAATTTGACCAACCATAACTTTTTCATACTTTATGAGAAATGACCCATCCAAAGATCATTTTGAATATGGTGCAATTTCCTACAATCCATCTTCATCTCCCAAGTTCAAAATATTCACTCACAATAAGTTATGAATTTGGACATTATAGGTCATTTTGAAAAGTCAACAAAAACACATTTTTTTATCAAAGCTTCATACTTGGGAATGGAGCATCAAATTTAGATGAGACCTAAAGGGTTGATTATAGGACATCTCAAGCTTTCTAAAAAGTACAACAACACCTCCAAAGAGTCAAAATTGAGGAAGTTATGCATTGGTGAAGTTGACCTTTTTTGCAAAATTGTCAAAAGTCAACTATGCCCAAAACATCAAATTTTTCCAAATGGGCCCAATCTTTTTCACTTGTTTTGAGTTGCATAGTCCACGAGCTCTAGCCTTTTCTACTTGTCCATATCTTATTTTTATTATTTATTTTGATTTTTATTTGAATTAATTCAATTTAAATCAAAACAAATCATATAAAATCAAAATTATTGAAAACCAAAGATTTTATGCTTGTTTCAGGCTTTATTATATAGCTAACAAACATTCAAACTCGCGCAAGGCATTAGAGTGGACAAAAAGATTGAAAAAAGCTATTTTTGGAATGATATTGAAAGTGAATCAAATCAAATAAAAAATCATTGAAGGAGAAAGATTTGGATCAACTTTGGAACCCTAATCTATTCCTTGGTACATATAGAACAAAGCCAGACCTAAAAACAGGTTGGAAACAGGCTCAATAAGCAAAGCAATATTTGGAAAAAATCAAGAAAAGTGCAAGATCGAAATCCCATTTGGAGGCAGTTTCAGGACCTTTGAATGATCCCAATCGATTCCTGGGAGTCTCTGCAAGCTAAAGTAATCAAGAACAAGTCCATTCCAGTCCCAAAATGCACTGTAAGTTCATCACGACATAGCTCTGTTCTTGAATTCGAATCTCATGATATAAGCATTGTTAACATGAATTAGTCACACATTCTTGATCACAATCACATTTGCAAAGTTTCTGTATGGTTTAATTGCATTTTTATGGCCCACACACGATTTCACCATATCTAGGTTTCGAAGCTCCGAATTAGGTTTTTTGTATGTAGGGAAAATTAGCTTTCGTAAGTGGTACCATCATGTTTAAGAGGACAAGACGAGTCCAATCATGGAGTTAGGTTTCATTTATATAGCTCATGGAAGGGTTTGGAACGAACACAACCTATAGCGACGGACAAAACGTCCGTAGGTAAAAGTGTTTTACTTTTACCCACGGAGAGAGGAACGAGACGATTTGCTGGCACCATCCTATTGGGTCTTTTGAATTTTTGCGCGCTGAAGTTTTTATGGTTGATCTTTTCATATTTTATTAATAGTTTGTGTTATATGAACAAATGAAATGGCCAACGCAGATGGTAACGAAGTACATGCAAAATGCCTCAGGACCTGGGTTCGAATCCCAGGTCCCCCACTTTTCTCTATATTATTTTCTTTCAGATAATCCAGCGCATTCACACACCAAAGGACCACCATGGACTTCTTCATCCAGCCTGCCACTTATCTTAAGACCAAATCTGATGGCCATCATCTGAAGGCACACCATTAGCCAAGTCAAGCGCGTGGTATTGGATCCAAAAAGTCAGCGTGGATCATCATCTCTTGGGCCCTAAATCTGATATCCACACCTCCCAAAAATGTTGTTTCAGGCCCATCTCTTATTCTTTTCTTTTTTATATTTCATTTATTTATTTTACTAACCAGTCAAATTATTTTCTTTTTATCAAAAAAAAATCACAAAAAATATTTTTCACAAAATTAGGTCTAGATCTTATTTTTATTAAAAAAAAATTATTAATTAATTTAATTAGGTTTGTTAATTTAGGTAACTTTAATTCCTATTTTTGCAATAATTAAAATTAATTAGAATAAATAGGTTTTATTACTAACTTAATTATATATTTTTTTCTTCTAAAATAACCACAAAAAAAAAACCAAAAATAGGTCATGAAATTATTTTTATTAATTAATTTAATTAACTAATTAATTTTTTATATTTAATTTAGAAAACCTATTTATTTTATTAAAAAAAAATAACAAAAACATTTTTCTTTTGATTAGGAGGGTGAAAACCCTAGTTTCTCGTTGATCGAATTTCCATCGCGCGCTTTATTATTATTTTTACCCAATTATTGTATCTGCTTACAGTTTGTAATAGTTAATTAGGACATTTATTTACATTTATCGCTTTAATTTCAAAGGATTTGTTTTTGGCTATGTAAATACTTGAAGCCTTGTAATAGCATAGTTTAATTTCCGCACTTTAAATTTCGCACAATATTAACTGTTAGATGTATCATATAGGGATGCATGACAAGAATGTATGTAAACTTTAAAACAGTTAGATCATTCTAAAATGTGCAAAGATAAATAATCTTGAAATTGAATCACTCGCACATGCGCACTCCTAGGGTACACTCCCACTTGGTTGCCTTCGATAAACGGTCATTGAGTATAGGATGCTTTAGTGGTCATCCTTTTGTCTAAACAAAGATCAAAGTCCCAATTCAGAAAAGTTTCCTCGGAATGGTTGCCTCAGAATTGTTGCCTCGAATGATTGATCTAAGACATTAGGGTTACTACTAAGACGTCCTAACGTTGCTTTATTGACCGTACGTCCATTTCGAATTGACCCTTAAAACTCCAACGACGGTGCTACCTACTCACTAATAGTGGGATAGCGCTGTCTAAAGGAAACGAACATAGAATAATTCTTTTTTCGAGTAGGTAGATTAGCTCTTAAGTACTTACTCAAACAAAAACAAACTTTTTTTCAAACTTACACTCCTTTATAAACAAAGTTTTCAAAAACACTTCATTACACTCTTGAAGACAGACGCAAGAGTTAAATCGAAGTTAAAACAAAAACTTTTCAAAGCACACAAACACAAAGAAAACAATTTTGAAAATGATGAGCAAGTACCTAAGAGCCCGTAGATAACTACGGATAGAAATGGTGCTAATACCTTCCCTTTTTATAATCTACCCCCCGTACTCAGAAATATCTCGATAAAGGAATTTTTCTGTGCTTTTTTCCTTTCCTTGTTGGATAGAAAAAAGACGGTGGCGACTCTTGCTTACCGCGACATTTTGCAAACACAAATGCAAAACGCAAACAACCAAAATTCCTTAACGAAATAGATGGAACAGTGCGGTTGGGTGGATTTAGGGTTAGGCTTATGATTGTCCATCTCCACTCAAATCAAACCCGTCCTCTCTCTCTCTCTCTCTCACAAACGACGCTCTCAGCCTTCTTCTTCCACCATCTCACAATTTGTCCCTGTATGCTCTTTCTCAATCTCTATTCTTTTATGCTAAGAACAAAAACAAAACCCCCTATGTTCTCTCTTCTTCTCTCTCTCGGTTAACTTGCAGCTTCATCTCTCTCGGACAACCTAGATCCTCTTCTTTCTCTCTGGAAAAAGTTAAGGCGATGGCATCGATGTTCACCACAAACCCTCAACTGTTTTGTTTCAACTTTATGAGGTACCAACAATAACGACACTTCTGCTCGAATATCTTCATCTCTGATGTTCGGTCTCTCGTGCTTTCAGCACTCCTTACGGTATGCCTATTCGATTTCACCCAATAACTCCTAACTCCATTTTTTGTTTAGGTTATAACAAAAATTAATTGCTTTGTTTTTTGGTTCAGTTATTATTACTGTTCTGATTTCATAATTATATTCAACACAAGCTTAAAGCAAACAGATGTCATGTAAGTGGTAGAGATCTTACCTGTAATTTCCTTGAAGATGCAGAACAGGAAAATAAGGATAAGATTCCAGTCAGGTATGATTGTACTTGAATTCTTGATCCTGATCTTCTCCTTCTTTGTACTCATGCGCCACTAAATTGATGACTGTAGAAGTATAAAATTTTGCAGGTTCTGAGTTGATGAGTTTGCAAGGAAGAAATGCAGTATGATCTGCTAGCAAGCAAAAGCTATTTAGAAGTGAGACTTAGTGAAGTCAGAAGGCTAATAGTGTTACAGGGAGTGAGGATGGATTAAGGTTTATGAAGGGATACAATTGACATATCAGGTTCGATTTTGGGAGGGGAAAGAAGGACAAAGATGTTAGCTTTTGTATACAGGTCAATATATGAAAAAAGTTTTGAGTGGCTTGAGTAGAAGTTGGAGAGTGAATTTCTTAGTGAATGTTTTTGTCCCTAATTTTTCTCCCCGTTTTCTTTTCTGTTGCAGCCTATTTGTGTTGCGATTGCAGTTTTTGGATTTGAAGCTTTGGAGGATAAAGGTTGTAATAAAGTGAAGAGTGAGAATAGTGACCAGGGTCTTCCCCTTTCAATGTTTGAAGAATTGGTTTTATAGATGAAAAGAGGTGAGTTTTGGGGGGAAATTAGATAATCTTAAAAACTTTTAGCTAACTTTTTCAATGCTTTCTAATGTAGTATTTTGCCCTGCTAATTTCATGTAACATTTGTGCAGGTTTTGGCTTGCTTTATGCAGGGTTAAAGCATGTTTTAGACTTGTATATGGGCTGTTTGCAGGTTTGCAGGTTTTGGACAGAAGCTTGGTCTTAGGTTGTTTGCGGTAGACAACAGGAGAGTTTTTGGTTGCTTTTGTGTAAGTTATTTTGGTTATTTTGATGGTTTTGTAGCAGAATTTTGGAGCCATTGTGCATCTTGTTTGGACTGTTTTGGTTTAGGTTATATCTCTCTAAACCTGTCTCTTTCCTCTTTATCTTTCAATGATGCAAACTCTTTTGCTTTTTTACACAATCTCTGAAGGATTTGCAGTATCAGGAAAATGATGATATAAGGTTTTGATAGCTTGCATATTTGGCCTGTTTCTTTGCTTGTATAGCTGCTTGTCGTTGCCCTTTTCACATGTGCTGCCTTGTTTGGCAGCTAGTTGAGGCTGTGTTATTGCGCTTGCTAGCCTGTTGCGCTGCTGCTGTTTTGTTGCAGCCTGTGCTAATGTTTGCTTTTTTTGTTTGCATGTTTTAATGCTGTTGTTGTTTGTTGCAGCCTGTGCTATTGTTTGTTGTTTTCCTGTTTTAATGTTGCTACTATTTTGTTGCAGCCTGTGCTATTGTTTGCTGTTTTTGCTTGTATATTTGACCATTTTGACTTTGTTTTTATAATAAAATATTGCGAGTTTCTTTTCCCCTTTTTCTGAACCAAAGCTTTTTGTTATTTGCAAAACAGGAGGAGATGGCTTATAATTGAAACAAAACCATTTTTTTCAATTTCTATTTCCAATTGCAAATCCTAATGATGAGATACAAATTTTTTTTTTAATCACTAATTCTTGCTTGGAACATTTTTCACGATGCTTGATAATCTTGACTTTGATTTGTTTCATGTGACGGTATGGAAAACAGAAAGGCGATCGAAAGGTGAAGCTTAGCATGATGAAACTCTTAGGAAACAAGAGATTAAAGACCAAGTCAATAATGCTTCAGGAGCTTTAATGGACAAAAACTTGTAGTAGTGAAAACTCCTTTGTAAACATGAAGTTGTAATGAACATTTGTTGTAGAAGAACTTGATAAAACATCTTGACTTTGTATTATTTTTTAAATTATGAATATGTATTGATTTGAAATTGAATGAAGAATGAATCTTGAATGAATTATGACTTTGCACATTTGAAATCGAATTTGGACTTGTGAAATAAAAGTTGAAAAATGATGAATGACACATTGATACTTCCTTGTAATGGATCTTGATCAAATGAAATTTGAATGAATGTTGTAACTTGAATATGAATGAAATTGATGAATGCCTTGCCTTGAATTTGAAACAATTCTTATGAATGAATTTTTTTCAAAATATATCAAACTTGCGCCATAAGCATATTGATCCTCTTGAAACAAATTCATGTGAATGAATTATGCTTCACATGCTTGAATTGGGCCGAAGTCAAAATAATTATTTGAATGGATCCTCGAATCTTCTTCATTAAAATCCATATCTTCAATTCATAACGAGCTAATAATACTGTGATACGGTGGGAGAACTAACTTGGGTGTTTTTGCGTTTTATCGCAAATGTTGCGGTTAGCAGGATTCGCCACCGACTTTTCTTTTATCCAAAAGTAAAGTTGAAAAAGCACAGGAAAGACCTTTGAGATTTGTTTCTTGAGTTCGGGGGTTAGATTATGAAAAGGGAAGGTATTAGCATCCTTTTCATCCATGGTTTTCCATGGGCTCTTAGTTACTTGCTAGATCACTTGCTTTTGTTTGAAATTGTGCTTTGTGTGGTTTTCGAAAGTATTTTTGAAAAGAGGCCATCGTTTAGGCAAACTTTGTAAAGATTCTCGTTCGTAAGAATGTAGACAAAGTGTTGATCTTTTGAAAATGTTTTCAAGTTTGAAAGAGGTTTTTAAAAGTGTTGTTGTTTGTTTTTGAAAATAAGCAAGAGTGTTTGATTTGAAATTGAGCAAGCAACTAGGAATAATCTACCTACTCAAAAGTCTTTCATGTTTATTTCCTCTTTCCTTTGACATTGTTATCTTACCATTGGTTTGGTAAGTAACCCTATCTTTGGATGTAAATGGGACGGGCGTGGGTCATCGTATAGTCATGATTATCAATGTTGCAAGGTATCTTAGCATCTTTCTTTAGGGACTAAGATCACTTTTAAAGGCAACTTTTGATAGCGTCATCGAGGGACTATGATCTTGTATTTTGCTTGTCTTTGCTAAGATACCTCACATGCATAATATGGCTATTTTATAAGGCAACCAAGTGGATTTTACCCTAGGGGTGCTTGTGTGCAAGTGTATTGATTTTCATGCTTGATTTGTCTTTGATTAGGGTTTGCTAATTGATTGGTTTTAGTCTTTCCATACAAACCCTAATTACTAGCATTTAGATAAAGCAGTAAATTGCGAAAAAGTAAAATTACTACGCTATTACATCATTAAGGGAGGGGGGTGTACAAATTTACAAATGTGGATTGTAAGAAAATTAAACCTAATTATCTATTACAACCATATTGAATATTGTACAAAATTGAAAATAAAATGCAAGAATATAAATGGACAAAGAAATGATTTTTGTTGTTTTTATGAAAGGGGGTTTTGTCTTGACCTAAATAAAGGAAATGATTAATTAAAATTAAATAAAATTATCTTAAACTAATTAAGAAAAGAAATTAACTTAAAAGATTTTTTAGGGTTTTTTTTTATGAAAAAGATTTTAAATTAATGAAAAAAATGAAGATTAATTAATTAAAATAAACCTAAGTTGTAAATTAATTTTAACTAAGAAAATAATATACTAATTTATCCTAAGTCTAAAAAATAACTATTTAAGAAAAAAGAAATTTATTTATTTTAAGAAAATGTTTTTTATTTATTTATTTTATGGAGAAAATAAAATACATAAGTATAAATAATAAATATAAATAAATTTGGATTTTTTATGATTTATGAAAATAATAATAATAATAATAATAATAATAATAATAATAATAATAATAATAATAATAATAATAATAATATTATTAATAATAATAATAAATAAAAATAAAAAATGTAAAATAAAAAATAGTCAAGGAGGTGAATTAGTAATGCAGGAGGTATTGTGAGGAAAAAATGACTAGGCCCATATGAAAGCCCAAGCGCTGTCAAAAAACACAAAAAGGTCAAAAAATAGTGAAAAATAGCAAAAGGTCACGCTGGGGCATGAACCCAGGACCTAAGGATGAACAGGCGTGCGCTTTAACCACTGGGGTGGTGATACACCCGTTAACTTGTGTGAAATGATAAATATATAACACAAAACACGCCCTGATTACACTTCATCTTCAACCTCCAGCCAAAGGACCTAAATCTTCTTCATCTCTAAACAAAAATGAAAAGTTGAAACATGAAAGTTATGGCATTTCTTCCCATGAATCCGACCATGTAAATAACTTAAGCTAACAGTCAAAGATGAATGAGAATTTTTTTGGCCCTAGTTTAAAACCTAAAAATTTCAGAAAACTTCAACTCTAAAATTCTCTAAGCTCAGGCCATATAAATGCAAACTATGGATATGAACAGCTTCGTGGCAATGGTATCTACATTTTATCTTCAAAAGTCAAACCCAAATGATGCCTAAATATGAAGATAGAAGTTCAAGAAAATACCTAAAAACTGGAAATCGTGAAATGGATTTGAGCTTGTTTCAGGAAGTGGTGATGATCAGGTTAGCTTTCATGGACCTCTAGGAAGCTAATGCAATGGCTGGCTTGAGCTGAGGGTGGCTGGAATGGTCTGGAGAAGTCAAGATGCATACCTCTGTTTTTGGTTATGGAGGATGGTATAAATGGTGTTACAGTTTGCAAACATGTATTGGAATGGTTTATGTATGATGCTAGGAAGATTTTTGAAGTGTTAATCCAAGAAACACACAAGTAGTTTTGAAGATTGAAGTTCAAAGTCAGAAATGACACAAAAATGGAGATTTTGTGCAATCTGAGTTTTCAGGGAGTTTTGGAGTTTTCAGGGCTATATCTTTGTTCCTCAGCTCAAAAATAGTGACTCTATTTATAAGCAACAAGTTTGGGGACTTGTTGTTGATCAGAATTCAAAATCACAAGTTTATGCATAACATGTGATTTTTGAGAAATTCAAGTTTCCTTGCCTTGTGTACTTGATAAGATAGAGTGGTTATGCTTTAAACATACTTGCTTCTGACTTTGCGAATGGAGTGTGATCAGAGGGAACAAGTTAGAGGCTCAAGAATGGATTTTATGCAAAAAGATTACTTTACAAGAATGGTAATGTTAACTTTGTGCCATTAATGGAAATGCAACTTGGATAATAGCTTCATTGCTTGGATCAAAGCTCTAACAACTGTGTAATCATTTAATTATAGAGCTACAAGCAAGTTTGAGGCCTTCAAATCAAAGATTATGCAGCCTAGCATGGATTTGGTTCATGTGTTCATCAAAAATGACTTGTAATTCAAGCCTGAAAACCCTAACTTCCTCTCTTCGATTCTCCCTGCTCAAGAATGATCTCAAGGAGTTCTTTGAAAATTTAGAAATATTGTAATGTTCTCTAAAACCACTCTTTGAATCACTTTTGAAAATTCCCCTTGGAACTATATGAAAAAGTGTCATGAAGTTAGGTCAAAATCCTGACCAAAACTAGGGCAAAATTTCACTAAGTGTTCAATTTCAAGACCATGACTTTGTGAATTAATAACTTGAGATCCAAGCATTTTTAGAAGAAGTTGTGTAAAGAAATTTTGTAGATATCATGGAGATCTACAACTTTCATGTTGAAAGTTTCTTTTGAATTATCTTGCATCATGGTGAAAAATTGGCTCAAAGTTATGAAAAAACATGAAGTTTTAAACACTTAGAAAAATTTCTAAGTTAGAAAACTTTGACTTTTTAAAATGAAATCTTGAATTTTTGATTTCTTGATGAATAAGTTTCATATTTTGGCAAGTTTTGATGAATTGTAATTTTTGACATTGGATTTTGACCAAAAAGTCAAAGTTTGACTTTCCATTGACTTTTGATCAGTTGATTGAAAATTCACTGTCAATCTAATTGATCTTGAGAAATGTTTTGGGTCATGCCATTAGGTCAAAAATATGCAATTGAACTCTTGAAACCATGCTTCAAACCAATTGACCATTTGCTAGGTCAAAAATCAAAAATTGCCCTTTCTCAATCAAAACCCTAATTTTGACCATTTTTCCCTTTTGATGATTTGATCAAATTTCTTGAGGAATTGTGGTCCAAACATGATCAAATGATTAATATGAGTTTATAATGTTGATTTTTATACAAAATTATGAAGTTTGACTGTAAATTGGCCATAGTTGACTTTTTTCCCAATACAGCTGATTTTTAGGTCAACTGCTCAATTGACTGAGCAAAAGTGTGATCCAAGGCTTGAAACTTGACATGAGTAATCTTGGGGGTCCATAATGATCCATGAAAGTAATATGAAGAATTGAAAGTTCAATTATCCTTGTGCAGTCTCAAACCCTAATTTTGGTCATTAGTGCTTAAGGAGGTGTCTTGAGCTGACCAACCCTATTGCAGTCTTGAACCAAGAGAGATTTTTGTGAGAAAATATTTGATAAATGAGAGGTAAAATTTTGGGGTACAACAGCTGCCCCTATTCAATCTTCTTAAACATGAATAGTTAGATTGGCGGTTCCGCCATTCGTGACTTGAAGGTGAAAGATGATTGAACACTAGAGTGCCCAGAAATTTGCACTCGAAGATGGATGTTGAATGAGCTTATAGATGCCATTTGGAGGAATGTTGGTAAACAATGGAAGAAGTATCAACACAAATCTCTTGTTGATTTATACTAAAACATGATGTTTTACCTGTGAGAAAAAGTGTTAGTAAAATGCAGATGCCTGCATGATGTTCACCAGATGTAGTATTATGTTAAATGCATATGGTATGTACATGCTATGATGTATGAATGTGAGATGTATGTTTTTGTCAGGGAAAATAAATCCCATACTGCTGCTGAGGAAATTCTGGGGGGTTGAATCCCTGATTACCGTTGGGGATGAAGAATATGCATATCTTCAAATTTTGTTGAAAGGATGCTTTCACTAGAGAATATCTCTTGAATGTCAGATGTTATCTGGTCGGATCCAGGATTCACAATTTGCTGAGGATGAAGTAGTAAACTGCTATCTGATCAGATCCAGGCTTCACGGAAACTCACTGGGGGAAGAGATGAATTAACTGTTATCTGGTCGAATTCCAGGCTTTGCAGAAAATTTTCTTGAAATTGAATAGTTATCTGGTCGGATCCGGGCTTCACAACAACTTGCTGGGGATACAGAAGTTAACTATTATCTGGTCGAATCCAGGCTTCACAGTAACTTGAAGTGGTAACTACTATCTGGTCGGGTCCAGGTTTCATGTTTTTTGGAAAGTTGTACTATTATCTGGTCGGGTCCAGGTTTCATAGTGTCTCTTTGGGGATCATAGTTAATTGTTATCTGGTCGGGCTCCAGGTTTCACAATAAACTGTTTGAAAAACTATTATCTGGTCGGGTCCAGGCTTTCCAGATTTCTGAGGTTGATGAGGTCAATTGCTATCTGGTCGGGTCCAGGCTTCACAATAAACTATTTGGGGATTTAGTTGTTATCTGGTCGATTTCCAGGTTTCACAATGAATATCTGAGGGTAATTGCTATTTGGTCGGATCCAGGCTTCACAATAACTTATTTGAAAAGACGAAAATGAAAACTAATATCTGGTCGGATCCAGGTTTCATAGTAATTCGTTAGGGAAGAGGAAAACTCTACTTGGGAAAAGAAGTTAAACCTTGGTCGGGTTGAGTCCAGGTTCTTCTATATCTTTGAAGAGTTAGACTATTATCTGGTCGGGTCCAGGTTTCATAGTGTCTTGAAAGTGAGATCAACTATTATCTGGTCGAGTCCAGGTTTCAGATACTCAAACTATTATCTGGTCGGGTCCAAGTTTCAGCAATTGAAGAAGTCAAACTTTTATCTGGTCGGGTCCAGGCTTCAGTAATAACTTGAAAATTATGCTAATATCTGGTCGGGTCCAGGCTTCACAGTATCTTTTTGGAAATAGTAAAGTCTTTGCCAACGGCTTTACTGGGGATCAGGGGTTGTGGCCCTATGATTTGTAATAATATGAAAGGTAAATTCAAACGTGAGAGTGTAGACTCAGTCGGGTAGGACAGACTCAACTTGGGGAGGATACACTCAACTGGGGAGGATAGACTCCGTTTGGGGATAACAACCTTGGCTGGGGAAGATATACTCAGCTGGGGAAGACAGGCTCAACTGGGGAACTTCGTGGTGTCTTGATTGTTGTATCTTGGGGAAATTTGAACTCAGCTGGGGAGTTATGCTATCTCGCTGTTTGCTGGAGAAGATAGACTATGCCCGGGGAATACAGACTCGGTTGGGGAGGATGTACTCGATTGGATAATTTTGTGATTCCTCGATGATTGTTAGGGAATAAAACTTGTTGGGGAAATAAACCCTGTTGAGGAGGTAAATTTATTTTAGGAAGAGATCTACGAGGCTTCAACTTGCAAAAATTGACTTAACTGGAGAGAGACTTTGTGGAAAACTCCGTTGGGGAAAGGTTTATTGTATCCGTCCTTGTGGGGATAATGATAATGAGATACCTCTGTGGGGGATATTTCATATACATGAAAGAGATGCTTGTTGCTGCTTAGTAGGACACATGTGCCAAATAGTTATAATTATGTTCATATGCATATGTTCATTCAATTTTAGTCATTGGACAAATTTGCATTCAAAACAAAGACATAAATTTTGCACTTCAAAGTATATATGTATTGATATTTTACCCATGAATAGGCATTTTTCTACAAAGAGACGGAGATCCTAGTAAGAGGAAATCGTCGAAAAGAAAACAAAATTGAGAATGAAAACAAATATCCATGTGAAATGATCTCATTGCCTTCCAACTCTACTATTTCCCCAATGTCTTCGAATGTCTGTTGCCATTGATAGAAGTTGATTGGATTGATCTTGGACCGTTTGAAATTGGACCTTAGTTATAAAATTGACTGTGTTTGGTCCACGGGACATAGTCATACGCTTTTAATCCTTAACTTTTGTCTGGACCTCCCTTTCGGGTATTCAGCCCACCAGGATACCCTTTTTTGCCCAAGTCGCCCTTTCAGGTTTTTAACTTGCCGGGTGTACAATCTTTTGCATATATCCCTAATTTTTGCCCAAACCTTTTGGTTTTCCGGGATGCCCTTATTTTTCTTAGGTGTGTCAACCTAACGGGTCTTTTATGTGTAGTATTTTTTAACCTTGTCCACGTTTATAGGATGTGGGAAATCTTCACCATCCATGGTAGTCAGCATCACGGCACCGCCAGAGAAAACTCTCTTGATAACAAATGGCCCTTCATAGGTGGGAGTCTATTTTCCTCTGGGGTTGCCTTGTAGTAGAATGATGCGTTTTATCACCAAGTCACCAGCTTGATATACTCGAGGCTTTATTTTTTTGTTGAAAGCCTTGATCATCCATTTTTGGTACGTCTGACCATGGAAAACAGTAGCTAACCATTTTCGTCAATCAAGTTCAGCTGATCCAATCTCGTTTGAATCCACTCGTCTTCGCCTAGGCCTTCCTCAATCATAATTCTCAGCGAGGGAATCTGAACTTCCACTGGAAAACAACTTCCATGCCATATACTAGAGAAAAGGGAGTTGCCCCAGTTGATGTTCTAGCTGAAGTGCGGTAGCCATGTAGAGCAAATGGCAATATCTCATGCCAATCCTTATAGGTTACTACCATTTTCTGCACAATCTTCTTGATATTTTTGTTGGCCGCTTCGACTGCGCCATTCATTTTTGGTCTATGTGGAGAAGAATTGTGATGCTTGATATTAAACTGAGTGCAAAGTTCAGTGATCACAACATTGTTGAGGTTAGTCCCATTGTCGATGATGATCCTTTAGGGGATACCATAACAGCATATGAGGTTGTGTCTGATGAATCTGGCTACCATATTCTTGGTGACTGAGGAAAATGAGGCAGCTTCGACCCATTTGGTAAAATAGTCGATAGAAACAAGAATGAAGCGATGTCCGTTGGAAGCGGTGGGCTTGATCTCTCCAATCATGTCAATGTCGCACATTGCAAATGGCCATGGAGCGGTCATGACATTCAGAGGGATAAGAGGCACATGGACCTTGTCAGAGTAGATTTGGCATTTGTGACAAGTTCTTGAATGTTGATGGTAATCAGTCTCTATGTCCACTTGAGTGAGTACCGAAGAGGCCATCGTGCATGTCTTCCATGATTTCCTCTGCCTCCTTCTTGTCCACACATCGGAGTAGAGTTGAATCATGGTTGCGTTTGTATAATATCTCGTTACTTAGGGAGAATTTGGCTGCAAATCTTCGCAAGAACTTTCTATCATTGATAGATGCCCCCTCTGGATACCCTTGTGCTTCAAGGTATCTCAACACCTCATGGTACCACGGCTTTTCCGCATCGGTGTCAAGCTCATAACAATGTGCAGGTTCATCGAATCTTTCAATTGTTATCATAGGGGCTTCGTTGTCCCATATGACCTTGAACATTGAAGACATGGTTGCCAAAGCGTCAGCCAACTGGTTTTCTTCCCTAGGGAAGTGCTCAAAAGTGATCTCTTCGAAGTAAGGAATCAAGGATAGCTCAAGTTCCTTGTAAGGGATAAGATTAGGGTGTTTAGTGTCCCAATCTCCTTTTACTTGGCTGATCACTAGGGAGGAATCCCCGAACACATCCAAATGCTTGATCCTTAAGTCAATAGCAGCTTTCAGACCTAAGATGCATGTTTCATACTCGGCCATATTGTTTTTGCAATCGAAGCATAGTCTGGAAGTGAAAGGAGTGTGGAAACATTCAGAAGAGATGATCACAACACCAATTCCGTTACCTAAAGAGTTGGAAGCCCCATCGAATACCATAGTCCATCGGGATCCTTGTTCAGGTCCGTCATACGGTCTGAGTTTTGCATAGTTGGTTACCAGCATGATGTTCTCATCAAGGAAGTCGAAGTTCATTGACTGATAATCATCCACATCTTGATGGGCCAAAAATATCTGCTAGTACACTTCCTTTGATGGCCTTTTGAGTCGTGTATTTAATGTCGTACTCAGTCAAGATCATTTTCCATCTGGCTATCCGTCCGCAAAGGGCAGGTTTCTTAAAGATGTACTTGATTGAGTCCATCTTAGAAATCAACATAGTGGTATGAGTCAACATATATTTTCTTAGCCGGCGAGTAGCCCATGCCAAAGCGTAACAAGTTTTCTCGAGCAGTGAATATCTGGTTTCATAGTTGGTAAACTTTTTTCTCAGGTAATAAATAGCATGCTCTTATCGGCCAGACTCGTCATGTTGGCCCAAAACACACCCCATAGAGTTCTCTAATATTGTCAAGTACATGATCAAGGGTCTTCCTTCAACTGGAGGAATGGGAATAGGAGGTTCTTATAGGTATTCTTTGATTTTGTCGAAGGCAACTTGGCATTCATTGTTCCATCTGACTACCTGATCTTTCTTCAAGAGTTTGAAGATTGGCTCACAAGTAGCAGTCAAGGGAGATATGAAATGGGCAATGTAATTGAGACGACCCAAGAATCCTCTGACTTCTTTTTCAAAATGAGGGACTGGCATTTCTTGGATGGCCTTTACCTTGGAAGGATCAACTTCAATGCCTTTATTGCTGACAACAAAACCTAGAAGCTTTCTAGATCATACTCCAAACGTGCACTTATTAGGATTTAACCTCAGCTTGTACTTTTTCAGTCTTTCAAATAGTTTATACAGATGATCGATATGTTCTTCTTCGGTTTGTGATCTGGCAATCATATCATCCACATATACCTCTATCTCATGATGAATCATGTCATGAAATAAATCTACCATAGCCCTTTGATATGTTGCCCCTGCATTCTTCAATCCGAACGGCATGACCTTGTAGCAGAAGGTGCCCCATTGCGTAACAAAAGTAGTCTTCTCCATGTCTTGGGGAGCCATCCTTATTTGATTATAGCCTGAGAAGCCATCCATGAATGAGAAGACTTTATGCTGAGCAGTATTATCAACTAAGACATCAATGTATGGTAGAGGGAAGTCATCCTTGGGGCTTGCCCTATTCAGATCCCTATAGTCTATGCACATGCGAACTTTTCCGTCTTTTTTTGGCACCGGTACCACATTGGCAACCCATTGAGGATAGGATGTTACATCTAGGAACCCTGCATCAAATTGTTTCATCACTTCAGCTTTGATCTTTTCAGACATATCAAGCCTCATGCGACGAAACTTTTGTTTGACAGGCGGACAATCTTCTTTTGTCGGCAGACGATGAACTACGATATCAGTATCCAACCCAGGCACATCTTCATAAGACCAAGCAAATACTTCCATATAATCATGCAACATCTGAACCAACCTGCTCTTGAAACTGCTTTCCAAATTAGCATCGATCCTGATTTCCTTCTTATCTGACTCAGTACCCAGATTGATAACTTTAACTGACTCTTTGTGTGATTGAATAGCTTTTTCCTCTTGTAATAGAAGTATGGCTAGTTCTCCCGGTATGTCACAATCTTCTTCGCCTTTGTCTTCGGCTTGGTTTATAGGACATTCAAAGTCATAGTCGGCAATAGTAGAGTCATTGGCAATAGGATCCAGAGTGGATGTGGACCTGCAAGAGTGTGTGTGCATGCATGTAAGATACATGGATATTTAAAAAAAAGTATTTGCAAGAAAGGAAAGACAATGAACACAAATATTTGAATGCAAAAGAGTCCAATGTACTGAATGATCATATGATTAGATGAACATAAATAAAACCCTTGACAAATGGACCAAACTGCCCCAGGCCAGGAAAATGGCTGAAAAGTCATTGTTAAAATATTACAGACAACATGTTCTTGAATTGAAAGAAAAGAAATAACAAGTAGATTACTCCTCAATGAAGGAGATGGGCACAAAGTACTTTGTATGCCAATTCTTCAGCTTTGTTGTAGTTGGATACAACCACTCTTCAAATGCAGCTCCTTCTTCAAAATCACCAATGGCGTTAACTTCATGGCTTCCAATGCGGAGAGGTGGCTTTCTAGCACGAACACACCTCACTTCCTTCTGAGCTTTAATGGTGAATCCCAAACCAAACTTGTCCACTTTATATGGGATATCGAGAAGTTTCCCCCAAGTATCACAATTTCCTTCTTCAATTTCCGCACGGGCATCCTTGACTGAGACCATTTTTGGCGGGGGCTTAACAGCTTTAGACTCATCAGAAGAACATTTAGTAGCAACAATCATCGGTGGTACAACCTCAAAGGCTTGACACGAGGTTTCGATGAATTCTCCATCCATCTCTATGTACTTGAGAGAGTTAAGGTGGCTCACCATAAACTCTTCTTCTCCGCAAATGGTGACTATTCTGCCCTTTACTGGATATTTTAGTTTCTGATGGAGAGTTTAAGTTACTGCCCCAACTTTATGGATCCACGGGCGACCTAACAGACAAGAATAGGCAGGATGGATATCCATAATATAGAAGGTGGAGTTGAAGATTTGGGAGCCCACTTTGATTGGAAGATCTACCTCCCCATGATCAGTCCTCTTTGATCCGTCAAATGCCTTTATAATGATATCACTTGGCTTTAAAACTATATCCTCACAGTCAAGACGGTATAACGCCCCCTTGGGTAATACATTCAGAGAAGAACCAATGTCGAATAGCACATGTGCTAAGGTAGTCCCTTTTCACTCGACAGAAACATGTAAAGCTTTATTGTGATTCTTCCTAAGAGGTGTTAAGTCAGTATCTGAAAATCCCAAGCCATTATCAGCTTTCAGGCTAGCCACACAATTCTCAAATTGGTCTGTTATTGTCTCATGGGGGACATGAGCCTTTTTCAGGAACTTGATTAATATTCGTGCATGGGCATTGGAGCAAAGCAGCAATGACAACATTGAAATCTTAGAAGGGGCTTGCCCCAACTGTTCTACAATCTTGAAGTTGCTTCTTTTTATGATCTTTAAAATCTCGTCCATCTCGCTAGCGGAGGGTTCTTCATCAGCTACATATTTGGAAGGTACTTCAATCACAACAGGCTCAACAACCTTCTCTTTCCTTCTTGTATCAGTACTTGGCTTGGCAGCAGTAATGCGGATGGGCGTCCTTGTAACAACTGGCGGTGAGATATTGGGTGAAAATATTCTCCCAGTTCTAGTTACTTTGCTTGAACCGGCTATGTTGCCAACATTGCCATCTTTTTCTTCTCCGATCCAGGCATCTTGTTTGATCCCATGATAGAACACCTCAGCACCGTAAATCCATGGTACCGCCTTATTTGAAGAATAGGGAATTGGTCCGAGATTGGTAATTATTAATGGGGCAATAATGGGTTCATTTGAAATCCTAATAATACCTTTGGAGGCGATCCTAAGAGGTTTGTTTGAGATGGTAATAATGGAAAGGTCTTCACATTTGTTAATCAAACTCTTGGAAAGTGGAGTCTTTTCAAACAGAATTTTGTGGCTATCCATCTAGCGTTGTATGCCTTTCATCAGCCCTTCACATCCATTGAGTTGTCTTGTACAGCACACACAGTCTTTTACACAGCCCGGGAAAATCCCGGCTTTCAACAACTTATTTTTGATTACATTCAGCGGAGTAGTCAATTCTTTAACAGAGGCAACAAAAATTGTATCTTCAACAACATTAACACTCTTGTCATGTTTCGGTATCGGAGCGGTAATTACATTCGGTGTTGGAGGAGGATCAAACTCAATAGTATTGTTCTCAATTAAATCCTGGATCTTGTTCTTCAAGGCCCAACACTGGTCAGTCTCGTGCCCGAGGCTACTTGAATGGTAAGCACACTTAGCGTTTGGATTATACTTTGGTGATGAGGTGTCAGGGTTGGCCGGAGGATCGCGAAATGTCACTAAATTAGCCTTGAGAAAATGTTGAAGGGATTGAGATAGTGACATGCCTAACCTCATAAATTGTCTTCTTGGAGTTTCAAAACATTGATGATTTGTAGATGGTCTTAAAGTAGGAGTTGGATTGGAGATTCAGACAACATTGACAGACGAGTGATTGTTCTTCTTGGTATGGGCCCTTTCCCCATACACAACATTGACTTCCTTCTTTGAAGCAAAAGGTTTCTTGATAGGATTGGGAGTTGAGGTAGATGCCACAGAGATCTTCCCTTTTTTGATGGCACTTTCAACTCTTTCACCGGTTAAGATCAATTCGGTGAAACCAGAAGAAGAGAAGCCAACCAACAAATTAAAGAAAGGACCAGATAAAGTGCCCATGAACATGTCGATGTGCTCCCTATCAGTCAAGGGAGGTTGGACCCTACTAGAAAGGTCTCTCCACTACTGCGCATATTCCTTAAATCCTTCATTCTTCCCCATGGTCATATCTTGAAACTAAACCCTCGTTGGCGCCAAGTCGGTGTTGTACTGATACTGATGGTAAAAGGCAGTAGTTAAATCCTCCCAAGTATTGATACGAGAACCAACTAACTGATAAAACCATTCAAGTTGCGTTCCAGCCAAGCTCTCTTGGAAAAAGTGAACCCATAGCTTTTTATTAGCAGTGTGCGGCTGTATCTTGCGCACATAAGATTTCAAATGGAGTTTTGGACAAGAAACCCCATCATACTTAGAAAAGATTTGTATTTTGAATTTGTGGGGAATGACTACCCCAGAGATCAAACCCAAATCATCAAAATCTAAACCGGACGACTTGGATTTCAACAGCTTTCAATCTGTCTTCTAACTGCTTGTATTTGATATCAGCGGGTGGATATTGCTCGTTGTAATAATCATCATCGGATACTTGATCATTGATACAGTCATCCTGAGTACTCTTGACCTCACCAATCTGGTTCTCGTCCTCTTCAGATGAATATTCTTCTACTTGGATTTGACGGACTGTCTCCTTGAACCTTCTACCCATGTTGAATAGAGCTTTCTTCTTTGGCTTCTTCTTAACGGCCAGCAAAGCCATCATATCTTGTTGCCCCTTGGCTAGGGCTAGTAGAGTCTCCTGAAACTGAGAATTATGGGTTTGAAGATCCTTCACAGTTTTCTATCCATCTTGGTGAAATAAACAACAGAAAGATAGGGAAACCTATTATGCGAAAACCTGTCATGTTATGATGCATGGAATATGTATATGCAAATGATTTCAAGGATTAATGAGATTTAAATTTATATAGACAAAAGAATGAACAAACATTAATTTTCATTAGACAAAACAAGAAAGATTACATCATGCCTCTTGGGCTTAAAAAATAACTTTCTAAGATAAAAATATTGAACGCATCCTCTTTGGCGCGAGATAAGCGTTCACACTTTGCTCTTCTTGTAGCTACTTCGTAAGCTCAAAGACCCTCTTCTCAATAGCATAGAATTGAGATTCGAAAGTATCTCGTTCTTACTTAAGCTGAATCCAACCCTTTTGCAAGTCTTCGAGAGAGGTAGGCATGTCGGGATGGAGGAAAATGTAGGGAATATCTCCTTCAACCAAAGGCTCCATGATGACTGGTAAGATAGAGGGATAAGGCATCACAAGTTTCTGAGCACGAGCTCACACCCATTTGAGGTAAGGCTCAAGGGGAATGGAATTCTTGTGTCATAATGTCTTGCTATCCACCTTGTTCAACATCCTCCAGGCTCGGATAAATCTCTGGCGGTGACCTTGATCTTCGTTCTCGTAGTCAAATACCAAACCTTGGGTAAGCATCTCATGGGGACCATCCCTCCGGGCGTAATCAAACTGTCGTAGGGCTAAGTAGGGGTTGTAGGTGATACCTCCCCTAATGCCAAGTAAAGGGACATTAGGGAATTCTCCACAATGGTCGACAATAGTAACATTCTCCAAAGAGCAGGAACACCAATGAATATCTGAATGTCTAAGCGTCATCAACCTATGGGACCATCTTGAACCTTTCTCGTTCCTCAATACAGATTGGGGAAGATGCGAAATAAACCATCTTGACAAGAGAGGAGTACAAAATATAAGGATACCTCTTTTCCTCATAGTGCAAGTGTGAAAAGAATGTAGGATGTCCCCTAACAAAGTAGGCATCGGGTTACGAGACATAAAGATATTGACGGTGTTCACATCTATGAGTTGGTCAGGATTTGGAAACAAAACCATCCCATAGATGAGGAGAGCCACAATTTCCTCAAAATCTTGCAAATTTAAAGAGTTCCAACAGTCTTGGGCTTTCTCAAACAAGAACTTTTCTAGGAAACCTTTGACACCACTCCTTGTTTCCCAATTAGTTGTGATATCAAATGATTGCAAGTGTAGAGCTTGAGTAATCTCTTCTGGTTTTGGATCTCTTTCCGTACCGTTGAAAGGTAGTTGATTGAGAATGAGAATGCTCAAGAGTTGGGAGAATTCTTCCAAAGTTGGCACAAGTTGATAATCAGGAAATGTGAAGCAATGATGTAAGGGATCAAAGAACTGGAAGAGAACCTTCATCACGTCTTCATCAATGTTGGAGGTAACCAAGTTTAGCAGGCGACCATGTCTTTCAGTAAATGGAGAATTTTCAGGAATCCTTGATGCTAACTCTTTAAGTTGAGGAGGGATCCTTGTGAGATTGACTTGAATGGTTTTCATCCGAATAGAATCTATGTCCTACAAAACAGAACAAAGATAAATCCCAAAAATCCTTGAAATGGTTAGTGAGTATGAATATGATGTTATGATGTTTATGATGTCATGTACAATTATATATACACAAACAAAGCAAACAAGTCCTTAGGTTTAGGCTTGCATGGAGTCTCATAGGTAAGTACCCTCTTGAAGTTTAGTTGGCTCAAACCTGTCCTAGTAATAGTAACCAAGTTCTAAGGAGCTCAATATCACTGGTTTGTTTCCTTTGGCATTGTTTCAACGCAAGCCTCTTTAATGGCGACCGAAATATCCCAAAAAACCAAACCTCAATGAGTGTAGTATCGAGTATCTACCAACTTAGGACTGCACCAAAGTCGGTCATCTCACTTCGCCCTAAAGGCCCAATTGGTCAAGTAAAGGTTCTAAAAGCTCATTAGTGCTTCATGACATCACTCAGCGGCCCCGTATTCTCCTTGACTACTCAAGGGCTACCGGTACCCACAAATATGTCGCACTAACGTAGCTATTTCTTAGACCATGTCGGTATACCCCGCACAGTTTCCACAACGTATTGCTACTTACCTATAAGGTATCCCAAACCCGGGTAGAGGATTCAAACCCAAACAAAGAACCATAATGTAAAGCATACAAGTCAAATAATGAAAGCAAGTAAATATACTCTAGCTCTAAGGTAACCCCAATTTTAAAAATCTCCCCAACAGAGTTTCCAGTTATGTGATACGGCGGGAGAACTGACTTGGGTGTTTTGCGTTTTATCGGAAATGTTGCGGTTAGCAAGAGTCGCCACCGACTTTTCTTTTATCCAAAAAGAAAGGTGAAAAAGCACAGGAAATACCTTTGAGATTTGTTTCTTGAGTTCGTGGGGTAGATTATGAAAAGAGAGAGTATTAGCACCCTTTTCATCCATCGTTTACACGGGCTCTTAGTTACTTGCTAGATCACTTGCTTTTGTTTTAAATTGTGCTTTGTGTGGTTTTTGAAAGTATTTTTGAAAAGAGGCCATCGTTTAGGAAAACTTTGTAAAGATTCTCGTTCGTAAGAATGTATACAAAGTGTTGATCTTTTGAAAATGTTTTCAAGTTTGAAAGAAGTTTTTGAAAGTGTTGGTGTTTGTTTTTGAAAATAAGCAAGAGTGTTTGATTTGAAATTGAGCAAGCAACTAGGAATAATCTACCTACTCAAAAGTCTTTCATGTTTATTTCCTCTTTCCTTTTACATTGTTATCTTACCATTAGTTTGGTAAGTAACCCTATCTTTGGATGTAAATGAGACGGGCGTGGGTCATCGTATAGCCATGATTAGCAATGTTGCAAGGTATCTTAGCATCTTTCTTTAGGAACTAAGATCATTTTGAAAGGCAACTTTTGATAGCGTCTTCGAGGGACTATGATCTTGTATTTTTCTTGTCCTTGCTAAGATACCTCACATGCATAATATGGCCATTTTATAAGGCAATCAAGTAGATTTTACCCTAGGGGTGCTTGTGTGCAAGTGTATTGATTTTCATGCTTGATTTGTCTTTGATTAGGGTTTGCTAATTGATTGGTTTTAGTCTTTCATACAAACCCTAATTACTAGCATTTATATAAAGCGGTAAATTGCAAAAAAGTAAAATTACTACACTATTACATCATTAAGGGAGGGGGTGTACAAATTTACAAATGGGGATTGCATGAAAATTAAACCTAATTATCTATTACAACCATATTGAATATTGTACAAAATTGAAAATAAAATGCAAGAATATAAATGGAAAAAGAAATGATTTTTGTTGTTTTTATGAAAGGGGTTTTTGTCTTGACCTAAATAAAGGAAATGATTAATTAAAATTAAATAAAATTATCTTAAACTAATTAAGAAAAAAAATTAACTTAAAAGTTTTTTTAGGGTTTTTTTTATGAAAAAGGTTTTAAATTAATGAAAAAATGAAGATTAATTAATTAACCTAAGTTCTAAATTAATTTTAACTAAGAAAATAATATACTAATTTATCCTAAGTCTAAAAAATAACTATTTAAGAAAAAAGAAATTTATTTATTTTAAGAAAATGTTTTTTTTATCTTTTTATTTTATGGAGAAAATAAAATACATAAGTATAAATAAAAATAAATTTGAATTTTTTTATGATTTATGAAAATAATAATAATAATAATAATAATAATGATAACAATAATAATGATAATAATAATATTAATAATAATAATATTATTATTATTATTAATAATAATAACAAATAAAAATAAAAAATGAAAAATAAAAAATAGTCAAGGAGGTGAATTAGTAATGCAGGAGGTATTGTGAGAAAAAAAAGACTAGGCCCATATGAAAGCCCAAGCGCTGCCAAAAAACACAAAAAAGGTCAGAAAATAGTGAAAAATAGCAAAAGGTCACGTTGGGGCTTGAACCCAGGACCTAAGGGTGAACAGGAGCGCGCTTTAACCACTGGGGTGGTGATACATCCGTTAACTTGTGTGAAAGGATAAATATATAACACAAAATGCGCCCTGATTACACTTCATCTTCAACCTCCAGCCAAAGGACCTGTATCTTTTTAATCTCTCAACAAAAATGAAAAGTTCAAACATGAAAGTTGTGGCATTTCTTCCCACGAATCCAACCATGTAAATAACTTAAGCTAACAGTCAAAGATGAATGAGAATTTTTATGGCCCTAATTTAAAACCTAAAAATTTAAGAAAACTTCAACTCTAAAATTCTCTAAGCTCAGGCCATATAAATGCAAACTATGGATATGTACAGCTTCGTGGCAATGGTATCTACATTTTATTTTCCCAAACCAAACCCAAATGATGCCTGAATATGAAGATAGAAGTTCAAGAAAAATACCTCAAAACTAGAAATCGTGAAATGGATTTGAGTTTGTTTCAGGCAGTGGTGATGATCAGGTTAGCTTCCTTGGACCTCTAGGAAGCTAATGCAATGGCTGGCTTGAGCTAAGGGTGGCTGGAATGGTCTGGAGAAGTCAAGATGCAAACCTCTGTTTTTGGTTATGGAGGATGGTATAAATGGTGTTACAGTTCGCAAACAGGTATTGGAATGGTTTGTGTATGATGCTAGGAAGCTTTTGGAAGTGTTAAGCCAAGAAACGCACGAGTTGTTTTGAAGATTGAAGTTCAAAGTCAGAAATGACACAAAAATGGAGATTTTGTGCAATCTGAGTTTTCAGGGAGTTTGGGAGTTTTCAGGGCTTGTATCTTCGTGCCTCAGCTTACAAATAGTGACTCTATTTATAAGCAACAAGTTTGGGGACTTGTTGTTGATCAGAATTCAAAATCACAAGTTTATGCATAACATGTGATTTTTGAGAAATTCAAGTTTACATGCCTTGTGTACTTGCTAAGATAGAGTGGTTATGCTTTAAACATACTTGCTTCTGACTTTGTGGATGGAGTGTGATCAGAGTCAACAAGTTAGAGGCTCAAGAATGGGCTTTATGCAAAAAGCTTGCTTTACAAGAATGGCAATGTTAACTTTGTGCCATTAATGGAAATGCAACTTGGATAATAGCTCAATTTCTTGGATCAAAGCCCTAAAAACTGTGTAATCATTTAATTATGGAGTGACAAGCAAGTTTGAGGCCTGCAAAGCAAAGATTATGCAGCCTAGCATGGATTTGGTTCACGTGTTCATCAAAAATGACTTGTAATTCAAGCTTGAAAACCCTAACTTCCTCTCTTTGATTCTCCCTGCTCAAGAATGATCTTAAGGAGTTCTTTGACATTTTGGAAAGCTTGTAATGTGCTCTACAACCCCTCTTTGAATCACTTTTGAAAATTCCCCGTGACTTAGTGAATTAATAACTTGAGATCCAAGCATTTTTAGAAGAAGTTGTGTAAATAAATGTTGTAGATATCATGGAGATCTACAACTTTCATGTTGAAAGTTTCTTTTGAATCATCTTGCATCATGGTGAAAAATTGGCTGAAAGTTATGAAAAAACATGAAGTTTTAAACACTTAGAAAAATTTCTAAGTTAGAAAACTTTGACTTTTTAAAATGAAATCTTGACTTTTTGATGAATAAGTTTCATATTTTGACATGTTTTGATGAATTGTGATTTTTGACATTGGATTTTGACCAAAAAGTCAAAGTTTGACTGAAAATTCACTGTCAATCCAATTGATCTTGAGCAATGTTTTGGGTCATGCCATTAGGTCAAAAATATGCAATTGAACTCTTGAAACCATGCTTCAAACCAATTGACCATTTGCTAGGTCAAAAATCAGAAATTTCCCTTTCTCAATCAAAACCCTAATTTTGACCATTTTGCCCTTTTGATGATTTGATCAAATTTCTTGAGGAATTGTGGTCCAAACTTGATAAAATGATACATGTGAGTTTATAATGTTTATATGGATAAAGAATTATGAAGTTTGACTGTAAATTTCCCATAGTTGACTTTTTCCCCAATACAGCTGATTTTTAGGTCAACAACTTAATTGACTGAGCAAAAGTGTGATCCAAGGCTTGAAAATTGACATGAGTAATCTTGGGGGTCCATAATGATCCACGAAAGTCATATGAAGCATTGAAAGTTCAATTATCCTTGTGCAATCTCAAACCCTAATATTGGTCATCAATGCTTAAGGAGGTGTATTGAGCTGACCAACCCTATTGCAGTCTTGAACCAAGAGAGATCTTTGTGAGAAAATATTTGATAAATGAGAGGGAAAATTTTGGGGTACAAAAACTACGAATCTTGCCCTTTAAGAATTTTGATCAAAATCCCGCTTCGATCCAATAATCGTTATCGTTCAAACGCAAACGATTTGAAGTACAAATAACAAACTATCCATGAACCTTCAAACACAAACTCTTATTTCAATTAATTACCTCAACATAATGATCAACATCTAGAAGTTAATAACATTCTACAGTCAAGAAATTCCTATAAAACTTCAACAAATTTCATGGTATTCCGAGTGCATTTGGACTTCAATCATTGAAGCAATCGCATAGACAATGCTATTTGTGATACTTCGCAAAAAGAATCTCTTCAGAACATTTAAAATTGAAGAAGTTATGAGCCTCGAAAATTGGACAAGAGTTTCTTGTGATTAGGTCAAATTTGCAAAATGACCTCTAAAGTATTCAAATTTTTCTAATGATCTTTCGCACGTAACTAACTCTTGACTTGTGAAGAGAAACTGAGGATGACGTCAAGGAGAGTCATACGCTAAGATAAACTCTCAAAAATATCGAATAATGAAGAAGTTGCAATCATTTGAACTTGGTCTCGCAAAAGGTTTACTTTTGGGTCAATGGAGTAATTTCCAGTCATCTGAACCATTGACTGATCAAACTTGCAATGCAAGGTTTGAAACTTGGCACGAACATCCTTGAGGATACATGAAGATCTATGAAGACCAATTGAAACCTTAAAGACTCAGTTTTCTTTGGGAAATAACAAACCCTAATTGTTGACTTACTGCATAGGAAGAGAATCTGTCTAATCAATTTTTGAGCCAAATCGAGTATTCGAGAAACCCTAGGATAGTATCTTGAATGAAAAATGGGAGGGAAAATTTTGGGTACAACAGCTGCCCCTGTTCAATCTTATTACACCTGAAGAGTTAGATGGGCAAATCTGCCATTTGTTACTTGAAAGTGGAAGATGATTGAACACTAGAGTGCCTAGAAATTTTCACTCGATGATGTGGTGTTTGATTGTGTAGGAAATGGGCTTAAAGATGCCATTTGGTAAGATGATAGAGAGTTGTCGGGGATGGGCTTATAGATGCCATCCAAAGGTGATTATTGACAGAAATTATACTAAGTCTAAACTTGACTTTAACTGGAAAAGAATAAGAATAAATCTTGGAGTGATTTATCTGAACTAGAAGAAATGTCTACCAGAAAGAATCAGGATAAACCATTGAGGGGTTTAAACTGAACCAACAGAGGTCTTGGAAAGAATCAGAATAAATCTTGGAGCTATTTATCTGAACCGGAGAAGATATCTGCGGGAAAGAATCAGGATAAACCGTTGAGAGATTTTATATTGAACCAGTAGAGGTCTTGAATTTTCTTTAACTGGAAATAATCAGAATAAATTTTGGAGCGATTTATCTGAACCATAGAAAGTGTCTCCAGGAAAGAATTAGGATAAATCGTTGAGAGATTTAAACTGAACCAGTAGAGGTCTTGGGATGAGTAACAGAATAATATCCATAAATGAATTGTATCTGACTTGTATCTGAAAGGTGTACTGAATGAGCGTCAGAATGACATCCGTATCTGGATCGTATCTGGACTGTATTTGAATGAGTGACAGAATGAAATCTGAATTTGGATCGTATCTAGACTGTATTTGAATGAGTGACAGAATGACGTCTGAATCTGGATCGTATCTAGACTGTATTTGAAAGGTATGCTGAAATAAGTATCATAATGATATCCGTATATGGATCGTATCTGGACTGTATTTGAAAGGTATGCTGAAATAAGTATCAGAATGATATCCGTATCTTAATCGTATCTGGACTGTATTTGAAAGGTATGCTGAAATAAGTATTAGAATGATATCCGTATCAGGATCGTATCTGGACTGTATTTGAAAGGTATGCTGAAATAAGTATCAGAATGATATCCGTATCTGGATCATATCTGGACTGTATTTGAAAGGTATGTTGAATGAGTGACAGAATGACATATGAATCTGGATCGTATCTGGACTGTTTCTAGAAGAGTGTATGAGAAGGAGCCCGTGTAGGATTGCTTCAGCTGGTCGTGTAGAAAATTGCCCTGGCTTGTTAAAGGTTTTAATTTCTGACCTTTTGAAGATTATTGATGATAGCCATCTGTTGATTTGATCTTTCCTGAAAAGGTAAAGAGTTAGATGCATGCAATGTCAGGATGTATGGAATGCATGGTGCAATGATGTTCTCAAAATAAATGAGATTGTGTCGTATGCACTTGTCATGTATGTAATATGATGTATGAAATGCGAGATGTTTATTGAAGTGTATCTTTGTCTGGAAAATAAATCCTTGACAAATGTTGGGGAGTCATTAAATCTCGGACTGCTTATTGCAGAGTAGGTGTGTCTTAAAACTTTGCTTAGAATGTTTCCACCGGGGATTCCTGTTTTTTTATTTGAGGAGAACTCCAATGGGGAATGTTGAAAGCTCTATGGAGAGTGTTGATTTCTGCTTGGGGAAAAGAGTTCACGAGTCTTGGTTTTCCGTTGCTCTACTGGGGAGTCAAAGTTTAACTGGTATCTGGTCGGGTCCAGGCTTCACAGTAACTTGCTGGGAATTTTAGAGTAGTCTACTAAGGAAGAGGAGTGGTGGTCCTTTGATTTGTAGTAGTCGGAGAGGAAAATTCAAGCTGGGGAATCCTGCCGTTTGTTGGGGAAATAAACCCTGTTGCCAATCTGTTGGAGAGGTTTCTTCTCCACTGGGGAAAATCCTCAAGGATTCTTGAGGTTGGCTCAGCTGGTGAGAGGTTTTCAGAGATTGAAACTCTGGCTGGGAGTGATCCTATGAGAAGGATTTTAGGGAGATTTGTCACTGCCCCTAGTAGCAATTGTTTGTGGCACTGCCGAGAAATGTTTGATTATAAGTAACCCTCTGTTGGGATTTTCTTTCAATGCCCCAAGAGATGGAGATGGAGACCTGCCCCTGGTTATTCAGCATTTCTTGAGAGATTTCTTAGAATCTTGACTAGACTTCCCCAAGTGTGCTGGATATTGACATGCCATGCCCCCTTGTTGATAGGATATTTGCCATCGGAAGTGTCATCCCACTTGAAGTGATTTTGTTCACTGAGAGACCTTTCGTTCATAGGATATTCGTTGTATGAATTTCTCCACTGTCAAGCAAATAGCCATATGCAAACAACCATATTCAAATAATGTCAAGTTTATGCTTGTCTTGAAGTTTTGAAAATTAGTTTTAGCAAGTAAAGAAATTTTGTAAGAAAAAGTCAACTCAGGATTTTGAGTAAAGTCTTATAGGAGTCAGGATACCTTTTGTAACATTATGCTTTCGAACTAACCCACACTTCAATTAGTACTTTTGAAGGGTTGTAACGTGGCTTGGTTCATGATTTAAGAAACAAAGGATAAAGGCTCAAAGTATATTTGTACCCGTCCGTTCTTCGTGATGTTCTTCAGTCCTAAACTAAATTAATTGTACGTTCGAACTCCAATTGAGTCTGGAATGACGTCTTGGTGATGGTTCAGACAAGTTAAGTTTGTCAGAAGTCAGTCATTTTTGCAACATTTTTCTTGTTGTCGGGGATTTGTAGTGTCCTTTTTCTTTTGATTTGTTATCCCTAATTTTGCCTGACTGTTCTTACGATCAGCGGGATGCCCCTATTTTTCTTAAGTCTCCTTTGTAGGTTTTGACTTAGTGGGCTTTTCTCTTGAGAGCTAATGACTGCCTATGTGATAGGGAACCATCACTGCCTTTTAATTCTAGAGGAATGTTTTTGATATCACTTGTTGTATACAAAGTGAAAGTTTGCGACTGAACGCACATTTGAATTAACTGAGAGACTACGTTGCCCCAGGTTTTGATTAAAGGTTTCAATTTGTGTAAAAAGAAAACTTCTACTTCTTTGGCTCGAAGAGGTTGACTAGGGATTATATTCCTTATAACTCCAGTGTTTAGGAATTGAAAGAATGCTTATACATCATCAACAAGGTCTGTCCAAAAGCATATTGTATGAGATGAAGGCATTGTTTTCATCATCCTCCCTCTAAAGGCTTGTAACTTTTAGCAAGACTTGAATGTCATAAAGAGAGTAAAAAGCATACTTTAAATATAGTGAAAACGAATGGATGAATTTAAGACAAAAATATGCAATGCATTAATGAAACATAGTTTAACATTAATAGATAATTGTTCAAACAACAAAATAAATTACAACTTGAAATTTCAAATGAACAAAGGCTTTCAATGATTCGTCATAGGAGCAGTGATCACCTTTGGAGTCTCTGGAGGGTCAAACTCGATCTACTTGGAATCAATCATGTCTTAGATCTTGTTCTTTAGAGCCCAATAGCTGTTCGTGTCGTGTCCTGGACTATCAGAGTGGTATGCACACCTTTTATTGGGATGATAGGTAGGAGCGGAAGTGTTGAGGTTTCGGAGAGGAGCCTTTAACGTAATCAACTCTGCCTTCAACATGTGTTGTAGCGCTTGAGCCAGTGTCATGTTGATCTTAGTAAATTGTCTTTTAGGCGTGACCTCTTTACGCTGATGCTCCTGTCTTTGTTGAGCAGGTGTAGGATTAGATATCAGGATTGCTCCTACGTGTTGATCGTGGTTGCCCTGGTTACGACCTTTTTGACCGTACGCAAAATCAAACTCTTTCTTACCGATGAAAGGTTGTTTACCTGTACTCAAGGATGTACCCCATTGGATTTTACCACTTTTGATGCCAGCTTCGACTCTTTCTCCAGTCAGTATTAGCTCGGTGAACCCGGCCGAGGAGCTTCCGATTAGGTGTTTGAAGAAAGGTCCTGTCAAATTTCCCATGAAGATGTCAATCAGCTCCCTATCAGTTAAAGATGGTTGCACCCAACCAACCAGATCTCTCCACCTTTGGGCGTATCCTTTGAAGCTCTCATTAGAACACATGGTCATAATCTGTAATTACATACGAGTTGGTGTAAGATCAGCGTTGTACTGGTACTACTTGTACAAAGCAGAAGCTAAATCCTCCCAGGTGTGGATGCGAGAACTCTCTAATTGATAGAACCATTCAAGTTTAGTCCCTACCAGGCTCTCTTGGAGGAAATGGATCCAAAGCTTCAGATCAATTGTGTATGGTTGAATCTTGCGGACATAAGACTTTAAGTTCATCTTAGGGCAATAGACTCCATCGTATAGGGCAAAGGTAGGGATTTTGAACTTTTGCGGGATGACCACTCCAGAAACCAAACCCATGTCTCCTAAATCCAAGCAAGATATCTGCTGAATTTCCATAGCAATGAGGCGATCCTCCAACTGTTTGTACTTGTCATTAGCGAGAGGATATTATTCCTCAAAGTAGTCAGCTTCTACTTCATCAATCTCCAGACTGTTGTATTCTTCCTAACTATCCCCCATGTTGGATGGAGTTGGAAGATCTAGAGCTCCCTTGACTGTTCCTTTAGGTCCTCTTCCCAAGTTCAAGACGCCTACTGACTTCTTGGTCTTTTTCTTCTTTTCTTTGAGAAGAAGAGTCTTCAGGTCCTCTTGCCCCTTAGCCATAGCTAGGAACATTTGTTAGAATTGAGCGTTTTGAGCTTGGAGATCTTTCACCGTTTGTTCCATATCCATCTTACTGAAATAAACAGTAGGAAGATAAGGAGAGAAACCTGTCATGATATGATGCATGATATGTGGATGCATGTTTTCAAGGATCTCGCGGGGTAAACACAAGAAGATGTTAGAATTTAAACTTTGATTAGAGAACTTTGTATCAGTGGATGTCCTTCCACGAGAAGTAAGCTCACCATGTCAAGTGGGTCATAGCCCTTGAATCAAGTTGTTGTACTTGATCTTTGAAGGCATTTGGTTATAGGAAAATAAATCATCTTGTCCCTTGATAGACGTCTGGTTCAACGCGACCCTGCATCATAGACCCTTGAGATCCTTGAAACGGTTATTGAAAATGCTATGGTATGATGTTATGTACACGTATGCAAAGTAAGCAAGTTTATATACAAATAATCATATACACACAAAGCAGACAAGTCCTTAGGTTTAGGCCTGCATGGAGTTTGTAGGTAAGTACCCTCTTGAAGTTTAGTTGGCTCAACCTGTCTTAGTAATATTAACCAGGTTCTAAGGGATCTCAATATCACTGACCTTTCTTTTAGGCATTGTCTCAGCACAATCAATCTTTTCTTGCGGCCGATATATCTCAAAAGTTCGATCTTAATGAGTGTAGTATCGAGTATCAACCAATTTTTAGCTTTCCACTAAAACTGGTTATCTCACTACGTCCTAATTGGCCAAGTTTGTTCAATTTAGGTTCTAAGGTCAATTAGTGCTTCATGACGCTGCTCAGCGGCCCCGTATTCTCCTCGATTCAACACAAGGGATACCGGTACCAACAAATGTGTCACACTAACGTAGCCATTGTTTCAACCGTATCAGTCTATGCCATACAGTTTCCACAATCTATTGCTACTTACCTAAAAAGGTGTCCCAGATACGGGCAGAGGATCAAAGAAAGCCCAAACAAGGAACCAAAATGTAAAGCAATCAATTCAAACAATGAAAGCAAATAAAGGTGATATATCCCTAAGGTAACCCCACTTTTAAGGTGTTCGCCAGCAGAGCCACCAGTTCTGTAACACGGTGGGAGAACTAACTTAGGTGTTTTACATTTGATCGCAATTATGCAGATAGCAAGAGTTGCCACCGAATTTTCTTTTATCCAATAAGGAAAGGCTGAAAAGAATAGGAAAGACCTTTAGAGACGTTTTCTGTGTTCGGGGGGTAGATTATGAAAAGGGAAGGTATTATCACCATTTTCATCCGTAGTTATCTACGGGCTTTTAGGTGCTTGCTAGATCACTTGATTTTGTTTGAAAGTGTGCTTGTGGTGTGGGTTTTGAAAGTATTTTTAAAAATGTCTTTGTAATGGTTCTCGTTTCTATAAGAACTCGTACAAAGTGTTGTTTTGAAAATAATTCAAAAAAGGTGTTTGTGGAGTGTGTTTTTGAAAGTGATTTTGAAAAGGGTTTCTTTGTAATGGCTCTCGTTTCTATAAGAACGCGTACACAGTGTTGTCTTTTGAAAATGTTTCAAAATGAGAGTGTTGGTGTATAAAAATGTTTTTTTTGTGAGCAAGCGAGCAACTAAGAGTAACCTACCTACTCAAAAGGTCTTAGATGTTATTTTCCTCCTCCTTTAGATGTTGTTATCTTACCATTGATTTGGTAAGAAGCCCCATCGTTGGATGTGAAGGGATAGGTGCGGGTCAATCGTACAGTCATAGAAGGCGGCTTGTGAGACGCTTTAGCAGTTTTTCATAAGGGACTAGATCATTTTACCGAAGGCAACATCGAGGGACATCGAGGGACTATGATCTTTTTTATCGAAGGGTCTTTTCTAAAGCGTCCCATATTCGAGGGACATGACTGTTTTTTCGAGGCAACAAGCGAGGTTACCCTAGCGGTGCGCGTGTGAAAGTGTGTTCGATTCAAGTTAAAATTCTCTTTGATCAAGGTTATCTAGCGATTGATTTTAAATCTTGCCATGCACGCCTAATTACTATACTGTATAAGGAAAACAGTAAATTGCGGAAATTAAAATTCTACGCTATTACACAGCTTCGGGAATAGGGGTACAAATTTATGAATGGGGATGAAAGAAAAGCCTAATTAAACTATTACAAGCTGTAAGCAGTTACAACAATCGGGAAAAAATGCGAGAATAGTAAACTATATGAAAATAAAAAGAAAAGGGAAATTGTTTTTATGATTTTATCAAGTAAGTGAATTAAATAAAAAAAAAGCTATGAATGGAAATTCAAGAATTAAAATTCTAAATAATATTTTTGGTATTTTATCATGTAAAGAAATATGAAAACGAATCAAAACAATTAAAAAAAATCAAACACATAAAAAAATTATTGAAAAAGAAGAGCCCAGGTGGGTGCAAGGCTTGTATTATGGGCGAGGAGAAGCAAAATAGGCATTAAGGCCCAAACAGAGAGTCCAAAAGGCTTTTTATTGTTACATCTTTCTTCAGCCACCAAAAACATGCAACGAGCTCAAGGAGATAATGCAAGGCAAGGCCCAAGGGAATTACATTTTTGATCCACCAAAACAAATCAACATTATTCAGCTTATGTTATTACTATTGAAATAAAATAAAATAAAATAATACAAAAAAGATAAATGAGAGGGAACAGTGCGATTGGATGATTTAGGGTTAGGTTTGTGACTGTCCGTCTCCACTCAAATCAAACCCGTCCTCTCTCTCTCTCTCTCTGACAAAGGACGCTCTCAACCTTCTTCTTCCATCATCTCACAATTTATCTTTGTTCTTTCTCACGATGTGTATGCTCTTTCTCAATCTCTATTCTTCTATGCTAAGAACAAAAACAAAACCCCCTATGTTCTCTCTTCTTCTCCCCCTCAGTTAACTCGCGGCTTCATCTCTCTCGGACAACCAAGATTCTCTTCTTTCTCTCTGGAAAAAGTTACGGCGACGACATCGATGTTCACCACCAACCCTCAACTGTTTTGTTTCAACTTTATGAGGTACCAATAATAACAACACGTCTGCTCAAATATCTTCATCTCCGATGTTCCGTCTCTCGCGGTTTCAGCCCTCCTCACGGTATGCCTATTCGGTTTCACCCAGTAACGCCTAACTCTATTTTTGGTTTAGGTTATAACAATAATTGATTGCTTTGTTTTTTGGTTCAATTATTATTACTATTCTAATTCCATGATTATATTTAACACAAGCTTAAAGCAAACAGATGTCATATAAGTGGTTGAGATCTTACTTGTAATTTCCTTGAAGATGTAGAACAGGAAAACAAGGATAAGATTCCAGTCAGGTATGATTGTACTTGAATGCTTGATCCTAATCTTTTCCTTCTTTGTACTCATGCGCCACTAAATTGATGACTGTAGAAGTATTAAAATTTGTAGGTTCTGAGTTGATGAGTTTACAAGAAAGAAATGCAGTATGATCTGCTAGCAAGTGAAAGCTATTCAGAAGTGAGACTTAGTGAAGTCGGAAGGCTAATAGTGTTACAGGGAGTGAGGATAGATTAAGTTTTATGGAGGGATGCAATTAACATATCAGGTTCGATTTTGGTAGGGGAAAGAAGGACAAAGATGTTAGCCTTTGTATACAGGTTAGTATATGAAAAAAAGTTTTGAGTGGCTTGAGCAGAAGTTGGAGAGTGAATTTCTTAGTGAATGTTTCTGCCCCTAATTTTTCTCCCTGTTTGCTGTTCTGTTTCAGACTGTTTGTGTTGCGATTGAAGTTTATGGATTTGAAGCTTTGGAGGATAAAGGTTGCAATAAAGTGAAAAGTGAGAATGGTGACCAGGGTTTCTCCCCTTTCAATGTTTGAAGAATTGGTTTTATAGATGAAAAGAGGTGAGTTTTGGGGGGAAATTAGATAATTTTGAACACTTTTAGCTAACTTTTTCAATTCTTTCTAATTATGTATTTTGCTCTGCTGATTTCATGTAACATTTGTGCAGGTTTTGGCTTGCTTTATGCAGGGTTGTAGCATGTTTTAGACTGATATATGGGTTGTTTGACAGAGTTGGCTTTATACATCATGTGCAGGGCTTTTGGACTATTATTGCAAGGTTTGCAGGTTTTGGACAGAAGCTTGGTCTTGGGCTGTTTTCGGTAGACAGCAAGAGATTTTTTTGTTGCTTTTGTGTAATTTGTTTTGGCTATTTTGATGGTTTTGTAGCAGAATTTTGGAGCCACTGTGCAGCTTGTTTGGACTGTTTTGGTTTAGGTGATATCTCTCTAAACCTCTCTCTTTCCTCTTTATCTTTCAATGATGCAAACTTTTTTGCTTTTTTACACAATATCTGAAGGATTTGCAGTATTAGGAAAATGATGACATAAGGTTTTGATAGCTTGCATATTTGGCCTGTTGCTTTGCTTGTATAGCTGCTTGCTGCTGCCCTTTTCACATGTGATGCCTTGTTTGGCAGTTGGTTGAGGCTGTGTTGCAGCGCTTACTAGCATGTTGCACTGCTGCTGTTTTGTTGCAGCCTGTGCTATTGTTTGCTTTTTTTGTTTGCCTGTTTTAATGCTGCTGCTATTTTGTTGCAGTCTGTGCTATTGTTTTTTGTTTTCCTGTTTTAATGATGTTGCTGTTTTGTTACAACCTGTGCTATTGTTTGCTGTTTTTGCTTGTATATGTTACAATTTTGACTTTGTTTTTACAATGAAATATTGCAAATTTCTTTTTCCCTTTTTGTGAACCAAAGCTTTTTGTGATTTGCAAAACAGGAGGAGATGGCTTATAATTGAAACAAAACCATTTTTTTCAATTTCTGATTCCAATTGCAAATCTTAATGATGAGATATAAATGTTTTTTAATCACTAATTCTTGCTTGGAACATTTTTCATGATGCTTGATAATCTTGTCTTTGATTTGTTTCATGTGATGATATGGAAAACGGCAAGGCGATCGAAATGTGAAGCTTAGCATGATGAAACTCTTAGGAAACAAGAGATTGAAGACCAAGTCAATAATGCTTCAGGAGCTTTAATGGACAAAAACTTGTAGTAGTGAAAACTCCTTTGTAAACATGAAGTTGTAATGAACATTTGTTGTAGAAGAACTTGATAAAACATCTTGACTTTGTATTATTTCTTGAATTATGAATATGTATTGATTTGAAATTGAATAAAGAATGGATCTTGAATGAATTATGACTTTTCACATTTGAAATCGAATTTGGACTTGTGAAATAAAAGTTGAAAAATGATGAATGACACATTGATACTTCCTTGGAATGGATCTTGATCAAATGAAATTTGAATGAATGTTGTAACTTAAAGATGAATGAAATTTATGAATGCCTTGCCTTTAATTCGAAACAATTCTTATGAATGAATATTTTTTCAAATATATCAAACTTGCGCCATAAGCATATTGATCCTCTTGAATATCTTGAAACAAATTCATGTGAATGAATTATGCCTCACATGCTTGAATTGGGCCGAATTCAAAAGAATTATTTGAACGGATCCTCGAATCTTCTTCATTAAAATCCATATCTTCAATTCATAACGAGCTAATACTACGAATCTTTCCCTTTAAGAATTTTGATCAAAATCCCACTTCGATCCAATAATCGTTATCGTTCAAACGCAAACAATTTGAAGTACAGATAACAAACTATGCATGAACCTTCAAACTGAAACTCTTGTTGCAAATTTCTATCGATTCTTTGGTCGGATCAGTTGGTGCTTTCGGCCGTTGTCTTGGTTTTTTGTATGGTACATGAGTTGTAAATGTAGCAGAATTGAGGTGATCGATCACATGCTAGCTGTTGATATTGTGTCAAGTTGAAGTACTTGAAATCTAGTTAGAAAGGTTTATATAGGAAGTTAATGATTTTACTTTTGCCTCATAGGTGATTGATAGAATGAATCATTTCCACCATCTCCAATTTTGGTTTATTAAAGTTTTGCAATTGCATAACATGTTTTGAAGGAGAGGGTGGATGGTACTCATTTTCTGAGTGGTCTTTTGTAAAACTTACATAGTGATTGAATGAAAATATACAAATATTGTTGGAAACTTGTTTGGAATTTGAAATATGGAAAATGTTACCACCGATCATCAACACCTTTAAAGGTCCATAGTATGCCGCATTTGTTTGGCGTTGGACTGGCCAAAGAAGTTCTAGACATGTGAGTCCGCTCTATTCAGCTTCAGGGCTGAATTTGGAAAAAATAAATTGTTTTCTAGATGACCAAGAGACCAAATTGTTTTAAGTATACACGGTAAAATTTCTCACATTCTCAATATATATATATATATATATATATATATATATATATATATATATATATATATATATATATATATATATATATATATATATATATATATGTAAATCTCGAAATCATCTAATGACTATTATATTAAGGTGAGTCCCAGACACAATGTGAACTTTTACCCTTTCTATAGAAACTCTCTTTTCGTACACGGACATAGTGTGACCTAAAAAGTCTACTTTTTATATTCTAAAATAGCATTTGGACAACTTCACTAAAAGCACACGTTGTCTAACTGTGTGTAAAACATTGTCTAAATGCTCAAGATGACTTATTTAAGTAAGGATATAGATTAAAATGTCAATAAAGAGAGTGTGATCCTAAAATCCTGGTGGAGGAAGTGTTGTAGGTGTTTGAAAGATATCACTGAAATGTACAAGCAAGTGTGATAATTCTGGATCAAGGGTTGAAAGGAGCTCTAAGTGGGAAGGAACATTTGCTTCAATAGAGAAAAGCCTGCATACTAAATATCTTTGAAATGGCATGGTTGCAAGCAAGAAGATCCCAAAATAAGGTATGTCCCATAAAAAGGTAAAATAATTTCCGAAAGAACGGAAACATGACCTTCAAACTTTTCAAAATTTTCCCTCTACCATCATAGTTTCACCATTATAGATGTTACATTATTATTTCCATCTATTGTCATATCCTTTCTTTGTCTGGGCTTCAGGTGCGAGGTTCCTATCCAAGTACATACTATGACTCGAGGCCGAGTCAACTTCTTGAATCAAAGACAAGGTGTCCTTATCATACAATAACCTCGCTCGCAGAGCATGGCGTGGCAAGCTAGCACATATGACTGAAGGACAGTTTCAGCCCGCCAATGCTAATTTAAGTACCCTGAGATGGTTTTGCATCTCCTAGAGAGAATGAGTCTAGGTTAGTTGATGCTAAGTGGGTTTGGATCACTTATAGTCTACATATAATTCCTCAAGCACGAGACTTGAAAGGATGAAGTGATTAAGTCAAAAGATATGACAGTCTACAATCTCTCAAGTACGAGGTCTTCATAATTTTCAATTATTATTGCATGGTTAGGACATTGGCTTGATAATCTCTTTTGATATGTGATGTCACCTACAATGAATTATACTCAATTATTACGTCTTCAAACCTTATGTAAAGAGCACCAAATATCACTACCAAGCAAGCCTCACACTCTTCTTGGTGTTTAGATGTTAGAATTCCAAATTTTTAAGCCACTTCAATGGTGAGTGTGTTATTACTTTCTAACAGGACCTCAACCCCACAACCCTTCACATTGGATGAGCCATCCATGAACAATGTTCATCTAGATATTTGTGTCCTATGTCTTTGACGTGGTTTTTTCCACGATATCTGGAAAAATTTGGGCTTTAAGGGTTCTTTGAGGTTTATAAGTGATATCAAATTCAAAAAGTTCAATGACTCCTTTTTTTCCCTACCAACTTGAATGAAACTTTCCATATTTAATATTTGGTCTTTACTATGATGCGGTGTGTCAAAAAATACCTTCTCAAATTATGTGTCTTGGTTATTGTTAAATTGTAATTCGATTGTGTCGAAACAGCATGTGTCGAAGGGAAGTTGCTCAGTCGAAAGCACCAACATAATGATCAACATCTAGAAGTTAATAACATTCTACAATCAAGAAATGCCAATAAAACTTCAATAAATTTCAGGGTCTTCCAAGCGCATTTGGACTTCAATCGTTGAAGAAATCTCATAGACAATGCTATTTGTGATACTTTGCTAAAAGAATCGCTTCAGAACATTTAAAATTGAAGAAGTTATGAGCCTCGAAAATTGGACAAGAGTTTCTTGTGATTAGGTCAAATTTGCAAAATGACCTCTAAAGTATTCAAATTTTTATGATGATCTTTCACACCTAACCAACTCTTGACTTGTGAAGAGAAACTGAGGATGACGTCAAGGAGAGTCATATGCAAAAAGAAACACTCAAAAATATCGAAAAATGAAGAATTTGCAATCTTTTGAACTTGGTCTCGCAAAAGGTCAAATTTTGGGTCAATGGAGTCATTTCCAGTCATCTGAACCATTGGCTGAGCAAACTTGCAATGCGAGGTTTGAAACTTGGCACGAACATCCTTGAGGAGACATGAAGATCTATGAAGATCAATTGAAACCTTGAAGACTCAATTTTCTTTGGGAAATAACAAACCCTAATTGTTGACTTACTGCCTAGGAAGAGAATCTGTGTGATCAACTTTGAGCCAAATTGAGTATTCGAGAAACCCTAGGATAATATCTTGAATGAAAAATGGGAGAGAAAATTTTGGGGTACAACAAGTTCGTACAAAGCTTTGTTAAGATTATATACCTTATGCTCCTCATTCATTATTTCATAACCCCTTGGCTGCTCCACGTACACATTTTTAGCTAACTTTCCATGAAGAAAGGCTAATTTCATGTCCAACTGAAACACACACCAGCTTCTTTGGGAAGCAAGAGCCAAAATCATTTGAACCATATCTATACGAGCTACAGGGGCGTATACTTCTTCATAATCAACTCCGTATTTTTGAGCATACCTTTTGTCGACCAAGTGAGCCTTGCATTTTTGTAATTCTCCCAGCTCATTCAAATTTGTTTTGTACACCCATTTGACTCCTATTTTTTCGCTTCTTTCGGTAGCTCCGTGAGATCCCACGTTCCATTATTCTCAATTGATTTCATTTCTGCATCCATGGTTGTCCCCCATTTCTCTTCCTTTACTGCTTCATCAAATGAAGTAGGATCATAGTAAACTGCATGAGCAAACAACACTAAGTGAGTTTGTACCTCTTCCTCTTCATCAGAAAGGCCTTCACTAGAGACATAGTCATTCATCCACCCTGGTGCTCTTCTATTTCGGGGTTTTATCACAAGAGAAGATGCATCTTCTTCTTCATTACCATCAGCTGCATTTTCTTCTTCGTTACCATCACTCGATTCCTCCCTTTCTTCACTTTTCTCATCTTCCCGTTCCAAATCAAATGCGTTATCTTCTTCGGAGCTCTTCTCCTAATTCCATTGCCCGTCTTCTTTAAATACGACATCACAAATGATAATAATCCTCTTAGAGGTAGGATCATATAGTCGGTATGCCTTTGATTCTTCACTTACACCAAAAAAGACAGAATAACGACTCTTATCTTCAAGCTTTGTTCTTCGAGCATCCGGTACATGAGCATATGTTGTACAACCAAAGGCTCTCAAGTGCCCGACTAAAGGCTTCACCCCACACCAAGCTTCCTCTAGTGTCATTTCCTTCACTGATGATGTTGGACATTTATTAAGAACATAAAATGTCCAATTTACTGCCTCTGCCCAAAATTTTCTTGGAACATTTTTCTCAACCAATAAGCTCCTTACCATATTCATCACAGTTCTATTATTTCGCCCAGAAACTCCTTTCTGCTGTGGTGTATATGCAGCATTTAATTTCGGCTTCATTCCATTCATTTCACATTATTCCTTGAATTCATCTGATGTGAATTCACCTCCACGATCTATTCTTAGACACTTAATGGACAAGCATGTTTCTTTTTCTACAAGAACTTTAAATAGCTTAAAGGTAGTGAATGCATCTGACTTGTAAGAAAGAAAATACACCCACGCCTTTCTACTATAGTCATCAATGAAACAAATGAAATACCTCTTGTTTCCTCCCAAAACCGGAGAAATCGGACCATAAATATCATCATGAACCAACTCAAATTTTGCCGATGCTCTCCATGTACTTCTCCTTGAGATTACATCTCGATGCTGCTTCCCTTTCAAGCAATTAGTGCACACAATTTCACGCTAAGATAAACTTGGAAAGCCTCTCACCATGCTTTTTGTTTGCAAAGTCTTCAACCCCTTGTAGCTGAGATGATCGAATCTTCGGTGCTAGAGTTGCGCCACGTCTTCAGTGGTTGCTTGGAAGAATTCTTCCTTGTTGTCTCTTTTGATTGATGGAGTGCTTGATAATAGCATGAACATTCGATTTGCTATCATGTTGGTTTTGAATACCAAACCTTTTGTGTTGTGATAAATCTGACACTCATTTGACTGCATTAGGACAGCCAAACCCTTTTCTTGCAGTTGTCCAACACTGAGAGGATTATTCTGCAAACCGGGTACATAATAGACATATCGTACAAGGTGATTTACTCCTTTGACAATTAATCAAACACTGCCTTTTCCAACAATGTTCATGCTTACATAATTCCCCAATCTAACCACCTTGTTGAACCCTTCTTCTAAATCACAGAAGAGTGATGAATCACCACACATGTGATTACTGCACCCGGAGTCAATATACCACACAACATATCGACCGCCTCCAACCGTTTCAACATGCGCCATTAGCATCAACTCTTCTGATTCCTCCAAACCAGTATAATTTTCTTGGCACTCGTACTGGAAGTGTCAAAGCTTATGACCCTCGTAACACTCAACTGTTACCTTATTTCTTGATTGGCTACCCTTGCCTCTGCCGTATCCCTGGCCTCCTCGGAAAGCAGCTCTTCCTCTTCCTCTTCCACCATAGATCTCTTAATGAGTCACTTTCAAAGCATGTTCATCTTCTCCACATACTATGAACTTTTTCTCATGAACGAGCAGAGAGCTTTGTAAGGCATCCACGGATAGATAATCTATGTCCTTGGCTTCCTCAATGGAACAAACAATGTAGTTCCACTTATCAGTGAGGGTTCTCAAAATCTTCTCAACGATCTTAATGTCTTCCACATATTCTCCATAATTCCTCATGTCGTTTGCAACCGTCATTACTCGTCCAAAATAATTAGTGATCAATTTACCTTACTTCATTGCTAAGACCTCAAAGTCCCGGCATAGACGGTTGATCTGAGCTCTCTTCACTCGAGCATTTCCTTGACACTTGAACTTCATGGAATCCCAGAGCTGTTTAGATGTCTTCTTTTGGGTGATCGTCTTTATAATTGACTTGTCAAGCGACTAAAACAAGTAATTTTTAGCCTTTAAATCCTTCAGCTTCGTCTCCTCCAGGTTCTTTGCATTGTCGTCATCCCATCCCTACTTGTGGGCTCTGTGTAGTGTAACACCCCAATTCTACCCGACAATTATAATTGAAAATCAGAGTTTTAAAATTCATACAACTGAATCAGGATGCCACAAATTCAACTTAAAAACACATTGCATTCAACGTGGATACATAACACTTTAAAACTTCAGAAGAACCATCAACAAAATGATTTAATCTCTTAATTCAACAACTTGAACATCTACGCACCGGAATCATAATAACATCTTTATCCAACATTACAACAACTTCAAAATAACACATACTTAGCAACAAGCAAATTAAAGTTCAATAACTGAAATAATCAATAATTAAAAGCACTTAGTGTTCATCCCCCTGAGTGTTACGTATCAGAGCAATGACACTGACTCGAACTAATGAAGGTAAACCACCTTCACTATAGATTACCGGCATGTTACAAACATAAGGGTAACATTTAAATAGAAGGGGTGATATATCTAACAATATAATAAAACATATGATAAATAATATGTTAGATCATCTCATATAATAACACCACTTCACATCTCATAAACAACAATAATCGTAACAGAGTACCAACAATATACACATTTACCGCATCAAAACACAACTTCTTTATGCAATCATAAAATGTGACTCAATACTATGCAAGTTCATGTGGTATCATTGGAGTAGAACTCCCATCTCAAAATAATTTCCAATAAATAGAGGCATCAACAAGGCATAAGCCTTCATCATAATATTCGCCAATACAGGCCATCTTAATGAGCATCAGCTCCATCTTGATATGCAATGTATGCAACACAATCATAATTGTAGTAACAACAACCACGATTAACAACATCTCAGCATAACATCATCGTTGGCCAGAAGCCTACATCTTAATAGCTGCCAATTATTAGAGGCATCTCAACATCATGCATCAACATAATTCATCAACATGATTCATCAAAATAATTCATCAACATAATTCATTAACATAATTCATCAACATAATTAATCAACAAAATTCATCAACAAAATTCATCAACATAATTCCACAGCAACTCTGTCATAACAACAATACAACGACAGATCAATAATCCCTCAACGTTGGACATAGGACTACAACATGATAATGCATATAATTAATTAATCATCTAAGGCTTATCTCTAATTACCAAACCTCTACATATTAGTATTTTGTAATAATACATCATTATCATTATAAATCTTACTATCATGGACCAAGCGATAATCTAAGATCGTCTTATCCTCATCATACTTCACAAAATCATCATAGCGATTAAAGTGGGAAGCTAACTCTAATCATAATTTATGTACTAGTATTATTCTTCTTATCCTTCATTTTAATCCTTAAGAATGAAGTTCATCGTGTTAGCTATCTAACGCTTCAAATGGCACCTCAATCGGATTCCGGAAACTCAAGTTACAGCCTTCGGAAAACAAATCTGTCAAAAATCAGACTGCATGAGTCGATGCATGTCTCTTTGAGTTGAAGCATACTGGGTTAAAATCCTCCATGAGTTGATGCGTGCTGGGTTGATATACTGCATGAGTCGACACGTAATCCGCTTGTGCCGACTCATACAGAGTCTGCAACACTGCATGTATCGATGCATAATCCTATGTATCGACTCATCTTGAGTCTTAAAACCTGCATGTGTCGACGCATGGCCTTTGAGGTCGACTCATACTGGCGTGTCATGAATATATTCTGCGATTTCACTGCGATTTTTCTACCTTAGGCCCTAAAAGCATCCTCTAATCATAGATAATCATCAATTATAATAATCATATGTTCCTACATCAATTATACAACATTAGGGCATCATTACCCATCTCTAAATCATTGATCCTCATCAAACAATAATATATATATATTTTAATCATAAACAAAACAACTTTTCACATCCAATCCCACATACAACTCATCATAAACCCTATTATAGAGTCAGAACCTCACCCTTACCTTGGATTGAAGGTTGCTCTACAACTTTTCCGAATGATTTCTGTTCTGTCTCTTTTCCTTCTTTTCTCTAACTTTCACGTTCTCTTCCAACCCTTATTTCTTTCTCTTCTTACTGCTACTTCTTTTCCTTATTAATTCTAAATAAATAATATAATAACCCTATAATTCTCATTATGTCTTAATGGACTTAAAACTCCTATGCCCCTTTCTACTACTTCTAGTCCCTAAAATAAGTCCACATCAAATAATAATATTATTCTAATTTTAATCCACAACTCAATAGAATAAATAAATCCAATAACAACAACACATCAACTATCATCATAACACAACTTCACAAAAAATCTAAAAATAATTTAATTAAATAATTAATTAAATTACGGGCGTTACAACTCTCCCCCATTTAGAATATTTTCGTCCTCGAAAATTTACCTTAAACAAACAACTCAGGATAGGAGTTCTGCATCTTGCTTTCCAACTCCCAAGTCATGCTTTCTCCGGCAGCTCCTAGCCAAACCACTTTAACCAAAGCAATCTCTTTGCCCCTCAGAGTCTTTATTTCATGATCCGCGATCCGTACAAGCATCGTATCTACAGTAAGGTTATCCCGTACTTGCACAACATCCATATGAATCACATGAGATAGATCTGAAATATACTTCCAGAGTTGCGACACATGAAACACATCATGCAAATTCGAAAGATTAGGCGGTAAAGCCACTCTATAAGGAACATTCCCAACTCTCTCCGAAATCTGATATGGACCAATAAAACGAGAAGTGAGCTTCTTAGACTTTAATGCTCGTCCAACACCAGTCACAAGTGTAACTCTCAAAAACACATGGTCACCTGCTTGAAATTCTAAGTCCTTCCTTCGTTTGTCATGATAGCTTTTCTATCTACTTCAGGAAGCTTTCATCTTTTCTCGAATCAACTTCACCTTTTCCGTAGTCTCACGAACAAGTTCAGGTCCAAGTACTACACTTTCTCCAGATTCATGCCAACATAAAGGAGTTCTACTTCTTCGACCATACATCACTTCAAAAGGTGCCATCCCAATACTAGAATGGTAACTGTTATTATAAGTGAAATCTATCAATGGAAGATAAGTATCCCACAAACCTCCCTGCTCAAGAACATATGCCCTCAGCAAGTCTTCCAATGATTTAATAGTTCGTTCAGTCTGACCATCTGTCTGAGGATGATACGCCAAACTCAACCTCAACATAGAACCCAACGCTTCTTGCAAACTCTTCTAAAAATCAGAAGTAAACCTCAGATATCTATCTGAAACAATGCACAAAGGAACACCATGTAGCTTCACAATTACACTAGTGTAAATCTCAGCCAACTTCGATACTGGAAAACTGATGTTAATAGGAATAAAATTAGCCAACTTTGTAAGCCTATCAACAATCACCCAAATCGAATCATGTCCTCTTAAAGTATTAGGTAACCCCGTCACAAATTCCATCCAAATGCTATCCCATTTCCATTCTGGAACTTCTAACGGTTGCATCAACCCTGTAGGCTTCTGATGTTCAACTTTCGACTTCTAACAAGTCAAACATGCATACACAAACCGAGCCACATCACTCTTCATTCCAGGCCACCAAAACAAATCTTTCAAATCTTGATACATATTTGTAGCTCCTGGATGAATACTCAACTTACTTCTATGACTCTCTTCAAGTATCACTTTCTTCATCTCTGCATCATCAGGAATACAAATCCGGTTATGAAATCTCAACACACCTTGCGCATCTAACTTAAAATGATTATTCTCAGACTGATCGATTCCAACCATCGAATCTACCAATTTCACATCCAACTTCTGAGCTTCTCTGATAGTGCCTAGAAATTCATTATTAATCTTTAACATACCCAACATAACACTCCGCGGTGTCACCTTGCAAACTAAGCTCATATCTATGAACTGTTCAATTAATTCCAACTCTTTAACCATCATTGCCGACATATGTAAAGTCTTTCGACTCAACGCACCAGCTACCACATTCGCTTTTCCTGGATGATAATTCAAACCGAAATCATAATCCTTTAACAATTCCAACCATCCCCATTGTCTCACATTCAGCTTCTTCTGATCAAATAAATACTTTAAGCTCTTATGGTCACTAAAGACTTCAAATCTAGAACCATAAAGATAATGCCTCCAAATATTTAACACAAAAACAACTGCAACAAGCTCTAAATCATGCGTAGGATAATTCTTTTCATGAGTCCGCAACTGCCTTGACGCATAAGAAACTACCTTATCATTTTGCATAGGCACACCTCCTAAACCCATCTTCGAAGCATCACAATATACCATGAAAGGCTCTCTTGGATTAGTTAATGTCAAAATCGGAGCCGACGTCAATCTCTTCTTTAACTTTGCAAAACTTTCTTCGCACTAAACATCCCACACAAAAGTTCTACCTTTACAAGTCAACTTAGTCAACGGAAGTTCCAACTTAGAAAAACCTTCGATAAACCTTCTATAGGAACCAGCTAATCCCAAAAAGCTCCTAATCTCAGTAGCTGACTTCAGAGTTTCCCATTGCAACACAACATCAACCTTTGATGGATATACAACAATGCCACTACTTGAGATCACATGACCAAGAAAACTAACCTCCTTTAACCAGAACTCACACTTGGACAGCTTTGCATACAACTTCTTCTCTTTCAAAACTTGTAATACTACTCTTAAGTGTTCTGCATGCTCTTCTTCTGACTTAGAGTAAATCAAAATGTCATCAATGAACACCACTACAAACCGATCCAAATAA